>CM053622.1:326098862-326116954 GCA_028646595.1 Phalanger gymnotis | reverse complement strand
CACACACACACACACACACGCACAAATAATTTAGATATAATACACATATTTTTGTTGTTCAGTTACTTTTCAGTCATCTGATCCTTCACGACCCTATTTGATGTTTTCTTGGCAGACATACTGGAGTGGTTTTCCATTTCCATTTTACCATTTACAGCTCATTTTACAGATAAGGAAACTGAGGCAAACAGGGTGAAGTGACTTGCCCAAGGACACCCAGCTAGTAAGCGTCTGAGGCCAGATTTGAACTCAGGAAGATCAGTCTTCCTGACTTCAGCCCAGCACTCTATCCACTGCACCTCCTAGCTGCCTTTAATAGAAATTTTATACACACACATACACACACACGCATGCACACGTACACACAAACAGCATAATATGTACATACATGTATGTATGCACACATAAAAGTATGTATATGTGATCATAATTTATATATGCACACCACCAACACCTATGCATATCTTTCTACAAAGAGATATATATGTTTATATACATACACTTAAGATACGTGAACTATGATTAACCCATAGAAACCTGTGAGGCAGGTAGAACAGGTGGAGCCTAGCCCTCTAGCTTCACAGACACCAGCCCTGACCTGCATGGATACAGAAGCCATAGCCTAAAGTTGAAGAATTCTAAGACCAAGGGCGTATCTGGAGGAGTGCTGGTCTGCCCAGCCCCAGACTGGCATTGGAGCTGACCTGGCTCAGCACTGCCCCCTTGTGGTGATTCAGCCTCTTCTTCTGGGTATGTTTTATTATGGTTTCATACCACTTCTCTGACACCCCAAGGCCAGGGCTGTGTTTCTTGGCAATGACCGTTTTGTTTTATTCTGTTTTGTTCGGGTACTCTCATACAGTGCCTAGGATTGTGCTCTGCATACAGTGGTTCAATAATCATTCTCTGACTGGAAGTTTCCATTTACTCGGCCCCTTTGGAAGACAGATACATAGATAGAGTAAACATTTATCGATCACTTACTGGCTGCTGAACAACCGGGGATACAAATATAAGCAAACAAGATGGTCTTTGCCCTTGAGTAGCTTATGTTCTAATGAAAAGAAACAATACTTAAAGGGGAGTGGGAAGGAAGCCTGGAGGTGGAGAAACCCAGTGAGGGAGCTCCTCACTGGTTTGGACCTCCTGAAAAAATGGTGGTCTGGGCTAGGAACTCATCAGTCCCTGAGAGTGGGCGTCAGGGTGGAATTACACTCTTTTCCCCCTTGTAGGATTCTATAAACGTAAATATTGAGTAAGGGGCAGAGAGTGAGGGAGAGAATAAGATTTGGAGATACCATGAATCTCTATGTCTGTATCAACATGAGAGAAATACCTGAATGGTGAAAAGATATTATTCTCTCTCATTTTTTTGATGTTGCAATAAAGGTCAAGTAACTTGCCCAGAGTCACACAAGTATTGGAGACTAAATTTGAACCTAGGACCTTTTGATGCCAGGGCTGGTGCTTTATCCACTGTGCTACCTAGCTGCCCCCAAAAGATGTTATTCTCCAAGAGATACTGTCATCTTCAGTTACCTTGGAGTTTAAAAAAAATGAAGTAAGAACCCATAGCAAGCATGAAGGGAAAAATCCAGTGATGTAAATGGTTGATTTTTGACATGTTCTCACTCCTGGACTTCCCCCAATGTCAACATTTTCATCATTTTCTATATTTGGAATTTTTTTAAAGCTTGCCTTTTCCCATTCAGAGTCGGGCTATAAAGACTTGTAAGACTGGAAGGAATGGGAGAAATAATTAAAGAAAATAAACATCTCCCCAGAATAACTAAAATACACTGCTAATGAAAGGATGGGTTTTAAAAAGTAGCTTGTATTAATTCCTGCTTCCCAAAGCAAACTTTGGCAAGATAATGAAGCATAATTTACAGAGTATTGACCAGGGTAACTCAGGCTGGCTTGAGCTCTTTTTTGTTTAATGTGGAATAATTCGACACACTTCAGGGCCAAATTCTTTTCATTTAGCTTAATTGTCATTCAGATGACTGGAAAACAGCATGTTACTAATTTCAATTTACTTTGCTTTGATATAGTCAAAATTCATGCAATAGAAAAAAAAAAGAGTTGGACCGTGATCTGACAACTTGTTTTTTGAAGCTTCATCTACTGCTATAATTGATTACCTTAAGTAAGCGTTTTGACTTAATTACAAATGAAAGATACAGCTGACTTTCCCTTCCGCCCTCCACTCTCTAAAGGCACGCATGAAATACTGTGCAGGAAGCTTAATCGATAATATGACTTAGGGCATCCCAAAACAAATGCTACTGTAGTCAATTTATGTATTTCTTATGGTAGTGTACAAGAAGAATTCATTAAGTAGTGCCTAGTAAATCGACTTCACTCATGTTCTTAGGTAGTTTGTTGCAAAATGATTTAAATGATTTGTGAAAATCTAACTATGCAATTATTAATTACTCTTCACTTAAGTTAATATCAAATAAATTAAAAGTAATTAATAATTGTGCAGTCAGACTTAAGCTTCTGCCAACTAAAGTTTCTTTAAAAAAACTCACATCTGAGGCTATTGGACACACACAGAATTATAGAATTTAGAACTGAAACAAACCTTAAAAACATATACTTGTTATTTAATTGTTTAGGTCAGGGCTGTCCAACTTTAGGTTATATTAGGGCCGCGTTAAAATAAAATAATTATTTGAGGCTGAACCCAGTATAAAAAATACAGTACACTAATAGATAGTGGGGGAACATGTGTCATCAATATGACAGGCAAAGGTGAGAAGTGCGAAAGCAAACACAAAACCACAAAATGACAACACAACAGTATAAAGGTAGGTGCATACTGACTAGTCTGCATCGTACAGACAGAATGCATCCCACAGATCGATTGAAAATTCTGTGCAATATGTTTCATCCGTAATATTGCTTAAAAACACCAAAGGAAATTAACATTGACGAGATTATTTATTAGTGATAGAATTAAAAAAATCTAGTACACAGTCAACACAAATTATTATTTTATTTTTTCGCTTGTGAAAATTAAAACCCACAGGTAGGCCTCATAAAATTGCACTGGGGGCCGCATGCGGCCTGTGGGCTGTATTTTGGACAACCTTGGTTTAGGTCACGTCTGACTCTTTGTGACCCCATTTAGGGTTTTCTTGGCAAAGGTACTGGAAGGGTTTGTCATTTCCTTCTCCAAGTCATTTTACAGATGAGGAAGCAGAGGCAAATAGGGTAAAGTGACTTGTCTGGAGTCACACAGCTAGTAAATGGCTGAGGCCAGATTTGAACCCAGGTCTTCCTGACTCCAGGCTCACCACTCTATCCACTGTGTCATCTATAAACAATATATAGACAATAAACATATAGACCAACCCTCTAATTTTATAGATAGGAAATGTGATCTAGGGAGAAAAGGTGAGTTGTCCAATACGGTAGGATTTTCACCCCATCTCTTAAAAATCACCACATTTCTAACTTTTATGACTAATTACTTTCTGAAGATGGGCAATAGGACATAAATTGGCTATTAGCAAAAAAAAAAAAAAGGATTAATTCAAAAAGTATTTGTGGTAGGTGCCTCCTTCTTCTACCCCCAAACTCTGCTCTGTGTCTCGATTCATTACAAGAAGATTACAGTTTGTCTTTACCATTAAGCCAGTGATGGGGATGAGCTGCCATTGCTACATCAGACTGAGCCTGGGACCTGAGTCTTTGCAACCAGGTCCTCCCTGCCCCACCTTCCAAAATGAGATCTTTCAGATCTTGTCACTTTCTGTCCCTATTCTGACCTCATTTTTTTCCCCTTCATAATACTGATCCTGCCATTTACTGGTTTAACTAAAAATTGTCCTGTTTTCAAATCCCTTGTCTTTGTAGCCCGTTGTTGCTTGTACTTCACCAAGATCCAACCCTGGATTATTTCCATCAGCTTCCTTCTTTGCCTCTCCTCAGAAGCTACTGAACTGTGTCAAAGGAAATCACATGACTATATTCCTTATGCCATCAAGTCTACACAGGGCTCTCACTACTGCACAGCAATTCTTTTGTTTTCACCCAATTGGTTTCATCACATAGAGGCTCTTCCAAATGTTTCCTTCCCAGAAAGACTTCCAACTTCCTTTAGGTAGAGTAAGGAATTGCCTATCTACTCCATTACCAAGAAAATGGAGGTCTCCCATTATGAACAATGTCTTCTTCTCCATTCTATACCTAAAGACCCATTCTACATTGTCTCCATTCCTTTTTTCTTTGATTTAATCTCTGCCAAAGAGGTGACTTTTCTTCTGTCCAAGAAAAATATCCCCCTTTGCTTGTGCTCTAGATTCTATTCTTTTCTATCTCTTCCATGAATGTGCCTCTTTAATCATCATAACCTCTCCACCTCCTAATATTTGATGTCTTCTAACTCTCTCTCCCTTCCTCCCTCCTTCTCTCTCTCTCTCTCTCTCTCTCTCTCTCTCTCCACACACACACACCCTTATGTATCACTGATAGAGTAATATGCTGATCAGGGTTGTTCAGCCACTCTTATTTACCCCCACCCTGCTACTAATTCATTGCCTAGATAGATTTCTCAGTATGAACATTCTTCCTTTGCTCAGGGAAGTTGTTACAAAAGAATCTATAGTTATCCCTTCCACATGTTGAGGGTTAGGGGGTGGTACCTTCCCCACATCCCCAAAATCTGAAAAATCCACATAAAATATTTTGGTCTTCCCTTCATACCAGAGAGGAAGTCTGGATTATTATGGTATTAAAAATAAAATATACTGATATTATACAATACTATATATATTTTATGCATTTCTGAATTTCTAAACCATTTCTGTGTCGTCTGCTAGCCTTTGTATGTTGTCTGCAGCTTCTGTTAAACTCCCCTCAAATTCCCATTTTATTTCTTATGCTCACCTGTGATATATCAAAACTGCAATGGGGAAAGTCAAGATAAGAAGGGATAGCTGTTTGATTCTACTGTTTAAGCTCCAACTTCCAAGTTAGTGCTGGGCAAAACACTTCAATTCCAAATCTATCTCTCTTTCTTCTCCTGAGATGCTTCCCTCAATTGTCTTCTCTTAACTCTGTCCCCAAACTGTATTCTCAGATCAGCAAATGCCTGGAATTAAAGCTACTTAAAAAGGCAAAGCAAACATTTAAAACAAAGAAAGCTATATATGTAGAGGTTGCTAGGTTTACAGTGGAGAGAGAAGGCTGGGTCTGGAGTGGGGAAAACCTGAGTTCAGATCTGCACTTACTAGTTGTATGACCCTAGGTAAGTCATTTAAACTCAGTTTCCTCAACAGTAAAAATAGGGATAATAGCAGCTACCTCACAGGGTTGTTTTGAGGATCAAATGAGATAATATGCCTTTCATATTGTAGGTGCTTGCATAGTGTTTATGGCCCTAGAGTTCAGGAGTGTCTCACACATAGTAAGCACTTTATAAATGCTTTTATATTCGTTCATAATATACATATATGAAGTAATGTACAAGTAGTGAGCAAAGAATCCTTGCTGAATGGATTGAGCAGTTTCATAAAGATTCAGGCAACTCTTTCCCTCTATTTTGTTTAAAAGAAAGCCTGGAGACAAGCGTAGGGTCCTCTGGAGACTACAGAAACAAGAGAGGACTTCCATGTTGTAAGAATGGAATTTTCATTTGGAGGAGCCATCCAGAATGAAATACCAGAACTTAAGTAATATCTCTAGGAGATTTTATTTGGTCTTTCAAAGGAGAGGGGATGAGACCGTGTGATGTATAGGTTAAACATAATTATAACATAAGAAGAAAACAAGTATTCATTAAGCATCTACAATGTGCCAGGCACTGTGCCGGCCCTTAAGGATTCTAATAGGAATCTAAAGCATTCTAATAGGAAAAGAGAATAGATGAATGGCTGGGCAGAAAGGACAAGGAACTCAGAGGGAATGATGATTTCTCATTATCTTCAAGACTCCCCTCCTGAAATGCAAATCTCTGGGGAAGATTGAAAAACTAAGCATTTTTATCAGCTAGCATCTTACTAAGGGATGGTTTAACAGATGACTGGGGATAGTCTTCTTGGAACTGGACGCAGTATAGAAGAAGTAGGAATTGGAATGGGAGGAAGGAAGACACCAAGGTCATCCACTGCTTCCTGGGCCATTGCTAAGAGTCTTGACTTTTGTCCTGCCACTGGACTTTGGTGACTCTGGAAGAGAGAGCAATACTGGACTTTGTGCAGTCCTGCTTCACTTAAATCCAATTCATACGCAAGTCAAGGTGTCACCCACCATCCACTATTTTGCCCCAACATCTTGATGTCATTGGTCCTCTTCAAAAACGAAGGACAAACAACAGCAACAATCTAGGGTCTAGCTCCATTTTCCTTTTCTCCCAGATTCTTCAACGTCACTGCATTTCTCAGGAAACAGTAACAGGGAAGAAGCCTTCACAGAAAGGTGGGAGAGCACAGCACGGAAGTGGTGTTCAGCCTCTGGACAAATGACACATGGAGACAGGGCCCTGGAACAGGAATGCTTGCCTAAGAGATCCCCACCTCTCCATCCAAGCAGGCAGGCAGTCATGAAATGGATGCTATCACAAGGTGGCCCTAGAAGGACAAATGATGAATGAAAAGAATAAGCTTACACATTCTCTGTGTTCATTATGTTGTCTTACTTTTCTCTAGAGTGTGGATGACATATGACCTTCTTCACAGGCCTGCTGTGAAGAACATTTAATTATGTTGGTAAAAACACTTTGCAAACATTAAGGGCTATGTAAATGCTAAATAATAATAACCTCACAATGATGTCGAAAGGCTTAATTAGTAAATGTTTACTAGGAACTTTGATCTCCTAATGAAAGGTGTGACTTTGCTGCTATTATGGTGATTGTTATTATTTTATGTTTTAATTTATTGGTTAGCAATTGAGTGTCAGGTCTGTTTGTAGAGTTTCAATCACTGTTTTCCCCCCGGGGAGTATTCTAATCATCCTATAGGGAACCTTTCCTAAAGTTGGGCCCAAATTCATTTTGTTTTTTTTTTTTTCCTCACTCTTCCTTAGTCATCAGAATCATCTAATACAACTCTCTCCTTTAGTGTGTCCCCTTGAAATACTCGAATTTGGGTAGAGCTTTCACCTTCTTCACTTCTGGGGATATAAAGATGGTAAAACAACTAACACAGTCCCTGCCCTGCCTAGGGAAGGAGTTCACAGCAGGGAGTAGTGAAGGAATATCTTGGATCAGGAAGTCTGGAGGGAGTGGTGATTCATTATTATCTTTGAGTCTTCTTTGGAAATGTAAATACTCCTGGGAAGGTGGATATATTGAACGTACTAAAATTATGTAGAGAAAGGAAGAGAATAAGCATTTTCATATGACCCCTACTATGTGACAGGCGCTGTCATTCTATTCCCCCAACAACCTTTCCAGGTAGGTGCTGTTCTTACCATCTTTGTTTTTCATTTGAGGAAACTGAGGCAAACAGAGGTGAAGTAGCGATGTGGATGGTGGGTGACATCTTGACTTGCATGTGAATTGGATTTAAGTGAAGCAGGATTGCACAAAGTCCAGTATTGCTCTCTCTTCCAGAGTCATTGAAGTCCAGTGGCAGGACACATAGCTGGAAAGTGTCTGTCTGAAGCTGCCTTTGAACCCAGGTCTTCTTAATTCTAGGCCCAGAGCTCTATCAATTTTGCCATCTAGCTACCAATGTAATACCCTTGGAATGGATGAATGAACAAAGCACTCAATAATGGATTACTAAGCACAAAGCACTATGCTGCATACTGAGGAGACAGACAGAAAAGTCAGACAAGTCCTACTCTCAATAAGCTCGCATTCGAATGGAGGAGACACATTTGGAAAGTTTCTGGGGGAGGTCACGTGGAAGGTCCCATGATCCTTAGAAAAGCACATGGGAATAACTTCTTTTGTGTCATTTAAACTGATAACATGCTCTCAGTTTCTACAGTTGAACTATTTGACAGCGCCGAGGATTTTGATGGCAAGAACTTTCTTTCCCGGGTCCTTCTTCAGTTGCTGAGGCTGTGGGAACTAACTCCAGGAGCATTTGCCAGGCTGCATTTCCCCAGGAGGATGCCTGAGGGTGCAGGGATGAAAGCATCCCTATTCCCGCCCCTCTTGGGTTCAGGGTCCTGGGCTGTCTCTCTTACCGGCCAAAGGGAGGTGTTGGCCAGGGTGCCGGTGGTGGTTTGGCTCGCTGAGAACATGCTGCTGCCTGTCTCTCCTTCTCAGTGCCTTAATGTCGAACCATATTAAAACAACACAACAAAGCAACAACAACACCTCAGTAAGTTTTACTGTTGAATCCTTTATATGCTTAATTTATTTTGCAATTAGGGCAGGTTTTTCAAAGTCAAAATAGCTGCTTTCATTTTCCATTTTCAACTTTTATGATAAGCAGGTTTGTTGATTGGGTATGGGTTTTTTGATATTTTCCTTTACTGCGTACTTCTTTGGTGATACACAGGTTGAGAAATAAGAGGATTTGATTAAACTTCATTTGGATTTTCCTTCTAAAATGGTCCTAATTGATCCAAATTTCTTGGTAGATTTCCATTTTTAGCAATCATAATAATTTGCATTTTTGTAGTGCAATAAAACACAAAGTGCTTTCCTCATAACTGCATAAAAACTCTTGTCCCCATTTTGTAGATCAGGATACTGAGGCCCAGAGAAGTGACTCACCTTGCCTAAGGTGACATAACTTCTTGTCATTCAGTCATTTCTGTTGTGTCTGACTGGATGGGAAACCACTCCAGCGTCTTTGCTAAGCAAGCCCCAGATGGAGTCACAAGGAGTTGGACACAACTAAAACAACGGAACAATGAAGCAGTTGTTAATAGAAGCAGCTAGGTGGCTCAGTGGATGGAGTGTCTGGCCTGGATTCACAAAGACTCATCTTCCTGAGTTCAAATATGGCCTTGGACACTTACTAAATGTGTGACCCTGGATAAGTCATTTAACCCTGTTTGCCTTGGTTTCCTCATCTGTAAAGTGAGAAGGAAATGGTAAACCACCCCAGTCTCTTTATCAAGAAAACCCCAAATTGGGTCATGAAGAGTCAGATACAACTGAAAAATAGCTGAACATAGTCATTAATGACTTAATATCAGTTTAGAAGGAGATCTGTAGTGGAGTATTCCAGGCATCTATGTTTGACCTTGTCCAGTTTAACATTCATATTGATAATTTGGACAAAGGCATGGGTTTCATGCTTACCACATCTGCAGATGACACAAAGTTGGGAGGGATGGTTGACATGTTCGGTGAAAGAATCAGAATCTAAAAGATCTCAAAGGGCCAGAATGATTGACTGAAGACAACAAGATAAGTGGAATAGAGATAAATGTAAGGCCCCACAGGGGTTGAAAAATCAAGCTCACGAGTATAAGGTGAGAAAGGTATGATTAAATGGGTGATTGAGAATGATCTGAGGTTTCCAACAATGCAAAAAGGCCAATCCAAACTTAGGCTACATTGAGACAGAGTGTCCGGACAGGAGGTCATAATTCTGCTACACTTTGCTTTTCTCAGGCCACTTTGGAGTATGATGTTCAGTTGTGGGTACCACACCTTAGGAAGGACATTTACAAACTAGATAGCAGCCAGAGCACAGCGATCAGGGGAAACTGCTCGAGGTCGTGCCATATGAAAATTGGTTGAAAGAGCTGGAGATTATGGGATCATAGATTTAAAGATAGAAGAGACCTCGCACATCATCGAGTCTAATTTTACTGATTTTCATTGGTCAAGGTTGTTGTTCCAGTTGTATATGACTTCGTGACCCCATCTGGAGTTTTCTTGGCAAAGATACTGGAGTGGTTTGCCATTCCCATCTCCTGTTCATTTACAGATGAGAAAACTGAGGCAAACAGTGTTAAGTGACTTGCCCAGGGTCACACAGTTAGTGAGTATCTGAGGCCAGATTTGAACTCAGGGAGATGAGTCTTCTTGATTCCAAGCCCAGTTCTCCATCCACTGTACCACTTAGCTGCTCACAAGATGAAGTGGCTTGCCCAAATGGCAGATATGGGATTCGAATCTAGGTCCCTTTACTCCAAATCCAGCATTCTTTCCACTAACTACATCATGTCACCTCTTATATTTAGGCTGGAGAAGAGATTACATAGGGAGGATATGCTAGCTGTCTGCAGACATTTGAAGAGATGTCATATGGAAGAGGGATTAGATTTGCTCTGCTTGGTCCCAGTGGGCAGAAGTAGAAGTAAGAGGTGATATGGGAGGTAGATTTAAGCTTGAGGCAAAAGAAAGACTTCCTAACTATGAGAGCTAATGGGATTCCTTGGATTCTCTCTTCCCTGAGATCTACAAATAAAGGTTAGATCAGGTATGATGTAAAGGTGATGCTTGTGTGGTAGCTGGTCTCTGAGCTTTCTTCCAATGAGTGCAGAGATTCTGTGGAATTTCTGAAAAGTGAACAGAGGGAAATTACTGGGCACCTACCTTTTTTGTTTTTCTGTAATTGTGTGTTGTCATTTGTTGTTTTTCACTCCTTCAGTCTGCATCATCTAAAGGCTTACAATGGATGCCAGATGCCATTTCAGGGTTTGAAACCAGCTCCAGATTTGCTGATTGCATCACTCTAGTTTAATGTCCCACTGGCTCCTGTTCCAGCCACTAATTAATTTTCCAAGTATAATTACTGACTTTTTTATGGTTCTCAACATCACTGATCCTAGAAGCTTTGGCAACTTTTTTTTTTATTTTGCTTTGTTAGATACTGTGCTCAGATTTACCAAAACTATGAAAATGTGCTAATTTTTTCAAGGTAATATTATTTGGAAAAGTTTAGAAAAAAATTCTGAGGAAAATAGCATTAAATGTCAGTTTTCAGAATTCCCATTAGAAGCTGATTTGAATAATTTCAGTAATTACTAATAATATTAAAATTGAGGTAAGGTGACCATAGCAAAGTAACCTTCTAGATTGCCATTGTCATTCAATTTAATTCAATTCAACAAACACTTTTTAGGTGTATACTTTATGTGCAAGACCCTATACTACGTGCTGAGGCCAGCAAATAAAAAAATGAAAAGTCATTGCCGTTAGGGAGTTTGTACTTTATTACTTACACTGTATTAATAGGCCACTGAACAGTTTTATTTTTTACTAGACATACCTTCTTACAGATTTGGGAAGATTTATTTTTTTCTGGGTCCAATGATGAAGGCAAAAAAATTTGCCTTTTTTGGACTGTCACGTAGATAAGATAACCAATTTCTTTGATTACTTTTTGTTTGGTTTACAGGAAGACAACCTTATTTGACTATCAGTTCTGCTACTTACTAGCTATGTTAGTCACTTCCCAGCTCTGGGCCTCAGTTTTCTCATCTGTACACTGAGGCAATCCTCTCCAGCTCTAAATTCTGAGGTCTTCCTCCAATAGCATTTACTACCTTCATGTGTGAAGATGGGCTATTCTGGGTATTTCATGGAGTTCAATTCAAAAAACATTTACCAGATACCTATCTTCATGCACAAATCACTGTGATAGGCATATAGAGATCAATAAGACAAGGTCCCTATCCTCAAGGCTTACTGCTTATTACAAGTCTAAGAGACAGGATGGTAAAATTCTTCCTTTACATTTTAATCTCCCTCCCAAGGGCAGGGTAAGACTATCTTCTCTTTCTCTAGAGATAAAGTTTGGTGTCATGGTAAGAGCACTGAATTCACAGTTCAAATGCCTGGGTTTTAGGCCCCCTTCCACCAGCCATTAGCTGCATGATCTTGGGTAAATAACTTAAAATTTCTAAGTCTTGTTTATTAAATAGGGATATCGATACTACCAGTTTAAGCCTCATGGAAATGTTATGAGACTCAAATGAGATGATAAATGGGAAATGTTTTGCAACTATAAAGTGCTACATAAATGTGAGTTATTATTATTTGCAACCCTCTTCCTGCCCACCCACTACACCCCCAGCAAACACTTAACACAGTGATTTACACACAGTGGATATTCATTACTCAGACGTTCTTATCCTCTAATCAATCTATATAAAATTTAAGAGAGTTGCTTGGGGGACTGGTAGTTTAACTGACTTTCCTAGGATCATGCTGACAGACTAAATCAGACAGAGGATGGAACTCAGGTGTCATGTGACTCTGAGACTAATTCTTTAGCTACTCCACCATGAGACCTCTCTTAGAGGCAACTCTATAAGATTGTAAGTTGCAGAGCAAATGTTGTTGTTCAGTTGTGTCCGACTCTTCATGACACCACTTGGGGTTTTCTTGGCAAAGTTACTGGAGTGTTTTGCCATTTCCATCAGCAGCTCATTTTACAGATGAGGAAACATTTTATAGATGAGGCAAATAGGGGTAAGTGACTTGCCCAGTGTCACATGGCTAGTGAATGTCTGAGGTCAGATTCGAACTCAGGAAGAGTCTTCCTGAGTCTAGGCCTGACACTCTATCCACTGCGCCACTTCGTGGTTGTTTGTCCTTTGTTCTCAGAGAACCATGATTTTGGGAAGGTGATGTAATGATTTGCAAGTGAATAGGATTTAAGTGGGACAGGGCTGTGCAAAGTCACCAGCCTCACTTTCTCCTCTGGAGCCATCTGGGTCCAGTGGCAAGAAATAGATCAGGATGACTGGAGATGGTCCTGCACTGTGCCACCTAGCTATACAGCATGTACCAGCCAACATTGGTAGAGGGAGTTTCCTCATAGGGAGTTCTTTACACACACATACACACACACATACATACACACACACACACACACTTCACAGATCTGGTTAAAAAAATACTCTGTGCAAAACTTCATTATTCTAAAAATGGCCTTTGATAATTTTCTTTTCTTTTCAGCCAGTAATATTGAGTTTAATCATTTTAAACATAAATGAAAGATGGCAGAATTTCTCATAACCACATTGCTGAATTTTATTAGAGAGTGATATACAGACAGGACTATGTTGGTAAATATTTAACAACTGAATCTCACCTCCCCCCCCACTAAAGGAAAATGTATGCACAACACACTTTTATGTTTACTATGTACTATTTGCATTTTCTCCATGACTTTCTCAAGTCTAGGCAATCAACAGAACAATAAACAAAGCCTCGATTTGTAGCATTTGTTGATTTCCAAGGTGTAAATGCTAATAATTAAAATTTAACAATCAGTTCTGGAGTACTAGTTTGAGCTAATTCCAACACACCTCTGTGTAGAGATATTAATGGAGCACTACAGTGATGAAGCATCTCTCATAACTGCTGACCCAAGCACTTAGTTGGTACCAGTTACCTCAGACACAAGATCTTTAGGGTTATGAAGAGAGCAGAAATTTTTCCCTCTGTTTTTCATTTTGTACACAGTGTGCCAAATTCATATGGCATATGGCTAATGCTTAGTTAAGGAAATTATCATTCTTGACACAATACATTGAAGCTAGTATAGTATACTGAGTCAAGTCACACTTCAAGAATGTTTGACTTGAGAATCAATAAGAGAATCGAAGACTGTAATGGATCAGACAAAGTTATGTTTTGTGATCAATATGGGTGCTGTGAAATGGCAGACCCTAAGGAACATAGGAAAAGTATATTGGCCTAATCCGAGTGTCTCAAAGCCCACTTATTTGTTTTTAAACTGCAGGTGATTGACCTCTTTGGGTCATTATATTCTACCAGTTCCATATGCTGGTTGTTTGTGATTTTAATGGAAAATTTAAAAAATCTTTATCAGTTACTTTGAAACTTTAATGTATCCATAACTTCATTGATTTGACTCTCTTCTCCACTAATGCGGGAGTACATCACTCTTGTATACTCCTCAGTCCAGTATAATTCTTGGTTATGTCTTTCAATAAATCCTCCTAGGGAGAGCTTCCCAACATATTATAGGCATTCCTCTAGATGCATTTAAAAAAATTATTCTGAACTTAAGAAATAAAAGAAGCATTTTCATAACATGGTAGAATAGAAAAAAAGATGATTGCACATTTTATTGTGTATGTGTGTGTGCGTGTTTACATTGTGTCTTGAGAATACTGATGTAGTATTTGGCCTATCTCTGTTGTCTCTCATTCTTGATATATGGTTGACCTGCCTCCTGCCCCAGTCATAAATCTAGGTTCTAGATTTACATAGTCTATATTCCAGAGCATGTTAATTAATCAACAGACATTTCTTAAGCACCTACTATGTGCCAGACACTCTACTCAGTGCTGGAGATACAAGGAAAAAAAGAAACAGTACTTACCCTTCCTCCTGTATTTTGTACCACTGTCCCCATGAGATTATAGCTTTTGGAGCTGGAAGGGACCTCAGAGACTATTTAGTCCCACCCCTTCATTTACAGATGAGCAAATTAAGGCTTGAAGCTAGATGGCACAGTGGATAGAGCGCTGGTCTGAGAATCAGACTTTTGTAACAATGAGCAATTTGTGATCCTTGAAAGTACTGTGGAGATTCCCAAATAGGATTCATGCATGTTGACAGACTAATTCAACATAGTGCCCATCTCATTAATAATAATAATATTTAACATTTGTACAGCTCTTACTATGTGTCAGGCACTGTGCTAAGTGCTTTACAATTATTTTCCCATTTGATCATCACAATAATCCTGGGAGATAGGTGCTGTCATCATTAATTCCATTTTACAGATGAGGAAACTGAGGCAGACAAGGGTTAAGTGACTTACCCAGGGTCACACAGCTAGTAAGTGTCTGAGGTTGGATTTGAAATCAGGTCTACAGTGCCCACCTGCTTATATGACATACAGCGATATACACATATCACTGCATATCATAGTCTGGCCAATATGTGCATTTTTTTTGTGTTATGGTTAAGAGGGTCTAGTGGGTAGAGTGCTGGACTTGAAATCAGAGAGATGTGAGTTCAGATGTCCCCTTTGATACTTACCGGCCATATGGCCATGGGCAAGTTACTTAACCATTTTAAGCCACAGTTTTCTCATAAGTGTAATAGAAATAAGAATATCTGTAGTACCTACTTCACAGGGTTGTTTTGAGGCTCAAATAAAAATATATGTAAAGAGCTTTGTACATCTCAAAGTTTCATATAAATGTCAATTATTATTATATTATGCTCTGAGAGGCAGCTAGGTGGTGCAGTGGATAGAGGACCAGGCTTGGAGTCAGGGAGATTTCAGTCAAATCCAGCCTCAGACACTCACTAGCTCTTTGACCTCGTGTAAATCACTTAACCTCCATTTGCCTCAGTTTCCTTACTCTAAAATGTGAAAAATAATAGCATCTAACTCCCAGGGTTGTTGTGAAGATCAAACGAGTTAATAATTTGGAAAGCACTTAGCACAGGACCCAGAACGTAGTAGGTGCTTTATAAATGCTCGCTATTAATATCAGGATGTATCTATTTTGTTCTCTTGTGTGGATGATTAGATCAGTCCCTTGCACTGCTCTGGATTTCAATGAGGAGGCCTCTTTATGCTTGGGAGTTTTATGCAATTAGTACTATCACGGCAATAGGAGAATTTGTGGAACCTTTCATCAAAAGGGAATCTGGCATCTGAGCATGATGTCTTCTGAGATACCACTAAACACCATAGGTGAGCATATGTTTCTCTGTTTCACATTTGTTCAATGTCAATTTTCATTGAACAAAATCATCTCTGCCATTGTATGTCATTAGTCTTATGTAATATTGGCATAAGTAAAGGAACACTTTGAGGAAACCTCTGCAAGTGTTGTTTTGTTTGATTGTCAGTTGCTTTTTAAAAATCAAAAACAAGAAAAAATCATCAGGATGGCGTCTTCTATTCTCCATCCCTCTTCGGCAATTCTATCACAGTAGTGCAGTTGAAGCATGTATTAGAAAGTCATCTGCAAAAACCTGTCTGATCCCTTTTTATGTTTTCATCAAGGATACTTCTCAAGGATTTTGCCATAAAGATTTTATAGAAATGGATTGGTAGCTGTTGATATTTTCTAGGCTACATTTTTTTTTCCTAAAAAGCACTGTTGTGATTTTTCTCAGTCTTTTGGGAATCTCTTTCATGAGATTTTTTTTTTGCTCCCTACAGTCTCTTCCTTATATGCTCTCCTTAGTTCTCATGGGTTCAATGATCATCTATGCACATGACTCTCATTTCTATATATCTGGCCCTCATGTCTCTGCTGAGCTCCAGCCTTCTATCACTGTCTGCTAGACATCTTTACTAGGTTATCCCATTGGCACCTCAAATTCAAAATATCCAGAATGAAATGCATTATCTTTGTCCTTAAGCCCCTGCTTCCTCCAATTAAATTTTGTTTTATTCAATTAAAAATCATTTTTTCTCACTCCCACTTCTCTCCACCATTCAATTTAAAAATAACATCCCCAACAAATATGCAGTCAAGCAAAACAAATTTCTGTGTTGGCCGTGTCCATACATGTGTGTCTCATTCTGCATCCTTCCCTCATCTAAGTTTCTCATAACATTGAAGTTATCGTCGCTCCTTCCCCTCCCATAACCAGTCACCCACTAAGTCTTATCAATGCTACCTCCACAGTATCTCTTACCTCCACACCTTTCTCTCCACGAAGATGCTTTGTTTAGGTCCTTATTACCTCTTGCCTAGCCCATTATGACAAACTCCTAATTGATCACCCTGTTTCTAGTATCTCCTCTCTCCAGTTCATCTTCTACATAGCTGCCCCAAAACTTTCCTGATGTTCATATGTGAACATGTTATTTCCTTGCTCGTGAAACTTCAGTGGCTTCCTGGTGTATCTAAGGTAAAATGCAAAATCCTTTGCTTGGCATTTGAAGGCCTTTCCAATCTGGATCCAGCCTACCTTTCTAGGTTTATTGCACTCTCCTTCACACACTTTACATCCTAGCCAAACTGGCCAACTTGATGTTGCAGAAATGATTCTATCTCCAATCTACTTTGCAGACGGCAAAGTAGGGGACTGAGTGCTGGACTTGAAGTGAAGGAGACCTGAGTTTGAATCTTGCATCCCCCACTTCCTAGCTGTGTGATGCTGGGCTAATCCTGTAACCTCTCTTAGCCTCAGTTGCTTCATCTATAAAATGGGGAGAATAATAGCACCTACTTGGTCCCGGTGTTGTGGAGATCAAATGAGATAATACATGTCAAAGTATGTTGCAAATCTTAGATTACTACATAAATGCTAGCTATTATATATATATATATATATAAATATATATATATATATGTGTGTGTGTGTGTATATATATGCTTATATATAGGCTCTCTCTCATGTTCCTCTCAGACTTCTGAATTTTCTTTAAGGCTCACCTCAGAGCTGCTTCCTTCATGAAACCTTTCCTGAATGCTCTCTCTCCCCACTCAAAATGATCTTTAAAAAAAAAACAACAGTTTTTTTGAGGGAGGAAGGCAGGGCAATTGGGGTTAAGTGACTTGCCCAAGGTCACACAGCTAGTAAGTGTGTCAAAGGTCTGAGGCCGGATTTGAATTCAGGTGCTCCTGACTCCAAGGCCGGTGCTCTATTCACTGCCTCACCTAGCTGCCCCCCGCCTCAAAATTAAGTTTACTTACCTGGATAAATGTTTTCCCCCCATAGAAGGTGAGCCCCTTAAAGGTAGGGACTTTTTTGCCCATTATTGTTCATTCAGTCATGTCTGTCTCTTCATGACCCAGTCGACCAACAGCCCTTGGGGTTTTCTTGGCAAAGATACTAGAGTGGTTTGCCATTTCCTTTTCCAATTTTATGCAGGCAGGACTTAAATGATATTCTCAGGGTCACATAGCTACTAAGTGCCTGAGGTCAAATTTGAGCTCTGGTCTTTCTGACTCCAAGCCAAGTGCTCTATCCACTGTGCCAACTACCTGCCCCACCTTTGCACAGAGTAGGTGCTTAATAAACGCTTACTCAGTAAAATTTTTCAACCTTGGAAATTCAAACTTTGGTACCTTTAAAATTGTGTCATCTTCAGTGTAGATTTCTTCATATTTTGGACATAATTTTCCCTCCTTGTTCTACATGATATTTTGAAAATGAGCTTTTTTTCTATATTTTTTTTAAATTTATTTTTAACATGGTTGGTTTTCAGCATTGATTTTCGCAGGCATTTGAATTACAAATTTTCTCCCCATTTCCCCCCCCC
>CM053622.1:326083810-326098362 GCA_028646595.1 Phalanger gymnotis | reverse complement strand
CGCTGGGGTCAGCTCCGCTCCCCTCAGCTGGGGGCTGGGAGCTCCATGTGAGGCAGACCTTACCCAGAGACCATCCAGGCTGTCCTGGCCTGGGGCCCTGCTTCCCTCTGCCACTTTGTGGGTTCTGCAGCTCTAGAATTGGTTCAGAGCCATTGTTTTATAGGTTTTTGGAGGGACTTGGTGGGGAGCTCACGCCAGTCACTGCTTCCCAGCTGCCATCTTGGCTCCGCCCCCCGAAAATGAGCTTTTTACCAGGTGCTAAAGGGAGTGAGTGATTGGGAATCATGGCCATGAGCAGCCGGGAGCCATGGTGGTGACCGCCTGGGCGGAGAGCAGAACAGCAACGAGAAACTTGTCAGAACTGATGATGGTGACAGCCGAGAGACAAAACACCAGTGGGAGAGAGGGGCTAGTATGGCCAGGAGTTGGAGGAACAAACCAAAGTGTGGACAACTGCACGAAGAAGAGAGTGCCTGAGAAAATGTCATATCAGCACACAACACTTTCTCAGAGGGCGACCATCAACTCTCCCTTTTACAGTCACTTAGGCTTATGAGCCATAAAACAAAAAACAGATATTTAGGAACAAAGGACCCAGCAAGAATATGTACCCGAGCACACAGACAGCCAAAAACCTCTCCTGCCTTTTCTGGTGGTTTTCCAGTAGTCCCAGGCTCCTATATGGGGCTCTAGACTCCTCCCTATAACAGGGAGAGAACTTGGGGCTTCTGAAGGATTCAGCCCCTTCTTCTAAAGGGCCAACTTCTTTCAGGGACATACATCATCTATGTGACTTAATTAATTAATTGTGTTTAATGTGTTTAAACTTAATTAATGTGTTCTTAATGTCGGTGGTTCAGAAGTGTCTGACTCTTCATGACCCCATTTGGGGTTTTCTTGGTAAAAATACTGGAGTGGTTTGCCAGTTCCTTCTCATGCTCATTTTATAGATGAGGAAACTGAGGGCAGCAGGGTTAAGTGATTTGTCCAGGGTCACACACCTAGTAAGTGTCTAGGCCAGATTGGAATTCAGGAAGATGAGTCTTCCTCATTCCAGGCTTGGCACTCTATCCACTGAGCTATCTAGCTGCCCGACTGCTCTTAATGAGCCCCCCATAAGGGGAGGTGTCAGTACAATTCACACTATAAACTGCTGTTGCTGTCCTGACTCTTCTCTTGGAAAGATCGAGTGTTTGCTACCTGAGACGATTTCTAACTCAGATTTTTTAAATTAGTTAAACTTCTTTAAGAAGTGGGGATAAGCATGGTCTTTACTTTTGTTCATTCCTCACCTTTTTGGGGTTGGCAGCTTAGTTGAACAGGTGAGGCCAGAGCTGCTGTAATTACCCATGATATCGCCTCATCTTTATTCTTTCCTCTCCTCTGGCATCTGCTCTGGCCTTTGCTCCAACCAGCTGATGATATGGCTGCGTGCAGAGAGCTGATTCTGAAATCATTGTTCATTTGCAATCAGTCACTTCTGGCCTGTTGAGATATATTAAATTTCATTTCTCGTGATGTCACAAAATTCTTCTGATGGATGTAACAGAAGTTCACATTTTCTTAGGTAATATAGAATGCTAATGATGACGCTGGCCTTCTGGCTGTTCCATGAACAAGACACTCCATATCTCAGTTCCCAGCATCCTCTCTGGTTGTCCCCCATGTCTGGAATGTTTTTCCTCCTCTTCTCCAATTGCTGACCTCCCTGACTTCCTTTAAGTCCTGTCTAGTAGAATCCTATCTTCTACAGGAAGTCTTCTTCAACCCCTTTTAAATCCAGTGTCTTCTTTCCATCTTTTTCCTTATCTTATATGTATGTGTATGTATATGTGTATTGTATATGTATGTGTATGCATATATGCAAGTGTATGTGTATGTGTATGTGTGTATGTATATATACGTGCAAGTGTATGTGTATGTATATGTGTATGTGTATATGTATGTGTATGTGCATACGTATATGTATGTGCACATACGTACGTATATGCAAGTGTTTGTGTATGTATGTGTATATATGTGTGTGTATTTGCTCATAGGGTGTCTCCCACATCATAAGCTCCTTGAGGGCAGGGGCTGTCTTTTAGCTCTTCTTGTATCCCTAGTGCTTAGCATTGTACCTTGCACATTTTGACACTTAATGAATGTTTATTGATTGATTGATGTGTAGATGCTGAGTAAGGGGATTGCAAGCAATCTCTGACTTCGTTCGCAGGTGAGCTGCTGCTGGAAGGGGAGATAAATCTTGGAGGAGAACCCAGGTATGCATTGGTTGTTTAGTTGTTTTTCCAGTCATGTTTGACTTTCATGATCCCTTTTGAGTTTTCTTGGCAAAGATACTGGAGCAGTCTGCCAGTTCCTTCTCCAGCTCAGTTTACAGATGAGGAAACTGAGGCAAATAGAGTTAAGTGACTTGCCCAGGATCACACAGTAGTAAGTGTCTGAAGTCACATTTGGACTCAAGAAGAGAAGTCTTCCTGATTCCAGGCCAGGCATTCGCTTCTCTTTGTCCTGCATAGGTTTGTCCTTTCTGATATAGGAGATTTTGATTCACTTTAGGTTAGAAACCTCTCTCTGCTCGCTATTTCTCTTGTTTATCCCTTTCGGCTGGTGATGGGACACTATACTAGAGTAAGCAAAAAGATTTGTGATTTCCCAGGGAAGAAATCATTACTCTGCTGCTTCTTGTCCTGGGCCTCATGCGAGTTGTGGGATGTGTCTTCTGCTGTCCTCACACTGCCTCTCCCTTCCATTTGCCTTTGCCATAGAGTATACTGACCATACAACAAGGGTTTTGGCTGCTGCTTTCTTTATATGACAAGGGGAAAAACAATAGCAAAGCAAAGAAAAGAGGAGTAAGGGGGGATAGTTTGTGGATGCTGCATATATGGAGGGCGCTGCCAATTGCAGCAGGGAACTGGCTGCTCTAATTCCTTTCCCTCAGAAAGAGTCATTTGTCAGGGCCATTGCCTCCTTCTCCATCTCAGAGTCTAAATAGAGGGATGCTGTTTTAAGGGGTGGTTACTCACCACACCCGGTCCAATCTAAGACCACACCTGCTGGTCTTAGTCTCTCTCTGCCCAGAATCAAATGCATCGTTAATAACAGCATTGGCTGTAGCTGCAGTCACAGCCACAGACCCAACTGCGTCCCTGAGTATTTGTATTGAAGCCCAGAGGAGACAAGTCAGTGGCAGGCTAAATACCTAATTCTGGAAAAAGCCCATATGGTACCAAGATGGAAGATGAAACTCCAAACACTCCAACTCTTGTCTTGGCTTTTTCTCCTTCTTACTCCAAGATTTTCCTTTAACAGTACCATATACTCCAGTCCCATGATGTCAGTGGCTGGCGGATTTGGAGAAGCATCTCCGTCTCTCTATGCACACAGTTCTGATGGAGAGTTATATTTATGATCTCCTTTCTTACTCTTATTATATATTGAAATGCTTGTGTTTTTATGATTGCTGATGATTAAAAAGAAAATTTTAAAGAGATATGAGGCTTCAAAGGGTCTAGAAGCCTTTAGTTGATTTTATTTCTTGATCTAGAACTGTATTTTACAACATATTTTCAACATCTACTCCCGAGCCAACTTTGCATCGAAATCGTTTTTTTTTTTGTTGTTGTTCAGTGGAATCATGATTCTTCATGACCCCATTTGGGCTTTTCTAGGCAAAGATACTGGAGTGATCTGCCATGTCCTTCTCCAGCTCATTTTACAGATGAAGAAACTGAGGCAAACATGGTTAAGTGATTTGCCCAGGGTCACCCAGCTACTAAGTCTTTGAGGCCAGATTGGAACTCAGGAAGATGAATCTTCCTGATTCTAAACCCAAAGCTCTAGCCACTGAGCTACTTAATTGCATCAAAGTTATGGACTATCAGGGCAGCTAGGTGGTGCAGAGTATCACTGGCCTTAGAGTCAGGAGGACCTGAGTTCAAATCTAGCCTCAGATACTTGACACATACTAGCTGTGTGACCTTGGGCAAGTCACTTAACCCCAATTGCCTTGCCTTCCACCCTCCAAAAAATAAATAATATAAAGTTATAGCCTATCAAAGTGTGAATCTATAAGTTTTCAGGATCTGTCAAGTTTTCATAGACTTCTCTACCTCTTTATTTTCTACAGTTGGATATTGGCCCGTGAATGACACTTCTCATAGTAGTCTTTTTGTTTATACTCATCATGACTATAAACTTGAAGAGGAAGGGACTAAGTGTCCCAAGAAATAATGTTTCTTGTTGTCTTTGGCACATTGAGGAAACCAGTTCCTTCATTTCCCTCTCTGAGGAGAACCTGAGAGCCACCCTTCAATTTAGCTGTGATTTGTTGATGCCTTCTGGTTTCGTTAATACCAAGAATGTCAATAGGGATGTGGTTCAATTTCTCCAACAACATGTGAGCCTGTGGGTCTTTAGGTGAAGCTGACATGTTAAAAACACTGTCAGTTTATAAATAGTCATAGAATTATGTAATTCTCAGTACCCTATCCCTGCTTTTTATCAATCCACTATCAATGAAGAAATGGGAGGGGACCATAGAGAACCTAGGGCCATTTGCATTGTTGCCTGTTTCATAGGTTGCTATGGCAAAAAAGAAAATATCATCACCTTTTGGCCAGCTTTCGTGTGATGAGTCTTTCAGGAGTAAGCTGCATTGCTCCTCAGAGAAGAGTCATTTAATCTGGCTTATACATGAAATCCTTTCGGGTTGGCAAAATATATAATAGCTCATACCCTCTGTTATAGTCTTTAAAAACCCAGGGCTACTTCTACCCTACCTTGAGACAGGGGTTTTTGTGGAGTACCTAAGGGGGTTAAAATGATCTGTTGGTGAAGAATAAGACAATTTCATTTAGTGTGGTGCTGGTCAGAGTCTAAAACATGAAAACTCATATCTTGCCATGTGCATTATAGAGTCAGGATTCATATAGGCTAGTTTGTTGTGTTTACTTGAGGTTTATTAAGTATAAATTACTTAATAAGATGCAGGGTGATGTAGTGGGTAGAGAGCTGGGTTTGGAGGCAGGAAAGCCTGAGTTAAGACTATAAGTTGGCAGATCTGCCTTGGGAAGTGGAGTTGCCTCATTGGGAGTTGCCTAGAACAATAAAACCACAGGCAGGTCTGGTTTAAAACAAAACAAAACAAAACAAAAAACAAGGCTTAGTAAGAGCAAGCAAGACTCAGTGGATAGAAAGTTGCCCTTGAAGGCAGGAAGACCTGGGTTCAATTCCTGTCTCTGACACATACTGACTGTATGACTCTGGACAACTCATTTAATCTCTTAATGCCCTGCCAATTCTCCAAGATTATAAGCTGCAGGATAGTTGCCAATCTGCCATGGTAGAAAGAGTTTCTTCATCAGAAGTTTCCTTTATCAATGAATTCACAGGTATCAACCACAGAACTTAATTATATACTTAATTATATACTACCCCAGGAGAGCTATTATAAGCCTTGACACAATTGTATTATTGTCCAGAATTGGTATTTAAGCTTTTTGTTTGTCTCCTCATTTGGAAACAAGCAGTTATTAAAGTTCTTGGAGGCTGACCTTATTACTGTGCTCTCCACAGTGTCTGGTACAATTTATTTTCCTGGTGTCCAGAGTCTTGGCCAATCCCTTTAGCTCTCTTTGCCTTATTACTACTGAGCCTGAGTCATTTTGGTCCTCTTTGAGAAGGAAGGACAACAACCAGCTGAGCCAGAGGCTCAGCAGAGGGAGGGGAAACTTTGCAGGGAGTTGTCAGTGATACTCACGTGAAACATCCAAGCGTCTCTCCTCTTTGAGACTCAACATACTGGTTTAGCCTCTTGAATGCCTCGAGGTATTAGACCATACTCCAGATTTTCAGCTGGGACAGGTGCTGGCTGAATCTACAGTAGGTGTGTTCCCCCTGTATTCCTGGTCCTCACTTGGTTACTCTTCATTGATGTGTCTCTGTATTTGTCTACAATTAAAAAAGGCTTGGAAAAACGTCTTCTTGGGAGAAGCAGTATCTAAAACAGAAGGTAATGCTAATAGTGAACATTTACATGGCATTTTAAGATTTGCAGAGCACTTCATGTATATTATTTCCTTTGATACTCTCAGTATCCTTGTGAAGTAGGTGCTATCATTATTCCCATTTTACAGATGATGAAACCTAGGCAAAGAAAGGTTAAGTGATTTGCAAATCTCTGAAGCAGGACTCAGGACTTCTGACTATAAGTCCAGGTCTGATACAGTCTCAAAGCATATATGAGAGACAGTTAAGTACATAACGCAAACATCAAACACTGACATGGTGTTTTTAAAATGAGGCTGTTTTATGACTTCAAGATGCAAATTTTTTAAAAAAATTATTTATTTTTTGTATTCAACATTGACTTTTATAAGATTTTGAGTTCTAAATTCCGCCCCCCCCCCAAGACGGCATGCAATCTGATATAGGCTATACATATACAATCATATTAAAGATATTTCCACATTAGTCATGTTGTGAAAGAAGAATCAGAACAAAAAGAAGAAAAAAATGGGAACAAACACCATGCTCCAACCTGCATTCAGCCTCCATAGTTCTTTCTCTGGATGTGGATGGCATTTTCCATCGTGAGTCTTTTGGAGCTGTCTTAGATCACAGAATGTAAACTTCCTGAATGGGAAGGAAGAAGGAAAGGCGATTGACCAAATTCAGATCAAAGAAAAGTATCAAGTTATATGCACTACACCAGTTAGTGTTGTAGGCGTTTGTTGCTGTGTTAATTTGCAGCTCTCCCCATCCTTTGGAGGCGAGAACAGCCTTGGTGGATCTATTTCAAGTGGAATGTTACACCAGGAGGAAAACAACTACTCCCTCCTCAGCCAGAAAATGGATTCCCCGGTGCTCAGAAAACGGAATGAGATAGCACTCTCAGTGAGGTGCCAACAGTTTAAAGGAGCCCTTCCTTATAGACTGTGGCAGTCAGTCATTCAGTCAATCAACAAGCCTTCATCAAGCACTTAGCATGTGTCAGGCACTGGGATAAGTGCTTGGGATTCCAAGACAGGCAAAAGCGGGATCTCTGTCCTCAAGAAGTTCACATTCTAATGGGGGACATAATATGCAAATGACTATGCCTAGACAAGATCTATTCAGTGTAGATGAAAGATAATATTTGAGTGAAGGTACTGGTGGAGTGGAGGGGGGAGTGGGGAGATATGGGAAGAGTGATTTTTGGGTTGAATCTAGGACTGAGAGCTAGGTCTTGGAGATAAAGAGAGAGGGCATTCTAGGCATGAGGGACGGCCAGTGAAAAGGCAGTGGGGTAAGAAAAAACAAAAACAAAAACGAAAACATGATTGATGCTAAGTATTTGCTGCAATGCGTCTCCCTGGCAGCACAGAAAGCTAGAATGAAAGAGAGGGCAGCATGCTACAGTGGGGAGAACAGTGGATTGGGGGGAGGAGCAGCATACCTAGGTTCAAATCCTTTCTCTGTTATTACCTACCCACGAGACCTTGGGGAAGTCACTTAATTCCTCAGAGACTCAGTTTCCTCATATGCAAAATGAGGGTGGACTGGACTAGGTGGCTTCTAAGGTCTCTCAGACCTCTATAATCATTGCACTCAAATTTTGGGTAAATCAGAACTGGGTTTGGCCCCTGCTTCTAGAGCATGAGTTCTTAACTTTTTTTGTGTGTTATGGACCCATTTAGCAGTTGGTGAAGCCTATGGACCCCTTCTTAGAATGACATTTTCTGAATAATTGAAAGAAACATTAAATTTCGGTTAAAGGTTAGTGGGAAAAAAGTACAATTTATTTTCTCCATCTAAGTTCACAGACCATTCTCACCCCACTCACTCCCTCAGGCTAAGAGCTCTTATTCTAGGGGAAATGTTATTCTGTCATGTAAAAGGTAGAGTAGTGATGTTGGTTGGAGGAAGAGGTGGTTACCACTCCTGCCAAGATGGTTTCAGAAGAATCTGGGAAGACTTTTATGAACTGATGCAGAGTGAAGTGAGCAGAACCAGGAGAAAGAACATTGTATAACAGCAATATTGTAATGATGATCAACTGTGAAAGACTTGGCTATTCTGATCAGTACAATGATACAAGACAATTCCAAAGAATCATGATGAAAAATGTTATCTATCTCCAGAGAGAGAATTAATGAACTCTGAGTACAAATTAAAGTATATATTTTTCACTTTCTTTTTTTCTCTTTTTTTGCAACACAACTAATATGGCAACATGTTTTGAATGTATAATTAATATTATATTGCTTGCTTTCTCAGTGGAGGAAGGGCAGGAGAGAAGGAAAAAATTTAGAACTCAAAATTTAAAAAACAATGTTAAAAATCAATAAATAATAAATGAAAAAAATGAAAAAACCCCCACTCTTTCCAGCAAGTCCTCCTTCTTCTACCTATAGATGAATAGTTGGGGTAGCAAAAATAACTCATATTTATACAAATATTTAAGGATTGCAAAGTTCTTTACATATATTCTCTCATTTGAGCCTCACAACAGCCCTATTGAGGTAGGTGCTACAGGTATTATTCTCTCCAGTTTATAGGTGAAGAAACTGAGGCTCAGAGAGTTTTAAGTGACTTGCTCAGGGACACACAGCTACCAGGTGCCAGAGGTCAAACATAAACTTTGGCCTTTTTGACTTGTGAGTGAAGCACTGTATCCACCATGGCATGGTGCCTCCCCTAAGCCAGGTGTGTTTGTTGGGGGTGGGTGCGGCAAATATTTGGAGATGCTAAATTTAAGGTGGTAAAAAAATGGGCACATAACAATCAGTTCTGGTCACAGTATGGTGGGGAGAAAAACCCAAAGATTTGAAAGCAGAGGACTTGGGTCCAAATCACAGCTCCTCTACATATTAGCTAAGACTTTACTTCTATAGGCCTCAAAGGCCTAGAGAGTTTCACCTGTAAAATAAGGAGGTTAGACTAAATCATCTTACAAGTCTCTTCTTGCTCTAATGTGGAAGTGACCTTAGGTTCTCAAAGGTTATATGCAGAACAGAAGCTTGGGCAGGTCCTACCAAACTGGAAGGACTTCTAGTATGAGGCCACAACCATACCGTACATCTGTAATTAAGAATCAACCTTGGTGAGCATAGAGATGCTTATGACTAGAAAGCTATTGCTAGGTGGTGATTTTCCTGACCACAGAAATTCTTAACACTATCATGAAGAGTTATAAGCTAGGTCAGTAGAGGAAGTCTTCATCTTTTTTTCAATGATTCCCTTGATATTCTTGACCTTTTATTCTTCAAGAGGAGTTTTGTTATTCTTTTTTCTAGCTCCATAAAGTAATTTTGGGTAGTTTTATTGGTATAATAGCTAAATAAGTAAATTAATTTGGGTAGAATTATCATTTTTATTATATTGGCTTGGCCTACCCACAAGCAATTAATATTTTCCAATTGTTTAGACCATTATGAAAAATGTTTTGTAATTGTGTTCATGTAGTTCCTGGGTTTGTCTTGGCAGGTAGGCTCTCAAATATTTTATCTTGCTTACAGTTACTTTAAATGCCATTTCTCTTTTAATCTCTTGTTGTTAGGTTTTGTTGGTGCTATATAGAAATGCTGATGATTTATGTGGGTTATTTTATATCCTGCAACTTTGCTAAAGTTGGTAATTGTTTCGACTATTTTTTAGTTGATTCTCTAGGATTCTCCAATTATATCATCATATCATCTGCAAAGACTGATAGTTTTGTCTACTTGTTGCCTAAATGAATTCCTTTAATTCCTTTTTTCTGGCCTTATTGACATTTCTAGTACAATACTGTGGTGATAATGAGCATCATTGCTTCACTCCTGATCTTGTTGGGAAAGCTTCAAGTTTATTTCTATTACAGATAATGCTTATTCTTGGTTTTAGATAGATACTGCTTAGCATTTTAAAAAAAGCTCCATTGATTCCTATGCTTTGTAAATTTTTTAAAAAATAGGAATAGGAATTGTATTTTGTCAAAGCCTTTTTCTGAGTCTATTGATCTAATCTTATGTTTTTTGTTGTTTTTGTTATTGATGTGATCAATCGATATGGTTCCTAATATTGAACCAACCCTGCATTCCTAGTATAAATCACACATGGTCATAATGTAGGTTCTTTGTGATACATTGCTATAATCTCCTTGGTAGAATTTTATTTAAAATTTTTGCATCAATACTCATTAAGGAAATTGCTCTATAGTTTTCTTTCTCTGTTTTTGCTCTCCCTGCTTTAGGTATGAAAACCATATTTGTGTTATTAAAGGAATTTGGTAGGACTCCTTCATCTATTTTTTTTCAATAGTTTCTATAATATAGGGGTTAACTGTTCCTTGTTTGGTAGAATTCACTTGTAAATCCATCTGGTCCTGGAGAAGCTCATTATGACTCATTTAATTTCTTTTTCTAAGAGTGTTATTTAAGCATTCTATTTCCTCTTCTGTTAATCTGGGCAGTTTATAATTCTGTAAATATTCATTCATTTCACTCAGATTGTCGTAGTTATTGGCACATAATTGGGTAAAATAATTCTTAGTATTTGCTTTAATTTCCTCTTCATTGGTGGTGAATTCAGCCTTTTCATTTATATGTAATAAAGTTTTCTTCTTTTTTTTTTAAATAAAATTAACCAATGGCTTATCTATTTTATTTTTTTTAAAACCAGTTCCTAGTTAAACTTTCAGTTTTATTTATCTCTCCTTTGATTTTCAGGACTTCCATTTCGGTGTTTAATTGGGAATTTTAAATTTGTTATTTTTCTGAATTTTTTTTAAAGTTTCAAGCCCAATTCATTGATCTACCTTTTATCTCTTTTATTGATATTTAAAAATAAAATTTCCCCTAAGTACTGCTTTGACTGCATCCCACAAATTTTGGAATGTTCATTGCTATCATTCTCTTTAATGAAATTATTGATTGTTTCTATGATTTGTTCTTTTATCCACTCATTCTTTAGGATTAGGTTATTTGGTTTCCACTTGGCTTTTAATTATGCTTTCCTTGGCCCTTATTAAATGTAATTTTCACTGCATTATGGTCTGAAAAGGCTACAGTGGATATTTATACTTTTCTGCATTTGGTTCTGAGGACTTTATGCCCTAATGGTCATTTTTTTGTGTAAATGCCTTGTATAGCTGAGAAAAAGGGGTGCTCCTTTCTATTCCCATTCAGTTTTCTCCAGAGGTCTATTATATCCAATTTTTCTAAGATTCTATTCATCTCTTTGACTTCCTTCTTATTTTAAGGCTAGAGTTATCTCTCTCTGAGAGGAGAAAGTTGAGGTGCCCCACCAGTATAGTTTTACCGTCTATTTCCTCCTATAATTCATTTAACTTTTCCTTTAAGAATTTGGATGCTACGCAATTTGGTGCATATGTACTTAGTATTGACATTATTTCATTGTCTATGGTTCCTTTTTAGCAAGATGTAATTTCTCTGCTTATTCCTTTTAATTAGGCCTATTTTTTCTTTTGCTTTGTCTGAGATCATGATTGTTACCCTTGCCTTTTTTTTTACTTCAGCTGAAGATTGTGGTCCAGCCCCTTAACTCTATGTGTATCACTTTGTTTCAGTTGTGCTTCTTGTAAACAACATAGTGTAGGATTCTGGTTTTTAATCCATTCTGCTAACCACTTTTGTTTTATGGGTGAGTTCATTCTTTTCACATTCATAGTTATGATTTCTGACTGTGCATTTCCCTCCATCCTATTTTCCTCCATTTATCCTTCTCTCTCACTTTTTATCCTGTCCCTCCTCTGAATTCTGTTTTCCTTCTAACCACTGGCTTCTTTTATCTGCCCTTTCCCTTGTCTCCTTCCCCACCTACTTCTCTGTTGGGTAAGATACATTTCTATTACCAATTGAGTATGTGTCCAGTCATCCTGATCTATATCTTAACCACTGGACCCAGGAGGCTCTGGAGGAGAGATTGAGGCTTGTGACTTTGCATAGCCCTGCCTCACTTAAATCCAATTCACTTGCAAGTCAAGACACCATCTTTCTGATGTCATTGGTCCTCTTCGAGAACAAAAGACAAACTACACACACACTTATGTATATATATGTATATATAGATACATAGATATAGATATGTAGATATGTATATATATAGATAGATCTATCTATATATATTAAGATGTGAATGAGATTTAAGCATTGCCTACCCATCCCCCCATTTTCTCCTCTATAAAAGCTCTTCCTTGCATGCCTCTTTTATATGAAATAATTTTCCTTATTCTTCCTTTCCCTTCCCCCTTCTCTCAGGGCATCCTTCTTTTTCACCTATCCATTTCTTCACATTATTCCAACACAATCCACACATTCCCGTGCTCTCTTTCTATGAAAGATCCTTCTAACTGCCGTAATAATGATAAAATTCTTAGAAGTTACCTATATCATCTTCCATCGTGAAAGCTAAGTGATCTAAAGTTATTAAGTCCCTTAAGGTTTCTCTTTCTTGTTTACCTATTTTTTTTTTTGTTGCTTCTTTTGAGTCTTGTATTTGAAAGTCGAATTTTCTATTCATCTGGTCCTTTCATTAGGAATGCTTGAAAGTCTTCTATTTCATTAAATATCCATTTTTCCCCTTGAAGAATTTTACTCTGTTTTACTGGGTAGGTTATCCTTGGTTGTAAACTCAGCTCTTTTGCCTTCAGGATTATCATATTCCAAGCCCTCAGCTCCTTTAACATTGTACTTGCAAAATCTGTAATCTAACTGTGGTTCTTTGGTATTTAAAATGGTTTCTTTTTGGCTGCATGAAGTATTTTCTCCTTGACCTCGGAGTTCTGGAATTTGGCTACAATGTTCCTGGGAGATTTCATTTTAGAATCTCTTTCAGGTGGTGTCCAGTGGATTCTTTCAATTTCTATTTTACCCTCGGCTTTATAGGTTAGTGGAGAAGTCTTCCTTGATAATTTCTTGACATATGATTCTTTGATTGTGGCTTTCAGGTAGTCCAATAATTTTTAAATTATCTTTCCTTCATCTACTTTATGAGTTATTTATTTTTCTAATGAGACATTTTGCATTTTCTTCTACTTTTCGTTGTTTTGACTTTATTCTATTGTTTCTTGATGTCTCATTAGCTTCCGCTTGCCCAATATTAATTTTTAAAGAATTATTTTCTTCAGTGATCTTTTGCTCCTCTTTTTCCATTTGGCCAATTAGGCTTTTTAAGGTGCAATTTTCTTTCTTTTTTAAAAGTTTATTTACTTATTCATTTTTAGTTTGCAACATTCACTTTTATAAGATTTTGAGTTCTAAATTTCCTCCCCTCCCCTACCTTCCTCCTCCCCAAGACGGCACGCTATCTGACATAGGCTATACATATACAATCATATTAAACATATTTCCATGTTAGTCATGTTGTAAAAGAAAACTCAGAACAAAAGGAAAAAACCACAAGGAAGAAAAAAACAAAATTGAAAAAAGAGAAAATAGTATGATTCTATCTGCATTCAACTCCATCGTTCTTTCTCTGGATATGGATAGCATTTTCCATCATGAGTCTTTTGGAATTGTCTTAGATCATTGCATTGCTGAGAAGAGCTAATTCTATCAAAATTGGTTTTCACACAATGGTGCTGTTACTGTGTACTGTTCTCCAGGTTCTACTCATTTCACTCAGCATCAGTTCATGTAAGTCTTTCCAGGTTTTTCTGAAATCAGCCTGCTCATCATTCCTTATGGAATAATAGTATTCCACTACATTTGTATACCACAGCTATTCCTTAATTGATGGGCATCCCCTCAATTTCCAATTCATTGCCACCACAAAAAGAGCTGCTGTAAATGTCTTTTTTTGTGATCTCTTTGGGAGTATTGCTGGATCAAAGGGTATGCACAATTAGGGTGCGATTTTCTTCAGTGCTTTTTTGTCTCTTTTACCAAGCTGTTAATTGTCTTTTCATAATTTTCTTCCGTTGCTTTATTTCTTTACTTAATTTTTCCTCTACCATTCTTATTTGATTTTGAAAATAACTTTTTGCTCTTCCAGGAATTCATGTTGGGCAATGTGTACAATCCATATTTTTTTTTCCTTTGAGGGTTTGCTTGTAGATGTTTGGATTTCATTGTCTTCTTTTGAGTTTGTGTCTTGATTTTCCCTGTCACCACAGTAGATTTTTATTGCCAGTTTCTTTTTGTTGTTATGGTTTGCTCATTTTTCCATCCGGTTTCTTGATTTTGAACTTATGCTAAGATTAAGTTCTGTTCATGGTGTGCGTGCGTGTGTGTGTGTGTGTGTGTGTGTGTGTGTGTGTATGTGTATGTGTGTGCGCGCGCACTATCTCAAGCTTCAGGATTTCTTACACAGCTGTTTTCAGAACCAGTTCTGAGGACTTAGAAGTTTTTGGAGTGTGATCTGGGGAGAAGTGTGGTCACTCTTCTCCTGGTCTACACTCTGGTCTTTACCTGGGAAAGGCCCCTGATCCTTTGAATTGCAATTGATACTTCTCCTCAGGGCCCCTGTTCCCTTGGGACTAGAAGTGATCCTTTTACTCAAAGTCCTTGATCCCTTGTCACCAAAAGCAATACTACCCCTTAGGACTTTGCTCCCTTTTGACTCTTCAC
>CM053622.1:326049764-326074229 GCA_028646595.1 Phalanger gymnotis | reverse complement strand
AAGATCTAGCAGCTTCTACGTTAAGGTATTGAAGGGCTTGGAATATGATATTCTGGAGGTCAATGGAGCTAGGATTAAAACAAAGAATCACCTACCCAGCAACTCTGAATATAATGCTCCAAGGCAAAATATGGATTTTCAATAAAATAGAGGACTTTCAATCTTTCTCAGTAAAAAGACGAGAGCTGAATAGAAAGTTTGACTTTCAAACACAAGAATCAAGAGAAGCATGAAAAGGTTCAACTTTTATGTCACCTCCTCTGATCCACCTCGATTTCCTAGATCAATTTGCTTAGATCTCTCTTTTCATAGCATCACTTCCTATCTTGTATTACACTTATATGAAGTAATAATGTCATATCATCCTTCCTTTCTCCCTTCTTAATATATGCTTAATAAATATTTGTGGAATTGAAAAAAAAATTGAGGACCCCAAAAGAGCTTTGGTTTATGTGGGTTATACCTATTGATATTTACCAGATTAGGAATGAAAACTGATCATTTAAAATATTTGCTTAATAATTCATTGAAATTAAGAGTAATATCACATGTTAACATAAAGTTTTCCAAAACAAAAAAAAATTGTGAGCAGAGCAGTATTCTTTATATATGTTTTGTGAATCTTTAAAATATCTAGCTGAATAGAAGATAACTAGATTCTTATCTCTGCTTCTGCATTCAGTCTCTTGCAATATGTTGTTTTGATTGGAATATATGAAGAAAATCTGGCCTCACATGCTTATGTACCTGAAAAAGGCAGGAATATTTTAATAGGCAAATAATGTCTTAGTATTACTATAAAAATAGTTTTGACTTCGAGGACCACTCGAAAGAGTTTGAAGGATTTCATGCTGCCTTTTACTGTTTTTATTATTATGATATCACATCTGGAATAACATGAAACTTTCAGGGAAGCATTTTATGATATACCTGTAGTAACCTGCCAGGTGAGAGAGCTCCTTCTAACAATTCAGGTCGACACCTTTCCTGCAACTTATAATCTTAAAGAATTGCCTAGTGAGAGGTTAAGTGACTTACCCAGGTAAACAAGGTATGTGTCTGAAGTGGGTCTTCCTAGCCTCAAGACCAGCTCTCTATCGCATCTCACTATCTCTTTTGCTTTTGCTAATACCAAGAAAAATGCTTTATTTGAGGGCAATGTAGAAAATCTTAAAGGACATCAAAACTTTTTAAGACTGTCTTTAAAACTCCGCTCTCTTGTGGAGGAAGAAAAATGCCACTATCCCATTCTGCTTGGTCCATCAGGGGCAGGAACGGGAAGGTTAATCCAGATTTCAGACCTGAGGCCCCACACCTACACTGGCACTTCAAGACCATGAGGGATCCTTGCTATCTGCTTGCCTATATCTATTTCCCAAATGTTCTCCTGGCAACAGTGACTGGTGCCTGGCTTCTGTAGTTAATGCTGACTTTTGTTATCCTTTGCCTTTACCTTCCTATTTTGGCTTCTGTCCAGGCCAGGTGGTTTTTGGCCACTTTGCGGACACAAAAGATCTATGGGTGATTCCTTCCCACATCCGTTGACCTCTTTCGTCTCTGTTCCACTCGACATGGCTTCTTGAGTTAGGTGCCCCAACCTTCATGACAACTAGGCCAAAGCTAGTTTTGATTTCCCTAATGTCCCCAACATTAGTTGTGAAAGTGCATTAGCTTCCAACTAGACCAGGAAATCAGAGTGGGAGGAAGTACTGTAGAAAGTAGAGGGACGTAGGAGGGAGACGTGAGAGACAGCACCTTTATTTACTACTCACTGTTTCTTCACTTGGCAGTTTTCTTTAGGGTCCTCTAGTGGTAAGATCTTGTAACAGTCTCCCAGACTTCGATGGAGGCTTTATCCATTTAGTTGTTTGGTCTATCTGGAGAAATGGATTCTAAAAAGATGCATCTTCCCGTGGTCTTGGGTTAAAATAACTTGAGTTGATATGTTTGTACCTCAAGTTAAAACAGCCCCTTTGTGGCTGACAAGGCACATTGGAAGTGAGGCCTTTTAATTGCAAATAGGTAGCATGACATCATGGATAGAATGCTGGACCTGGAGTCAGGAAGCCCTGGGTTCAAAGGTTACTTTTAATACTTACTAGCAAGTCACTGAGCTTTTCTGTGCCTTTATTTTACAGATGAGGATAAAAGGTCCAAAAGGTATAAAAAACCTACCTCACAGGGCCGTGGAGCTATTGAAAGATCAGTTATTAATCTAACCTACATGCGTATTACAGAAAGGGGAGTAACTATGTGTTTCCACCAATCATTCTTGTGCCACAGCCCCTTTGGTGAATTTCTCCAGCCTTCTCCACTCTACTTCATCCTGTGCCTGGGTTAAGTTGTATCCTCTATGGAATTGCTATCTTTCCAAAGTCTATTTTTTTTCCAGGTATCACTATGCAACCTAGTCCCTAACTAGACCCAGGCTTGCATAATTGCTCTGTGAGCAGAAGGCTCTCCCAGGACTGCAATGGCAGGCTCTGCTGCCGCTATATTTGATTTCTGTAGGTCAACAAACAAAAGTTTGAAATTAAATAAGCATGCTCGTCATGGCAGGTTTAGGTTGCTGGAATTAGCTTCTGTCTGTAGTGCCTTGATTCTCCCAACCCACATAGAGGAAATAGAACTTGTCCAGGAACACTCAAATGAACACAACTGCCCCTGAAGGTCACTGGGATTTGGTGAATACCGGGAGCAAGGATGAGCTGCTTCTAAATTGGGGGCACTGCCTGTTATTGCATCCACTTCAGCCTGATGCCCCATTCTGTGATTGCTGGGTGATGGGGTTAGGATTCCTTCCCTAACATCCTTGCTCTTGAATGCTTTCCCACTACACCATGGTATCTGATAGGAGAAAGACTGGTATAGAGCAAAGATCACATAATGGGACGTAAGAAGCCTTGGGTTTGATTCCAAGTTTTACCATTTACTACCTGTGTGGCCTTGGGTAAGTCACTGACTTACTCATCTGTAAAATGGGTATAACAATATTGACACTTTCTATCTGTTGTGGTTGTTATAAAAATAAACAATATTTTGTGAAAACATGTTGAAAAGAGCTTTACAAAAGTAAGTGATTGTTGTTACCTCCACCTTGTGGCTCATGATCAATCAACAAGCATTTATCAAGTGCCTAATTGGTACCAGGTATTAGGTGCTGCAGATATAAATACAACAGTAAAATGGCCCCTGCCCTCGAGATTCTGTAGGTGGTGAGTGATTATAGATACAACTCCTTCAATTAGCAGATGGGGAGGGGAGAGTGGGGAAGTGGACAAGCCATACACTGTTTAGAAAGATTATCTCCTTAGGTTTTCACAACAACCCCGTGAGGTAGGTGCTATTATTATCTTCACTGAACAGATGAAGAAACTGAGGTAGAGGTTAAGTGACTTGTCCAGAGCCACATAGCTGTAAATATCTGAGGCTAGATTCAAACTTAGATCTCCCTGACTCTAGGCCCAGTGCTCTATCATACGCCCCCAGCTCCTTCCCTCAATGAGGAAATTGAGATCCAGGGTTTAACATGCCTATGGTCCCGTTGGTAAATCAAGTTTTTGAACCCGTCTCCTCCCTCCAAATCCAGTGCCCTTTCTGCCATGTTATACTGTCTCTCCCTTTTATTGGAATGGCTCTACAGTAGAAGAAATTAAGCCCTACCTGCAACATTTCTGTAGGAGTTGCACCAGTCAGGCAGGCCCTTTGCTTATCAAGGACCGCTGGGCATAGACTTTGGGCTGAGTCAACAGTAGGCAAACTGGAAATAGGAAGGAACAAATAAGAATGTAGGTCTGTAGCCCTGGGAGCCCTTCATTCTGCTGTACTGGAATATATGCTTCAGAATAAATGATATAAGCATCAGATGCTGGGGTGTACCTGATCTGAAGGTTGTGGGGAGGCCCATGGTTCCGCAGCAAGTGAGTGCTCTGGACCCAGCTCAGGAGACTTGGGTGTGAGATTCCACTCTGTTACCAATCATCTGTCCAAAGCTGGGCAAATCACTGAAGCTTTCTGAGTCATAGCTTCCTCTTCTTTCCAATGGGGGTGATAATACTTGTGCCCTTGGGGTTTTATGTAAAAGCCCTTTGTTATCATAAAGGACCTGTGCACACACAAGTAGTTATTACTGTTATTACATAGTGCTTCCAGAGTAAGTCATTTAGATTTTTCTACGATATTAGCCTAATAATATGAGGCTTAATCTAAGTAATTTGGAAATATATTAAGCCTCTTTCTCTCATGTCAGCAGCCCAGATTGGTGTGCATGTATCAAATGTCTTTTAAAATGCTGGTGAATTGATCACTCAATAATGGCTTATTGAATGCAATAACACATTAGGGGGAGGAGAAAATTCCTAAAGTATTAGCATTTGGAAGAAATTATTGGAGAAAAATTGATGGATTTGATTACAGAAAAATGAGAGATGGCATAACAAAAAAGCCAGGTATACAGAAAGCTGGGTAACCAAAACACCAAGAAAAGAAACAGATTGAAGAAAAAAATCTTTATGGTGAATATTTTTGACAAAAATATGTCATCTAGAATTTATAAGGAATTGATACAAATTTACTAGAATAATGCCTGTTTACTAATGGATAATAGAAAATTGCAGCATATGAACAGGAAATTCTCAAAGGAGGAAACACAGATTGTTACTAACCACTTGAAAAACTGTTCAAACTTTCTAGTAATGAGAAATTGAAATTAAAACAATTTTGAGGCACCACCTTATAACCATACCTATTAAGTTGGCAATGATAGTTAAAATGATAAAAATCAATTATGGTGAGATTATGGGGAAACAGGCGAATTGTGAATTGGTACAATGTTTCTGGAAAGCCATCTAGCAATAGAAGATAATAGTTATAAAAATTGAAACTTTTGACTCATGAGCCTACTACTATGCCCGTATTCTAGGATTCTATTAAAAGAGGAAAATATCTATCTGTCTGGAAATCTTTGTAACTGTGTTATTTGAAATAGTAAAACAGAAAAAACACCCTAGAAACAATCTGTATGTTCAGTGATTCTGGAAAGGCTCAACAAATTGTAGTATATGGATACAATCGAATGCACCAAGAGACAGATGAAGAATACAAAGTAACGCAGAAAGACTTATGTAAAGTGTTGTAGGGTTAAGAAAGCTTGATCAGTGCAATACACACAATGACTTTGACTATGTCACATAAGAGCAATAACAGCAAGAGAGGAACAAAGTTAGAAAAATACATAGAAGAAAGAGGTCAGTAGGAGACACTGAAGCAAATGGGGCTTTTTCTTAATTTTGTTAAAATGCATTTTTAAAAAATTGTTAATTTTAAATTTATAGTTTTTGTATAACCTGTATAACTTTTTTTGTATGTTCCTATTGAGAGTTGCTAAGTTCAGAAAATTACAAATACAAATAAGTTCAGAGACTTTACAAATGTGAAGAATAACAAGAAATATGAAAAGATGTTAATGAAGTGATGTTGGGTGAAGAAAGAAGAAATGGAAGAAAAAAATAAACATTATGATCACACAAAAATTGCAACACCAACAAAATTTTATTAGTTCACAAAAAGGGGACATTGAGCAAAACAAAGTTTTGTTATTATTTTGACCAAGCTTGTATTTTAAAATCAAAACATAAATAGATGGGAGTTTCAGACATTTTGGGGGTTACATTCCTGCTTTTCTTTATTTGATGGGTGGCATTTGTTGATTTATTAAGTTTACAATTTTTATAAAATTAAATAAATTAATTACTTAGATCTTTACAATTTTTTTAAATATCCAGTGATGAAATATGGTCGAACTTCATCATAATGAACTCCAAGAGATTGTTGAAGATTCTTTGAGTGAACAGGCATTTGGTTGGCCGTTATCTAGAATTTAGAAATTTCTTGTCACTGAGATTTTTGAAGTAATGGGATGTGTCCCATAGAGGTAGGGTAAAAGCAATTATATCCCTCTATTTGAATTGATTTCCAATAAATGAAAATATAATCTATGATTATAAGGCAGGACAAAAGTAGATAAAATTCAGAAATGGAGAAAAAGGCAGAATGTCTACAAAAATAAGAGAAAAATGAATGGACAGAAATGAGAGAGGTTGGTCCATATTGAATCACAGACTCTCAAAGTTGGAAGGTACCTCAGAGGCCATCTAGTCTGACCTGAACAAGATGCCCTAAAGTGGTTCTCTACATATAATAGCTGATCAGGATGCTTGAGATGAGATGATCCTCAAAGCTGGAGTGTTTGTATTTATATCGTACTTTAAGGTTTGCAAAACTTTTTCTTTTCTCATTTTATCCTCACCAAAACCCTGAGAGTTGGATACTATTAGCTCCAGACAGTGTTTTACAGATGAATAAACTGAGGCAGAAAAACCTAAAGTGACTTGTCCAGGGCCACACAGCTACTAAATATCTGGGGTTGGATTCGAACTGAGGTTTTCCTGGCTTAAGGTCCAGCACTCTACCCACTGAACTACCTAGTTCCCTTGAACAATGTGCTTCCATTTCAGGGTTTGTGAATAGTTAAACATTTTGCTTTGTCTGTATAAGGATAAAATATTTGCATTCAATTTATATTAACATAAAAGGAAAGTATTTGTAATTAGGAGTGAAGAATTTCAAGGAGGAACATAATAAAGTTAGCGCATGGTACAGAACTTTTCAAATCAATTTTCCATCATTGCCCTCTGGTGGCCAATATTGGAAAATATATTTGCTTCTTACAGAGCAGAAGAGATATCCACTATGAGAAAATGTAGTGATCCTTTTCCTGTGGGATTTTCCTGCTGTTCCTGCTTGTAAAATTAAAGGCACAATTTTCTCTTTAGAAAGTTCTGCAGCCATAGGGGATAGGTTACTTTTACATAAGTTTTAGTTAATTTGTTCTTTACAGTTTTGTTGTTGTTGCTATTGAGGAAAACATTTCAAAGACAAACGTTTGAGCTCGCTTTATTTCGAGAGCCTCAGAAATAATTTCATGAGCATGTACATTTGCTTCTTTTTCCATAGAGGTATTTTAGAAAATGTTTTATTGGAACAAACATGTCATTAATTTATAAGTTTTTTTTTCTTTTCAACTTGAGAGAGTTTTAAACAGATTTAATTGTCTGCTTATGGCTACATCTTCTTATGAAGCCCTTTGGAAAAGGGTTTTTATTTCAATATTTATATCAATATCTGCGTATTCAAGAATCCAAAAATTTAGTGGAAAGCAAACTGTAAGAAAATTATAATCATTTTTTTCTCCATCACACCAAAGTAAACACTGATTTTGCTGCCTGATGTAAAACACATATGATGTTCTTCTGAAAATTCAGTGATTCTTCATAATTGCTTTGATGTAAAAACATAGAACATAGCCTTGGCTGTCTGTCATGATGCTTTAGATGGGGGGATCAGTGGAGCTGGAGTGTTTGCATAAATGGAGTAATGTCAGTTCACACTTGGCTGATGGACTAGATCCCAGAAAATACTGATCTGTTTTAAGCCAGAGGGAGACCTTCAGTGGTACCACTAAACAGGGATCTTGGCCATGTTCTGCTAAACATTTTGTCACTGATTGCATAGATAATCTGCAGATGACACAAAGCTGGAAAGGTTTGCTAATTCGTGGAATGGGAGAACTGGAATCAAGAAGGTCTTGATGGGCTGGGATGATGCTAAAGCTAAAGAGATTAAATTTATTATTGAGGTAAATGTAAATTCCTGCCACAGAGCTTTAGAAAAACAACAACCACCAACCCAGAACAACTGTGTAAGTACAGAATGGGTAGCTAGGTAGCACAGTAGATAGAGTGTCAAGTTTGGAGTCAAGAAGTCTGGAGTTCAAATCAGACTTCAGACACTTACTAGCTGTGTGACCCTGGGCAAATCATTTAACCCTGTTTGCCTCAGTTTCCTTATCTGTGAAATGAGCTGGAAAAGGAAATGGCAAACTACTCTGGTATCTTTGCAGAGAAAACCCAAACTGGATAATAAAGAGTCTGAAATGACTGAATAACAAGTACAGGATAGCAGAGACATCACTAGAACATAGTTCAAGTGAAAAAGCCCTGGGGATTCTAACAGGCTGTAAGTTCAATATGTCAACAGTGTATTGTGGTAAAACAACAACAACAACAACAACAACAAAACAAACCCACACAACAACACAGGCTACACTAATGGCAACATGGTGTCTAGGGAAAGGGAAATGATAGTTCTGTTGTTGTGTGCCTTGGTCAGATCACATCTGCAGTAGCATATCTTGCTCTCCATTCACCTTTTAGAAGGAACATTGACAAGGTAGAGCATGGCCAAAGGAGGGTAACTAGGGTGGTGAAGGGATTGGAGAGAAAGGTTATAAGGACTGTGTAACAGCCCAGAGAAGAGGAGATTTACTTGGAAACAAACAGGATAACAATCTGCAAATATTTGAAAGATTGTTAAGTTGAAACATGTTTCGACTTAATTCTGTTTGGCACAGGAGGCTATAATAGGAGCAAAAGAAGGAAATTAGGGAAGCAGATTTCAACGAACATGTGAAGAACTTCCTAATAACTAGAACTGTTCAGAAATGGACTGAGATTCCTTAGGGAGTTGTGAGCTCTCCTGGATTGAAGACCTTCGAGTAGAGGTTGGCTGACCCCTCACTGATGGTGCCATGGGGATTCTGATTGGAGTTTTGGATCTACATGACCTTTAACAAATCCCTTCCCATTCTAAGATGGTCCTGATTTTATTGTAAACTCTGGGGCACCAGTGACTCTGGTGCCACATTGATCATCTTGACACATTTTTTAAACTCCTTCTTCCTACCCGGAGTTGCTCTAAGAAAATCTGATATATTAGGGAACAGTTCTTGGCTTGTCTTTCCTAAAAATGGGTAATAGAGATCTCTAGTTCCTGTATAATCATTCAAGATGTCAAGTGCATATAATGTATAGAACAGCCTATAGCAAATGCTTAGGATACAGTGGACTAACAAGAGCCCCCCAACAGATACGGAAATAAGCAGAACACTCAAATAGTCCACCAACTCCACTTGCAAAGGAGCTCAACTCAGGACTTCTGTCCAGACAACCTTTTGATGAAATCTCCTTCTCTCTCTAGAAGTTTGATCACTGAACTCCAGAACTTAGGGTTACCCATGAAGCAGTCCCAAAGCTGGTGATGTTCAGGAAAGAGGATTATTCTCATGGGAAGGTTAGATTCTAGGCTCATGCTACAGAGGAAATTCAAAATCCCTCCTTTCCCCCACAGGAACTAGGGTTTATGAACATTGCCTATAAAAACCCTCTCAAGCCACGTGGAATTATTCATTCCCTTTCATTGATCATCTTCATTCCCTTGCTGGGGATGTCATGCAGATTCTGATTTCAGTAGGAGTAGGATGTTCAAGACCCTTAAGGTCTTTTTCAAATCTAAGATTGTTCTGTAATTCTCTGAATATTCTAGGAAACTGAGGAAATTAGCCATTTAAACAACTGATCCGCTCTCTTGTTGTTCAGTCATTTTTCAATCCTGTCTGACCCTTTGTGACCCTATTTGGAGTTTTCTTGGCAAAGATACTAGAGTGGTTTTCCATTTCCTTGCACAGCTCATTTTACAGATGAGGAAATTCAGGCAAACAGTGTTAAGCGACTTGCCCAGGGTCACACAGCTAGTAAGCATCTCAAGGCCAGATTTGAACTCAAGAAGATGAGTCTTCCTGAGTCCAGGTCTGGTGCTCTATCGATTGTACCACCTAGCTGCCTGTCCTACTGTCCATTAATCTGTCTTCTCAGAGTTTAAGAAAGAATAAGAAAGTGATGGAGAGCTGTTTTATCAACTTGCTTTTATAGACCATGCAGATAAGTGGTTTTTCAAATACAAGGTCATCCTTATGAGTCTCAGCCAGCTAACTATCAGAAATTACCTCATTCCTATCAGCAAAGTCTGAGTGGCAATACCTATATTCTCCCCCAGCCTACAAACAAAGGCCAGTGGCTTGTGATCCCATTGAAGTGATTGGGGAACTTATCATATTGATCAGAGACTCCCTGGACCAACCCTTTCTTCCTTCCCCTTATTCATTGAATGATATTGGCCATTCATTAGATGGCCATCCATTCAAATGACTAATTTCCTGGGATTTTCAGAGAATTACAGGATGGAAAAAGTTAGTTTGCTGCTCCCTTTCTTTCCCAATCCGAGTGTCTCAAAACACTAGTGCTATGTAGACAAAGTTTTAAGGTATGCACATTTACCATTTCCTTCTCCAGCTCATTTTACAGATGAGGAAACTGAGGTGAACAGGGTTAAGTGACTTGCCAGGGTCTCACAGCTAGTAAATGTCTCAAGGCCAAATTTGAACTCAGGAAGATGGGTCTTCCTGACTCCAGGCCTGATGCTCCTTGTTTTTCTAGCCCTTAGGTGTTAGGGCAGGTACTTGAACCCAGTTCTGCTTGGCTCTGAGGCTGGCTTCCTACTCATTACACTATAACACTTGTCTAGGTTATACATTGAATCCTTCATTCCTAGACTCCGCAGATAATCCCTACACAAGCAAGACTAATTAAAAAAAAAGGTAGTCCTTTTGCCATGGAATAGCGCTGGCACTGTATCATGAAACTATCACTCACGGTCATGCCTGTCCCAAATCTTGGGCACTATCTTTCCAAAACACACTAGAAAAGAGCTCAGAAAAACTGTGCTTCAGATATGCTGTATGAGACAAAAAGCTGATTAACACCTTCTCATCACCGCTCCTCTCCTGCTGGTACAATGACTTCGTAGGGAGGGGATGCAACTCACCATCTTTCCCCTGTACACCTTCTCTCTCAGATCAGGGCTCAGTGGAGGCTTGCCAGCTCTCCACCTCCCTGGCATTTGTGTGGATCATCACTCAAGTCTCTCTCTCCTGTACACTTAACTCTTAACTTCACTTAACTCTTTCATTTCCAAGCTACTTCCAACCCACCCTTTCCCAACTCTCCACAAAGACTAGCTCTCCTTGGGTCCTTGTTCTTTTTTCCCCAAGAACAGTTTCACTTTCTCTTCACTCCACAATCAAATACCTGCCCTGAGGGAATTTCTAACAGGGACCTCATTTGGGTTTTTTTTTTTTTGGAAAGATACCAGAGTGGTTTGTCATTTCTTTCTCCACCTTATTTTACAGATAAGAGAGCTGAGGCAAAGAGTGACTGGCCAAGGGTCACACAACTAGAAAGTGTCTGCTCTTTATCGACTGAGCCACCTGGCTGCCCATGGCTTTAAATGGGCCCAGGAATCAAGGGCTGTGAGATGAAAGGGAATTTCGAGGTCTTCTACTCTAACCCCTTCATTTTACACACAGTTGAAGAAACAGGCCTGGAGAGATTAAATGACTCCCCTAAAGCCACACAGGCATTAAGTGGCAAAATCAGGATTTGAATCCAGGTCTTCTGACTCAGTCCTGGGCATCTCTATAGTCCAAGGCAACCAACTGTTCCTGTTTTCCTGAATAGCCCCATAAAATACTCATTATCAGACATCATCCCCTCTTGGGTGGCCATCTTCCTCAAATTTTCCTGGGAGAGAAGCAGCGTCAATTTACTCCCAATGACTTCAGATAGGGAACTGCCTGAAAGTTGGGCTGCCTGGACACAGGTGCTGATGATAGCACCTTAAATTCTTTCAGGTTCACCACCAGTCTTTTTCTACGGATATTCCTTCTTGCTCTCCTTACAAGTTAAATACTATTGAGGACCAGTCCAATCCATCCCTTAGTTTCTTCAAAGAGAATCTTCAGTTTCAGACAGAAGTCTTCCTTACCTCCCCCAGAGAACAGAAGGTTTGGATCAGTTTTCCACCCCTGAATGGTATTAGGGGCACTGGCAGTCCTGTTCCTCCAGTGATCTTAGGTTTCTATTATTAGTGAGTTATCAGAAGGGCTTCTTCTAGCTTGTCCTGAGCAAGGTCCGGACTTCTTTTTTTTAAAACTTCATTAACATTTTGTTGTGCCAGAATTTTACTGGCCCTGAAACAGATGAAGAATTTTATTAATAATGAAAATTTTGATGCCACTATCAAAGCCTTTTATTTTTATTTTTGTTGGTGGGGGAAGGCAAGGTAATTGGGGTTAAGTGACTTGCCCAAGGTCACACAGATATGTGTTTGAGTGTCTGAGACCGGATCTGAGACTCAGGTACTCCCAACTCCAGGGCCAGTGCTCTATTCACTGTGCCACCTTGCTGAAGGGCCAGACTTCTTAACAGAGTACAAAGTAATACTGGCCACATCAATGGTCCAAGTGGCATAGGCCCCACCACAATGGCAAAATCCCTTCCTCCCCTCAGGGTAGAACCTTAAACACCAGCCCTGGGGCTACTTCCTGCTGCCCTTAAATAAAAAAAAATAATCGCTAGCATTTAAATAGCATTGTAAGGTTTATAAAACTTTAACACCATTACCTCATTTAATCCTTCCAACAACCCAGTTGGGCCCATGATGGAGAGGTGGGTGCTATTACTGATCCCCTAATTATTATTATTCCCCTTTTACTGCTAAGGAAACTGAGGCAAAGAGAAGTTAAGTGACTTGCTCGGGTTCACACAGTGAAGTGTCAGCAGCAGGTTTTGAACTGAGGTCTTCCAGATTCTGAGTGTAATGCTCTATTCATTGTGCCCTGAGAGCGTCAGGTGTGCAGCCGTTTCTCCTTTCTCAAATGGCCTCATGACATCTCGGATGTCTGGCACTCTGCCTCCTGGAACTGTAGGAGATATTCGAGAACCAATTCAGAAGACAAGGACTCTACTGCTCTGAGCACTATTCTCTTTGAGCCTCTAACCGCCCCTGCAACAAACCCCAGAAACAAAAAGAAAATATCAAGCCCTCCCCCAAAAGGAAATCAACTAAAAACCCTAAGAACGAAAATTTCGGTAAACTTCAAGACAAAGAGAGAAGAAATGTAGTAAAATGTCAAAAAATGCAATTCTGTTCAACTTCTTAAACTACCCTGGATAAGAATCTGTTGGGATGAGGAATGAAAATTTCTGATTAATTTCAGAACTGGCAGTATTTAACTCAGGGGAGAAGATTTCACAAGTGTTTGGTGAATGGGCACAGACAAACTACTGGTCAGAGTATTTGAAGCCTTGTCAAGCGGCAGAGAAATTAGGCTTGTTATCTCCAATATGTCCTGTCTATATCTTGTTTGTACCTAGTTGTTTGCATGTTGTCTCCTCTATTAGATTGTAAGCTCAAGAGCAGGGACTATGTTTTACCTTTCTTTGTTTCTGCAGAGCTTAGCACAGTGCCCTGGCACACAGTAGGTGCTTAATAATTGCTTGTTGACTCGATGACTGACTGATGCCACAGAGTAAAATTAAGTGTAATGGGGGGGGGAGGAAATTGGAGAGAAGAAGAGTCAGGCTTATTGAAACAAATATAGTTCCCTGAAAGTTAAATGAGGCCTCTTGGGAGATCTTAGTCTCCTTCTTGCTCAATGTATTCAGACAAAGATCTTTTGTTAGGGGTCTTAGAGAGGGAATTTTTGGTCAAGTCCATGGATTGGCTGGAATGGCCTCTGAGATCCTCTCTAATTCAGATCCTAGAATTATGTGAAATCTTGATCTTTGCTTTTTCATCAACAAGGTGTTTGCTTTACATATTAAGCTCCAAATGATAAGATGGTAAGTCTCAGAGATATTAAATACTTCAGAAATGCAAATAATCTGAACATTCCTTAGTAATTGAGTTGTCTGTATTTCAATGACTTGGGGGTTGCTGACCTTCACAAGCCTAATTGGGCCTTAATCCTGCTTTCAAAATGGATGCACCATATGATTAATTGTTCTCTTTTGGGAAATAACATTAACCCTTTCTGGCCGCTCACTCAGGTATTCTCAAAAATATAATGTGGTAATTGTATCCATGGAAGGTTGTGTTCTCAAAAGTTAGCAGCATGTTTGAATTCCATAGATTCAATTCAATTTAGTCACTGAGCTAGGCACTGGGCCTAAGCAAACAAAGCAGAGCCTGCTCTCCAGGAGCTTCATCTTTCTAATATTATACCCATCACTGGAATTAAGTCCAATTTTTCTTGAATGAATTGTAAACACCTATTGTAAGTCATTAGGAGAGAAAAGATCCACCCTCAGAATTCTTTTCTGGAATGTCCTGAGCAAGGCTCTGTACTTTTTTCTTTGTTGTAGTTTATTTTTTTCCATTTATTTTCCTTTTCCCTCCCCTCCCTACCCGTTCCTTCCGAGGACCTGACCCCTTCACCACTTTTTATACTGTACAGGAGAGCAAAACTGGTTTGACAGGTGAGAAGTAAATATGTAATTTATTTGATGATAATTTGTTTAATTTTTTCCTCTCTGATTCCAGCAGAGACTTTCCTTCAGAGAAGTTCCTAAAAGGAACTTCATAAGGGGCTTATTTTTAAATAGGCATTTGGATCATCCCTTTTGGGGGACCACTAGAGGAAAAACTGGAATAATAATCCTAGTTTGGCCTGTACCTGACAGGATCCGGAGTGATTTCCCTATGTCTAGACAATATTTCTAAGGTAGTGGAAAAGAATGAAACCGCCCAAGTTCCCAGGGATGATAGCCATCATCAGAATGGTATTTGGATGCATTTTTTGATTTTTACGAATGTGAGTACTTCTTTAGAACAATATTGCTTCATCTGTGCTGACCCATCCGGAGTGGTTCTTGCCCATCTCCCCTCACAAATGTACCACAGGGTGAGCACCCAACTTGTTGGGAGCCTTCTATTTTTATTGACTTGTCAAGGATGCTAATAGATAATGTGAATTGTCCAATAGTTAGTCCTTGATCTTGCTATGTGACAGCGCTGTTTTGTTTTTGCTCATATGCTTCTTTGATGACATCCTTCAAAGTGTTATTTTTCAGAATTCATTGCTTATCTTGTGTTGTGGCCATCACAAGTCCCTCCATTGCCCTCTTGTTGTTGTGGTTGTTGTTCAGTTGTATTCAACTCTTTGTGATCCCATTGGGGTTTTCTTGGCAAAGAGACTGGGGTGGTTTGCCATTTCCTTGTCTAGCTCATTTTACAGATGAAGAAACTGAGGCAAACAGGATTAAGTGACTTGCCCAGGGTCACACAGCTGGTAAAGTCTGAGGCTCGATTTGAACTCAGGAAGATGAATCTTGCTGACTTCAGGCCTGGCTGTGACACAACAACAACATTCTTCACAATGTCCCTATTGTGAGTGTCATTATTCTCATTTTTTGGATGAGCAAATAGGTTCAGATAAGCAAAGCAAATTGCCAGAAGTCACAGATTGATAGATGGATAGAACTGAGACCTGTAAATCTTTTTCTTTTTCAATTTCCCTCTAAGAAATTTTAAAAGATGTGTAAAAAACACAAATGGGAACCTTGGCTCTTTCTATACAAGGCTGGTTGGCATAGTCCTATGGGCCTATTATACTGTCACAAGGCCAAAGTGGCCTCTTCTTTCTCTCTCTCTCTCTCTCTCTCTCTCTCTCTCTCTCTCTCTCTCTCTCTCTCTCTCTTTCTCTCTCTGTGTTGGGGTGGGGGACACAGTGGTGACATGATCCTTGCTCTGGTGCTGATGGTGATACTGAAGCTCGGTGGCATTGGCTGAGTGGAGATGGGGCAATGCCAGTGAGTAAGGCAAGGTTGATGCTGAGAAACTAACTTCTATGGAAACCCAGCAGAGACTTGTATTCCCTCCAGACAACAACCATGTCTCCAGCAGAAAGAGCTGGGAGTCCACTCTGTTTCTAAGCAGTCCAAGTGACCTGGACCATTAAAGTAACTTATCCATGTAGATGAAGCCCTAAATTGAGGTCTGTGGAGAAAAAAAGAATGGGGGGAGGGGGAAAGGGAATAAGCATTTACCTCCTATGTGCCAGACACCATGGCAAATACTTTTTACAAATAGTTTATTTGAGCCTCACAACAATTTTGTGAGGTACATGCTATTATTATCCTAATTTTATGGTTGAGGAAACTGATGCAAACAGACCAGGGTCACACAGCTAGTAAACATCTGAGACTGGATTTGAACTCAGGTCTTCCAAACTTCAAGGCCCATTGCTTTACCTACTGTGTCTCCAGCTCCCAAAGGGAATTTTGGAACTCAGATAGCCAAATTGACTACACATATTAGTCAGTTAAGAGTCTAACTGTTTAAATTTGTAACTCTGCTTGTTGAAAACTATTTTTGGTTGTGCAATACATAAGAAAACAAAGAACATTTTCTTCTCTGACTTTTCTATGCCCATCTTAAGTTCCTCGAACTCATTGGATGTTACCTTCACAGCATAATTTCTAGCTGCTCTCCATTGACATTCTCTTATTTCCAGTCTTCTCACATCCCTTCCATGACAACTTTTTGTTTTCTCTTTTGTCCTTCCCTTCATTCCCTCTCATCTTTCCCATTCCTCCTAGGATTTACCTCTTCCTGCTCTTCTCCCCTTTTCTCCTTCCCTTAACTTACCCTCTCAATCTTTTTAGCTCTTCCTAGACTGTTCCCTTCCTTTTCCCCTCTTTCCTTCTCTATCTTACCTTTCAAAATATTCAATAACTTTTTCCCCCTTCCCTATTCCTCTCAATCTTTTATTTCTCTTTGAATGCTAGAAACTTCATTGTCTAAACAGTAGGAAATGTGGGGCCAAATTCTGACCCAGCAGATGACATATTCAAAGCATTTCCTGTGGAATTTGACCTAATGCTGACCCTTGTAATGCTAACAGTTTAAATATGTCCCTTCCCAGGACCTGACCCCTTCACCACTTTTTGTACTGTACAGGAGAACAAAACTGGTTTGACAGGTGAGAAATAAATATGTAATTTATTTGATGATAATTTGTTTAATTTTTCCTCTCTGATTCAGGCAGTGCGGTGTGGTAGAAAGAAAGTTATACTTGCAGTCAGAAGAGAATTTCAAATTTTACCTTCTATGGAACCATGGACAAATCGTTTGATCTCTCTGAGCCTCAGTTTCTTATTTGTAAAACGGAGATACTAATACCTCAAGCCCAACTCCCAAGGTTGTTGTAAGGATCAAGCGAGTTAGGGTTGGTAAAGCGTTCTGTAAGTAGCAACTATTATTTCCTGGGGATAATTTGTGTGCAGAGAATCAGAGGGAGAAAACCATCTTGTCTGTAGCCTGAACTTTTTCTAGATTCTTTGCCCAAATTACATGTGTGGTTTGGGAAGATTTGTATGAACTGATGCAGAGTGAAGTGAGCAGGACCAGGAAAATGACTTATTCGGTTATAACAATATTATAAAGACAAACAACTTTGGAAAAGTTAAGCGCTCTAATCATTACAATGGCCAACCATGATTCCAGAATACTGATGGTGATGAAAGTTTATGAAAAAAATCTTACTGAAACCACAAAGGCCATATGCATATTACACATTTGGGTATCGCTACATCCTCGGATAACATTTGTTCACGCTTTTCTAATGTTTTAATTAACAAGGTTTACATTCATTTGATTTCAGTAGGGGTTTTCCCAAGATAAAGAGGTGAGAATGAGGAGGATTTTTGTTTTCACTATGAATATAAATACTGTTTTCTCGACATGGAAACAAATTGTGTGGATTTTCTATGTGGACACAATCTATGTATGGGATATTAGTTTTCCTTTTACAAGTCTAGCTGGGAAAAGTCAGGAAAACAACAAAAACATTTATTTAGTGTCTTTTGTGTGCAGATCATGGTGCTAAGGGCTGGGGGGAAATATGGGATGAATTAGACATGCGCTAGGTTCTCATGGAGCTTACAGTTTAGTAGAGGAACAGACAGGTGCTTTGATTTATTTCCTCTGCTCATGAGAAGCCTCAATACCTCATAAATATTTTGTCATTCAATCATTCATAGTCAGGATAAGACATACACACAAATGCTGTATTGGTGCAGTATTGGCATTTGAGCTGAGTCTTAAAGGATAGTTAGGTCATTGACAGGTAGAAATAGTGGGATTGTGGTGGGGATTATATTACAACATTAATAAAGGCAAGATGGGAAAGCACAATGTATATGTAGGGATGGAAGACTGGAATCAATTGACTCTGTGAGTGGGAGTAGGATAAGTCTTGTCTGATCTTCTCAAGCTATATGGCCATTATTTTGTCTTATCTATTTGAACTATATTTGTTAAGCATTCCTCTTGTATGCTTCTATTTTAACTTATCTGTGAATCTTCTGTCTTATTATCTTTACATCTCCTCCATGCCTAGCACAATGCATTGAGCATAATAAGTATTTAGTAAATGTCTGTTGAATGTTCATTGAATGAATGAGGAAATAGATGAATGAATGAATAGAAAAGAGCTGAGGACAAACCTTGGAGTGATCACTTTAAGGGGTCAGAAATAAGAGAATGAGGACCTAGCAAATTATACAGAGAATGAGTTCATAAACCAAAGGAAAAATGTATACAAAAAAGGAGCAGTTGTCAAAGGTGTCAAATGCTGTCAAGGAAAATGAAGACAGAGATAAGGTCATGAGGTATAATGATAACTGGGCCATTGGTGACCTTAGAGAGAACTATTTCAGCAAAGTGTGGACTCTGTGGTGTGGACAGAATGGTTGAAAGAAAGTAGACATATTAGTTATGGATTACCATTTTCAAGAAATTTAGTGGCAAAAGGGAATAAGGAGAAGGGATAGTTGTTTGAGAAGGTAGATGGGTCAAGAAAAGGATTTTTTGGCTGGGGGATGGGGAGAACTGGGCATACTTGTAGGAAAATAAAAAGGGGTCAGTGGGGTTAGGGAAATTAATGATGCATGAGAGGGGATGAAGACTTAATATGCAAAATCCAGCAGAATAAATAGAAAAAGAAATTCCATTTAAAAGAACTATAGAATGTATAAAACATTTGGAAGTCTACCTAATAAGACACAACCAGGAATTATGTGAATAAAACCACAAAGCACTCCCTACAGAAATACAGACCTTAATAATTGAAAAAAAATATTAAATACTCATAAGTAAGTGAAACTAATATAATTAAAATGGCAGCTCTGCCTAAATTAATTTACTCAGTTCTATACCAAACAGTTAAAGGATTGCTTTATAAGCTGCAAAAAATAATAAAAGTAATTTGGAGAAACAAAATGTCAAGGATTTCAAGGAAAATAATGTCAAAAAGTAGGGAGGAAGAAGGTCTAGCTGTACTACATCTCAAACTCTCCTCCAAAGCAGTAATCATGAAAATGATTTGGTGCTGGTAAACAAAGTAGAGAGGCTGATCAATGGAATAGATTAGGTTTACTATACAGAAGCAAATGAGCCTAGTAGAGTATTGATAAGCCCATGACCTCAACTACTGAGGTAAAGACTATTAGACAAAGATTTCTGGGAAAATGGAAAGCAGTGTAGCTGAAATTACGTTTAGACCAGCACTTTTCATCATACATCACGATTAGCTCCGAACGGATACATGGCTTACATATAAAATGTCACATCATAAACAATTAGAAGGCACAAGTTAACAATTACCTTTTAGATCTATGAATAGAGGAAGAGTTAATGACCAAGCAAAGGATAGAGAAGATCATAAGATATTAAAATTAATAATTTTAATTAAATGAAGTTGAAAAGTTTTTGCACAAACAAAATGAATACGGCTAAGATTTGATGGATAACAGTTAACTTGGAAAAAAATCTTTGCAGTGAATATTTCTAATAAAGGTCTCATGTCCAAGATATATAATGAATGGATTCTACTTGATAAGAATAAGAACTATTTCCCAATTAATAAACAGCCAAGGGATATAAAGAGGAAGAAGAAATCCAAGCCATCAATAGCCATATGAAAAATGCTCCAAATCATAGAGAAATGCAAATTAAAGCACTTCTGAGGTTTGACCTTAGACTTATCAGATTGTCAGACACACACAAAAAAAAGGAAATGACAAATTTGGAGAGACTGTGGGAAAATAGGCACATTAATTTACTCTTGGTAGAATTGTGAATTGGTAGAACTATTCTGGAAAGCAATTTGGAACTCTGTTAAAAAAAGATCACTAAGCTGTTCTACTCTTTAATCTAGGGTTCACTCTAAATAGTCCTATATCCCAAAGTGATGAGAGAAAAAGGAAAAGGATCCATGGGTACACAAATATTATAGCAGCTCTCTTGTTTCTGTCTCTGTCCTTTTCTCTCTGTCTCTTTTTCTCCCCATCTCTATCTTTTTGTCTATCTTTCTCTGTCTCGGTCTCTCTGTATCTCTGTCTGTCTGTCTCTCTCAGCAAAAAAACTGGAAAATAAGAGGTTACCCACCAACTAGGTAATGTGGAACAAATCATGTTATATGAATGTAATAGAATACTATTGGGTTATAAGAAATTAGAGAAGGGACAGTTTCAAAGGAACCTGAGCAGACATGTATGAACAGATGTAGAGTAAAGTGAGAAGAAACAGGAGAACAATTTATACAATAACGGCAACATTGTAAAAGCAAACAACTTTGAAAGACTTAAGTACTCTGATCAGTGCAATGACCAACCAGGATTTCCGAGGACCAGTAATGAAGAATGATACCCACTTTCTGACATAAAAATAAAGGAATCAAAATGCAGAATGAGAAAAAGAATTTTGGATATGACAGCATGGGGATTTGTTTTGCTTGACTATGTATATTTCTTAAAAGGATTTTCTTTTTCTTTTCTTTTTCAGTTGGTGTAGAGGTGGCAGGAAGAGAAAATAAATGGTTATGAATTTTAAAATAAAATAAAATTCTATAACTTGTCTATTGGAGGTAATTTTTACTACCCAAATTTCTGAATACAGACTCAGTGAATCAGAGATACTCATTTTATTCTGAGAAGTCTCAACTATATCTATACTCTTTTGAAAAACTGCAGGACTGTGAGGGTGGAAGGATCTTAAGATCACACATCTAGAGTTAGAAACAGTCTCAGAGACCCTCTAGTCTGGCCCCTTCATTTTTTCAGATGAGGAAATTGAGGCCCAGGGTGAATAAATGACCTGCTCAATGCCACACGGGCAATTAGTACCCAAGCCAGGATTCATGGATTTAGAGCTGGAAGAGACCCCAGAGGTCCTGTAGTCCATGGGTTCTCAACCCTTTTTGCGTCATGGATCCCTTTAACAGTCTGGTTAAGCCTATAGACCCCTTCTAACATGATGCTTTTAAATGCATAGACAGGATTTCAAAGCAGCCAATCTTATTGAAACAAAATTTTCAGCATATTTAAAAAATAATAGCATGAAGTTCTTGGGTCCTAGGACAAAAACCCCTTAGTCTCACTCAGCGCATTTTACAAATTAGGATAATGTTGAGTGATTGAGCCTCAGAATTTGTATGTCTCTTACCTCCATGCTGCAGATGTGTCCTCTGATCTTTGCGCCCTGAATAGAAATCTTCTTGGGCTGGGGGGCGGGGGAGGGAAGGATACATAACAAAATACTAGATTACTGGGGTGATGCTTCTCTTTTGTAGGATTATAATTTTAATATATGTATAGAGTCTTACATGGTTTGGAAATGAAGCCTTATTTCTCTTACGTTGAATTGTAGTTTCTCATTCCTAAATTACTCTTTCTTCTTCTTGTTCAGTTGTTCTCAATTGTGTCCGACTCTCTCTGACCCCATTTGGGGCTTTCTTGGCAAAGATACTGGAGAGGTTCACCATTTCCTTCTCCAGTTCATTTTGTAAATGAGGAAACTGAGGCAAAGAGGGGTAAGTGACTTGCCCGGGGTCACATAGCTAGTAAGTGTTTGAGCCCAGATTTGAGCTCAGGAAGATGAGTCTTTCTGACTCCATGTCTAGCACTCTATCTACTGTACCATGTAGCTGCTCAAGAAGAATCCCAGATGCCCATAAATTAGACGATGGCATCAATTCTTTTAGCACAGAAGAGCATCATATTTTTGCCAAACCAGTGGTTTCCATAAGGAATTTGAGAGACACATCCAGGCATGTTGCATATCAAGAAGGGTCATGAATGTATCTACATACGTGTGTAAGCATACTAAACCTTCCTTCTCTCCTTCTCCCATTTCTCTCTAAAATAATATGTATTATGTCTGTTCTCTAGACTGAAATACTTTTATAACATTCTTATCAAAGGCATTCTTATCAAAGGCATTTTCTAAAGGGAAACCAAGTCAAAACTTAGATAGGAACTCTGATCTCTCCAAAGACAGAATTAGGGTAGTTACTAGATAAAACCCCTTTGATTAATTCAGTTAAGAATATACCCTTTTTCTTTCCCATCCTTGCTTGGATTCAATAGATTTAGGAAAATTGTTCTCCAGGTTACACAGAATTTAAATAATATCGTTCTGTTTGGTGAATCAAAATCTCCAACCTAAATTCGATACTCCTGTTTAATCTTGACTGGAATTTTGCCTTTTGTTCTAAAACTCTAAAATAACAGCTATCATTTATACAATACTTTAAGGTTTGCAAAGTGCTTTATGCATGTTCTCTCATTTGGTCCTCATATAGCAACCCTGTGAGGTAGTTGCTCTCATCACCATTTTGCAGATGAGGAAATGCAGGCACAGAGAAATCAAATGGTGTTTGCCTAGGGCTGCACAGCTTGTTAAGTAACTGGGGCAGATTCAAACTCTGGCCTCGCTTGACTCTAAGTCCCAGGCACTATTCATTATGACATTTAGCCACCTAAAATTATCTATTTTCTATAAATTGTAAGTAGAAAATGAGTTGGGTCAGAGAGATTTTCAAAAGCAGGATGAATTTCTATCAGAAATCCATTGGCATTTTCTCCAAGCAGAGATGATTGAATTTAGATAATTAATACATTTGTTTCTCTTCTACATACATATGATTGACATCTGCCTAGACAGTCTCTTGTCAGGTTATTTTTCTTGTTAAAGTTTTGCTAGTTTCTTTTTTGACTGTTTTTTCAAACAATGTTCACCAATTCAATTCAGTAGACATCTATTAAATATCTACTCTGTGCAAGGTGCTGTGCTAGGTACTGAGGATGCAAAGACAAAAAATGAAATATTTCCTACGCTCAGGGAGCTTCTATTCTCCTGGGGAGGACACAGATAGGTAAATGCAATTTCTGTTGAGAAGAGAGAGAGTATTAATGAATGGGGGGCATCAGGGGAGGCTTCCCGGTGAAGCGGCACCTGAGCAGTTTCTAGGAAGAGGATATGGATTCTGAAATATGGACATGAAAAAAAGGGCTTTTGAAGCACAAGAGACAACCAGTGGAAATAACTGGTGGAGGGACATAGAATGTCATGTCCAGCCAGTAGTTAGTAAATAAACTTGGCTGGAATGTAAAGTATGCAAGGAGTTAGATACAGAGGGGATCCTGGGAGATAAGTCTGGAAAGGTAAGTTGGAATATGATTGTGTAGGGCAGGGCTGGGGAACCTGCAGCCTTGAGGCCTTTTGACTGAGTTCATGTTTTACACGACAAATCCTTTGATTAAGGGGATTTGTTCTCCGAAGTTTGAATTCAGTCAAAGGGCCACACTTGAGGACCTAGAGGGCCACATGTGGCCTTAAGGCTACAGGTTCCCCACCCCTGGTAGGACCTTAACACCAAGCTGAGGAGTCTTTGCTTTATTCTAGAAGTGATAAGTGATGGTTTTTACTTCCTTTTCACTTCGCCCCGCCTGTTTCCCCCAGTCATATTTAACTCAGATCCTCTAAATCTGAAGACAATGGCCAGGAAGTATAATTTGTATAGAGTCAGATCATCTTGACTTTTTCTAGAGGTCTGAGAACAACCCCCCCACCCCCCACCCCCCAACAGGGACCGGACTCTCTTTTTCCAGAGACTTCGAGAAGAATCAGTTTGTCCAAAGCACCAATTTGAGGAAACATCTGGGTGGTTTGTAGTTGCTGGTATCTTTCCAGTGCCTGAGTCCTTTTTCCTTAACAATATTTGGAAGCAACAACAACAAAACAACTGGTAGTGGCAGCCAACTAGTAAAAAAAAAACCCAAAAAACCAAAACAAACAAATAAACAAACAAACAACGCATCATGAAACAAAGCAAAGAGAGGGAAAGGAAGCAACAGGTATCCAGCTGATCCTTAAAGTAGTAAGCTAAAAAGTAAAGTTTTGAAGAGTGTCAGAATGTTCCAGAATAATGGCTGGGGTGTTTTTCATTCCAAAGGGAATTTAATGGATTAGTTTATATCTTATATTGTTCTGGGTGCCTTATATATAAAAGGTATAAGAGGAGCTCATTTGAAAGAGCTCAGAATGTCTTATATGCCCACCTATAGTTTACTATTCCTTGAAAGAAAAAGAGTGTCTGGTTCTGATAGTCTGACAGATGATGGTTTGTAACACGAGAAGAGCTTTGTCTGAAAGACTGGCTTCCACAGTTATAGGTCCCAAACATGTTTCTTTCAGATTTCTAGGGGAGACAGATTTTTCCCCCCAAAGCAAAATGAGCATCTTATTTTTGAAGGTAAAACTCAAACCCACCAAAATGCAATCCTCTAGCTTGGTGCCTCTGCAGGGTCAAATTCTTGATCGTGGCTC
>CM053622.1:326018026-326049264 GCA_028646595.1 Phalanger gymnotis | reverse complement strand
GCAAGTGGCCGGAACCGCAAACTCAGTCACGCAGCTTTTCCCACTAACCTTCTCTGATGTCTTTGCTCTCTATGGGTTGAGAGGTCTGGTACATGCCACAGCTCAGTATTTCAGGATGCCAGGGCACTCTCCGCTCGTCTCCTGGTCTGGTAGGTCCGCGTCTGGTCTGTTCGCGCCGTGCTTGCTGGGCTCAGCTCCGCTCCCCTCGGCTGGGGGCTGGGAGGTTCCTGTGGAACAGACCTTACCCAGAGATCATCCAGGCTGTCCTGGGCTAGGGCCCTGCTTCCCTCTGCCACTTTGTGGGTTCTGCAGCTCTAGAATCGGTTCAGAGCCATTGTTTTATAGGTTTTTGGATGAACTTGGTGGGGAGCTCACGCCAGTCACTGCTTCCCAGCCACCATCTTGGCTCTGCCCCGACGATTCTTCCTTTAGTTCTAAGATTCCTTCATCCTATATTAACTGACCATTGAAATATTTTTGATTTACAAATGTCTTACTGTCAAAGAAAGTAGAATGTCAGAGCTAGAAGGCACCTTAAAGATGATCTAATTTCTGCATTTGATAGCTAAGGCACTGGACTCCAGAGTCAGAAGATTGGGATACCTGGGTGCTAATCCTAGCTCTGCCACCTTAGGCAAGACAAATCACCTATGACTTCAGGTTAATCTGTCACCTCTACGTTTGGAGCCCACCATACAGTTTATCCCAGTGTCTTAAAAGCTGAATTGAATTGACTAAATAATGTCTGTCATTGTCCTGCAGTTATTTCATGGATGTGTCTTGTCTGCACAATAAGATTATAAACAATTAAAGTAGATATAGGGGTGCATATTCATGGACAGACTTCATGTTTTCATAGTGCTTGGGGTCAAGAGAGACTCATTGGTGGAAATTCTCTAGACTACGTTTCCCAGAAGGATGTATGAGCTCAGAGGACAGCAATATCACCTAGGGCACACTCTGAGTAAAAGTGCATCTAGTACATTCAGTGCAAAAGAGCCTACAAAAGAGTCAGTCTTTATAGGCTGGCAATAGCCAGCAGGCATGGGTTCAGCTAGTGGGAGGGGATGGTGGTGGTGGGGAGAGGGCAAAATGATAGCTTTGTCTAGACCTTGCTGAGGATGTGGATGTGGACTTGGAGATCCAGGCTGGCATGAATGAATGAATAAAAAAGCACTTATTTATTGAGAAACATTTGCTATGTGCCAAAAACTGTGTTGAAAGCTAGGGACACAAATGGAAAGACAAAGCCGACCCCCACCCCAAGTCTCAGGAATTCCTGTTTTCAAGGAGCTCACATTATTATTGGAGGAAGCAACACAGATAGGAAGGGTCAATTGCAGGGTAGATGGAAAAGCCTGGTGGGTCAGCACAGAATGGATGGTAAGTTTTAGGGAGTCGGAGGATATAGTGTCAGTGGAAATGGTGAAACCTGGAGGACCTTAGGGCACAATGATTGTAGATGATAAGTGCCCATAGTCCTTGTAGTTGGTGACTCATCCAGGTGGTATGATTAACCATCTGTGCTTTGCTCTGGTCCAGGCTAGAGATGCCTGATACACAACTGTTTGGGGAGGGGCAGGGAAGGGCTTGAGGAGTCAGATGAGAACAAGGGCTCTAGTTTCCCTTCTATAAGATATAGGGATTGAGAGGGTCACTGTCCAGCAAGAAAAGAGAAAGAAAGAAATTGGCAAGAATTTTGGTGTCTACTCTTCCAGGCTCTTTCATGCTGGGATTGAGCTATGTGGCAGGCAGGTTGATGTGGGGAAGGACTCCCTCTGGTGGCTGTCGTGAGCAAAGACAGACAAGATGAAGGAGTCGGAAGATTGGCGAAGTGAGATATAGACAGCATATAGGTCTGACCCAGACATCCTGAATCTCTGAATCCAAGGAATCAATGTTTGTTAGCTATTGCTCTGAGACTGAAAAGAAAGTTCCTAAATAGAAACTGTTACAGATGATAGTCTTCAACCCCCTGCAATGAGTAATCAGACTCTGTCTCTCTTTCCCTGTTGACTGACTGACTATACTGGGGGAAACAGAGGGATTAATTGGGGAACAGTTAAATTCTGCATTATTTCCTTTGCATTCTGTCTCAATTAAATTCTATTTGCTCTGACTTCAGGAATTATCTGGCATGGGTCTGCCACAGAATCACTGGTCGGGATTCTGGGTTGTGGATTTGTGAAAACAGCGCAATGACCTTGACCAGTTACAAGGGCTTCCAGAACTGTGCAGAGACCATGTAGAGGCATGCTATGAAGTGAAAGCAGGAACGGTGTCTTCTACTATATTTTTATTCTCTTAGCACTGAACATAATGCTATGTACTAAATCCATATCCCTTGAAAAATAAAGAAATAACTATTAATTCAGTTTTTAAAAAGTAGCTCTCCCTTACTAATCTTACTAATTAGTCTTACTAATGTTGAAACTGGATGCTGCTATTATGATTTATCAAAGAACTGAACTTAAAAGAGACTATCTGTTGAAGGGAATGAGTTAGGACAGGCCTCTAATTCTTTAGAAATTCATCACCTCTTCCTTCTGGCCTCTTGTATCTACCTGATTTCATACCAATGCTTTTTATAATTTGTCATACCCAGAAGATGTGCAGGGTTTCCCTCAAAGTCTTGGTAAAGTTTTAAGCTTTAATAGCTTATAGGGGTGGAATTAGACCTTCTTTAAAACTTAGCACAAGTTGCTTAAAACTGCTATAAGACTTTGGGAACATCTTTTGTATTCACTTCAGAGCAGAGCCTGAACATCTCATCAAAGACTTCTGTCTATCTTAGGTTCATGGAAGCATGGGATTTAAAGCTAGAAGGGCCCTTAGAGAGCTTTTATCCTGACCCTTGTCATTTTACAGATGAAGAAATTCAGGCTCAGAGAGGTCACAAAGGTAGGTAGTTAATAGCAGAGTCATGATTTGAATGTAGGTGAAGAGGTAGCCTGAGCAGTTTTTCTGGCTAAGTTAAAAAAAAATCTGACTTTTCCACTTTATTAGCCTCCAATAGCTTTTGATTCTGTCTATGTATAAGAGATGACAATAAAGTAATATGACAGAAAAAAAAACAACCACCAAGCACTCCAGGACTTATAAATGCAAATGAATTATATTCCCTTTAAAATAGTCACTTTCTGTAGCTGTTATTGTTTAGTCATTTTGTGACTCCATTTGGAACTCTATTTGGGACTCTACACAACTCTCTGTGACCCCATTTGGGATTCTCTTGGCAAATATTCTTGAGTGGTTTGCCATTTCCTTCTCCAAATCACTTTACAGATAAGACAAACCGGGCTAACTGATTTGCCCAGGGTCCCATAGCTATAAGTGTCTGAGGTCATATTTGAATTAATGAAGAAGAGGCTTCCGATTCTATGCCCAGCATTCTAGCCAGTGTGTCACCTAGCTGCCCCTGTGGCCTAAAACAGGTGTTCTAAATCTGGGGTTTGTGAATTTGCTTTAAAAAAATTGACAACTGTATTTCCACATAATTGGTTTCTTTTGTAATTCTATTTATTTTATGTACTTAAAAGCATCATCATAAGAAAGGGTCCATAGCCTTCACCAGACTACCAGAGGAATCTAGCACAGAAAACGTCTTTAACCTCCAGCTGACAACATTTTTGAGATGCCAGCTGACATTTACACAGTTTGAAAAGTGCTTTATATTTATTATACCGTTTGAGCTTCACAAGGACCCTGTGTGGCAGGTACTTTTTGCAGAGGAGGAAGAGGAAACTAAATCTCAGGCCGATAAAGTGACTTCCCTGAGGGCGTCAAACCAGGAATAGTTGGAGATGGGATTGGAAGCAGGCTTACCTGACTCCAAGTCCAGTACTCTATCCATTGCATCACATTGTGTCACTGTTAAAAGGCATAACCCCCAAAAAGGTGACTAAAGAAAACTCTTTTGGATATATAATTTCTGTATATTTGCTGAAAAATGGATTATTACTATGATTAATTTACTTCTTGTTCCAGTTCCACTAGCTCTGTGACCCAGGACAAGTCACCCCACCTCTGGATGTCTGTAAAATAAAGTAAAGGGATTGGACTACATGATCTCTAAGGCCTTTTCAGTCTGTCAGCAAGCACATATTAAGCTCTCACCATATGCCAGGTCTTGTGCTGACTGTTGGGCATACAAAGAAAGGCAAAAAAGATGGTCTCTGTTCTCAAGGAGATCACAGCCCTAATGAGGGAGATGACATACAAATAACTATGTACAATGCTGTTCCTCACTTTTTTCTTTTTCTTATTCATCTTCTTGTATAAAATGCCTAATATGGAAATGCTTTACATGATTACACATCTATAAACCATATTGATTGCTTACCATTTTAGGGTGGTAGGAGGGAGGGATAGAATTTAGAACTCGAAACTTTAAACTTTATAAAGATTTACACTTTAAAAACTTTAAACTTTAGAAGAAAGTCTAAAAATTTGTTTTAACATGTTATTGGGGAAAATATTACATTAAAAAACTATGTATAAAGAAACTATGCATGGGATAAATTGGACATAAAACAGAGGGAAGGCATTAGAATTAAGGAAGATTGGGAAAGGCTTCCTGTAGAAGGCAGGATTTTAGCTGGAACTTGAGGGAAGCCAGGGAAACCAGGAGGCAGAGATGAGAAGGGAGAGCATTCTAGGCTTGGGGGACAACCAGTGAACATGGCGGAAGTCTGGAGATGGAGTGTCTTGTTTGAAGAATAATAAGGAACCAATGTCACTGGATTGAAGAGTACATGGTGGTAGAAGGAAGCGTAAGATGTAAGAAGACTGGAAAGGTAGGAAGGATTTAGTTTATGAAGAGCTTCTAATGCCAAACAGAGGATTTTATATTTGATATCGGAGGTGATAGGGAAGTGATAGGGAGTTTGGTGACATGGTTAGACCTGCCTTTTAGGAAGATCACTTTGATGGCTGAGTGTAAGGTAGAGTAGGGTGGGGGAGAAACTTGTGGGAAGCTAACAAGCAGACTATGGCTCATAGGCCAGTGTGAGGTGGTGAGGACATGCTCCACAGTGGTGGCAATGTCAGAGGAGAGATGGGGGTGATGAAAGATGTTATGAAATAAGATCGACAGGCCTTGGCACAATACTTTAGAGTGACATCTATTCCCTTCTGTTATAGATGTCCCATTAACATTGGAACCCACTGTACTAGAATGTTAAAATTATATTTGTGGTTCAGAGAAAAGTACACTAACTCAGGAGTCAGAGGATCTGGGCTCAAATGCTGACTCTGATGCTTCTTCATGTGATTCATCTCTCTGCACCTCAGTTTCCTTGTCTGTAAAATGAGGGTTGGGGGTGAGGTTGGACTAGATGACCTCTGAAAACCATTCCAGGTTTAGACCTATGATCTCAAAATAAAGTAAAACAGAAACTGTTAGTGGAACTTTGGCCTTGAACTTATCCCTGGGAAAAACAACAGCAGCAGCAACGTGACTAGTTTCCCTTTAAAGGGAAAGTTTGGATAAGAGAAAAGAATGGTGAACAAGTGGGACCCCTCTGTGCCTCCGGCATTTGAGCTAAACACCTACTTTTTCTGAGCAGAAAATCTCAGAGCTGAAAGGGACTTAGAGGTCATCTGGTCCAACCATTCCCTGTGAGATGTGAATATCCAAAGCAGAGGTGGGGAACCTTTGGCCTTGAGGCTACATGTGGCCCTCTAGGTCCTCAAGTGTGGCCCTTTGACTGATTCAGTTACTCAAAAACCTAGAGGGCCACATGTGGCCTCAAGGCCTCAGGTTCCTCAGACTATCCAAATATCCTTTAGGTACTTGGTAACAAGACTGCGCAGTTGGAACAGGGAAGGAATGGGAGCAAGAAATGTTGCATCTGGGAAAAATTTCTGCTCTCCTCATTATAGGATCGCATATTTCAAGTTGTTAGGGAATTTAGACGTTCAAGCCCCTCAATTAACAAATGAAGAAACTGAGACTTAGAATAGTTAACTGCCTTGTTCAAAGTCACACAGATATTTAGTTGGAAGAGCTAGGGTTTAAGCACAGGTTCCTCTTGTTTTAAATCCATCACTTTATTCACTACACCAATCTATTCCCTAAGACAGGAGAGGGGAAACCTGTGGCCTTGAGGCCACATGTAGCCTTCTGGCTCCTTGGGTGCAGCCTTTTGACTGAGTCCAAGTTTTGCAGGACAAATCCTTTTGTTAAGGGGATTTGTTCTGTGAAATTTGGGTTCAGTCCAAGGGCTACACTTGAGGACCTAGAGGGCTTCATGTGCTCTTGGGGCTACAGGTTCCCCACCCCTACCCTAAGATGAAGGGTAGTGATGCCTTGTATGATGTATGAAGAGAACCATCATGGCACTGTAGAGGGCCATCCTTAGAGTTAGGAAGACTTAGGATCAAACCCTGTCTCTGGCACATACTATGGAACCCTGTACAAATTAATTAACCTCTTAGAACCCCCAAGCAACACTCTAAGACTGTATGTGACAACTGAATTTGCTGATCTGCATTGATAGAAAGCTTCCACACCAAGAGTTTCCCCTATTAATGAAATCACAGGGATGCCTTCCTCAGATGACTACAGCATAGGTATGAGCTATTAATGGAAAGAGGCTGGATTGATTATAAGAATATTTTTAAACATCACTGTTAGCATCCAAGCCCGGGAAAGTCTGACAAGTATTTAGCTTAGTCTCCTCTGGCAAAGTGGAAGATTGAGGCAATTATCCCTGTAATTCAGAAGCAAGTAGTGGTTATTTTTCCTGAATTATGGGGGTAATTACCATCAATTTCCATTTTGTGTTATTGAAAGAAATCTGGCCTACTCATGTCAGCATGTGGCTCATGACTATGCTGGAGCAGCCTGCTGAGTCCTTTACCTTTTTGAAGTAGAACCAGGATCACTGAAGCATCATTTCACTGGCCCATATGAGAACTGATAAGATGTCTTTGATTCTTTGAAATAGAACCTTGCCTTATTTCAATTAGTAACTCTATTTCTTGAATTAGTAGCATAGGAAAGAGAAGGGGAGAGTTGGAGGAAGGAGAGAAAGGTAATTCTGTCCTGGGTAATTTTCCTGTCTCAATCTGTTTCTCATTGATCTGGGATGATTTTGCATGGTCCTGATTGGAAGTATTTGTGTGGGGAATTAGACCTGCTCTTCCAGCTGTAGACAGCTGCACCATCACATGCTCCTAGAAGGCAGGGAGTGTGTTGTATGCTCTACTTACATTCTGCATTTTGGAGGCAGCAAGATGTCATGGACAAATGATGACGATGCTACTAAGGATGATAACTAGCATTTATATAGTGCTTTAAGGAGTACTGAGAGCTTTACAAATATTATCTCATTTGATTCTCACAACAATACTAAAAGTTAGATGCTATTATTATACCCGTTTTATAGATGAAGAAACTGAGGCAAAGAGGTTAAATGACTTGCCCAGGGTCAAGCAGTGTCTGGGGCTAGGTTGAACTTGGGTCTTCGTTATTCCAGGTCTAGCACTCTATCCGCTGCACCTGAACTTAGGGTTGGGAAGACATTGGTTCCAATCCTTCCTCACACTCTTTCTAGCACTGTGACCCTGGGCCAGTCATTCATCTTTTTCTTGGCTTCATTTTCTTCATCTTTATCTTCAAAATGAGGGTGTTGGGTACAATAACTTCTAAGGTCCTTTCTAGCTCTAAATCTTGAGCCTATGAACCTATGACTGCTAACTAGCTGATCACTAAAGCTATCTCTGTATCTATGAGAGTCGATAGTACAACAGTAGATAACTGATAAATATGAGAAATCCAGAGAAATCTGGAGACTTCCCGATTGCTGCAGAGTGGAATAATAAGAACTAGGAGAGCAACACACACACACACACACACACACACACACACACACACACTGATTGTAATGTTGTTATTTAATCAGTGCAGTCATGTCTAACTCTTTGTGATCCCACTTTTCTTGGCAAAGATACTGGAGTGGTTTGCCAATTCCTTCTCTAGATCATTTTATAGATGAGGAAACTGAGACAAACAAGGTGAAGTGATTTGCCCAGGGTCACACAGCTAGTAAGAGTCTGAGGCCGGATTTGAACTCAGGAAGATTGTAATAGTGAAAGTAAAAAAGAAACCGCAATAAAGTGAAGTGTGATAAAGGCTGTGTGATTATAATGACCAGTCTTAGTCTTAGAGAAATGTCCCTCCTTTCTTTCATTGGAGACATGTGGGAGAATGATTGTATAATGTTGCATGCGATTGTCAGACATGGTTGTGTAGCTGTTCTTCCTTAACTGTTTCTCTTTGTTAGAAGGGAAGGATTGAGGTGGAGGAGGGACAGAATGCTTGGGGGAGATCTATTTGCAAATGATACATAACAACAAAAGCCATCAACAACTTTCCCCCCAATATTCCTTTCCCCAATAAATAGTTAATCATATTAAAAGTAGAACTGGTTGGGTAGAATCTGCTTTTGGGCAGGTGGGTTGAAAAATCCACTGTCACGTGAAGCCAGTAACAAAGATATTTTCTGTTGTAGGCAGAAAGATTAACAGAAAAGCCCTAGGAGACTGAAGACAACTGAATGTAGAACAAAAAAGAGGAGAGCTTCCAGTGAATAGACCATCTCCATTGGGAGTCTTCTACAAAGCCTACTCTTCACTTCAAGGCAAAAGGGCATGGAAATACATGTTCTCTGAATACAACTAACCTGTCACATGACTGGAGAATGCAACCTTTGGGTTAGCAGAGAATTACCAGATATACTATACGTGATAAGGAGTTTTCAAAGAATAAGAACACAGTCTGATACAATTCACACTAAGATCAGACTTCTAAAGTTAGAAGGAACCCTAGGGACTATATCATCTAATCCTCTCATTTTACAGATAGGAAAACTGAGTCCTAGAAAAGTTAAATGATTGATCCAAAGGTTACATAGATGGCAAGTGGCCAAATGGAGACCTGAACTAAGTCGTTGAGCACTAAATCTACATCTCCTTTGACTGTACCACACTGTTCTTTCTCTAATGACTTATAAGATATTATGGGATCTTGTCATTAAGAATGTTGGTGATCATCGTACAGTAGTTATGTGGAAGTAAGTGCTCTTACAAGAGGGTTCTACGTGATGAAATGTGAGGCAAAAGAGACCTTTACCTGCAACAATACATTTATACCAACATTCTGCTGGGCATCATAGAGGTTATTTTGTGACAAATTCTTCCTTCAGACTTAAAACTAGAATTCTGGGTATGGAGGCTGCCTGACCTTGATAATATCAATATACATAGGACCTGCTTTACGTGTGGGAGAGACAAACCAGGGTTTAATTTCAGGGATTTTGGACTAAAAAGCAGACTTACTCAGGTTTCTGTTCTGCTTTTTAGAGGAGCTATCAGCTTTTCGGATCCTGATAATGTTTTCCAATGCAAGTAGAATTATGACTATTTCAGTAAAATTTGGGGAACTCTCATTGCTCTAGTAATGAGGCAAAAGGTCAGTTTTGGAGTGTGGTGTATCCATGTCAAGTAATGCCTTGAAGAATGTATTACTTTCTCTCTCTCTCTCTGTCTTTCCCTCTGTCTCTGCTCTCCTTTCTCTCTTTTTTTCCCTTGGGCTTTCTATTTCTTTTTTTCTCCCTTTTGCCTTCTCTTTCTCCTCTTTCTACTTCCTCTCTCCCTTCTTTCTATCTGTTCCCTTCCCTGCTTTATTCCCCTTCCTTCCTTTCCTCTTCTCTCCTTTCCTTCTCTCTTCTCTATTCTTCTCTCCTCTCCTATCCTCTTCTTCCATTTCTCTTTAAGAGACTGCTTCTCATTTTAAATCCCTAGTACCTAGCACAGTGCCCGGCATTGCTTTTTGATTGATTGATTTCTCCGTGTGTGTCACTCTTGATCTCTGCCTCTGTGTGCCTCTCTTTCACTCTCTTCCTTCTACTATATTTCTGATTGTTTCTTTCTCTTCTTTACTTTTCTTCCCTGGCTTGCATTTGGGCCCAGTTTTAATGAAGGCTGGGATGCTGGCAGGAGAAGGATGGGTAGCTTTGTTTAATGAGCCCATTCCAATGTGCTGTCTAATTGCTCCTTTATTTCTATTGTCAGTGCTCTGAATAACAAAGTTATTGGTATTTCACTAATTTTTCATGCTTGACTTAACGTATATTGGTAAATATGATGTCAGCTACAAAAAGGACCTCGGAGACGCACTTTGGGGAGATAGAGTTGAGCTTCTTAATTTTTTTTCTCCTTTCTCTGAGCAGTAATTATTCGTAGTAAATGAAAGTTCTGGGAACCGTTATTTCAGATGGATATTTAACTACTTCCTTCCCAGTTGTAAAACAGATGCTAGCATTAAAACACGGGCAGGCTGAGGAGGAAATTAAAACCGTAGAAAGGGGTTGATTTTTTTTAAAATTCTGGTTTGGGTCAGCACAATGATTTTTTCCAAAAATGTTGGTTTACCAAATGCAATGAGAAGACAGACATTTTGAACATGTGCTGTGGCTTTGTTTATTTGCCTGGTTTTTGAACCAGACGTATGATTTCCTTTGTAGAGGCAATATCATGTAAGAAAACTCCTTTTACTGACCACTGCAGATCAATCAGTCGTCACTCTGTAAGGAAGAGTCTTAGAGTATTGATCACCTGGACCCTGAGAGGGGAAGAGGCTTGCTCAGTTATACAACCAGTATCTGTCTGAGTGGGGACTCGGAATCCGGGCCAGCTCCTCTCCACTACATTGACACATTTCTCAAGTCTTTGCAGCAACTCTAGTTTTATAGTAACATTAAACAGGCTTCTGTTTTTCAAAAATTCAGTATACTTTTGACAGTAACAATAATAACAAATGAAATTTACATAATATATGATATATAAATGTGATTATAATGACAAAATATAGTTGAAGATCTGAAAAGTCCAGCTTCAAGTTATATAAACAATTAAAATGTGCACTTTGAGGGGAAAATGCTTATCATCTGGGTCAACAAATTTCTCCCAACCTAAAATGACAGCCATCAATTCAACTAATTCTTCCTGGTCAAAATCTTCCCGGGTCACCATTCTAAGCACCGTCTCTCCTGCAAAGGTGCAGGTAACTAGTGGCGTGGATTTTTTTTTCTTCTGTCACAGGACATATTGTTGTAGAGAATTGGAACCCTTCTGGCACTACCTGGGGAGACTGTCTCTGGAAGAATTCCAGGGTTCTGCTGGTTTATTTCTCTGTCTTCCATCCTCCTCCCCGCTCCCCGCCCCTATCCCCAGAAAAACACCGCGTCTCGATGTTAAAGTCCGAATGCTGCGGGGTGGGTGTCTGGGTAGAGTAAGACAGACATCTCAGACTCAAAAGTGCGGCTGCGCTTGGAGCTGAGCCCGCTTCCTCAGGAAGCAGGGCACTAGGGGACCGGGTTCTTGCATCAGTTGCTGAGGTTCTTTCATCAGGTTGCTCTGACAATGAGGCAGGAATAACTACCCTCGAAAACTGATGCAACCGCGCGGTTGGGGCTGGCTGCAAAGAGAGTTAATATTATCCCCATGAAAGGGAGGAAAGAAGGGAAAAAAAAACTGTTTTGATACTTTGAATTAAATTTTCCAGGTGCCTGTGCTTTAATTTAATGCCACCGTAGAGGGAATATTCAGTCGCTTAGAGGAAAAATTGCTTCAGCTTTCTACAATTTTGGCTATTCTTAGGCTTCTTAAACTGAGTGAGGTAGAGAGAGAATCATTGAATGTTAGAGGTAAGGGAACATTCTTTAGAAATCGTCTATTCCACCCCTCATCATTTCACAGTTGAGGAAATGAGATCAGAGAGGTTAAGGACCTTGCCTTGAGGTCAGAAGCCTAGCATATTTTCCTTGATTAGAAATAAAGACTTTCTGTGGAGCAGGCTCACCTAAGTTCATCTACTTTGCCAACTGGATTTTTGTTCGTGAATGTCAGGGTTCCTGTTTCCATGACATGAACATGGACACTTTTTTGTAAAAGTGAGTCAATGTGCGTAAAGTCGTTCCTCTTTTTAATCAGATTATACACATTCTTAGCTTGAGGGGTTGTAAAGATTAAATGATATAATGTAGGTAAAATTCTTGATAGGTCTGAAAGTGCAACATAAGTGGCATTTATAACAATGATAATAACTATTTATATTTCTCTCATTTTTTCCCCAATGATGGGTAGTGACAATCCTAAGGCAAGTTATCATCCTGACCTTCTTTTATACTTAGTGTTCTGTGTACTACTGAAAAGGCAGATAAGACTCCTTTTTTAATTGAATAAAAATATTGAGAGGTAGATTCATCTTCTACAGAATCACTGATAATTCAAGATAATTCCAGCGGCATATAGGATGATGGGGATGGCATGTATCCCACCCTATTCTAGTGTGATTTTGATTTCTGATATTTTCCGTATTTTGAAAGATTTTCTTTCCACATGGTTTAGAGATTATAAATATTTGATATGACAGCATCTGTTAAAATCTTGTTCTTAAGTTTTCCTGAATCAATGTTACATCAGGGCAACTGTGGGCCACAGTTTGGTCTATGATATTGGTCCAGTTTCTGCATCGTTTGTTGGCTGAGTTCTTCAGAATATGTTGAGTTCTGTATCTGCAGTATGGGGTCTTATCATCTGTCAGTCCATTAAAGATAGTGAGCTTTTGCTGTAAAATTCTAGTCACAAAGGCATTTTTGCTAGGTGTTCTGTAGGTACTAAAGTTTTACAGTGGGCAGTGATGGGTTGCAGTTTCTGTTGTTTCTTGCCTAATCCACATTGATCATTACATCTAGGCTCCTTAATAATAAATATAACATTCCTGTAATTTCTGGAGTCGGTGAACTGGTCCTGAATTGCCATCATAAACCTCTTCATTTCAATAAAAAAATCCACATGATTCGTAGTTCAGAATATACTCTATGCTGAGTTTTTGAAACACAAAATCTCAGGGCCTGTTTGGAATTAAAATTTTGAATAAAAATTTAATTCAAAGGCTTGTTGTTTTAACAGTGGGTGTTGGGTTTAGGGGTAGGATGAGGGGGCTAAAGAAGCAAAGCTCCTGCAGAGTAGCTGGGATGGACTCTGGCAACGCTAGGATAAGGAGTAGAGAAAATTTAGGTGAGGCTAGTGTTGCAGTTGGCACTGGTGTATAGGTGACAAAGCAGCTAATCTTTGGTAATATTCATTGGCTAGTGTTTTAGAGTCAAGTGCTCCCAGAAGTGGAGAAGCAGCTTAGTGGTGCTCTGGGCCTCCTTTGCATTTCCTTCTGTGTGGCACTGGCCGCTGACCTCTAGGAAAGACAATCGGCAGTTTGTGGGAGCTTGGGTGGTATGTTTATTTTCCCCAGGCATCTGAATGTAGATCTAAGATTGGACCCTTTGCTACTCATTCATTCATTCACTTAATAAGCATTTATTAAGGCCTATTACATGCAAAGTATAATGCTAGGCTCTAAATATCTGATGCAGAAAACATAGGTTCATATATGTATGTATATTCATACATGTAATATAAATATATAACACAAATATATAAATAAGTAATATAAATACACATAGTATAAATATATAACATAAATATATTAGATATCAGCATATGATAATATAAACGTATAAGAAGATATAATACACAAATACATAATAATCTGTTCTAGGAGTCTCCCACCTCTCTGCCACGAGGGAAGAGATGTTTCACTTCAACATAACAGAATTTGCTGAGAGAGAGCACTGTCAATTTAGAGGATGAGGAAAGTCTTCCTGTAGGAGGTGACACCTTAGTTAAACCTCAAAGGAAGCCAAGGATTCTATTCTGGACCCTGAGCACAGGGGTAAATCAAAGAAAAGATTGGAGTAATGAAGCCGCACGTTGGAGATTTAGTCTCCAGGTGCAGATCTGTTCCTACCGGATTGAGGTCAATCCTCCATCTCTAGAGAAAGGTCATTACATCAGGGTGAATTGTTGTGCTTTATTTGCTTTGGCAAATTCAAAGCAATTGAGGATGCTTGCAAATAAAAGACCCAAGTTATTACTTTGAATCAGGACAAAAATCATGCTGGCCTTTTTGATCATGAAGATTTATTCACTAAACAAACATATTCAAGGAACTGTGATAGCTACTATGAGGAATACAAAGTTGTAAAGGAGAAATAAGCAACTGTAAGAGTACTAAGCACCCTTTTCCTTCTAAAGCTATTGGGCAATGTAGAAACGAAAGGCTCGCAGAGCTGCCTCTACCCTGAAGCATGCTCCCCTGCTCAGTGAGTCCCTGGCCAGGATTGCCACTTCAGGAGGGGCCCCAGCTAAGCTCACTTCACTCTCAGTTCAAACCTCTCTCTGGACTGCTTTACCTCCTCACCTGTAGCCATGCCCTCACTCAGGTATTCTCCTCCACTTCTTCCTTCACTCTCTGGCTCCCTTTCATGTATTACCTTTCCCTATTAGAATGTAAACTCTTTGAGGTTAGGAACTGTTTTATTTTATTTGAATCCCTAACATTTAGCCTAGTGCCTGGCAAATAGCAAGCACTTGATAAATGCTATTATCTATCTATCTATCTATCTATCTATCTATCTATCTATCTATCTATCATCTATCTATCTTTCTATCTATCTGTCTGTCTATGCAGCTATCTATCTATCTATCTATCTATCTATCTATCTATCTATCTATCTTTCTATCTATCTATGCAGCTAGGTGATGCAGTCCAGTCGATAGAGCACTGGGCTTGGAATCAAGAAGACTCATCTTCATTAGTTCAAATACTGCCTCAGACACTTACTTGCTATGTGACCCTGGAAAAGTCACTTAACCCTGTTTGCCTCAGTTTCCTCATTTGTAAAATGAGCTGGAGAAGGAAATGGCAAAATACTCCAGTATCTTTGCCAAGAAAACCCCATATGGAGTCACAAAGAATTTGAGTTAACTCAATAATATCCATCCATCTATCTATCTATCTATCTATCTATCTATCTATCTATCTATCTATCTATCTATCTATCTATTTGTCTGTCTGTCTATCTAACTATCTATCTGTCTATCTATCTATCTTCCCATCTTGAACTTAACATACTGATGCAATGAATGTCCAGTTCCCAGAGGCATCATGGAATAGTGGGGATAGTGTATAGAGTGTTGGTCTTGGAACGAGGAAGACCTGGGTTCAAATCCCTCCTCAAACACTTACTAGTTGTGCGACACTGGACAAGTCACTTAACGTCTTTATGTCCCAGTTTCCTCATCTGTACAATGAAAGGACTGGATTCAATAGACTCAAAGGTTTCTTTCAGCATTAAACATATGATCCTATGATCTTCAGCTTCTAATTCACCTTACTTCAATTGTTATTTTAAAGGCTGTCAACTAAGTCAGTCGTTGCTATTTGCTTATTTTGGCTGAGTGATCAAAACATATCATTAGTGTTTAGAGTGCAAATATTTGGGACAGGCAAGTGTGACAGATCTCCCTGAAAAACCAGAATGGGTTCTGTGGGACTCTGACCTTGAACTCAGCTTTAACTGGTTTGGCTTTTGGTTGGCTGGCTAAAAGCTCTCAGGTTCTCTAAAACACCATAATAATTCCCTGTGCTTTCTCCCTTAAGTACTTTTCTTTCTGCATCTTTTTATGTATTCTAAGGATAGGAAATTGGATCTCATGGAAAAAAGGTGGTGAATATTGAAAACGACAGGGAATGAGTAGAATTCTTTCTATGGCGTAGAGTCAAGAGTTACGATAAAACCAATCATTTCCAGAATCTTGAGATGCTGTTGTCCCTGTGTAGATCCTCTGAAGACTCTCTCTGATTATTCCTATGCTTAATCCACTAGAAGGCATATTAACCATCCTAGTAAAGTATGGTGAGCATTTATTTATAAGCTCATCTCCAGCCCCCCATCACAAAATCTTAAATATTTACATTAGAGACCAATATGAAAAGTATCATATGTATGATACTAATTGCCATAGAAATGTATAGAGCAGAGGGACTATCTGCTCTTTGCTGTCTGGGATGTTTAGGAGGGTATCATGGAGGAGGTGAGGTCTGAGCTGGGGCTTGAAGGATTAACAATAATGGGGGGAATAGGTCGGGGAAAGCAGAAGGAAATAGCATGAGAAAAGATAGAAGATGGCTAAGCACGATGTGTTGGATAGTGACTAGGCTGGAGTGAAAGGTCTTTGCTAGTGAGAAGTGATAGATAAGGTTGGAAAGGCAGGTTGGAGCCAGTTTGAGGAGGGTTCTAAATACTAGATTAAAGAGTTTAGATTCTATTCTGCAGGCAACTATCAGGGGAGGGGAACTACTGGAAGTTTTTGAGCTAAGGAATGAAATAATCAAAGTTGTGCTGTAAGAAGATTAATTGGGTAGTGGTATGCATAAAAGAAGGAAATGGGAGAGAAATTGGAGTCAGTCAGACCAGTTAAGAGGTTTTTGAAATAATCTAAGTATGAAATAATAAAGACTTGAAATGAGAAGATGTCAGTGGAAATGTAAAGGAAGGGTAGGGTGTGAGAGATATAGTGGTGTATTGATAAATATTTGACAACTGGCTCTTTGAGGAAAAAAAGTGCACATGACATACTTTTAAAATTTAATCTGCATTATCATCTTCCACATCATTTTCGTAAGTCTAGAAATCAGCCAAACAATAAATCAAGTCCCAGTTTGTAGCATTTGTTGATTTCTAAGCTGTAAATGCTTGCATTGAAAATTTAACAATCAGCTCTTAATAGTGCTGGCTCCAGTCCATCTCTAAAGAGATAATATCGGGTTTAAAAACAACCAAGTGCTTTTATAATTTTGGAAAGGAAAGGGCCTATGAAAAGAATTTTCCTCCCTTCTCCCACAATCTGTTTTTCTCTCTGTCTCTTTTTTCCTACCTGTTTCTCTTCTCTCCCCTGCCTTTTGTCCTCTTGTTCTGGCATACATTTTTGCAGTGGCTACCACCACAATGATTTAACTGTCATTGAGTTAATAGTTCTTTCACAAGGTACACTTCCTTCCTTCCTTCCTTCCTTCCTTCCTTCCTTCCTTCCTTCCTTCCTTCCTTCCTTCCTTCCTTCCTTCCTTCCTTCCTTCCTTCCTTCTTTCTTTCTTTCTTTCTTTCTTTCTTTCTTTCTTTCTTTCTTTCTTTCTTACTGGAATGTGATGCTATGAAATACCTGACACTTGACCCTGTATTTTAGGGAGAGGCCAATAACTACAAGAAAAAATAAAAAAAATGGGTACCTTTAAAAAAATTTAATGAAATCGCAAACAGCAAATTTCCAGTGGCCCAGGAGACTAATTAGCCCCTTGGAACAATGGTCTCTGGTATTCTGTTTTATTCACTACTGTAGAAATTCTGTCATGTGAGTGTGCTTACTTTCATTAATAGTACAGAATCTCTTACAGATGTTAATCAGAGCACGAAGCCTAACCTTTTGGGCAAGAGTCTTATGAATGGAACTGTGACCAATGGATGGCTCCAGAAACTTTTTCCAAATTCCAAAATTTGTGAGTTTTATCTCTCAAGGCTAAAGATCTAATCTAGAGATTCCATGGCAAAAAATAACAGTAAATTCATGAAAGAAGGTTCAAATCCTTTCTTGAAAGGTGCAGAAGTGAGGTGGATTTCAAAAAACCTGAAAAGACTTGCATGAACTGATGCTGAGTGAAGTGAGCAGAACCAGAACATTGCTCACAATAACAACAGCATTGTGCAATGACCTACCTTGATAGACTTAGCTCTACTCAGCAATGCAATGATCTAAGACGATTCCAAAAGACTCATGTTGGAAAGTGCTATCCACATCCAGAGAAAGAACTATGGAGTCTGAATGCAGATTGAAGCATACTATTTTCTCTTTCTCTTTTTTTTTCTTTCTTATGGTTTTCCCCTTTCGTTCTGATTCTTCTTTCACAACACAAGTAATGTGGAAATATTTTTAATGTGACTATATATGTATAGCCTATATGAGATTGCATGCTGTCTTGGGGGAGAAGGGAGTGAGGGGGAAAATTTAGAACTCAAAATCTTATAAAAGTGAATGCTGAAAACTAAAAATGTCCAACAAAAAAAGAAAGATGCAGAAGTGCCAAGATTCCACCAGGATGATTGCTGACTATAAAAAACATTTGGCAGGTTGAGCAAAATACCTTAAAGATTTTCTTCCAAAAAGGTATCTCAATGATAATACAGTGTCACAATGATATCCAAGAAACATCCAAAGACCTAGAGAAAGCCCTTCTATGCATTGGGTAGTTCCTTTATGGAGGATTTACAGAAGGAGATGATCAATAAGAGCAGAGCATATTGAGACACGAACGATGCTGGAATTTGTTTTGCTGGGTTCTGTATATTTATTACAAGTTTTTTTTTTCTTTTTTCTACAGGTAAGAGGGAGAGAGAAAGTGATCAGTAATAGGGTTGTAAAGAAAAGAAAGGAAAAAAAGGGGTCATTAAATTATTGTATAAAAATGCACAGCAGAGAACAGAAGAAAACCTAGAAGGAACACCAACCAACTTCTGTTGTTCAGCTTTGAGAGTTACATGTTTACTTTGTTATGTCCTTAAAAGAAAAAAAGTGAGCTGTACAGAAAAGATTTGCAGTTTGATGTGCAATCCCCTTTCTATCCTACTTTCCATATGGAAATGTTCATTTTATTTGGTGCTTGTTAAGTTCAGAATGAAAAAGATAAAATTTTAAAAAGCACAGAATGAGAAAGAAGTGATGCATTTTATCTATATGTATTATCTCATTTGATCTTTATAACAATTCTGTGAGGTAACTACCATCATTACCTCCATTTTACAGATGAGAAAACTGCAGCTTAAAGAGTTTACGTTATTTATTTTTGGCCACATAGATAGTCTTTGAACCTAGGTCTTCCTGATGACAAACTCAACATTCTATCACTATGCCATGCTGTTTCCATAAGACCCCTAATCAGAATATAGCCATCTGTAGAATACTTTCAGGTATGTTGTCTCAAAGTTTGTTCCCAGGGAGTCATAAATAAATCACAAAGCAATTAGCAGTCAACCCTCCAGATCAGCTTGTCAGTACAGCAGCATCCATGCATACATTAAAACACATAGGATTCACCAGAATACAAATTTCTTAGAGACAGTGACTGCCTTTGCCTCTTTTTTAATCCTCAGGGCTTAGCATTTAATACATTCTCATTGCTTGCTTGCTTGATTGATGTAGGAGACACCTGGACAATATATTACAGAATTGTATAGTTTGCAGGAATTTAGTTGCTAACTGGAAAAAATTTCTATCTTTTCTTTTTCCCCCTTTTTTCTCTTTTCTTCTTTTATTTCTTTTCTTTAATTTTCTTTTTTTCTTTTAACTTTTGTCACTTCTTTCCTTTCCCTAAAACTCTAGAAATTGGCAAGAATGTATTGCTTGAAGTCAAATTTGTAATTTTATCCTTAGAATTTGAAGATCTTTGATTTTTCTTTCTAAAGGTAAAACATTTCCCTTTAGGGTTCAACTAAGTAAAAATACACTTCTGAAATATGATTTGTTCTGCCAGCTTCCTAAAGACAAGAATGCCATCTGCTTCACTTTGTAATAATCCCTTGAACTAACATCAGAATCATTTTATGCCTGTTATTGGCTTTATCTTTATTGCTTAGTGTCTGTTGGAGGGATGAGCAATGTGCCAATTCATGATTTAAGGTCATACTTATGTTCCTATTATCAAAGCTAATAATTTGTCTAAAGTAAAGTGTTTCCCTTTGATAAAAATCATTAGAATCATTCCTTATCCACCCTCATGGGTAAAAGTAAATGTGTTTGACTTTTTTCCACAAGTACTTTTAAATTTCTTTAATCTTGAGTTGTATAGCAGGGACACAGACAAAATCAACACTTTTAATGTGCAGTCTATAATTAAGGCAGGCATAAGGCCTGACTTCAGATAACAAATGGTTATCCTTCACAACAAAACAGAATCACAGATAATAAGGGCTGGAAGGAAACTTTGAGATCATTTTGTCTCTCTTATTTTATTGTATTTACTGATTTTATTGGAATATTTTAGCATTATCTTCATTTCAAAATATTTCCTTACCCCATCCTCCACCACAGAGCCATCCATTGTTAGATATTAAAAGAATGATGAAAAAAATCAATTCAGTAAAATCTCCCAATATATCAGCTGTATCAGATAGTACATGCAATATTCCGTATCCAAAGTCACTTACCTTTCCAAAAGGGAGAGAGGTGCATTTTATCCACTCTTCTCTGAGACCAAACCTGCCATTATAATCATGTAGTATTCAATTTTTTGTCCTTTCCTATTACATTTTTATGATCAATCAATTAGTATTTATTAAATGCCTACTATATAGCAGGTATTGTACTGGGAGTTGGGAATTCAAATACAAAAATGAAGCTATATCTATTTGCAATGACTTTACATTCTAATGATGGAGACACAAGTATATATAATACGCATATATACATCAATATATGTACATAGCATAAATATAAAGTTAATAAAAACAAATATGCACAAAGTGGCTAAACGCAAGACAATTTGAAAGGGAGAGTGCTCACAATTGGAGGATCAGGAAAGGCTTCATGCAGAAGATGCTACCTGAGCTGCATCTGAAGGAAGAAGGAGGCTCTGAGGTGAGGTCAGAGCATTCTAGAAATGGGTGATGGCCCGGGGAAAGGAGGAAAAGAGGCAGATTTGGCTGGGCCACAGAGTAGGAGAGGGAGGATGATGTCTGATGAGGCTGAAAGGCTAGTTTGGGGCCAGATTTTATAGGATTTTAAAAGCCAAAGAGAAGAGTTCATATTTTTTTTTTCCCTATAAGCAAAAGGAAATTACCAGAATTGGTTGAGTAAGGAAGCCACTTGATCAGATCTTCATTTAAGTAAAGTTACTTTGACCTCAGCATGTAGGGTAGTTTGGGGTGGGGTGAGACTTGAGGCAGGGAAACCAATTAGGAGGCTCCTGTCATAACCCAGGGGAGAAGTGATGAGTACCTTAACTAAGGCGAGAGCTATATGAAGGCAGAACTAAAGAGAGCTGCTATGAAGGCAGTCATTATGCCCATTGGTTTTTTTTGGTTCTGTTCTTATGGTTCACTTTTCATGAATTCATATAAGTCTTTTTAGTCTTCTCTGAATTCTTTAGATTTGTTATTTCTTATGGTAAAGTAATATTCAATTATATTCACGTGCTGTGATGTGTTTAGCCATTCCCCAGTTGATAGCATCTCTTTTCTTCTAGTTCTTTGCTAGAGAAAAAAAACCTGTTTTGAAAATTTTGGTGTATTTGGTAAGACGTTTGGCAAGACCTTTGCTTCCGATCTTTAACTTCCTTGGGGTATACATACATGTCTAGCAGTGAGATCTTTGGGTCAAAGGGCATAGAAATTTTTGTCACTTTCTTAGCATAATTCCAAATTGCTTTCCAGAATATTTGGGCCAGTTCATAGCTCCACCAGGAGTGCCTTAGTGTATTTGCCTTTCTACAACCTTTCCACTGTTTACTCTTTCTATCCTTTGTCATTTTTGCCAATTTGCTCTGTGTAAAGTGAAACATCAGAATTGTTTCAATTTGTATTTCTTTTATTATTAGTCATTTGGAGCAATTGTTCATATGATTTTACTAATTTGCAAATCTTGTAAGAATAGTTTGCTCATATTAACTCAAGCCAAGTCAACAAGCATTTGTTAAGGGACTACTATGCATGAAGTGCTATACTAAGCATCGGGTAGACAGAGGTAAAAACATGGTTCTTGCCCTCAAAGAGCTCACAATCCAGTGTGGGAGACAAAACAGTTATGTACAAACAAGAAATTGGCAGGATTAGCTGAAGGTAATTATACTATAGAATTAAGGACAACTGGGAAAGGCTTCTTGTAGAAGCTGACACTTGAGTTGAGTCTTGAAGGGAGCCAGGAAAGCCAGGAGGTAGAGATGAGGAGGGACAGCATTTCAGGTAGGAGGGATAGTAGGTGAAAATGCATAGCTCTTGATATATGTCAGTTCCCTATGTATCTTGGATATCCAAGATCTTTGATGCATAGCTATTTCCCTCAATAAACACTTTCACTTCTAATCAGGAATGCACTGGATTGTTTCAGGCAAAAATTTTTCCATTTCATGTCTAACTACCAGGTTTTACTGTTGAACAGGGCAGGATCTGCTGTCAATCACTCCTGCTCTTGGAGCCCTACCTGCCAATGCCTGAGAAACTTGTTACTCATCTCTTTGTGGATGGAACTTTCCTAGCAACACCCTTCTTTCTGAGGTAGCTTTTTCCCCTAGCACCTCACTCTCCCTCCTTACAGGCAAATTTTACTTTTCAAGCTTAGTCCTGGCTGTGTAGCTAACATCCAGAAGAAAAGACAAACAGCTGCCATCTTCTAATCCCCAAATTGTCTTTGGGGCTACTGGCTTGTGTGTACCAGTATTACCTGGTCCTAAGGATTGCTCTTTCTCTCTCTCTCTCAAATAAGCTTATATCTCATAAATATGTGATTCCAAACTCCAATTCCAAACTCCAAGTCAGTTTACATTGGCAAACCTCTCTGAGGTTTGACCCTCCTCCTGCTATTCTCTCTGTATCACTCAAGTAAGCAGAAGTGACATTTATTTGATAGCTTTCTGCTTTTTGATATAGTTTCAATGCACAAGAACCCTCCAAAATACTTCTTAATGAAATAGTAGCTTTCAATGAGGCCATTCGCTTTGCAGCTGGGAAGAGGCTTTTCTCTACCTCGTATCCCCATTTTCTGCGGGTAAGAGCAAGAAGTACGTAAAGGCAGATACAAGGGGATGGGTCTCTTCTCTCTTTCAGGGGAACCCCAAACTAGTTTTTTCATAGAAATCCATGGTTTATTGTCTGATGGACTGTACCAGGCTCTAGAATCTCTTCTCTGAATTGCAATGTCTTGTTGCCTAGGGTGTCTCCTTGGCCTTTTGCTGACATCTTGAACACAGGCTGGAAAAGTTCAACATATGGACTCTAGTTGAAGCTCCTGCTGGCTCCCAGCTACAGCAACACTGCTGCCATTTTCCACCATTTTGGAGGTCAAAGTCCATCTCCTCTCTAGGGACATGTGGAGAGGACTTTTGCCTCTCCAAAACCAATTAGAACCTCAAGGTGCCCAGACCAAAAGTTACCAGTGCTCCCTCTACCTCCCAGACCTCCAATCTTCACTGGTTTCTGGGAGAAGTGGAAGGATTAGATAAACAAAATTATCTGTTTAACTTTTGGTGATTGTCTCTATTCCTTATTGGTTAAGACTTCTCTTAGCTGTAGCTGTAGTCTTATGGCCTCACCTTATTGCCTTATCTTATGCTTGATCTCATTTTCTTCACAATGAAAAAAATTAGCGGCCTTTTATATTCAGATCTCGTATCTACTTTGAGCCTACTATAGCATATGGTATAAGATATTGTTTTCAGCCTATTTTCTGTCAAACTGTCTTCCAGTTTTCCTAGAAGTTCTTTGCAAATAGGGAAATTCCCTCATTTTAAAAGATGAGGAAACTAAAATGAAGAGGGGAAGTGACTTTCTCAAGGTCACACAGCACAAATTTCCAGTTAAAGATGGTCATTGGATCTTAGTTATTATAGTTCATTTCTCAGTTCTTGCATCCATTAATACAGGGTACTCGATTTGACCATTTGTAATGACAACTTAGATTTGAAGATCTTTCCCACTCATTAATAGGCCATGTGACCTGCTTACCTCACAGGAAGCCCAAGTCACATGTGGTGGGAGGAGCTTGCTGACAGGGAAACAAAATTGTGTCACAGGAAATGCTCAGAGCAGTTAGAACTGAGGGAGAGAGCAGACCTGCTGTGCTGTGCTGTGAGTAAGTTTGTGGGAAGGCCCCAGTAGGGGGGTGGATGGTTTTGGGATGGCGTAGCTCCATGCTGTGATATTGTGATTTAAGTTCCTTGCTATTATGATGTATTGGACTTATTGGTTATGGGATCTGGTCCTCTGGTATCTGAATAAATGTTTTACTTCTACCTTCTATATTGAGAGTCTCTCATATTTTGCGATACAGAATTACCTAGGCATATTCATATTCATCAGTGTTGTGTTTATTGCCTTGCTAATGCATTATTTATTCAACAAAAATGTATTAGGTGCCTATCATGTTCCAGGACTTAGGGTTAGATGGGAAGTTAGAGGCTCATTAGTGAAATCCTCTGATTTTAGACAAGAGGAAATTGAAGGTCAGAGGAGTGATTTGCTCAAGATCACTCAGGTAATAAGTGACAGATCTGGGATTGAAACCCAGGTCCTCTGACTCCAAAGGGCACTACTTCTTTCACTAGCATAACTCTAAGTCAACGATTCACGAATTTGCACTTTTCCCCTACTAACAACCATACAGCATCTCTGTTACAAAGCTGATAGCATTACTAACATATTGTAGATGAAGAAATCAAAGCATCAGTCATTAAATAAAGTCTCCTTCTCCTATAAAACTAGTTAACAGCAGCAGTCAACCTAGAAACCTCTTGAACTCATGAATCCCAGCAGCATTTTCAAGGCATTTTGTGTAATATTACAGACTAGTCATTTAACTATTGACATGAACCAGCTGTATGCTGTTATTGTATTATTTGTTAGCACTGAATGATGTGGTGTCAGAAGGAGGCTCAAAAGTATCTTTATCTTCTCAACAGGGAGCAGTGGAGTCAAGGACGTTATGTAACGCATCATCTCTTTCCAGGAAGCTTGACTTGTTTCAGCGCCTTTCCTTTAGTCCTTGAAAAGTAAAGATTTTGATTCTTTTTATTTCTGTTTGCAATGTTGTTCCTCTCTTCTCCCCACTGGTAGTAATTATAGTATAGTTCTCTTTTCACTCTTTAGAAAGGAACATTTTGCCAATACAAGTGCTGTGCTACACAAATTCCTTATCATCTGCTTCAAGAATAACTTATTTTGGGGACGTGTGAAAATCTCTGTGGAGTGGTAAGGCTGATTCTAGGTTTGTTGGTGAGATTTCCAAAATGAAAATCACTCAAATTTATTTCAATCCACATTTTGTATGGCAATGTTTTCCCATCCTGCTTTTGTGACAACCATGGTATCCTCACATAGCAAAGCTTTTAGGAAATTCTGGATTCTCAAAACAAAATTCATTTCATCATATTCATTTTATTCCATAATCCTTTTTCTTGGAGAGTTGTCTTTTTACAGTGTTGCATTTGTTAGATATATATTTTCTCAACAATCTCGGTTAAATGATTATTTGATTAATCTTTTTTATTCTTATTATTACTGTTATTAACTCAAACTAAACTGAATCACTCTTAACAAAATTCCTACATCTTACACTATATAGGTTCATTATCTTTGGACCTCCCCTCAGAAATAGAGACTTTGTTTTGGGTCTTGTTCTTTCTCCTCTTCTAATCTCCTTTTTGTTGTTGTTAATTAAAAAAAAACCTTCTGAAACATTTATTCATTTAGCTGAAAAAGCATTATGAAGTTCAGTTAGGAACTGCCTTATATTGATATGAGAAATGTGAATTGTTTTATAAACCTATATTAGGTTTGAGAACTTGGGTTTTTTTGTTCATATATATTTTTATCACTTAATATTTTTAGTTTTCAACGTTGATTTCCCCAAGATTTTGAGTCACAGATTTTCTCCCCATTTCTACCCTCCCTCCCACTCCAACATGGCATATATTCTGATTGCCCCTTTACCCAGTCTGCCCTGCCTTCTGTCGCCCTAATCTCCCCCACTCCTTTTACAAAACCCTTACTTTCTTGTAGAGCAAGATAGATTTCTATATCCCATTGCCTGTATATCTTATTTCCTAGTTTCATGTAAAAACAAATGATTTTTGAGCATTTGTTTTTAGAACTTTGAGTTCCAAATTCTCTCCCTTCTTCTCTCCCCACCCACCCTCCTTGAGAAGGCAAGCAGTTCAACATAGGCCACACATGTATCATTATGCAGAACACTTATTCATAATAGTCATCTTGTGAAAGACTAACTATATTTCCCTCCATCCTATCCTGTGTCCCTTTATTCACTTTTCTCCCTTGACCCTGTCCCTTTTCAAAAGTGTTTGCTTTTGATTACCTCCTCTCCCTATCTTCTCTTCCTTCTATCATCCCCCCTCTTATCCCTTTCCCCCCTACTTTCCTGTAGGGTAAGCTATCCAATTGAGTATGTATATTATTCCCTCCTTAAATCAAATCCAATGAGAGCAAGATTAACTCATTCCCTTTCACCTACCCCTCTTCCCTTCCAATAGAACTGCTTTTTCTTGCCACTTTTATGAGAGATAATTTACCCCATTCTATCTCTCCTTTTCTCCCTCTTCCAATATGTTTCTCTCTCACTCCTTAATTTTATTATTATTATTTTTCAGATATCATCCCTTCATATTCAACTCACCCTGTGCCCTCTGTCTATATATATGTATATTCCCTTCAACTACCCTAATACTGAGAAGGGTCTCATGAGTCACAAATATCATCTTTCCATGTAGGAATGTAAATGAAACAGTTCAACTTTAGAAAGTCCTTTATGATTTCTCTTTCTTGTTTACCCTTTCATGCTTCTCTTGATTCTTGTATTTGAAAGTCAAATTTTCTATTCAGCTCTGGTCTTTTCACTGAGACAGCTCGAAAGTCCTCTATTTGATTGAAAATTCATATTTTGCCCTGGAGTATTATGCTCAGTTTTTCTGGGCAGGTGATTCTTGGTTTTAATCCTAGTTCCTTTTACCTCCAGAATATCATATTCCAAGCCCTTGGATCCCTTAATGTGGAAGCTGCTAGATCTTGTGTTATTCTAATTGTGTTTCCACAATGTTCAAATTGTTTCTTTCTGGCTGCTTGCAATATTTTCTCCTTGACCCAGGAGCTCTGGGATTTGGCAACAATATTCCTAGGAGTTTTCTTTTTGGGATCTTTTTCAAGAGGCAATAGGTGGATTATTTCAATTTCTATTTTACTTTCTGCCTCTAGAATATCAAGGCAGTTTTCCTTGATAATTTCTTGAAAGATGGTGTCTAGGCTCTTTCCTAATCATGGCCTTCAGGCAGTTCAATAATTTTAAAATTATCTCTCCTGGATCTATTTTCCAGGTCAGTGGTTTTTCCAATGGGATATTTCACAATGTCTTCCATTTTTTCATTCTTTTGGTTCTGTTTTATACTATCTTGATTTCTCATCAGGTCACTAGCTTATACCTGCTCCAATCTAATTTTTAAGGTGGTATTTTCTTCAGTACTGGAGCTCTGGAAGCAGCCACCAGAACTTCCTGCTTGCTGCCGCCACACTACCTCCACCGCCCCACCTCTTCCACCCCTGGGGCTGGACTATGCTCTTCTCTCACCCAGATCCAGCAGTTTTCCCACTAACCTGCTCTGTTATCTTTGGCATTTGTGGGTTGAAAAGTCTGGTAACTGCCATAGCTCAATGATTCAGGGCCCTAAGGCCTTCTCTGCTCAACTCCTGGTCTGGTTGGTCCTGGCGTGGCCCACACTGGGCTGCGCTCCACTCCCAGCACTCTGCGATAGACCCTTCCCAGTGACCATTGAGGCCATCTTGGGCTGGAAACTTGTTTCCGTCTGTTAGTTTGTGGGTTCTGTACCTCTAGAATTTCTTCAGAGCCATTTTTTACAGGTGTTTGGAGGGATTTGGGGGAGAGCTTAAGCGAGTCCCTGTTTTCCAGACACCATCTTGGCTCTACCCCTACTTCAAATTGAGGACCTGTTGTTTTAAAAAAAGTCTTGGAAATGGCAGGAGGAGGGAAGAAAAAAAATGTACATGATAATTTTGTTGTATATTTGAAAGGAATAGCAAGTTGTGCCTGGCAGATCTGCAGTTTTATATGCAATCATCTTTTTTATTGCACTATTTTATGGGAATGCTTGTTTTCTTCCATTAATTAAAAATAAAATTAAAAAAAGTAAAAAAAAAGTGCATATGCCTTTCATTGAACTCTTCAAAGACAAGATGTTATTTAAATGCCCATCCTTTGCTTTCATATAGCACACAAATTTTTGAATAGATCATTCTGGGTTCATGGATTATGATTTTGAAATTTGAACCTGCCATTCTAATTTCTCCAGTCAGTTATTTTTCCTTGGATAATCCACTGTAATTCTGATATCCCTTGGCACACCATATTTATCTTCTTGAAGTTTGCTGGATTTTTTCCCTTGTTGTCATAGTTTTTGAGCTTAGCTATAATATGTCTAAGAGGTTTGGCATTTAAGTAGTCCATATCAGGATCCTGTGGATTCTTTCTATATGTATATATTTCTTGCTAATTCAGAAAAGCTTGCTTGAATGTTTTCCTTGATCACAGTGCTCAGCTTTTTTTCTTTTTCTACATTTTCAAGGTTAGTATCATAAAATTATGTCTTGTAGATCATCTGGAATAGCAGTCCTATTATATAGATGATAAAACTAAGATCTAAGGAAGGGAAATAGTTTGTCTGGGACTACACAATTAGCAAGTGGCAGAGCTGGGTTTCAAAAACATGTCTTCTGACTCCAAATCCAACATTCCAGATTGTTTAACCTCTATTATAACTCTCTAAAATTTAAATACCAAGTTACTGACAGTTGCAATCAGTATGAGTGGAGGGAGTTTTCATAGTCTTGAAAACACAGATCCTTGACATATTGCTATATTGATATACGTGGGTCAGGACCAAATATTATATGAGATACAGAAAGAAGTAAACATCACAATGCCTCCCTTGGTGAAGTTTATGAATGATAAGATAGTATATTTGAGAAACAGAATGACATAATGGCTAGAGAGCCAGTCTCAGAATTAGGGGATCATGGGTTCAAGTCGTACCTCTCACACGTATTATCTGTGTGTTTCTGGCAAGTTACTTAATATCTCCATGCTCCCATAAAGTCTCTAAAACAAGAAGTTACAGACTAGTTGCCCATATATACTGGTAATGGGAGTATCCTCTCCTCCCAACCCCACTTACCACAGGAACATATAAACAAGTGTAGTATAATTAGAATACGAAAACTCCACAATGATTAGGAATTAGTTATTAAAGGAAAGCTCCATTAAAAGATTTTCTTTGTAGAGTATTAAAAGCCCTTAGATCACCTAGTCTAATATCTTGTGGGAATGGATAGAGTCAGAACAATAATGCAATGGTAATGGAGTTAGAATTTAGTCCAGCCATTTCAGGAAAGCAATTTGGATTGCCCAAAGTCCCTAAAAGATGCTATACTCCAAAAAGATAAAAGAAAGAAAAAAATGATGCATATGTATAATGATACGTATGGCACCTCTTTTAGTTATGGTAAAATAATAGAAAATAAGGAGGTACCTTCAATTGGAGACTGAATAAATTATTGTATATTAATGTAATAGAATATTATTACACCATAAGAAATGATGATAGATTCAGACTTAGAGAAGCTTAGAAAGACTTACATGAAATGATGGAGAATGAAATAAGCAAAACCAGGAGAACAATTTATATGATGACAGTATTGTAAAGCAAAACAACTTTGAAAGATTTTAGAACTCTGATCAATGAAACAATCTACAACCTCAAAGGACCAGCCTTCTGACAGAGAGAAGATGGACTAGAGGTACAGAATGAAATGTGCATTTCCAGACATGACCAAAGTGTGGATTTGTTTTGCTTGACTCTGTGCTTGTTGTTGTTCATCTTTCATTCTCTAAGAGGACCAGTGACAATCAAGAGGGTGATGTCTTGACTTGCAAGTGAATTGGATTTAACTGAGGTAGAGCTGTACAAAGTTACCAGCCTCACACTCTCCTGCAGAGTCGTCAAAGTCCAGTGGCAAGACATAAGTTAAGACGACTGGCAATGGCCCCCAACTCTCTGCTTACTTATTATGAGGGAGAGTTTTATATTTTGGGGGAAGTAATAATAGGGGAGCAAAGGAGTTTAGTATTAGCAATACTGAAAAAGAGCATTACAAAGCTTTTTAAAATGCATAGAAAAAACAGAAGGATATCAGAGAGAAACACAGACGAGCCTGATAATTTTGGAGCCCACATGTTCAATTTACTATATATTTAAAAATAAGCTGTTCATAATGGAGGTTCATATTTGCCTATATAATTCTAATCCTTTTTCCTTCTGTTTGTCTTTGTACATAGACGTGTTGATGTTTGTCAGTGTCTGTTAAATTTGGAATTAAAAAAAATTTAAAAATTTAGAATAAAAAAGGGAAGAAAATGGAAATGATAGTGAGAAGACTCAGGGAAACAATATATATACATAATATATGTACATATATATGTGTATATATGTGTGTGTGCATATGTATGTATATATGTGTGTATATATGTATAAATATATATATATATGTACCCACGCATACAGGGTATTACTAAAGTTTGGACATATAGGCAATTGATGGCAATGTGGAGTTATTGCATTGAATTCATGTGAATCTTGCAAAGCACATCAACCTTTGCATCAAAAATGATGGAAATCATATTGAAGATGTTATTTGTTAATATTCCAATTAAATAAAAATTTCATTCATTTCATTTCTTGAAAATATGCATTTTTGCCTATATATTCAGACTTTAGGAACACCCTGTACATTACCACAACAATGTGAATGGAAACATCAACAACCAAAAAAACCATGAACCATGTAAATTGATCACTATGAAATTATAGTGACCAATCTTGACCTCCAAGAAGAGATTGAGAAGGTACCTCCTTCTTCTTTGAAGAGTCTGGAGACTATGAGTATGGAACACTGTCAGACTATTGATATGTTGGCTAGTGTTACTAAATATTTTTTGTTCTTTGTTATAAGGGTTGACTCTTTTGAAGGGGGAGGGGGAAGAATCTATAGATTCTTCTATACAATCTGTACATGAATTAAAAACAAAAGTTATCAATAAACATTTAAAAACAAATAAACAAAAAGGAAATGGATATCTTTAGACTGGAATTCTGACAAATTTGGGTTTGTTTGTTTTTGAGTTTGATGACATGAATCCAATAAGCAGATCAATTATGCCAAAATAGAATAATTTTTAAAAATCTTTTAACTGTTATAACTATCACAAATGAGCACGCTCTCTCACAGTATTTGACAGAAAAAGTAAAAATATTTTAGGATCTGACAAAGTAGTATAGGTGGCAGCTGCTGCCATGTGAGAATCCTAGAAGGAAAGGCAAAGGTATGAAGAAATACCCTTAAGGGCAGGCATCAAACATCATCATGGCAGAAGCATCTTGAAATAGGCATTACATATTTGTAGAAAGGTGTTAGATGATTATATCTATACCAAGTTGG
>CM053622.1:325978820-326017526 GCA_028646595.1 Phalanger gymnotis | reverse complement strand
CAACAGAGTTAAGTGACTTGCCCAGGGTCACATGGCTAGTTAGTGTCTGAGGCCAAATTTGAACTCAGGTCCTCCTAATTCCACTGAGCCACCTAGCTAATTTCTCTGTACATATGTGTGTATGTATGTATGTATATATGTATGTATGTATCTAGCTCCTCACACAGTGCTTTTTTACACAGCAGGTCATTAATAGCTGTGGTGTTTATTGAATGAATTGCTTTAATTAACACTATCCTGCTTGCATGCTGATAGACTAACATGACCTAGTTGTTAACTGCAGCCCTTCAATGATATTGCTATAACTACTCAAGAAGCCAGATGTAACAGTTGGCACAACATTATCGCACTGCATTATAAATGTTTGGATTCAACCATCACCCTGAAGACCTTCAACTTCTGGGGAAATTGAGACTATATTTAATCTGCTGGCCTCCTTGAGTCAATTTTCTACTTTGCTTATCTGCACTTTGTCGGCCTAAATGAAAATATCTTAAGCATACGCTGGAATGACGAAGGAGAAGATTTTGGAAGCTTTGCTAAAACCCTTGGCTGACTGTTTGTTTCCCTGGGGGCGGGCTTACTGTGGAGGCCATAGCACTGTATTGCCTTCGGAGTGGGTCATGTCTTACCCTGGAACATAGCCATCAATGTCTAGGAGTGCTTGGCTGGTTGCCTCTAAGACTGATTATGCCCATAACTTGTTAAGTTAAATGAGTGTCTTAGGGAAGCGGTCCTGGGGTGAGGTCTAATATAACACCGACTTCCAGTCTCTGCTTCCAAGCATAAAATAGAACAAGGGGGACAAGAACTTTTAAAATTGGGTTTTAAGATCAATGAGCATCTTTTTTCCATCTCTAGGGGAGCAGTGAGGTATAGTGGAGGGGGCAGTGGACTTGTGTTAGACAAAAAATTGGCAGAATAAATGTAGCGTCCAGAAGGTGAGACGAGCCAATGGCCTTTTTCAGACCTCCTCTGGACAACTGTGTGCCATTTTGGGTGCTACATCATGGGAAAGGCACTGAAAAATCTGTTTGGAAGAGTTTCATCAGGATGGTAAAAGGACTCGAAGTCATATTATTTGAGGATCAGTTAAATGAATTAGGATTTGTTTAACCAGGAGTCCATTGAGAAGAAACATGATAGCTTGGCTGCAACAGGGGAAAGTTGCAGAAGGGCAGACCAGGAGAATTTAAGGGGGAGGACTCCTAAAATATTAGTGCTATCCTAAAGTAAGATTATGCCTTTTTTATGCTACTGCTTTTCAAAAATGTTTTTTTTTAAATGCTGCCTCATTCCACTTCTTCCATTGAACTCTCCTTTGTAATAAAGAAAAATTGTTGAAGACAAGATGGGTTAGTAGGCAGGGTCCTGGACTTGGAGTCAGGCAGATCCAGGTTCATATCCTTGATCATTACTAGCTGTGGGATCCAGGGCAAGTCTATGCCTCAGTTTCCTCATCTGTAAAATGAGGGAAATGAATTCTGTGACCTTTAGGGTCCATTCTTTGGCTCTAGATCTTGTGAAAACTCACCAAGAATAGTCATTTCTCAATTTAATTTTTTCTACTGTGAGCCTCTTATTTTAACAAAGTGAGTTCACCAATAATGATAGTGTTCAAGTGGAAGCTATGTGGTCATTTCAAGGATATTGGAGAACGGATTTCTGTTCAGCTGTAGTTTGGAATTGGAGTACCTGCCACTTGTCAACTTGTGCAAACTTTAGCAAGTCTCTTCACTTCTATGAATCTCAGTCTTCCTCATCTCTTAAATGGGGATGATAATAACTGCTCTGTTCCATCACACTGTTCTTATAAGTAAAATACCATAGAAATATGAACTGTTATTTCTATAAATTGAGCTGGATTTTTGCTATTCCATTGTATACTTAAAGTAGGAGGCTGCATGTGATAGTTTCGCACTAGCGTCAATATTATTTCCCAGTGAGACATTCGAAGAAGGTATGTTCTCAATCATATTGGCAACTGAAAAACCGTTTTGTTTCAATAGTGCCTTTTTAAAAAAATATTGGAACATTAAAAAAGTGCACCCTTAATGAAAAAAAAAGTGTGTATGTTATTCGGAATGAAAATATGCGTCAGATTTTTTTTTTAGCTCTGAAATGGATTAGAGAAAAAGGCCAGAAAAGATTGTGTGAGTGTGTTTGTGTGTCAGCATCAAGGGAAAAAAATGAGAGGAGGAAAGAAAAACAGATGTGAGTCTGAAAATACCTAAACTGTCAATAATTGAAATAGTGTTTTAATTAGTTAGGACCATGATGTGAGATTTCAAAAAGAAATGGTGAAACTCCAAGATCTGATCCCCAGAGAGGACATGAGGAAATGCACCAATCTCCTTTCTTTGGAGAGGTGAAGGACCACAGTTGTGGAAAAGGTTGGTTGCATCTGCTATAGTGGTTGTACAGGGTCAGTTGGCTTTGCTTAATTATTTTTATTTCTTACAAGGGAAGCATTTTGGGGGGAGGTAGGGGCATGGAAGGATAGTGGTGTATAATCTGGAAATGACTGTTCTAAAGACAAAAGCCATTAATGAAATTTTTTTGAAGTAAATAATTAACCAGCATTTTAAAAATTATGGGCACAAGATTTAAGAGGCAGCATGGCAGAATAGTTAGAAAGTCAGTCTTGAAGTCAGAGAGACTTGGGTTCAAATTCTGCCACAAACTGGCAGAGAAGGTGTCAAATTGCATTACAAAAGGGAATTTTCTTACTTGGAAGTTCCCTTTTTAATGAAATCACAGTTTTAGTTCTTATTTCTGTATTCCTAAAAAAGAGTTGGGAATAATGTTCCTGAGTAAGGATATCCATTTACATCTGTTCTTACTGGCAACGTGACTTAAAACCATTTCTGCTATAAAGTATAGGCAAACTGACTTTGTTGTTGTTTATTGTTCAGTCACATCTGACCCCATTTGGAGTTTTCTTGGCAAAGACACAGGAGTGATTTGCCATTTCCTTCTCCAGCTCATTTTACAGATGAGGAAACTGAGGCAAACAGGGTTAAATGACTTGCCCAAGATCACACAGCTGGTAAGTGTCTGCAGCCAGATTTGAATTCAGAAAGATGAATCTTCCTGACCCCATGCCCAGCACTCTAGCCATTGCACTACTTGACTGCCCTTTTAAATGAATTTTGTTGTTTAGTGGTATTTCAGTTGTGACCTCTTCTTTGTGATCCCATTTGTTGACTGACTTTAGGGTTTGGAAAAGCCTCATTTCCCCACTTGATTATCATGTGTAGATGCAGTCACAGTGTATCCACCCAGGAAATTAAAAAAATTTATTATTAATTTATGGAATAAGTATTTCCATAACATAGTATAATAAAAAAGATGATTGCATATGAAACTGCAAATCTGTTATGTAAAATTTGCTATTCCTTTTAATAATAATAAATATTAATACATAATAAGGTTATCATGTAAATTTTTTTTCCTTTCTTCTATCACCCTCTCTCCACCACCCTAGAGATGGGTACCCATTAGACACACACATGTGTATATATATATATATACATATATATATATGTATGTATGTATGTATGTAAAATCACTCTATACATACTTCTATTTATCAGTTCTTTCTGTGGATGCAGATAGCATCTTCCTTCATATGTCCTTTGTAGTTAATCTGGGTATTTATGTCAAAAAGATTTAGTTGCTTAAAGTTATTCTTAAAACAGTATTGCTGTTACTGTATGCAGCATTCTCTTGGTCCTGCTCATTTTGCTCTTCATTATTTCATGCAAATCTAACCACGTTTTTCTAAGATCACTGAGCTCATCATTTCTTATAGCACAGTAGCAGTCCATCACAATCATATTAAATTAAATGAGTATTAGGCTAGTCTATTGAAAAGGAGATTTTTGGTGTTGACATTCTGAATTTGATGGAAAAAGAAGGGAAGGAACATGATTGCAAGAGAAGATAGAGGGAAAGAGGGCAAAAGCTAGAGAGACAGAAGAGAAGAAAATTTGGGATAGATTAGACAATTTCCTCCCCTTGCTTACCCTCCCTTTCAACAACTCCACTGATCCTACTTACTGACCTCCACTTCCTTCCCTCTGTGGTGTGCTTGAATGAAGCCAGAAATGAGCTCAGGGCTCCAACCTGTGGCCACCCAGTGGATTGCTACTTCTATTATTTATTTTTTCCATCAGAAGCAGAACTCATGTCTTTGAGGTCTCTCATCACCATACCTCCCCCTCTCCATCCATCTTTTAAATTTAGTCCTCCCGTGTCCTATCCTGTGGTCTTCCTTCTGTCTTTCTTTATGACATGACTCCATACCCTTCTCTCTATCCATTCATTCATACCCTGTCCTGGCTATGACGCCACCAAAATTGCTCAGTTCCTTAGGATTTGACCGCACAGAGCTTGGCATTGTATATTCTCTCCTGGAGAACACCCCCAGATTGATAGTATAGGAAGGAAACCGGACTGTGGAATGGGTGAATGGCTAGTAATGGGCCCTGGGGTCAAGCGCCCAGTGTGGTCCTTCTAGAATGAAATGGTGCCTTCCTTAGCCCCAGTTTACAATAGAGTACAATCTTCACTTTTGGAATATGTAGAAGTCAAGCCTTTCAGGCAGAGAAATGAGCCCTCCACTCAATTTCCCACAAATCAATTTGTCCTTGATCTTTTTGGCATAGTTACCAGAATATGGTTTTCTAATGTGAATGAAATTTTGTTTTGTTTTTTTGGTCAGGACTTCTGTTTTTTTGGTTTTTTTTTTTTGGTGTAAGGTACTCCTTTTGGGGTAATTCCATCCACCGATGCAGATCAGCAACTGTTCTAATTCTAAATTCTAGTCGTCTGGGACATTGAGAGGTTAAATGATTTGCTCAGGGCCACACAAGCAATCTGAATGTCTTGAACCCAGGTCCAAACTCCTCCAGACTGTGAGGCCAACTCTTTATCTACTCTGCCAAGCAGTTGGTCTTGAATGGGGAAATATTTGATGCAAGTATTAGGTAAAAAAAGAGCAAGCTTAAGTAGAGGAGGTTGGGACTGGAAAATGGAAATGCTGGAGAAACTTTCTGGGGTTTTTTCCAATATATCTGACAGAACCTGGTGACCAGTAGGGTCTCAATCAATGTCAAGGCCTTGAGGAAAGCTAAAATGAACACCAGGCCTGTCAAGACTATAAAGAACACTAGATTTTGTATCAGAAGGCTCAAGTTCAAATTCTGATTGTGCCACTCACTACCTCTATGAACTTGGTCACGTTCCTTCACTTAGTGAAGCTTCTCTATCTGCAAAATGGGAGCAGCAGTGAGACGACCTCTAAATTTCATAATCTTAGAACCTTGATGAAGAAACTGCTGGCAGGACGGTGGATTCCCAGGAGATGTTGTGGCATCTTTTTTTTTTGACAATCTAGATGCCCACCCATCTGGGATGGCTCATCCTTCCTGAAGGTAGGTATTTGGCCCTAATGATCACTGGAGGTTGCCTCTAACCTTATGAAGCAGTTATTTTGTGTCCTAACTCTTCATTAGAAGCATCATGCAAACAAAAATGTTAATGCTACAGGCTTTCTGGTTTCCTTAAAGTTTTTTAAAAAGCTGCTGTGTGGCATAATGTTCTCTTCTGAAAGATCTCTTTAGATTTTATTTAGCGCCTTATGAAGCTTTGCCTTCGAGGCAGCCAGCCAGGAGGTGCAGTGGTTAGATACGATGCTGGGCCTACAATCAGGAAGACCTGAGTGAATCCTGCCTCAGACACTTATCAGCTGCGTGACACTGGACAAGTCACCTAACTGCTGTTAAGTCTTAGTTTCTTCATCAGTAAAATGAGGATAATACCTTCAGGGGTTGTGGTGATGATCAGCTGAGACACAATCTGTAAAGCACTTTTGTAGACCTCGAAGTACTATGTGTTAACTATGATGATTATGGTCATACTCCATTAGTGAATGGAGTGGGGCAAGGGAATCAACATTTATATAGCACCTCCTGTGTACGAGGCACTGAGCTAAATACTTTTTTATGAATATTATCTCATTTGATCCTCACAACAACCCTGGAGGTAGGTGCTATTATTACCATTTTATAGTTGGAGAAACTGAGGCAAAGAGCTGTTAAATGACTTGCCTAGTGTCACAGAGCTAGGAAGTAGGTATCTGAGGCTGAATTTGAACTTAGGTCTTCATGACTCCAGGCCCAGTGCTCTATCCACCGAGTCACTAGCTACATGGGAATGACAATTGCAAAGACAGATTTAATTGAATAGTCAGACTGGAAACAACTTTGGGGGAAGAAGAAAATGGGGGATCATGGGCAGATCTTCATACTTGTAATAACATTTTAGGATTAATTGGGTACATCAGAGAAATTTGACTCAGTAATAACACATGGACAAGCTCCAGTAAAATAGAGGTATCAAATGCCCACATAACTGGATTAAAATGGAATTGGGAAATATTTAACAAAAATAAATAAAAATGCAATAGAACATAGATAATGTTAATGTATGGTTTTCCAACTCAATGGAATCCTTATGCATAGTTTAGTTCCCTTCCTTTTCTATTTGAGCTGGATACCACTGTAGAAAAGAATGCTGCTTTATTATTCTATCTCTTCCAAGAGTCCTTTCCTTCCTCTCCATCAGCTTTACCCAGCCTACCAGTACCATTCCAAAATGAAGCCTTTTGCTCCACCATAGGACTTATTTCCAGTTATTACCAATACTACTTATTGAAGAAAAATACCACACTGCACAGGTTAGCTAATGTAAAACTATTTTTTTTATTGAAAATACATCTACAAAGTAATGTTTCTCAGTCCACACTGGATGTATCTACCTGCAAAGCCAATAAAGGGTAGAAGGGGATTATCCTAGAGTACCTGATTTCTGTAAGAAACAGAGTTAGTATAAAACAAAAACAAAAACCCCAAGATACCTGTTGTGCCACAATCCATTTTTCTCCATTTTCATGAAGTCTTTGCAGTGTATTTTCCAAATACAGCCACAATAAACATTAAATGTTACTCCATACAGACTAACATTAACTTTTTATATGCATGTAATGCACTGAATTTCTATAAAAAGTTCTAATTACATATCAGAGGATGCGTGTGTCTAGATATTCAGCCTCTTAGCAAAAGCAAATCCACTCTTCGCTGCTTTCAGTTATAGACTCAAGCACAGCTTGCGTCGTCTGACAGCTCCCAGATGATCACTTTCACCGGATATTCCTAAGGGGGGGGGTGGATTATACCTGTCTTTTGACTCAAAACCAAGGAGGTGCCTTGCTTTAAACTAATGCTCCCTCCCTAAGTCCAATGAACAACACCTCAACAATCATTTGTCATTTCTCCTGGGGACAAGGATGATGTAGTCGAATATTGTGAATAATTTGATGAGTGGAATTCTAACTCAAGAAATGTCTCATTTCCTTATTCAGTGAATATTTGATCACAAAGAGAGCTTGACGTGAGAGGCCCTCACTCAACTTTTAACCTCCTCTCCATCTCTAACTATGTTGTAAACCTCTTCCATTTTGACTCCTTCAATATGCATGAAAAATGAAAATATATAACATCAATAATTTGATCTTCAGGTTTCCTTGGGGAATGATTTTGGACTGAATAGAAAATGCATCAGAGTAAAGAGTATTTTAAATCTCTCCCCCTTTTATTCTTTCCATTTATATTCCCCAGTGGAGACCTATAATGTCACTCTTTAAAATTCTTTTTACATTTCTGAAACATATGCCATCCATTCACTATCTTGCTCTTCATGTTTTTCCTAGTGCCATTAAAAGCTTGAGCACTCTATTAGTTTTCAGTTTTATTTTCTAAATTACTACTCTTAGTAGATATAGTGGGTAACAATTCTCCCCTCCCCCCACAAAAAAAATTTCCGCTATTGGGAGGAAAAGGAAGTGCAGCTCAACTTCTCCTCTCCTTTCCCTTACCAAAGCACAGGCAGGATATTTGGTGAAGTTTCACTCTTGGAATGACCTCTCACTTGGCACAACTGCCCATTTGGAAAAGATGGCTTCCGATGTAGGACTGGGGAATCACTCTGCCATCTCTGCCTTAGAAATATCCTCCCTGCAAATCTTCCCTTCTAAGAAATGCCTTTTATTGCAAGATGCCAGGAAGGGACACCAAGGTGTTAGACATCTCATGGCCAGCAGTCCCTGAGCTGGCCTCTCCTATGCACTTGGATGTAGATTGTGCTATTAGTGAGATGAGACAGGAAGACACAAGCCAGATAAAGAGAGATTCTGATTGCCCATCTTTTATCTGGTTGCCTTTATATCAAGGTAAGCTATATTTTGGGACCTAAACTGAATTGTGTTCTACAGATTCAGAAATTTTGAAGTAGGAGTTAAGAAAAAATATATATTTCCAGCCTCTTCTACCTAATTTTGACTTTCCAGCTTATAAAAAACAAGATCACATTTACAGGGTTGTGTGTGTCACATACACTTGCATTTTTTTTTGTTGACTTGGTCAACGATCTTTCTGATCTCTTTTTTGCACATACCTAGGCAAGACCAGTTTATAACTGTTGTTGATTTTTTTCCTTTAGTTTTGAGAAACAGAATGACAATCAATCACACATTTTGGCCCCATCAAAATTTTGTTGATCATTTTTCAATGCTATCCAATCAGGAAGAGAGAACAAGATTAGGGATTTCTGGAAATTAAGATGCGACTGGATGGAAAAGTTACATTTCATCGTGCTGGTCTACATCTTGGTTTCACTGTCAATGGGTTTTTCGGTCTCATTTTCCTGGGAGATGAGCTGATAGGGTTTCTTCATTTCATTCTCTTCAATCACAGAATTACCCATTTCTGCATCTCGGTTCTTTAGCTCATGTCGTGATAAATGTTCAACAATTCCTGCGCCGAGAGAGTCTCCCAGAACATTGGTGGTTGTACGAAGACGATCCCTGTGGGATGAAGAAAGAAAGGAAATCACTGCCAATGTGCCCATTTTCATGGTTGTTTTCTTTAACCAGGCGCTTTTCTAGAATCTCTTACCCAACCCTTAACTTTCACCTGCTGTACCCCACTCTTGACTAAGGCTGTTGAGCAATGGATGAGAGAGTTACAAAATCAAGCATGTGGGTAGGTTCTGTTTTGTTTTTGTTCCGTATCCTCAGTATTTGCCTTGCACATTAGCATTTGCCTTGCACATAGTTGGCACTTAATCTAAAAGTCTGTTGAACAGCTCTGACTGATTGCCCTAAATTTAAGACCCAGCATAGTAGCTAGGTGGCGCAGAGGATAGAACAGTGGGCTTGGAAACAGGAAGATTCATCTTCGTGAGCTCAAATCCAACCTCACCCACTTACTACCTATGTGACCCTGAGCAAGTCACTTAACCCTGTTTGCCTCAGTTTCCTCATCCATAAAATGAGCTGAAGGAGAACCAGCAAACCACTCCAGTGTCTCTACCAAGAAAGCCCCAAATGGGGTCACAAAGAGTTGGACACCACTGAACAACAAAAACCCCAGGTGGACTCTCCTTTGGGCTAGGCAATCCTTCTGGTCTATTTTTCTCAACCCCCTTACTCATTTACTCACAAAACCTAGTCCAACCTTTTCATTTCTCCTCTGGCCCTCATCCCTACCATCAGAGTCCCAAACCTTAGCAAAGAGAATTAAGTTTCCTATTTAGTATCACCAGATCAAAGAATGTGGAGCTGGGAGGGACTTTAAAAACCATGGTATCCACCTTGCTCACTTAACGGATAAAGAAACCGAGGTTCCAAGATGTATAATATTATAGGATCATAGATCTAAATCTGGATGTGACTTCAAGAGACCATTTAGTTCAATGTTCTCATTTTATGGATAAGGAAATGAAGGCTCAGAGAGGTTAAAATACTTGCTGGAGGCCAAGTTGAGTCATTTGCCCAAAGTTACACAAATAGTAAAATAAATGGGTAAGCTAGGTAGTGTGCAGTGGATAGGGTGCTGGGCCTGGAGTCAGAAAGACTCATCTTCCTGAATTCAAATCTGCCCTGAGACACTTACTCTTCTGTATGACCCTGGGCAAGTCACTTAATCCTGTTTTCCTTAGTTTGCTCATCTGTAAAATGAGCTGGAGAAGGAAATGGCAAACCGGTCCAGTATCTTTGCCAAGAAAAGCCCAAATGGGGTCATGAAGTATCAGATACAACTGAAAATGACTGCACAGCAACAAAACAGGTGAACTGGGAAGATCAAAAGCATCTGACATCAGCTCCTTCAGCTCTTCTCCTTTCTTCCTGAAAACACCTTAGTGTTGCCAATGCATGTTCTCTCTGCCTTTGGTCACAGAATGAGAATTTTTCTCACTTTGATCTTTTCCCCTCCTCATTCACACTTCTCCCCATTCCTAAATGCCCTTCTTCCCCTTTCTCCTATGAATTCCTACCCTTCCTTATAGGACAACTCAAATGCCACCTCCTCCATGAAACCTTTCATCATTCCCCTAGTTGGTCCTCACATCCCACTTTGATGCTCCAATGTCCTTATGCAACATGGTATACCTATGTACTGGTCAGGTCCCTGATCAATCATAACTAAACTGCAGGGCAGACTTATTTCCCTCTGTACCTAGAGCGATGCTTAATACATGGGCAGTGAATACATTTTTGTTTAGTGAATGAAGGAATGAATGATAATGGATGATTTCACCATGATTCCCAACTTGTTCAGAAAGCTGGTTAATTTATTTGTGATACTGCTCTGAATTTGGCTTAAAAATCTTGTTACTGTTTGGTTATACAGGAGATAGTAGAATATTTCTAACTGTAGCTGTTACTCTCAGATTACTCATAATTGGCCAGAAGATATTTAATGGCTGAAGTAGTTTTGGAGATTCTTTTTTTTTTCTTGGAGACTTCCTCCTTCATATTCCTCCTTAGTTTCCCTTTCTTATGACTTTTACTTTCTTTTATACTGTGAAATTGTTTATAAAACATTTACTTAAAAACTCCCCCTGCTCTCTATAGCAATTCATAGCAATTCATTCTTTGTTTAGTGCTGGAATCTCTCTCTCTCTTTCTCTCTCTCTCTCTCTCTCTCTCTCTCTCTCTCTCTCTCATCTGTCTCATTTCTCTCTTTCTCTCTCTCTGTCTCTGTCTGTCTGTCTCTCCCTCTCCTGATAACACCTGAGTTAATCTATCAGCTATGCTCATTCCTCCAGATCCTTCATGTATGGAGCTGTCTTCAATAATCTAGGTCAGTCACATAACAATGGTGGTCTGAATCAATTAATAAGCCTTTATTTAGCACCTATATGAGCCAGGACCTTGCTGTGCTAAGCGCAGACACCCTTAGAACAGTTCACAAGACGGCACAGAACATTCTCATCCTGCCATGGTGGCCATGCTCTTCCTGAGAAGAAAGTTTTAAAAGGAAAAAGAATAGTGGTAGAAGGAATAAAGAAGAAAAATTCAAATGGGGAGGAGAAAAGGAAGAAACATGGACCTGAGGGTAGGGACTTGAGGGCGTAGGGAGGTACAGTTCTATCCCTGGAACATGACCTAGGAACGAACATAGCTAGTTAATGCCTCCACTTCCAAAACTATCATCCATCTTCCCACTGACTGTACTTGTGTCTTTTTCCTTGTTTGATTCAGACACAAACCATCTGTGTGCCCTATTATGCCACTGAAATGGGAAACAAAAGGCAGCAGGGTGCCCCAGCCCAAGTGTGAAATTAATGTTTTTGTGGCTTAGTTGTTGATTTGAGATGTTAGGTCATGTGACAATGTTTGTGCTGATCTACACTTCAGGCTGACCTACAGAACAGTTTCCTGGTCACTTAACTGCTTTTCTAAGTGAAAAGTAGAAGAGCCAGCCATATTGTACAAACTGATAGGAAATAAGGATCTATGGCATCTCCTAACTTTGTGAATGAAGCCTTTGATCTCTAGATATGGGCTGGGCAGCAGTGAACAAGGGCCATGGAATCCTCGCTTGGATTGCCTTTCTCCACTTGGTTGTGTTGCCTGCTGCCTGGGGCTCTGGAAGTCCAGTGGAGACCCCTGGTGGTGAGTGAGATTCTTGAATGTTCTTGGCTCATACTCACAAGAACCAGTCCACAGCAATGATGAGGGTGATGTCGTCTGTGGGGAGCCCGACGGAGGTCAGCACGATGACCATGGTGACTAGCCCTGCCTGAGGGATCCCGGCAGCTCCAATGCTGGCAGCTGTGGCTGTGATGCTGTTAAATGAGGTACCAAGTAGAGAGAAAAATGTGTCAATGTTTGGAAAAAGAATTCATCCCCAGTACACAGTAAACACTGAAAAACACTGCCCACGCCAATATGACTAACTTAGGGTTTTCATAGCATGGAGCAGGAGTGTTAGGACTGTTCTAGGAAAATGTAAACCAGACACTCTGATTAGGTGATAGCTATCCTGTCTCATACATAGGAGTGATGCAAACAGAGATGAGGTTCTAGTAATCACACAGAGCCTTTTGATTTCATGTTGGTATCAGAGTATACACATGCCAGTTTTCATAGAATAGTAGAGAGGAACACATTTGGAGTCTGGAAGATCTGGGTTCAAGTCCCATCTCTGACACATGACCCCATGGACAAAGCATCTTACTTCTCAGGGACCCAGCCTATCATGAATTTATCTAGGAAGTTTCTACTCTGGAGGTTCCATACCTGGATGAAAATCAGAGGTCTGGATTAAAAAAAATAAAAATGAGATAGTCTGGTCTACTACTTGGCAGTGCCTCAGGAATAATTTGAAGAATGAGCCAATCCAGTTCTGATAATTTCAGATTATAAAAATCAACAACCCTCCCTAATGGATAAGTGGCCAAAGGATATGAACAGGCAACTCTCAAGGGAAGAAGGAAACAAGCATTTATTAAGTACCTACTATGTGTCAGGCACTGGGCTACGTGCTTTATAAATATTCTCTCATTTGACCCTTGCAGCAAGGTAGGTACTATTGTTACACCCATTTTACAGATGAAGAAATTCAAGCAAACAGAGGTTAAGTGATTTGCCCAGGGTCACACAACTAGTAAGTGTCCAAGGCTGGATTTGAACTTAGGTCTTCCTGACTCTAGGCTCAGTGTTTTATCTACTGTGCCAGCTAAACTGCTTCTAATCCAAGCTATCAACAAACACATAAAAAACTGCCCCATACCACCACAGATGGACCAAGTGAGGAACTCACTAGAGGAGCTTTTACTAATCAATTATCAGCTGGTTTAATAATCACAGATGGCCAATGACAAAATGTTATTGTTTATACAATATCATATCAACAGATTTCTGTTGTTCAACAGATTCAATTCTCATGATTTGAAGAAAAGTTGAAATTGGGAATATAAAGAGATGGGAAAGAAGCAGAGACACTACAGCATTGTGACTGGGGAAGAGAATCATCTCTTTGTAAATAGCTGTAGCTTCCCTGATGCTTGACTAATTGAGGTCTGAATTCCAACTGGAGAATCTTTTTTCATGAGTGATTTCAATGAAAAACTTTAGGTTTTAAAGGTATTAAAATATTTTTGTTTTGTAGAAGACTTTGTTGCTCTGTATGAGTCCTGTATGCATTATATGTTGTGATTTATTACTGTTGGGGAGATTTGCAGACAGTTCCTTATTTTCATATTGAATCATGCTACTTTTGTATAATTCAAGTAAACAGCTGGGTTAATTCATCATGTTTGCTTTTATTAAAGAAATAAAATATGAGAGTAGAGTTCATTTTGAAGGCAAGTAGCCTTTATTGTAAAATCGAGTTGGTCTCAGTTATGTAATGTCTTGAATGATAACCGAAGCTAGATTTTTAATTCTTGACATATTTATTGAAACAATTTTTAAAGGATTTTCCCCCTCTTTTTGTTTTTGGTAAACCATTCACAATTTAAGTGGCTACAAATATTTTGGGAGAGTTGGGGGCCTTTTGTTTAATTCTGAAAACTAACTATTAATCCCTAATCAAGCATTGTCCAACCTATTAAATTTAAAGATCCCCTGTACCCATTAAGCGCGTTCACCGCAATTAGCAGCACTGTGTATTGTGCTTGTTAATACAGTATATTATTTTGAGTTAGTTATTGAAGGTCTTCATTTGGCCAGATTTATCTTGGAGTTTCCTTAATTTATGAATTCCAATTGATCTCATTAATGTGTTGAATTTCATTCCATCATAGTGCTATTGAAATATAGTATTTGTATAGATTTTTTTCCAAAGCAAAATCTTAAAATACAACATCCTCTTTAGAAAAAGGGAGAAAAAATAAAAACTGCTCCAGATTACTTATAATAAAGGAAATGAAAATTAAATTAAAACATATGAGGTTCTACCTCACATTCATTGTAGATTGGCAAAGATAATAAAAAAATTTAAAGTGACAATGGTCAGAGGCATCTGGGAGGAAAGGCCTGATGATGCACTGTTAATGGAGTTATAAATTGGTCTAGCCCCTCTGGAAAACAATTTGGAACTATATGCCAAAAGTAACAAAATGGAATTACCCTTCAATATAGCAATAACATTAGGAGGCCCATATTCCAAATAGATAAAGGAAAGAGGGAAAGGACTCAAATATAAAAATATAAAATATAAAAGTAACCAAGAATAGCAGCACTTTTTGTTGCAGCAAAAAACTGGAAACAAAATGAGGTGTTCATCAATTGAGGAATAGCTGAAAATTATGAATGTAATAGAATATTGTCATGTTATAAAATGATGAAAGGGATGGATTCAGAGAAATTTGGGAAGATTCATTATGAACTAATGCATAATGAAGTGAGCAGAACCAAGAGAAGATATGATAGGTACAATATTATAAGGAAAAAAGTATTTGAAAGACTTAAGAATTCTGATCAATGCAATAAACAACCATGACTCTAGAGAATCTATGATAAAGCATGTTACTTACCTCCTGACAGAGAGGTGATGTACTCAAGATGTAGAATGAGGCATATATTTTTGGACATGGTCAACGAGAGATTTTGTTTTGCTTAACTATGAACATTTGTAATAAGGGAAGATTTAAATAAATTTATTTATTCGGGTGAAGTATGGTGGAGGATTGGTGAGAGGGATGGGTACTAGTGATAGTGAAGCTAACAAAAAGAAAAGAAAGAAAATAGTCCTATTGAAATATTTTGTTAAATGCACAGAAGAGATCACAAACACAAAGGGAAAGGGAACAAACATTATTTAGGCACCTACCTACTATGTCCTAGGCAATGGGCTAAGTGATTTATAAATTATCTCATTTGAGCCTTACAACAACCCTTGGAGGCAGGTGTTATTGTTATCCTCCTTTACAGCTGAGAAAGTTGAGGCAAGTGACTTGCCCAGGGTTACACAGTTAGTATGTGTCTGAAGCTGGGTTTGAATTCAAGTCATCCTGACTCCAGGTCCAGTGGACTCTGTCCACTGTGCCACCTAGTTCCTAAGCAGAATAACTTTTGAAATTAACATGTCACATGTATTATATATTTACATCCTTCATATGTAATCCTGTTTTCTGTTATGTGTATATAGCAATGTTCATTTTTGTGGGAGTTAGAAAAGTTCATGATAAAAAAAAGGTAAATGGCACACTGGATAGAGTGTTGGCCCTGGAGTCAGGAGGACCTGAGTTCAAATATGACCTCAAATACTTACTAGCTGTGTGACCCTGGGAAAGTCACTTAACCATGTTTGGCTCAGTTTCCTCATTTATAAAATGAGTTGAAGGAGAAATGGCAAACCACTTCAGTATCTCTACCAAGAAAACCCCAAATGGAGTCACAGTCAGACACAAGTAAATTGACATAGTAACAACAACAAAAACTTTTAAAAAATTTAACCAGTAAATAAGTTTGTTTTTTTTAATGACATCTGCTGTCTCTCCCTTTCCTTTTTTAATTCCCCAAATCTTAGGTCTTGTTCCCATCTTTTAAAGCCATTCTAAGGAAAATACTGCACAAATACACACACATATGTGTGTGTGTGGGGGGTATATATATATATATATTTATGTGTGTGTGTGTGTGTGTATGTATATGCACATGCACTTACCTTATAGTAATAATCTGTCCAAAGTTCAGTTCAAAGTTATTAACTTGAGCAATGAAGATGGCAGCAAGGGCCTCATACAGAGCAGTCCCATCCATGTTGATGGTGGCGCCCACTGGTAGAACAAATCTGGTCACACGTTTGTCCACTCCATTGTTCTCTTCCAGGCACTTAAAAGTGATGGGAAGGGTAGCAGAACTGAAAGACAGTTAAATAGGGTTAAAACTAGAAAGGTACATTATTTGATATTATTTGACATTTTGGTACTATTACAGAGGATTCCTCTGCCAGGTAATAGCAATCAGTTCTGTTGTCTCCCTTTACATAAAGGAGTAGGTGTTTGTTCCCTGTCATCAACAAAATAGCAGCTCAGGCATCCTTATAGGTATGTCCTGTAAGGCTAGGCTGCAGATGACTCTCTCTGCAAGGGGTCACTTTGGGGGGAACATAACTATCTTCCCTTCACATGTAAATATGGAAGATATGGAAAACAGAGGGTAGGAGAAGGAAGCTTATCCTTCCTCCAGCTCAAAGAAGACAGACTCTTGTCACCCAAGTAAGTCCAAATGGGAATGTTATCATAGGAGCAATTAAATTAATTCATATTCCTGAAAGTTAAAAAATTGAAAAAATCTTCTTGCCACATCAAACTAATGGTCACTTCTTAAAATAAAATGCAAACATGGTATGATGTTCAACTTTGATAGACTTGGCTCTTCTCAGCGACGGAAAATAGTATCCACATCCAGAGAAAGAACTATGGAGTCCAATGCAGATTGAAGCATAATATTTTCACTTTTTTGTTTGTTTTGTCTTTCTCTTCATTTTTCCCTTTTGTTCTGATTCTCCTTTCACAATATGTTTAATACAATTGTACATATATAACCTATATCAGATTGCTTGCCATCTTGGAGAGGAACGGAGGGAGAAAAAAGTTTGGAACTCAAAATCTTATAAAAGCGAATGTTCAAAACTTTCTTTACATGTAATTGAAAAAATACAATTAAAAATAAAATGCAAGATAACTTTTAATAATAATAATACTCAGTGAACCCAAGTTCAATTTAACTTTGCGTAATGATAATGATCAAAGTTGACTCCAGGGAAAGTTGATGCAGGAAAGTTTATGCAGGGATGTGGTGGGGGTGGCGGGAATCTAGAGCTGTGGAATACCGCATATGCTGTCAGGAAGGGTTGATGTGTTGTTGTTTTTTTCACTAAAATAACTTTTTTTCTCTTTCTTTTTAATACGTGATAGCTTACTGGGGAAGGGGATATTTGAAAATGAAGGGGTAAAACACAAAAGACACTAATAAAAATAAGATAAAATTATATAACAATGCCTCACATCTGTAACTGGATTTATTTTTTCTAAGGGCTTTCACATATATTATCTTATCAGATCCCACAATGACCTTATTTTCACTGTTTTACAGGTGATGAAATCGAAGCTTGGTGCAATTAAATAACCTGTCCCAGGTCACCGGATTATTGAGATTGTCTCTGTTCATCTATCCCCCGAGCCAGTGACCTTTCCAGGACCAATCACACCAACGCTGCCTCTTGGATCCTCGTTTAGAATAGGAATAACCCTAAGGAAGGTCCAGGTACCTGGAGGATGTCCCCACAGCTGTGATGAGTGCCTGTAGTAAGCCTCCAATAAAAACCCATGGATTTTTTCGAGTTACCAAGAAGTAGAGAAGTGGGAGGACGATTACTGCATGAATGAGCAATCCGATGATGACAGTGATGGTGTACATGGCCAGCTGCCCACCAATCACTCCCATGTCTTCCATCTCAACAATTTTTCCAGCAATCAAGAAGAGGATGCCAAGTGGAGCATACCTACACAGAAGCAGATGAATAATCAAACTCAGAGCATTCTTTTCCATGCAACAAGTCATTTAGAACAACTATGAACGACTAAGTCATTTTGAGTATTATAAATATTCATATCAACTACAAAGGACCTATGAAGGAAGATGTTATCAACATCTAGAGAAAGAACTAATAGAAGTACGGACAGTAGGGTTTTACATACACATAACATATTTAGGGTCTAATGGTAGCCTTCTCTAGGTAGAGGTGGAGAGGGAGGAAAAAAATTGCACAGCAGAGAACAAAAAAAAAGCTTAGAAGGGAGCACAGAAAAGTGGGGTAGCTTTGAAAATTCTCTAGTATTTATTATATGGCTTTTCAAAAAAAAGTAAACTGTGAAAAGGAAATTCATGATTTATATTAAATCCTCATTTTATGTAGAGCTTTGTATATGGAAATGTTCTATTTTTTCCTTTTTGTATTTAAGTTCAAAACGAATAAATAAAAAAGAATTAAAAAAAACTCAAGTTATTTAGTTTGTTACCAGGTAACGGGATAATATCATGGACTTCCTAAGCTTTTCTGTCCAGATTCCCTTTCAGCATCTGATCAAATCTCCTAAATGCCCTTTCTGTGTTTATTTTTGTTTTATCTTCTTGTTCCATATCAAGGGTTTCCTACCTTTCAGACTTTCTCCATGTCGCCTTTCTTTCTCCTAACCAAAATAAGAGGCAGCTCTCTCTCCTTTTACCTCACCTGGGTAATGTCTACTGGCATCGAGTCCCTAATATAAACAATCCAGGACCTACAGAACTATTGACCAGAATTTGGAAAGCATCAGCTACATAGAAGGGATATTTGTAAAATTAAGTCAAGGAAATCTCTCATAATGTCAATGTTATACATTTAGTTAGCTCTGTGTGTGTGTGTGTGTGTCTGTATGATAGAGACAGACAGACAGACACACACACACACACACACACACACACACACACACGGACCAACAGAGATAGACAGAGACACAGAAAAAAAGCTAGTCAGAGACAGAAAGAGAGGCAGAGAGACAGAGACAGACAGACGAAGAGAGGTATTAACTCTATGAGTGATGACCTAAGGTTGCTGTTGGGGAAAGTTGCCATGGTGGGGGTTGGGGGGTAGTGGTGGTGGTGTTGTGTGCACTGGGCTGGGCTAGAGCTAGGTGACAAGGCACTAATCTAGTTTTGTAGCTACAGGGTGGGAAGTATGCCATCTGGTAACTCTGCTGTTTTGACTAATTATTCTTGCTAACTAGAGGCAATGCAAATGCTGTTAGCACTCTTGAAATTTCACTGGCCCTGGGAGGAAGCCTCACTTCCCCCAAACTAGTCATAGCCTTGTCCTTCTGTAATGAAACACATATTTAAGGAGTCATGGCATTCTGGCTTTAAAAGCTTCTGTAGAATTTTCCATTTCTCAAAGTCGTTGGATCTGGAGGATTTGATTATCACCAGTTTGGAACACCTGCCAACTTACAACACTGTTGTCTAATTCAATAAATAATAACCGTAAAGCTCCTATTGACCCCAATGCTGTCATTTATGAGCTTACTCTTGCTGGTTCTGAGAGAAACAACGATTAATTGAAAAGAGGATGGAATGATCTTGGGGCAGAGTCTTTTCTCTTTGTAGAGGTGTGTGACCTATAGGATCCCAACGGCACCAACATTGGCCACAGTGTATAAAAACCGATATCTTTGAAAGAACAGAATAAAATTGCCAACAAAAAGGTATCTATGGGGAACCTTGTAGATTTCTTTTGGAGAGGATAAAAAAATACATCCATTACTGGTGGCAACAATCTTTTAAAAACACAGACCAGGAAATCGCAGTAGTACCTGTTTTATGGAATTTAATAAGAGTGCAGAATGTGTGGGCTAATGTACAGCTGGAAAGGATAACCAGCCAGGTCCATTCAGTGTCACTGAATGGGCTTCATTCATCAAAGAGATGAAAGGTAGAGGGATTTTTAATAATATGAAGATAAATGTTCACTTGTAGTGCCACAAGGATTTCAATGAGCCCTCCCTCTTAGGGGCTCATGGGTTAGCTACTCCTGTGGAGCCAACATTATGACTGGCCTTTGTATCTAAAATCCATGTTCAGCTTGTACAAACTCTTGAAAAATGGATTTTTCCTCCCCTGGGCTCTGAAGGCTTTGGGGGCAGAGAAGACAAAAGGCATTTCTAACCATAGAGGCTGCTGAGTGCTTTCTTTAGAAAAAAATGCCTTTCCATCTTAGGTGCCAGGGAGGACTTTGGGTATTCATTCATAACAGAAAGGGATGAAACAAAAGCAGCACCAACAACTCCACCTATGCCTTTAAATGGTTTTGCCTCTTCTGGGGAGAGCCAGATCCAGTCTAATCTGATTCAACAAGAATTTATTAAACACCCACTAGGTACAAGGAATTGTGCTAGGTGTTAAAGCGAAAAAGCCTCTGTCATCAAGGAATTAACATTTCACTGGGGGCTATAGCATATCCGTTAATATCCCTCTCTCTACATATTTACATGTACATAGATATACACACAGATACACATATATACACGCTATACATGTACATCCACAATGCATTCACACATAGTTACACATATTCACAGGCATATACTATAATACATATATACATATACACAGATATAACATACATATACATGTATGCATGTACATATATGTATACGCATACCATACACACACATATATATATAAACATATAATAATATAGGCTTATTACACCTCTCTCTCTCTCTCTGTCTCTCTCTCTCTGTCTTTCTTTCTCTCTGTTTTTCCACCACTATATGTGAGGAGTTAGGAGAGAATGCTAACAATTAGGGATATTCAGGAAAGGCTTTCATAGGCCCTTTTTACCTACCTCTACAAGGCCTAGCACACTGCCTTGGATAAAGCAGGCCCTCGGTAAGTGTCTACTGCAATTCTGAAGGCAAATGTTACCCTCTGGGTAGAGACTTTGTCCTTGTTTCCTGATATTAAGATTGTTAAAATAATTTTTGCGACAAACTGTCCCTTGGCATTCAAAATTACTTGTTAGGTATGTTCCACTCAAACAGCCCAACTACCATTGGCTTTGGTACCTAGGACCATGGCAGCCAAAGAAAGGGGTCCTTAGGGTCACTGGTGCTTTGGTTAGGGGACATGCCCCATGTCTGCCACCATGTTAGAAAGGAAGGTGCCTCTTCTCATCTAGGACTGTTGTGCCGAGGTGATTATAAAAAACAACAGCCTTGGGCACCTTTTTGATGCTGCCTAGCCCCATCACTGTTTAAAGGAGAGAGTGCTAGAAAGACTCCATTTGGACCAGTCCTTCACAAAGTGTCACTGTACACCACCTTGCCCCAACCCCTCACCCTCCAGGGTGTGTGTGGTTTTTTTCCTGGATTCAGCCTTTGGGGTTTTGCATCGCTGAAGACAAATTTCTGTTGTTGCTCTCTGCTTGTCTACGTGCACTTCAGTGGAATTGGAGGCAACTGGTTTGGAAGCTGTTCATTAGAGCTAAATTCAGTTTATTTAGTATCTGAAAGGATGCACTGACTGCCTCCCTGTGCCTGGTAATGTCCTTCTCAAGGACTTATAATAGAAGAAATTTCACTTTTCCAGATTTGGTACCCTTTTTTACTTGTATTAAAAAAATGAGGGAGCTAGGGCATAAGCCTTCACTGGTACTGGGGAAGGCAACTGATTCTGTTAAAAAATAAACATGTAAACTGAGTAAGGAAACTTATTTGTTCTTCCATTGTTTCAGTCGTGTCCAACTCTTTGTGGCCCCCTTTGGGGTTTTCTTGGCAAAGATACTGGAGTAGTTTGCTATTTCCTTCTCCAGCTCATGTTATAGATGAAGAAACTGGGGCAAACATGGTTAAATCACTTGCCCAAGGCTTACTGATAGTTTCAAGAAATCTTCAGACCAGATAAATTCTTTCTATGGATTTCCAGGGGGGAAGGGGGGCAGGCAGGGGACTAGCACAAGTCCCCATTCCACTTAGTTCGGAAGTATTTATATTATATCAATCAATCAACAAAACCTTAGTTAATTAGGGCACTAATTAGGAGAGTTCCCTGATCAACTTGATAAGATGACTGGTGGTAAATCTATTAGGGAAGAAGTTTCTTCTCATAGAGGGTGTGGACATAAGAGGATTAGGGAACTTCTACCTGGCATGCCTTCAAAGTCTCAGATGATTGGGATAAGGTATTTGGCTCAGGCTGTTGTGGGTTGGAATCCTGCTTTTGTGTTGGGTCTATCTAGAAAGGGTCAATTACAGATCCCCTTTTTAGAGATCCAGAGAAAATTGAGACAGTCTAAAGACCAGAAACTTAAGAAAGGCCTAGGGTGGGGTTCTTTCCCCTAGAAGGGAAAGAAAGGGGACTTTTTTTTACCCATGAGGTCAGTAGGTGTGCTGATAAAGGTTTAACAACTGACTCTCAAGAAAAAAAAATTCACCCATGACACATTTTCAAGGTTAATCAGCATTATTGACATTTTCTCTATCACTTTCTTAGGTCTAGACAATCAACAAAATATTATATCAAGCTCTGATTTGTAACACTGACATATTTCTGAGGCATAAGCACTCACACTGAAAATTTAACAACTGGCTCTCAGGATGACCCAGTTTGAGCTAATTCAGCAAACTCCTGCATTTTGATTGGTTATTGTCCTTCGTTCTTGAAGAGGACCAAAATGACATCACTATGGTAGAGTCAAGTTGTGGTGTGTCTGACTGTGGCTGATCAGACCAGTATGAGCTCAGAATGTTCTACCATGGGTCAGGCACACAGGCTCAGGAGGAGAGGTGTGTTTTTGGCCTCAGACTACAGAGAGGCAGAGACATGACTTCCCAACCCAAGAAATAGTAGCCTTGGAGAGGGCGAATCATATGGTGGAGTGTTGGGAATTTGGGAATCCCAGACCTTTGAAGGATTAGAGACACCTAGAGCTGGAGGAGTAGGGAGCAAAAAAAAAAAATCTAGATTTTACTCTCCATTACTACCACATATTTTTCAAATGGTATAGCCCCTGTGGGAATGAGGGTTGCCTTTCGAACACCTCCAAATTTATTTCCTTTGGGAAAGGAAAGTAAGCCCTTAGGATAGTACCATGATATTTATATTTCAGGCCGCTGGGTGGCTGAGTGAATAGAGCACCGGGCCTGGAGTCAAGAAGACTGAAAGTCAAATCTAGCTTCAGACACTTAGTAGCTGTGTGACCCCTGGGCAAGTCTCTTAGCCAATATCTGCCTCTGTTTCCTTAACTATGAAATAGGAATAATAATAGTGCTTACCTCTCAGGGTTGTCGTGAGGGTCAAATGAGATTCTATTTGTAAAGGACTTAGCTGGCACATAGTAGGCCCTTAAGAATGAAACTCGCCAGAAAATTGGGGGTTATCATTTTAGCAACACCAAGTTTGTTTCCTTTATAAGACTAACCTCGTGATGATTTCTAAGACTAGAGAACTTTATGGATCACTGAGATGATGATGGGACTCGTCAGAGTGACAGGAGGATTGCCCCTACACTTTGCAGATTATTTTGTGGCTATTTGAGGGCAGAGTCTTCTCTGTGTTTTCTGAACTTGCTGTGGAATGATAGAGCTATTAGGCTGCATCCCTGTTAAGCATCCTTAACCTCAAGAGCTTGCTTGGATATGGAGAGCCTTTCTACCCATACTTGTGGAGACCTAGACACGAGCTATAGGCTGAGATTTCCCAGTGGAAATTCTGAATTGGGGGAGAGGAGACAAAATAAGCCAAATACAGAAATTGAGGAAGAAGTCTCCCAGACTGCACCTCAGATTTGGGGTTGCTGAGCCACAGGTTATAATAATAAAAGCAAACAAACAAAATTCCCCAAATAAAATCCAAATATGTACCATGGAAAATAGAAGAGTAAATGGAGGTACCTACCACATGATCACAGCTACCAGCCTCATAATAGCCTCATTAAGGGAATCAAAGAAATCTCTCAGAGCTTGCCCTTGCTCCTTCATATTCCCAATGACCAATCCAAAGCAGATGGAGAAGACAACCAGCCCCAGCGCGTTCACGCCATTCACAGCCCCTGGGACTGGGACCATCTCTTCTTTTATACGGGTGAGAGTTTCCATGGCCTCTGAAACATTGTTTATCACAGATGCTAAAATTGTTTCATTGGGCGACACAGGAACCTTAAAACTTTTCTTCTCATAATTGGTCTTAAACTAAAACGACAAAAGAAAGCGAAACAAAAAAAAGAAATAAACAAGGAGGTATGTGTCCCATATGGAAGTACCATCCTTAGATTTAGAGTTGTAAGAGATCATTTGGTTCTACTCCTTCATTTCACAGATGAGAAAACTGTAGTTCATCCAGATTAAGTGACTCACCCAAGGTCACTTGTATAGAGTCCGAGTTACAATTTTGACTCAGGTCCTTGGACTACAGAGTCATTGCTCCTTCTACTGTACCCTGCTGTCTACCTTCTCTTCAAATCAGCCCTTTCTTCTTGCTTGTGACTCTGGAGAATGCTACTGAATTACAGAATGTTAGAACTAGGGAGGGAATTTAGAAATCATCTAGTTTTCCATTTCACAGATGAGGAGACTGAAGCTCAGAGATACAAAATTACTTGCTTGAGGCCACAACAGCAAGCGAGCCGGTGGGACTGAGACAAGAACTTAGGCACTGGTGACTATTAATTCACTACTGACTCCACTTTGCTAAGTTGTTTCTTTGGTGTTGCATAAATGATATCATATCTATTTTTTTCAAAGTGATCCATGAGTAGGGATGATCCTTCCAGGGCAGGAATGTGAAATAACAGCTATAGAGATCTTCCTCAACCCTCAAGTGACATTTACTTGAGACAAAGTTAGTTCCTAAAAGCCTGACCCCCTAGAACCCTTAGTCCTGGCAGTTCTACCCTACGACCCTCTCTCTATCCAGAAGCCTGGAACCATGGGAATGTGCCTCGCTTTCTGAGTGAGCATACGCTAGATTCTTCCTAGTATTTTGAATTTGCAAGGTCTTCTAACGTCTTTTTAAAGTATTCATTAATCTCTTAGAGTCAGAATTACCGTCACGGTGGCTTTGCCTCATTGAAGTAAGCCTTACAAAGGCAACAATGTACTGGTAAATGCTTAACAACTGGTTCTCCCCTCAAAAAATGCACACATAACACACTTTTAACATTTTCTCCATTACTTTCTTAACTCTAGATAATCAGCAAAATAATAAATCAAGTCCTGATTTGTAGGGTTTATTGATTTCTGAAATATAAATACACTAAAAATTTACCAGTCAGCTTGTGAGCCTATTTGAGCTGGTTCTAGCACACCCCAATTAGGTAACTGAGTAGAGCTTTCCAGGTGTTTTGAGATTTCTAAACAAAACCCCATCCCCAAACAAAACCTAACTGAAGTATGATTTGTATGTAGAGAATGATCTCTATCTTCAGACATAAGAAATGGTGAACAGAAATGTAATGGGGGCCAGGGAGGACTGGCCAATGAGGACACAATCCTTTAAGTGTACGTAATCTCTTCTGCCTGGTGCTAATCCACAGAGATGCTTGGGGAGCCTCTTTCCCAGCCAGTCCTCTTGTTATATAAAAAAATCCATGCCCAGAAAAGCCTGTGAAGACTGATATGAGCTGATGAAATGTGAAATAAGCAGGACACGATGCCAATCCCAAGAAAAGCTCATCACTTCTGGTCTGATCACCATACTACTAACTGGGATATTCAACACTTTGTCACCTCCTTCAGCCTCCTCTCCCCTCTCTTTGGAAGGCTGGAGGATGGAACACTAAACTTCACTTAAAGCTTTCCTTCATAGGGAATAGGACTTGGACTTTGTGGCTCTACGTGGGTTCAACTCACTGAAACAAGATGGCCCTTCTCAGATCACTTCTCCCTCACTTTCCAACTTTCTTTTGTGTGCTGTCTCCCCACATTAGATTGTAAGCTCCTTGAGGGCAGGGACTGTCTTTCTTTTTCTTATTTTTTTCTCCATGTGCTTAGCACAATACCTGGCACATAGTAGGGTCTTAATACTGTTTGTTGATTAGAATTCGCATGTACACATGACTACAACAATGCAAACAGAAAGAACAGTAATAAGACCCAAAAGAAAAGTTCTGTAAATAGAACAATCAAATGTGGTCTTGAAGATAAGAGGGAAAATGCACCAAATGGGGAGGGGACTATAGGTACGGAATACTGTATAAACTGTCAGTTTATTTGTTGGGTAGTTATATCGAATTGCTTTTTTCCCCCTCCCCTTTAAAAAAATTGCTACAAGGAATGGTTCTTTGGATAGGGTAGGGGGAGGGATAAATTTAGAAGTAAAGGTGATACAAAATCAGAGCACATCAATCAAAATAAAGTTAGTCATGCACTATAGTCATGCACATGGAGATTGGCCCTGAGGCAAGGCCAAGGCTGAAGAGCATTTGTGTAGTTGCTGCCTCAGTGGCACAAATCAGCTGAGCCAGTCCAACCTTGATCACTATTTAGTTTATTTATTTTTTTATCGAGGGAATGACGCATATTTTTAAAAATTCTGAAATGTGAAACCTATTACTGGGTGTCCTAAGAAGATCACTATGCCTCCTAACTGTAGGACATTTCGATGGCTCAAAATCACCACCCCCCTCGCCCCACCCCCCGCCAGAAGATCTAGATACTCCTGGCTTTGTGGAACAATTCCATAGCTCATGTTAAAATAATAGAAACTGAAGTTAAAACTGTCCTTCTACTTAAATATATAAATTCCTCCCAAATAACATCCTGTTCATGGAGCCAAATTCAAAGTTCATGTAAGCCTTTTCTACAGAGATGAATGTAATCCCTGAAGGAAAGATATCTTCTAATTCTGACTCAGCAGGATGTACTGCTATTGGCCCATGGTTTCACAGCTCTTAAGAGGGTTCCAGCCTAACCCTGAGGGTCAAGGTTAAAAAAGAAGGCTTGTCATTAAATGCATATCTCTGTAAGGCAAGTAGAGGAATGGAATCCCCACTCTCCGTGGTCTTGTTAGTTGAGGTCTGTTTGTAACTAGACAGGAGAACAAAACCATGGAGGTACAAAAGCATGGCACTTTGGAATGGCATTCACACTCATGGGCCACAGGGATTTCCTGGTGTTTGTAAGAATTTATACAGTTTCCAAAAGCTCAGCTTAATCTAACAAATGGGAAGAATCAAGCTGACTGTCTCTGAACTCAGGGGAAATAAAAGGGAATTACATTCTTGCCTACATTTTCCTGGTTTGGGGGTTAAGTAGCCCAAACTAATAACAGAAACGCCTGAAAAGGATGTACTATTTATTTGAATAAAAACATTGTTTTGAATTCTAATTCCTAAATGGATGGGTTGCAAGTATTGTTCAGCTATCCCCTGATATATACCAATCCAATATATGGACATCATAAAGCAGGAAATGAATTCTCTGTGTATTACCTAGATTTTTGAAGTTATGTAATTTTGAGCTTTTCTATGATTTCTTAATTCCATCAGATGAAAATCTCATATATTGGAGAACACAGAGGTGCCCCAAGGGGCCGGCCTGAGCCGGCAGTGTAGGGCTCAGGGATTAACAATTGTCACATCTAAAGATCCCACAACTAAAAGTCAGGAGGAAATCCCTTGTGTTATCAATCCTATAAGTTTGAAGCTCTATATCAGGTTGCTTGATATCAGTGGGAACCGGACCTCATCTAACAGTGAAAACCTAGTAATATACTTGACTTTTGAAAACATCTGCTCTCTTGGCAGCTCACAGTCATTCAGATGCTTGCCGGCTATGTTGGAAAATAGAAAGTCAAAGTCGGGGTCACAGAGATTACAGCCAAGCATAAAGAAAAATGATATGGGGCATCAGTTTTTAAAAATATATCAATAAATAGCATACACAGAAACCCTGGCTTCCTGATTCAGCATTCTTGCTATGGACCATGCACATTGTCATAAAAAAGCCTCTCCACTTCTGATGAAAGTTGAGGTATTCATCAGCAGGACTATAACCAGGAATTTTGGTGCCTGGGGCAAAGTTGATTAAACAAGGCTAAGAGTTGGGAATTCAAAAAAACTACTGTAGGGAAACATTCACCTTTGGGTATTAGCTACATGGGATACTTTGTTTGCTCTACCCTAGTTATGGCTCTGTGTCTTTGTCTGACAACAAAACCTAATGCTGAGATTAAATGAATGACACGAAAACAAAAGCAAACTGGTTTGTTATTACTACAAAGTAAATGATGAGGTGAGGTTCCTTCCAACTCTAAGATTCTATGAGTTCTGAAAACCAGAACTGGCCCACACCTTCCCCAATCTCTGCATTAAATTAAAAATATAGACATATACATATACATACATATATATACATACATATGTATATGTACGTGTGTATATATATCCATATATCTTTTTCCTTTGCTAGCATTCTAAATTGGATCCAGCTGCTTCGTTCCCAACATGCTAAAGGGCAAGATGCCTGCTGCAGTTTCCCGTTCATGCTTCCTTGTATTATTTCTACCTTTTTGTATATCTGACATATATCCCTTACTAGATTGTAAGCTCCACGGGGGTGGGCATTCCTTCATTCAATAAGTATTTATTGAGAACTCAAGCATTAAACACTGCGCTATGCAATGAAAATACAAGGAAAAAAGTAGTCCCTGTCCTCAGAATTTATATTTTATTGTGGAGAACAACATGAACACAGATAACTAAATACAAAACATGTATAAAGTAAATTAAATGCAAAGTAACTTCTGCAGAGGAGGAGGAAACTAGAGATTCTAAGAAGCAGAGATAAGTGGGAGTACATTCCAGCCATAGGAGGCGGCCTGTACAAAATTGTGGTGATGGGAGATGGAATAGTGATTGTAGGGAATAGCATGTAGATTAATTCAGTTGGAATGTATAGTGCATGAAGCAGAGGGATGTAAGATGAGCCTGGAAAGATGAGAAAGAAGTAGATTGTAGAAGGATTTGAATCTCAAATAGAGTCATCTGTATTTTATTCTAGAGTCAAGAGAGAGTCACTAGTCAAGACAGAGCATAGATCCCATCTGCTGATACAGAGAATCAAGAGTTACCTATTTTAGTTCCTTTATTTTCTTGTAGGGGTGAAAGTGGCTCTCATCTGCCTTAACAGGAAGTTTGCTCACTTATTTCAGAGAAGTTAGACATTTGCTTCCTCTCTGCTACAGTCACGAGGTGTTCCTGCTGCTCTGAATATTTCCTGGCCTGGTAGCATGATAGCCTTGGAGCCTCTAGAGCTCAGAATTTCCTTTGAATTCTCTATTGCTTGTAAGCAAACACAGAAGCCTAGGAAGCCCCCAAAAGTATCTTGTTCTTGTTGCTGTTGGGTTGTTTTTTAGTCATGTCCAACTCTTTATGTTTGGCGTTTTCTTGGCAAAGATACTGGAGTGGTTTGCCATTTCCTTTTCCACAAGTGCATATTACTATTTTTTTTTAAAAAAATGTTATATTGGTGGAAACAGGGTACTGTGGATGGAGAACTGGCCTCTGATTCAGGAAGACCTGAGTTCAAATACCACCTTTGACACACAGTGGCTTTTGACCCTAGGCAAGCCAGTTAGCTTTTCTGGTTCCCAGACAACTCACAAAACTGGTAAGTTATGGAACAACTGAAGATCTACATTTGGAGAGGGAGCTTCCTCACCTAGAGTTCTCTAAATAAATGAAAAGAGCGATCTAAATAGCAACGATAGCCAAAATTCACTTGCTGGATTTTTTTAGGGCTCCTGGCTGCCCTTACTGTACCCATACAAGGATAGCAGGTGGGTTCTCTCTGGCTCAGCTTCTCTCTTTCTGGGTGACTCTCTACCATCTGCTATAATGGGAGGTTTGTTCATTTCATAAAAGCATCTGGTTCCCATGCTACTTGGTATGGCTTCTTGGCCATGGTGCTTACTTGGCCATGATGCCGATACCAGCAAAGTACCTGAAAGGAATTTTTAAGGTAAAATAAATAGCCATTAGGTTTTTACCTGTTTAAAGCAGGCTTCCACCAGATTGGGAGGGAACATGTTCCTGTGAAGAGAGAAAGGAAATCATTGGGAGAATATCCTGAAAAATTCAATTATGTCCCTTTACCACCTCTTCACATTTTCAAATGTGAAGGTTGATTTGATTTATGCCAGGCTGAGGGTAAGGGCAGAGAGCTGTGAGGAGATGCCATCCATGGAGCAAGTGGCCATACCTAGGCAACAAAGTTTTAAATGCCTTTTGTGTGCAAAGCACTGTGCTGGGTGTAAAAGGGGGGGATCCAGTTTAGTTAAGACAGTGCAAGAAGCTTATAGTCTGGTAAAGGGATAAGACACCAACACACAGCTGTAATACATAATATTAGTATGATATGGTGAGTGCATTAGAAAGTTATAAAATAAAGAGATATTCGAGGCAATAGAATCACAGACTTAGAGCTGAAGGGACCAACACTGTCAGTTTGCAGATGGGAAATGGAGGCCTAGAATTTGACTGGAGTATGGTGTATATACAGAGAAATAATATGAGGTGAGGCTGAAAAGGTAAGATGCCATGAGATGGCAAAGGGCCTTGAATGCCCAGCAAAGAGAATGGAAAAAATTTTTGTGAGAAGTTATATAGAATAGATGCCATCTCTGTTGGACTTCAAACCCCTTCCCATCTTCAAGAGTAGTCTGGTTCACCTTGGTGTTAATGTGTTGTGATCACTTTAGTATCATACCGTGTTTATCTTCTCCATGAAGGAAGGAGGACTCAGGAGAAGGAAGTATGACCTTAGACAAATCCTTTTACCTCTCAAGGCCTTGACTTACCTCTTGTACAAAATGATTTTGAAGTCCCTTTCTGGCTCTGACATTTGTAATGTAAGAAATCTATGAGAGGATGGAGGCCTATATAGAGGATTTGGAGAACCCATAGTATGCTATAGGGTACTTTTAAAGGTTATGAACAGTAGTCTGAAATGAACCTTTTGGCTATGCCACCCAATCCACTGCACCAGCACGAGCACTGGGCTCAGATCCCTGACCCTTTTCAGTGGCTACCACTGCTCTCAACACTACAATCTGTGCTAGTGTTTCCATGAACATTAACAGTAATACTGAAATCTAGGAGACTCCAGGCTTAAAGTTTCAAACGAAATGGCTTACTATGAACCTCACTGGAGGTAAAGGAGGAAGGAAAAATGTAAAGTCTTAGTGTTGGGGTAAAGTTCTATTATTAGTTCTGTTATTAGGTACATGAGCACAGAGAGAGCTGGCAGGTCAGCCTGTTTGGTTTTCCACAGACAAACACAACATGCTTTGTAATTTTCTCCAAGGCTGCATTTGGTATTGGCCCAGAATGGTGCAATGATCCTCTCCTTACTCATGAGGGGGATGTGATGATGTGACATTATTATATGTAGTCTTCTAAAAAATACAAACCTATATTTGGTTCAGTGGAGTGTTAGGTTTGATGCCAGAGGTCCTTGACTCAAATTCTGGCCACAATTTATTACCTGTGTGATCTTAGACAACGCATTTAACCCCTCTTGGTCTCAGCTTCTTTATCTGTAAAAGGAGAGGTTCGCACTAGACTTCTAAGATGCTTACTAAATCTATGATCCTCTAATTAGAAGAGAATTCTAGAGAACTGTTGGAAAATCTATTAACAGGTCAAGATGTTTTGTTGTTATGGTTGTAAACTTGTTGGGAGGAAGAGTTAGGTTATGACTATAGTTACCATATTTCCTGAACTCAAAATCAGGACACGTAGTTGGTCTGACAAAGGCTTTAATGAGTCATTTAGTTTACGGGGACTAATCTGAATCTTTGAAATCAAGAGGGGATCCCAGATTCCAGAAAAGACAATAAATGGCTGGGCCACACTTTAGTTAAATGGAAGATCGAGTTGCTACATCTGACTAGATAATTTGCTTCAGTAAACAGAAGCTGGATCATGACAAGAAACAAGGTCTAGGACCCGAGGCTATTGAGACCAGTGAAGCAGCTATGAGAATTTATTCCCAGAGACCAGAAGATCAGGAAGAGAAATTTTTGTAGGCTAAGTAAGGGGGTGAGGTAGTTTTCTTATTTGATGGAGCCAGGGGGCTAAGAATAGGACTCCAACTAGTTCATAGCAGAGGGGGCTGTGGGTGAAAGAGACTACTTGCACAGGGAGGAGGTGCCATCTGCAGGCCTGGGACTAGACTGAGGAGTACATGTTCTGTTTCTCAGCATAGAAGGGCTGAGAAACACAACAACTTTGACTAACCAGATCTATCATGTTATAATAGAAACAACATTGGATTAAGAGTTAAAAGATTTGGGCTCAAATCCAGACTCACCCACTTACTATCTGTGTGATTGTGGGCAAGTCTATTAACTTTTCTGGGTTCTATTAAGATCTGTAAAATGAGGAGGCTGGACAAGATAGCTTCCATGGTTCCTTCCAATTTTGTACTTATGATCCTATGATCCAATTAGTTAAAAATCCGAGTGACTGATCTAGCTTCCAGCCCAAATAGGACTGTGTTTCTGAAGCCAAAATCTTAAAGAAATGCTTTTAGCAGAGGTGTCAGATATATGGCCATGTCACATTTGGCCCTAAAATGTAATTGGGAGATATTTAACATAATGTTAATATATGATTTTCTAAATTAATATTGGACCAGAGGGATCCTTGTGTTGGTAAAATGGCCTCCATTTCTACTTGAGTTCGATAAACGCTGGTTTATAGGATGATAGCTCTAGACGTAGAAAGGACATTAGAGGTTAGACAGCCCCCTTCTTTTACAAATGAGGAAGGGGAGGTCCAGAGATGTTGAATGACTTGCCCAAAAAGTCACCCAGCTAACAAGTGGGAGAGCTGGGATTTAAACTCAGGTCTCCTGGCTCCAAATCAGGGTTGCTTTCCATTGTATCATGACATCTCTTCGATCCAAGAAGAGAACAAGAATAAAGAGAGAACAAGACCTAGATTCTTGTACCTTTGCATAGGACCAAGATTATTAAGACTTCTGTATGTCTGTATTCTCTTTCTTGTCCTGTTATTATTTAACTTCTAGTCTTCCCTATTGTGCTCCATAGAAAAAGTAAAGAAGACTTGAACGCTGTTTTCAGGGAGCAAGTTCAAAGGAATTGGGAAAAGGTTATATCCTCTCTTAAAGGCAAAGCTGGGCATCTGTTTTAATAGGAGAGATGGTGACAGAAAGATACCAGTAGGGGACACTGGTGAGTCAAGAGCTTAGCCTCACCAATGGTTAGCAGCCAGAAATGCCATACCCTGCCTTTATTGACTGATGAGAGCAGTATGTAATCAGCAGATCATGTGTACTGGGATGCTAGTGAAGTTGTTAAAAACTCTCATCTTCTAGACATTCCTCATGTACCTGGATCCCATTCGTGTTCTATTACCAATTTCCTTAGGTAAGCCCTTTCTTCAGAAATGAAACAAAGGTCAACTTTAGCCTTGTTCAGATGCCATCATCAGAGATTCATAATTAGTAGCAAACTTATGAAATTTCACTGTATAAATATGTACCTGGAGTTGGAGTTCTTAAGTGACCTGTGAGTATGGGGAAGATGAAACTCCTGGATATCCCAAAAAGGGCTTCATAGGTGAATATGGGAAAGAAGATACTTCAAAAATATAAGAAGGTTCATGGCTTTAGAGCTTAAAGGGACCGTAGAGATCATCTAGAATATTTAACCTCTTTTTGTTTCATGGACCCCTTTGGGAGTCTGGTGAAGCCTGTGGACCCCCTTCTCAGAATAATGTTTTTAAGTGCACAGGATTACAAAGCAAACTAATTGTTTTGAAACAAAATACATTTATTTTAAAAATCATGTTCAAAAACCCAAGGTTAAGAACTCTTGATCTAGTCCCAAGAGATTGAGCCACTTGCCCAATGTTACAATAAGTAGCAAAACTAGAATTTGGAATGAGATGACCCAATTATGGACTTTGAAGTCAGGGCTCTTCTTTAACTTGACTTGTCCAATGGATCTTTATCTCTTTGAGGGAGGAGTGGTTTAAGTGGAGAAAGAGAGAAGAGAGAAAAAGAAAGAATGGCATGTAAAAAGATGTTTCACATGAAAAGTGACATCACATAACCTTTCACACAAGTCCAGTCCTCATCAAGGTTTTGATATGGGAGAGATCTTGCGTGACTCTGTAGTGAATCACCACATACACAAGGGCTTCATTGCAAGGACATACCTGATCAAGTCAAGGAAGGCATCTGCAGCCGTCACTTGCACAATTTTGCCTTCTCTGTGCATGTTCTCCTTTGAGCCTTTCCCAGGATGAATGATGATGACAATGATTATGCCAATCACCACAGCAATGATTGTCGTGGTCATATAATAGACCACTGCTCTGAATCCCATCTTCCCTGAGGCTTTACTATCTAGGGCAGCCATCCCTGGTAAAGGCAAACACAAGGAGATTTATTTTAAAGATTTGATCAACTGAATGCTTCTATGGGAAGACAGTTAGTAGCTCCCACCACCCCATGTTCTCCCTGGTCCCCAATATTGGAGTTCGGCTCATACATGCTACCAGAGTTTGGTCCCCCACCTAATTAAAACATGGACAAAATGACCCAGTTATATCAGGCTCAAAGAGTAGGTCTGCAGCAGTTGGCTCAGAGAACATATCAGCCATTTTTTCCTGCCTGTTAAGTAGATTCCACATCTCTGAAATTAGACCAAATAAAAATTCGATCTTTAGTAATGCTGTACTGGGACAGGGAAAGTATAACGAAATTCTTTCACAGTTTACTACTGTTTGATGAAGGGAGGGTGTGTATGTGAAAGTCTTAAATTCTTGTCAGAATGGCCTAGGCTTCTCTTTAGCCCAATATTGAGCTGATTTAAGCAGATTGAGTACCATTAACTTCCTTCCAAATGGGTATCACTGTATTTACACATACTTTCTTCATGTTTTGAGCTTTTATTCCAATCACCTGCTGATCTACCTGCAATTCAAATAGATGGATAGCCAGGTTTCAAGTTTAATTCCCTATGCCAATCTTGACTACACCTGGTACACTGTTGCTGCTTATCTAGACAATCTGTTCCATCCACTGGGTCTCCTCTCACTCCACCTTCTGGTTCACAGTACACAATGGATAAGCCCCCTTGCCTCCTACCCAACTAATTAACTAGAGCAAGATCATGCTTCCTCTTTGGACCTCAGTTTTCTCATATGGAGTTTCAATGAGATGATCTCTAAAGTCCTACATCCTAACATTCTGTAACTCTTAACTTTACCCTCCTTCAGGCAGGAGGCCATTTGCATGAGGAAGGGTGGGCAAGGACTCCAAGGTTCTTCAAACTGCCCTAGAATACAGGATGCATTTTAACTAAAAGATAATGGAAACAAAACCAACAGAAAGTTTGAAATAATCATAAGAACTAAGGACTGAGTATCTGCATACAGGATCTACATGAAATTAAGGTGTCAAGACATCTTTGACGGTTATTTCCTAGAGGCAGAGACCATGCTATGTTCTGTATATAATGGGCACATATAAAACAGCTCCTAATATTTCCAAAGAACTGTGAACATCATCCATTCTTCCTTCCCTATGAATCTGCGAGAGTCCCACAAAAATACTAGAACTACTCTGTTCAACAGCATTTCCTTTTGTTTCCTAGAATCAGCATGTTAGAGCTAGGATAGCCCAACCTCCTTGTTTCAGAGATGAGGAAAATTCTTGATTTTATTTTTTGTGAATGTTATCAAGATCTTGTGTTGTCAAAATATGGACATTCCTGAGTGTAGTGGCTCCTGAAAGCCCCTAGAGAATGAAGCTGAGGGGTACAGAAACTACATCATAAGATTGATTGAAGGAAGTAGGGATACTTAGCCAGATGAAAAGAAGGTAATCATTGTTTCCAGTCATTTTGAAGAGCTGTTATTATTTGAGATATTTCATTTGTTTTGCTTAGATCCAGAGATTATAGTACTAGATGCAATGGGTAGAAGTTACAAGGAGGCAAAATTCTGCTTGACATAAGGAAAATTCTCCTAAAAATTCAAGCTGTCCCAAAGCAGAATGGCTCATCTCCAGATATAATGAGTTCCTTGCTCCTGGTAAGTCTTTAAGCAGAGGCTAAATCAGCCCTTCTTAGGGCCATTGTAGATGGCATTTGTGTTTTAGGTAGGCATTATAACATGACTTCTGAAGTCCTTTTTACAATTTAATGTTTAAGTATGAAAAACGTTTGGGCTAAGTACTGAAAAAAAAGAGGTTTAGGATAAAGGTGTTGAGTTGTCTATAAATCTCTCTCCTCTCACCTGCTTCCCATAACTTTCCCAATGAAACAAAATCGATGGCCAAAAATTGTTGAACCTAAGAGACTGGCTTTCTGGTGTCTCTCCTGATATCTGTCACCATCTTTCCTCTACCCTCAGGCTGATCTCCTGTGGCATTGTTTCTAATCCCTTCATTATTATATTATGATCACCTTCCATTGGGGACTCTCAGAAGTGTCCCTATTGATCCTTCTGACCCAGAATAAACCCCTATTAACATTCATACAAATAAAATCAAGTATTTTCTCCATCTGTAACCCTTACAGGTAACTCTAATATCATTAGGGATTTCAGTAGGGATGACGGATTTATACAGAATCATAGAATTGTAGAGCAGAAAGGAGCTTTAAAGATCATCTAATCCAGTGATTCTCAAACCTTTTGATCTCAGAGCCTTAAAAATACTCTTAGAAATTATCAAGGACCATAAAGAGCTTTTGTTTGTGTGGTTCTATAAATAACATCTTGTTATGATTATGAAAATAGTTTTGACATCATGGACAAGGGTCTGACAACCACATTGAGAACCTCTGGTCTCATTCAACCCCTCTCACTGGACAGATGAGGAAACTGAGGCCCAGAGGGGTAAAATGATACACATTGATTTATCCTTCCTTTATGACTAATAGCACCCCTTCACAAGATGGAATTCAGAGAAACTAATAGCCTTCATAGAACTAAAGCCATGACCTTGGCTTCATCAGCAGGCATACATCAACTCACTGAGTGTGTCAGTTACTATTTAAAGGAGAAAGAAAATATTAGCTTCAAGTCCTGAACTGGGCCCCCTTTATCCTTGCCCACTCTTTCCTGAAACCCAGGAGAAAATTTAATTACCCCACCACATGCACCCATTCATTAGGTCGGTGCCCATTTATAACAGTTCACCATGCAATCAAAAATGGGTCAATCTGTGTTCAACCCAAATCCCAAGTCTGCAGCTTCGACCTCCTACCCCTTCCCTTTTCATTTGTGGGTCTGAATCACATCTTGAACTATCTCTGCTCTTCTGCCCTTGCAGTGAAGAGTTTTGGTGGCTGTTTATTTCCTTTGGTGCCTGAATTGTTCACCACTTGGGACAGAAATTCTTTAGTTCTTTCACTGCTGGTCCAGCACAGTGGCATCAGCAACACAATAGGCCGGATGTCTCTCATAAGTGGTACCAGCAGCAGGATTTTCTTTTTCTTTTTTTTTCTTTAGCCTCCTATTTTGTGCTCTTGTTCCGGTCTCACATTAGTTCTTCCTCCATGGCTCTGCCCTTCCTCCTAATGCTCTCTCACCCTCCCCCCTCCCATTCCTGATGTATAGCTACTCAAAGGGAGAGCTGTGTGTTTAAGGCAGTTGCATTGAAAACAAGATGTTCCACGAAAGGTGAAATTAGAAAGCTCGGGTTAGAAGAGAAAGGGGAAGATGTCCCAGGGAAGAGAACAAAAAGTCTATCCAAACCGAGTTATCTGAGGATGGTATTTTTGGGGGAGGTAGATGGTTTTTAAAAAATGAAGATCAAATTGAGAGTATACCGGCGTGTGTGTGTGTGTGTGTGTGTGTGTGTGTGTGATTCTTTTCTCTATCTACTCTTTGGGTATGAAATAGCTGAAGGATGAATGAGTCTCTAGAAGCCATGCTTTAGGGAAATACTGAATTCAGGTCAAAGGATTTGAGTTTGAATCTTGACTCTGCTCCTTACTAGCTGTGAGATCTTGGGCAAGTCACTTAACTCCCCTGAGCTTAACTCCCCTTAGTCCCTTTACCTATAAAATGGAAGAGGTCAGACAAGATTGCCTCTGAGATCCCATCCCAGCTTTAAATCCAAGATCTAAGAATACCTTTCAAATCTGAGATTTGGGCAAAGTGGTGCAGTGGATAGAGTGCTGGGGCTGGAGTCAGAAAGACTCATCTGAATTTAAATACAACCTCACAGACTTACTTAGCTGTGTGACCCTGACCAAGTCACTTAACCTTGTTTGCCTCAGTTTCCTCATCTGTCAAATGAGCTGCAGAAGAAAATGGCAAACCACACCAGTATCTTTGCCAAGAAAACCCCAAATGGGGTCACAAAGAGTCAGACACAACTGAAATGACTGAACTATCTGTGTTCAGTTAGCAGGCTAGGCAAATTCCCATGGTGCCAGACTACTGAGTAAAGGGTCATGGGGTGGAACTACCAGGAATATGGGCTCTAGGGGATCAGGCTTTCAGGAACTAACAGTGTCTCAAGTAAATGTCACATGAGGATAGAAGAAGAGCTGAGTAGCTAGTATCTCATATTCCTTCTCTGTAAGAATAATGACCCCGGAGGGGGGGCGGAGCCAAGATGGCAGCTGGAAAGCAGGGACTAGCATAAGCTCCCCACCAAGTCCCTCCAAAAACCTATAAAAAATGGCTCTGAACCAATTCTAGAACTGCTGAACCCACAAAATAGCATAGGGAAGCAGGGCTTTAGCCCAGGACAGCCTGGATGGTCTCTGGGTAAGGTCTATCCCGCACAAAGCAGGGAGCGGAGGGGAGCTGAGCCTAGCGT
>CM053622.1:325940937-325978320 GCA_028646595.1 Phalanger gymnotis | reverse complement strand
AAGGGAAGAGGGGAGAGAATTTGGAACTCAAAGTATTCAAAAATAGATGTTCAGGAACAAAAACAAAAAAGTTTTTGCATGCAACTAGAAAATAAGATACACAGGCAATGGGGCATAGAAATTTATCTTGCCCTACAAGAAAGAAAGGGAAAATGGGATGGGAGGGAAGTGGCGTGACAGAATGGAGGGCTGACTGGGGAACAGGACAAGCAGAATATGCGCCATCTTGGAGTGAGGGGGGAGGGTAGAAATGGGAAGAAAATTTGTAATTCAAACTCCTGTGAAAATCAATGCTGAAAACCAAATGTATTAAATAATAAAAAAATTAAAATTAAAAAAAGAATAATGACCGCTGATCCTATTTCTTTGAGTATGAACTCAAGTTTTTCTACTTACTCCTTGTTGTTAACTTAGGCAAGCCACTAAGGCCCACCTCTCTGGGCTTCAATTTCCTCATCTCCAAAACTAGTGGGGGTAGATTGTACAATCTCAAAGACCCGTTGTTTGCAAAATGAAGGAGTTGGACTAATTTACTTCAAGGTCTTTTCTAGCTCTAAATCTATGATCTTAATCAGATAAGAAATTTCTTTAAATCCTGTAATAGATATTTTATGTGTGTCTTGCTCTTCATTTTAAAAATGATGCTACTTAAATAAAATTGAATTTAAATCCCTTCAAAAATTGTATCTACTACTTTAACAGCGTCCAGCCACATGGTATACATTGAATCAAAGCTTTTTCATTCAAAAAGATGCTATTTGAATGCAGATTATGTGGCACTGGGGAAAGAAGCCTGGCTTTGGTGGCCAAATCCCAGCTGTTGTGACATTAGGCAAACCACTTGACCTCTCTTGGTCTCGGTTTTCCTCTTTTCCAATGTGACCCCTTCCATCTCTAAATTCTATTATTCCAGGGCTCCCAGCAGCAATAATAGAGTTAGCTAAGAGGCCTCAGCAGTGGAGGGAGGAAGCAGTAAGAGCTGCTAGGGTCCCAGCAAAGGCAGAGGCCAGGGGAATGTGTATGTTTCTTTATTAAGCCAGTCTCAAGTTTTCTCCCATGGGGTGGCTGGTTCTCATGATCGATTTTGCTACTGGTTGCTCCTCTCTCTCTCTCTGTCTCTCTCTCTGTCTCTTTCTCTCTCTGTCTCTCTCCATCTCTTTCTCTCTGTGTGTCTTTCTCTCTGTGTGTCTTTTTCTCTCCCTCTCTCTCTCTCTCTCTCTCTCTCTCTCTCTGTCTCTCTCTCTGTCTCTTTTTCTCTTTCTGTCTGTCTCTATCTCTGTCTCTCTCTCTCTTTCTCTGTCTCTGTCTCTGTCTCTCTGTCTCTCTCTGCCCCCTTTCTCCCTTCTCAGCTCTTCTCTACCTTTTTTTTGTCACAGTCCTCCCTGCTCCCCTCCCCCAGGGCCCCTTCAACTCTAGCCACCCCATTATTCCAGAGAAGCTTAGGAAATGCACAGCATGCAGGGCTACCACATCCAGGGTTGTCAGGGCAATGGCAAGCCAAGCATCTACAGTCTGTTCACATGAGGTCTGAAGAGGAATGGCCTCCTGACCAGTGGAGATAAGACTAGAGAGGAGTAACAAGAGTGCTAACTGATGATAATGGAAGAGACCCCCCACTCTCCTCTCTTCCTTCTGGCTCTCCCATTAGGGCCGTTAGTGCCATCTTCCTCCAAACTCCCATCCCTAACACCCCCATTGCCCACCCTCCATGGAAATTAGGGTTGACAGGTAGGATTGGTCACACTGTAGACAAAATAAAGATGTTTAAAAAGCAGTCCTCTGAAATGTCAAGGACAAAGAGTGAAGCCCTTGATCATTTCATAGCAAAAGGAACTAAGGCAGGAACTGGACTGAAGTTCTGGGAAGGGAGCACCAAGAAAATGAGGGAAAGGGAGCTGGGAGGAAGAGGAGGAAATTGGTGGACATGCCGTTAATAACAAGGGCATGGTAAATAAAACATGTAAAATGTAAGAAAAATACATTATTTGGAGGGAGTAGCAAAAGAATTACTCCTAATTAGCAGTCACTAGTTTCTTTTCCCCTTCATTCAGCATAGGCTTTCACAGGCTTGGTTCATTAAAAACACCCTGCCCTGAAAATAGAATCAGATCCTATGATTAGAGGGACTTTAGGAGCCCAAAGCATCTCGGTTTTAAAAGTCAGTATGTATGCTGCCCTTCGTGTGACAGTGATTTCCCCCAGCTATGAGGGTCCTTATCAATCATGGATCTTCCTGATCCCAGCCCTCCCTCCCCTTTTAATGGACTTCTTACTCATGCTGGCCTCCTCAGAATAAGTTCTCCATGGCACCAGAATGAGAGGGTATTAACCTCTCAGTAGCAGAGTTGAACTAGAACCTAGTAGGGATCCTTCTTTCTGTGATATCCTGGAACTCCAAAGAGAAAGAACAATCTGGAAGTAGATCACCAACAATCTGTTCTTGCTCTACGTGCTCATCTAGGGGCTCAGTACGGCACTAGGTCCTGGAGGGTGGGAGGCGCTAGTGGTGGAAATGGAAGAAGATGTGCCTGCCCTCAAGAAACAGAAAACGTAACTGTACCTCTAATTCTACAAAAACTTTTTTGTTTCAATGATCTACATAATTCTTGCAGGAATAAGATTTGGTGGCAGGAAAAGCTTGAAACATTCAGATAATCATCTCCATTTGCTCCTTTAAAGATGATATTTTTGCAATGAATTTAATAACAACCTAACCAGGAACCACAATTCAGTTTTACTACATTCCACAAGTACGTAACATTGAGCTTACATTTGGCCTTACTTATTGTTACTCACTTTGGTGAGACTCTGTGGAAAACCAGAAGCTTTGTCCTCGCCAAGCCCCGAAGGACATGCCCTCACTAAGAACACTTTCTTTAGGCTCTGCTTCCCACAGATTATGGTCTCACATTTTTGAACTCTTGAAAATCTGTGGCTTATAAATCAGCGTGTTTCTGCACACTCTCCCACAACAGCCCTGGCCACAGATTTCAAAACATGACATCAAAAAGAAAAAGCTTTTTCTGTTAAGAATTGTCTTCCCATTTATTCCCACTGACTTCATTTCTCTTCCAAGATGGCTGTTTTGAGGCTAGAAAATGGGGAAATGGTGATGCCAACTGCTGAGTCAGGAATATCATTCCTTTTCAGTTTTTGTATTATTTTAGAAGCATTCTTCCCTCACAATGCATGCCCTAAACACTAATCTAATGAAAGCCTCCTGTTCCTCACCCTCCTAGGATTGCAAGATGGGCAAACTTACAGAGTTTAATATGAGGAAGCACCCTGCCAGATACTAGTATTGGCCTGAATTGAAAATGTTTGGTTTGTTTGAGGGTTTATAAAAATTCAGAAATACAACTTACTTTATATTCATGATTATGGTGTATAGGATTTAGAGTGTGGAATGCCTGGTGTGGGATGTAGCCCAAGGGAGCAGAATACAGGATATGAAGAAGGCTGTGTGTGTGTGGTGGGGGGGAGCAGAATGGGCAGTGGCAATTGAGGAGCTCAGGATGTGGAATATGATATGTGGGGTGCACAGCATGGGGTGTAGTGCATAGGATATAGGACACATATCCTCTGTCCAAAGCTTCTGGCTTTCCACAGTGTCAGGACTTGGTGTGCATGTAGAGAGTCCTTCTGGAAGGACATGCCTGGGGAGAAGAAAGTCATCCTATCTCCAGCTGTCTCCTGCTTAGACACTTAAAAACAATTTCACCAGGAAAGAAAGGTAGCAGGATATTTAAAGGAGGAGGAGAGGTGTGTGTGTGTGTGTGTGTGTGTATAAAAAGACTGATGAAATTATTTCAAATCTCCAATTAAAAAGTTTATTAATTTTTTCAGTGTTAAATTATTTGGTGCTGGCCCTTTTAGAGACCAAGTTCTGGAGATGTCTAAAACTATCTACATCCAGAAAGTCTGCAATGGAAAATAAATGATAGCTATGAAACTGTGGCTAAGGTGGGAAATTTATGGCAAAAATGCTACTGAATGGCAGTTAACAAAATCATTACTACCATTTGCTATCAGACACTTCTCCCTTTTCTCTGTCACTCTTTTCTCTCTCTTTCTTTCCTTCCTCCCTCTCTCTCTGTCACTCTCTTTCACCTTTCCTCCTCTATCACTCTTTCTTCTCTCTCACTCCTCTCTCCGCTCTCTCTCCTCTCTCCCTCCCTCTGTCTCTCTCTCTGTCTCTGTCTCTCTCTGTCTCTCTCTCTGTCTCTCTCTCTCCTCCTCCTCCTCCTCCTCCTCTTCCTCTCTCTGTTTCTGTCTCTGTCTCTCTCTCACACACAGTCTTCTCTCTTTCTTTTCTCTCTTACTTTTTCACTCTTTCCTCCTCTGTCACCTCCCCATCTCTGTCTTTTCGTCTCCTCATCTTCTCTTTTGCTTATTTATTCTTTCCCCTTGCTGCGGTGTTTCGATCATAGAATCTTAGAACCAAGATCCAGAGGAATGCTTAGACATGTACATGGTCACACGGCCAGACAACAGCAAAATGAACTTGAGCCTTCTTCTGACTTCAAGTCTTGGGCCCTCTCCACTACACTCCCCTCACCAGTCCCTGAAGACTTGTCTGTAACTGGTGGTTGCTGTTGATTTTATTTTGTCTGTCTATAAATGGGAAAACTCAGTCATGCAAAAAGTTGAGTCTTCAGACATAAGACAACAAATAGAGTGGAGCAGAGTGGTGGGAATTGGGTCCCTCTGTAGTCAGTACTAGGGAACTTAAAAGAGGTGGGGGTATACTTTTTTTAGTCCTGTCGAAGGCACCCAAGCTGAAGAAGTTGCTGACCTCTGGCCTATGGCCAACTCATTTGAACATCTAAGGAAACTGTAGTTCCTCAGAGATCAGAGCTTGAAAAAAACCCAACAAACAGAAGTTTGAGTAAGGAGGCCCATTTTAAGTGGTGAATCCCAATGAAGAGCTGCAAACAACCCCACAAAGAGCTGAGCCTGGCCTAATTGTGCCCTATACACACTAAATCAAAGCTCAAGTACTTTCTCACTCTTTTTCATCCTGGCCTCATTTTTCCTCTCCATTATGCCTGCTAATAATGTCACAACTCTGGCCTTTTCATTAGCCTGGGACCTTTGCGAGGCAGCATGGCATGAGAATGGCAAACGTGCATGCTGGTTGTCCAGACCTGCAGTTGTGATGGTGTGTGATTTGTGCAGGGAAATCATGTTAAAACTTTGACTCTTACATTCTGTCAACAACCCTGTCCTCTTGCTTTGCCTGTACTGTTTCATAGTGAATTGTGTTGTGTCTTGAAGAAAGGTAACAGGGGTTAAAAAAAATGGAAAACAGAATGCTCTTTTGAAAGATTGTTAATGGAAGTTTACTGGCGTGAGCTGTGTTACTAGTGGCAGACAAAGTCAGCTAAATCGCTTTTCTCCCTAAGTCTGGTAGCACTGAGCAATCAATTATTTTCCTCTGGCTCCTCTCCACCTCTGCAAATGAATATTCCACACGGTAGAGTAACAGTCAAGGAGGTGAAACTGAGGACTCAGTCCAGCAGTTACTCCTTCATGCATCAGAGGCCTTGGTTTTCAAGGCCATTTTATTCCACTTTTGGGCTGAAAACCATCTCTCGTAGGCAATGGATTTTGGAGGTCCCTTGGGTGGTCGAGAGGTTTCTTTCAACACACAAATGGTAGCTGTTGAATAGACTCTTGTTACACCCCGATACCACAGTAGTGCCACTGTAAGGGTAAGGCAATGCCTACCACGGGGATTTACTTTCTCTCTAGCAGCAAGGTAACAGGAAACTTTCGGAAGGGCCTCAGACCCAAGCTTCCCCTCAGCTCACATCTGCCAGAATCGGAGCTGGCCTGCTGTGCAACCATTCACATCCCCATTTAACTCTTCCCATTAGCCCATCCTTTACTCACAGTATTGGAATGTGCTGCACAATATGCTTTCTGAAGGGGAAGCGGGAGTAATTTATCTTCTTTATGTGTGCTAAGCAGAGCAGGAGGGAGAGGCAAGTCGGGATTCACAGCAAGCCGGGGAGCAGTGATTAGTAACAGCCAACAGCCTCAGACCAAGGCTCTTTCTCTTTGGTTACCTCATTGTAAGAGCAGAGGACAAAGGAATGACTGTCCCTAAGCCAAGATTTAGAAACCTGGGACCACGGAAACTAACAGCTCTTAAAAAAAGTGTGCCTCTTTTAGGGAGGTGGGGAGGAGAATGAAAATAATATGGTTCTACCTGCTTAGAACAGGTCCCAAGAGACATGCCTTTCAAGGTGGAGAGTTTGAGACTTTGGTCCTTTTTTCTTTCAGGAGATACAGGACGGCAGTGAGCACATCAATCATAAGCACATTGTTTTATAGAAAAGGAATGACTGCTCCAGAGGAGAGGTGAAAAAAAAAATGCAACCGCTTCTCTTCTTTGCAAAAGTTAGGGACTATGGGTGTGGAATACTGCGTAAAATGTCATAATCTGTGATTAGTTCGCAGATTTTGTTAAACTACTCCCCCCTAGCCCACTTTTTTTTTTGTTGTTTGTTACAAGGGATGGATCCTTGGATAGAGAAGGAGGGAGGAAAATGAAACTGATGTTAAAACAAAAGAAAATTTAAAAATTCCCCCATTATTAACTGAAGTTTGTTTGGCTATGTCAGGATTGTTGATTTCCTTGGCAAAGGAATGTCTTCTATTATGCATTATCACAAAGAGCTATGTCTTACTATAATGATTCTCAAACTTTCCCCCCTCACAGCACAGAAGAGGCTTTTGTGATGAGTCATCACACACTATTGAAAGAAACTGGTATATGCACACATGACAAGTGTAAGTTCCATATAATTCAAGCACACATTAGCAGAAATTCTAGTGTGGGTGGCATACCCTTGGAGAACTGTTGACTTTAGTAGATTTTTCCTAGGCAGTCACCTCTCACTCAGGGAAGTCACACTCAGGGAAGCTAATTGCCTTGCCCATAATCACATACCTGGTAAAGTTTTCTCCACATAAGTCTGGCACAGTATCTACTATACCACCTGCTTTTCTAAGGTCTACTGTGTGACTATTCATCCATCCATTCATCTGTCCATCAGTCTGTCCATCCATCCATTTGTCCGTCCATCCGTCCATCCATCCGTCCAGGAACTTTAAAATATTATCTGGTTTTATCCTTGCACAACCCTGGGAGGTGGTTGCTATTATTACCTTCATTTTATGGTTGAAAAAACTGGGGCAAACAGAAGTTAAGTGACTTGACCAAGGTCACACTGCTATTAAGCATCTGAGGCCAGTTTTTAACTCGGGTCTTCCTGAGAGCATATTGTTTAATTTCTAGTGTAGCATTTATAACTTGGAAATCAACAACTGCTATATATCAGGGCTTGATTGGCTATTTTGCTGATTATTTAGACTTAAGAAAGCAATGGAGAAAATGCTAATAATGCAGAGTTAATTTAAAAGTGTGTCAAGAGCACTTTTTTTTTGATAGCTGGTTGTTAAATATTTACAGGGGCAGCTAGGTGGTACAATGAATAGAGTGCCAGGCCTGGAGTCAGAAAGACTTATCTTCCTGAGTTCAAATCCAGTCTCAGACACTTACTAGCAGTGTAACCCTGGGAAAGTCACTTAATCCTTTTTACTTTGGGTTTCCTCATCTGTAAAATGAGCTCGGGAAAGAAATGTCAAACTACTCTAGTATCTTTGCCAAGAAAACCCCAAATGGGGATGTGGAGAGTTGAATACAACTGAAAAATGACTGAACAAATACTTAGCAGTATGCCCTGGCTATAGATCACGGTTGTATACGTATATGTAAATGTATATGCCTATATTTGTTTATGCACATACATAAATAACATGTATTACATATATTCTATACACGATACATATCCTACTTACATATTTATAACCAATACATACCCATTTATAACTAATTGATATTACCCATTAAACTAGTAAAGCTTAATACTGCACTAAGACTTTTGGGACTGTGTGTGTGTGCGTGCATGTGTGTGTGTGTGTGTGTGTGTGTGTGTGTTTGTATACATATACATATGTATATTTGATGGGGTAGGGAATCACTGATTATGGACTCAGAAGAACTAGGGTCCTCACACTTCTTAGCTTAGTGACCCTGGGCAAATCATCTAACTTCTCTGAGGCTCAGTCTCCTTATCTATAAATGGGGGTAATGATGCTAGGATCCCCTGCCTCACAAAGTGGCTACTAGGAAGGTGCTTTGTCAATGTGACAGCACTGCAGACTTATTACATCGGTTTAGCTCTAAAGAGGGAAATCACAGAGTTCATGGAGGACACGTTTCAGAGCTCTTGGACTACGAACATGAAATCTACTGAATGGGTAGTTTGTTATAAGATTGAAAAGACCCATTTGCTTCTTCCTTGCCAAGGAAAACACCTCATTACTATGAAGAAGCTGTTGATCAAGGAAGCAAATTTCCATGTTAGTTGTATACTGATTCTTACTGGGGATTCCACAAACAGGCCCTACTGTCCAGAAGCTAATAAGGGAAGCCCCAAATACTAGCACAATATGACACAGATCCAGGCTGGGCCACTTTGTCTGTGGAGGACCATTTACCACAGAATTGAATGAAAACTCACACAAAGGTTACAAAACCCCGAGAATGTTTTTTTCCCTTTATTGGGGGAACTGTAAAGTATAAAGTGGTAAGAGCACTCACTTTTAAAAATAGTGGACAGAGGTTTTTTCAATTTATACCACAAATATAAACATATTTCAGTTTGATGTTATAACTCCTTGGGGAGAAAGAAGATGAAGAGAAGGAAGAAGAAGATAAAGAAAGAGAAAGAGAAGGAAGAGGAAAAGGAGAAGAAAGAAAAGAATAAGGAGGAGGAGGAGAAGAAGAAGAATGAGAAGGAAGAGAAGAATGAGAAGGAGGAGAAGAAGGAGGAGGGGGAGAAGAAAGAGAAGGAGAGGAAGAGGAAGAAAAAGAAAGAAAGAGGTTCTGGGAAGACATAGAGACATATTTGATAGGTGATGTGTTCACGTTTTTTGTTATGGCCTATGATTCACTTAAGCTCTGACTAGCAAAGCAGATCATTAGCTGCTGTAACTGCCCTTTGAATATCTAATTCACCTTCTCAGCTTTTCCTATCCAAAGGAATAAATATCACCTGAGACAGTAGAAGAAATCAATCTGAGGAACAGACCTGAAAATCTCTAATACTAATGGTGACAAAATAGGTTTTTACAAATTATTGGTTCAGTTGAATTTTCTTCTGAATCTAACATGTTGAAACGATGTGAAACATAGCCTAACTATGCGATTTGATTGTTTAAAATAAATGTTTCATAATTGGACACAACATTGGATAAAGTAGCTCACCTTGGAAGATGCTTTCTGCCAATTCTCCTTTTCCTATGTACTTACATCATAGTAGTCATTTCAGTTTACCACAAGTTTGCTTAAAATATTTGCTTTGTTTTTACATCCATACTTTGTAAATGACAACAGCCAACTTGCCAGAGCTATCAAGCTATTCTTAAAAAGTTGTTACAAAAACTAGCATATACAGTATATTGGGTACTCAAGAAGCAAACTCAATCAGAAGGTGGTTATTATTAGATCTGTTTCTTCTGTATTTTGACTTTTCTACTGAGCTGTGTTAGTGGATGTTTCATTGTCAGAGACTAGTTGTTTTTTTTTAAACAACTTCACTGTCTTGCTTCTTCAAACTTTGCAGTTTCACTCAATTACTTAAAATGGGTAGTGCAGCCCAGTGGATAAGAGAGCTTTCCTCTGAGTCAGTAAGATCTGGGCTCAATCCTCTGACATAGATTTACTGTGTGATCCTGGGTAAGTTACTTAACTTCTCAGTTCCTGAGCCCATTTTTCTACGGTCGCAAGTTAAAGAGCAGAACTTATTTGCTTTGGTAGAGGTATTCTTTTCATGAGGTGTTCCCTATGCCAATTAAATCACAGGTTGAGCTCTCCCCAAATCCAAAATAGCAACAGCTATACCTATCTATGCATCTGTCCATCTACCCATCCATCCATCCATCCATCCATCCATCCATCCATCCATCCATCCATCCATCCATATCTATAGATATATACTATGTATAACTACATATAGAAACAGCAATAAATGGAAACTTGATTATTTTACTCGTACTTTGCCAAGACAGAACATCAGGGTTTGGAGCCTAGCACCATTACTCAATTCATACTTGTGTGCCCTTGTGCAAGTTATTCGACCTTGAAAGGCCTTGATTTTTCTTCTGTAAAATGGAGAAATCGTATTGGATGAACTCTGAGGTTCCTTCCAGTTTTAAATCTATGGTTGTAGAATCATACCAAAGCAAAAGCAACAATCGATTCTAGATCAATAAGAAGCCAACTTTTCAATCACATGATTGGTTTTAACCAATCTTGGATGGTTCTGAGCAATGGCTGAACACGTGTATGATAGCTACAAATAGCAAAGGACATGGGTTATTCTAAGGAACGTCTTGAAAGATCCCATGAAATGTGGTTTGAGAAATGCTGATGTAATGGGGCATTTTAGTATTAGAGCTGGAAAAGATACACATTAGGTATCTTTTTATAGTATCAGCGTTGGTACATTATAACCAAATCTTACCTTAATAGCATTATGCCTTGGTAACATTATTGGATCAATCTCCCATTCATAACAATATGTCAGACACTGAGCCTGCTATGCTGTTGAACTGAAAGGGAGGAGCAGTTGTGCAGTCAATGCAGTAAGGGCATCCACTGCCTGTAATTCTCCAGGCCAATTTAAGAGTATGAATAAGTCGCCCCAGGGCTAGCATTGGGTTGTAGGAGGGTGAGAAACTAGTCCAAAAGTGGTGTCAGAGGAAGTGTGGACAAAGAACTTGTATTTAGGCTGAGAGGGCATTCTGGTTTGAGGTGACTTCCCTCGAATGTGATCTCCCTGAGGGCAGGCACCATCTCGCTTATGTGTTTGTATCCCCACCCCCTTGCACAGTGCTTGGCACAAAATTATTGCTTAATAAATGCTTGTTGATGGAAAGATTGAGGGAGATTGGAGAAAGTGAAAGTAGGGAAGGAAATCTGAGTTAGAGCATTTAGGGAATGTGAATGGGAGAGTGACTGAGTAAGTCAATGGATTATCAGAGGGAATGCATTTGGGAGTAAGGCAATGACTTTGGTCCTTGTGCTGCCCCTTCCTCCATTGCCTCATAAATATTCAACAGAGAGACCTGTAATGAAAGAGATATATAGATATAGATACATACACATTTGTGTGTGTGTAGCTATGCATATATGCCACCTGTGAATGTATGCATATATGTGTATGCATATACATACATATATACACTGTATATATGTGCATACACACATATGTGCATATACATATATAATATGTCTATGTGTCTATATGTGTGTATACACACGTCATACATATGCATTTCTGAATCATTTGGGTATCTGAGCTCCTCCTGTTTCTGTTTTGGGAAGAACATGTCCAGGGTTGTGTAGGGCAATCCCAGACTTGGAGCTTCTGTGTCAGTTCAGTGACATTATCACTAGACACGCCACGGAGATGGCTCCCTCTGTGAATCACTCTGGAGGGAGCAGTGGGGGTGGGGCAGAACCCAGAAGCATCTCCAGGATTTCAAGTTACTTACTGATAAGCAATCAGAGCAACAAAAGGACCAGGGTTGTTCAAGTTACCTACTGCACCAATTGCAATATCTCTGCAGGATTCAGTGATCATTTTCCTGCCTGTTTTCCAGGAAAAGCAGGATGAGATTCTGGTATTTGAAGGGAAGTACTACCTCCTATTTAGAACAAAGCCCCAAGGATTTGTGGTAGAGAGGCCTGGGTAGCTCATGTCATAGGCAATCTGGGTGGCCTTGCCCTGGACTGCTGCAGCGCCTTTGATGGGAGCAGACAGCCTGTTGCTGGGTAACTATGAACGTTATGAATTGGAGCTCCGTGGGGTATTTGGATAGTCTCATAGAATACAGGATGCTATGACTTCTATATCCAGCATCAGGCAGGGGGTAAGGCCTCCCTGGGAGTAACTAAATGAGCTGAAGTTTTTGAGAACTGTTTGGGATTGGGAGAAGGTGGTCTTTATGAAAAAATATTGAATTCAGCTTAGCGTATTGCGCCTCAAGACTTCTTGGATGGCACCTTGACACTGACAGCCTGATGGGTGAGACAGACATGCTTTTCTAGCTGAACAATAGACTATAACATCAGAGAACACATACATGTGGTAAGCATAGAGTTGAGCAGACCATGGTTTGACTCTTACCTCTGACAGTTGCCAGTTGTATGACCTTGGGCTACTCACTTAAACTCTTTGGAGTTCAGTTAAATTTCTTCCTCCAAAAAATAAGGAGGTTAGACCAGATAGATTTTTAGGTTCCTTTCCTCTTTAAATCCTTGATCCTCTGTGAACCCAAGATATGGGTGGTGGGGTTATGTGTCTAAAGATAGGAAAGTAAATCCGGAGTGCACATGGCTGGAGGGAAGGAGGGGCATCATCTGGCATAGGCCAGATGTTATATGTTGACAATAATACTGGTAAGCTATAGTCTATATTTCTGTGCAGAAGGTTAGAGGCCGGGCTCTAGATGGGAGATGGGAGCTTGTGGAGACACAGCAGAGGAAACATGTTATAGGGGGTCTAACAGAAGCCCCAAATACCCAGAACAGAGATATATCCCAGCACAAACAGACGAATAATTCCATTGTAGGGGAGAGCAGATGATGCTGGTGTTCTGCCCCTGCCTCAGTAGAAATCTGGGCCATGCCCTTGTCTCAGACAAGGTTCAGAAAAAGTGAGGCGAAGATGCTCTCTGACAATTGAAGCTTAGTTGCAAAATCACCAGAAGAGAGAAGCTACCAGTGCTCCAAATGAGGCGTAAAGAAGCGTATCAGTATTCTAATGGTGTCACAAAGGGGAATCCAGGCTTTTCTTCTGGGGGTGAGGAGGGAACACTAAATAGACCTTGGCAAAGAGAGAAGACCGAGGAAAGAACTGGATTAGTATGGCGACGAAAGCTTTATGGAGAGGCCACAACTGGAAGAAGCTAGGGGAAGTTTATGAGACCAGAAGAAGGTTGACAGTCAGTCAATAAGCATTTATTAGATACTTACTATGTGCCAGACATTTCATGAAGTCCTGGAGAGCCAAAGAAAAGCAAAAATACAATCCTTGTCTTCAAGAAACCCACAACCTATAGGTGGTGGTGGGTGAGTAGGTGAGACAATATGTACATAAATAGGCACATACAAGATACAGAGTGGAAGGGAATCTCAGAGGGAAGGCACTAGCTTGGGGAGGGGGGGCACCTTGCTTTCTCTGAGACCACCGTTTATCCCTGCCCCTCACCAGGCTGAAGTTGGGGAAGATGGACTGTAGGGTTGGGATAATGGCAAGATATTAAAGGCTATAGAGTTAAAAAAAAAAGGAGGAGCAGCTATACCCAGGACGCCACAGAGACATGCAGGTGCAGATATTAAGCGGGGTGGTGGGAGAAAGAGCAGAGACTCACACCTAGCATTTGCACTGAGCTGACATTTTGGTTTGACTAAGAAAGTTGGCTGAGTGAGAGACTATTGGATTCAAGGAGTACATACATGAGTAGGTATTTGAGAGAAGTTTGATGGAGGAAGATGGAAATTAGATAACTCAGGGTGTGTCAGTGAGGGAACTATTTCGAGTAGTTTCGGTTGTGTCCAACTCTCCATGACCCACTTGGGATTTTCTTGGCAAAGATACTAGAGTGGTTTGCCATTCCTTCGCCAGCTCATTTTACAGATGGGGAAACTGAGGCAAACAGCGTTGAGTGACTTGCCCAGGGTCACACAGCTAGTAAGTATCTGAGGCTGAATTTGAACTCAGGTCCTCCTGACTCCAGGACCAATACCATCCACTGTGCCACCTAGAGAATTGGTCAGTACTAAAACAAGTGTGGAGCTGGAAAGGGCTGACTGGTCACTGAATCCTAGTCTTAGAGAAATTGTTTTGGGGGTCATGCAGTGAACTAGAGCCCAATTTCCTCCCCCACAACCCTTCAACCAGCAGTCTAGATGCCAGTAGAGCAAGTGGTGAAAAGGCTGCCAGATTCAATTTCTTTCTAGTACCACATATCCAAATTATGTGCTTCCAGATGACACCACACCAGGCTTTCCCCGAGCTGGCTGAGGATATAGCAGCTTCCTAGCCAGAATATAGTGCATCTTGCATATGCCTCCTTCAAGGTAGATTTCTAGAAGTCACTTAGGACACAGAAACAGGATAGTTTGCACAATATTCTTCTGCAACCTCTATTCAAAGGTAGACTTTAGAACCTTCTAAGTGCCTGTCTTCATGAGCCTACTTCAAAATTACTCTACCTGGACTCATTTTTCAGTCTCACCCACTACCAAAGAATACCCCTCTCAACACTAGTAGTCCACTCCCTTAACCATATCCTAACCCATGAACTATTCCATGTCTACTCATTTTTTTCAACTACGCTCTCTGGAATGCCTGCTCCATAATTAACAAACTTCCTGTTTTATTTTTTTCCCATCATCTTCTCTCTTTCTGGCTCCTATCTTTTGGTACTCATTGAGGCCTGGCTCCACTCTGATGACACTGATTTCCCAGCCACCTTCTTTTTTTTGGTACTGAATGCATTTTCACTCACTTTCCAGCCCCCTGTTTCCAACTCGCTGGTTGGAGAGGGGGAATTGTTATATTTCTTGATCTCCACAGCAACATCCAAATTCTCTTTTCATTTTCTTCCTCCCTAATGGCGGCCTACAAATATACCTAAATCCTTCCCATTCTTAAAAAAAAGAGAGAGAGAACCCTCACAAGAGCCTACCATGCCTGCCAGCTATCAGCCAATTTCATTTTTCTCCTCTTCGGCTAATCTTGAAAAAGCACTCCACGCTTCTATTCTCCTTACTTTTAAATCCTCTGAAATCTGGGTTCCAACCTCATAACTCAACTGAAACTGCTCTCTCCAAAGTTACTAATTATTTCTAAATTACCTAATCAAATGGTCTTTTTTAAATCCTTTTCCTTCTTGAGCTTTCCAGTATTTGAACTTGTTGATGACTTTTTCCACCTGGATGTTCAGTTCTCTCTGAGATTTATGCCTCTATTCTCTCTTGGTCCTCCTCCTACCTGTCTGATCACACCAGAGTATTATACATTAGATTTTCACCCATGGCACATCCACTGTCTATTTTTTGCCTTGCATTACCTCACCTGGTGATCTCATTAGCTCTCATAGGTTCAAGATACCATTTCTATGCACATGATTTTCAAATCTGTATACCCAGCCCTAGGCTCTGTCCTGAGTCATGGTTATGTGTCATCACCAGCCGCGTTTTTGACATTTTGAACTGGACGTTCCATAGGCATCTCAAGTTCAACATGCCCCAAACAGAGCTCGATTTTGTTTCTCTCCAAACCATCTCTCTCTTAAATTTCCTTACTACTGTCTAGGCTACCACCATTATCCCAGACACCCAGGTTCACAACCTCAATGACTCCTCACTTTCATTCATGCTGCACATCCAATCATTTGACAAATATTGCAATTTCTCTGACATCTCTTGTATATGTCCCCCTTCTCTCTATTAACTTGGCTACCACCCTAGCTCTTATCCCCTCTCTCCTGGAAATATTCTTCTAATTGGTTTCTCTGACTTGTCTCTCCCTATTCCAATCCACTCAAACGTAGTTGCCAAAGTGAGAAAGGTAGGTCCAACTATGTTATTCCCTATTCAATAATCCCCCCCCCTCCATTTCCCTATTACCTTTATGAGCAAATATAATGAATCTTGTTTGACGTTTAAAATTCTTCTCAACTTGGCCCCTTTCTATTAATCTTCAAACATATCGCTTTCCTACATGCATGCTATATGTAGTCCCCCCATCTTGGATGACTTGGTATTCCTCATACATTTCATTCCATCTCCTAGCTCCTTGTCTTTGCACAGCTAACCTACACGAGGCAGGTTTTGTGTAAACTTAACTTCTTCAACAGCCGAATTAATCTTCAGGATTTTAGTGTGAAATTCTCTGAAGAAAATTAAGTTATATTTTCTTTAGTTAGAACAGATAACAAGTATCATGTAGGATTATAAGAAAGGGGATATTTAGAAATCAAAGATTGCATGTTGCAACTTCCTGAGAGCTAGGAATCCTGGCATTAGTGAAACATTTCAGTTTAAATGGAAGATTCATTTTATGTTGGCTTCAATTCAGAAAATAATATTTCACAAAGACAATAGATTTAAAATGAAAGAATGAAACCGCAGCTATAAAAGTTCTTGAGTAATTCACAGAAAATCACAGGCTCTGTGCCTGGAATGTCTCTTTGGAGATAATTAATTCCAACCTCCCACAAATTGTAGGCTTACCTTTTATAGCATCTTTGACAGATGGTCATCCACCCTCTACTTAAATGTTTCCATTGCTTATGACTTCCTGAGACAACTCAATCCATTACTGAACAGTTCTTATTGGTCAAATGTTCTTAAATTAAACCAAAATCCCCCTAAGAAAAGAACATAGCAATAGTGGAAAGCACCCTGAAACTGAAGTCGGAAGACCCATGTTCAATTAATTGTGGGTTACAACACTTACTAGCTTGGTGATCCTGAGCAAGTTATTAAATCTTTCTGTGCCTCAGTCTTCTCATCTGTAAAGTGGAAATAATAATAATAGTAATAATAATAATACTTCTATTTTTCAACTCACCAGGTTGCCGTTAGGAAAATGCAGAATTGTAAGCTGTTGTTTTTTTGTAATTTTCATTTATTCTATCTTCTGAAGCAACATAGAACAAGCCTGTTTCTTATTCTATCCAACAGCCCTTTATATTATACGTATTCTATATAGCAGCTCTCCAAATATTTGAAGATCCTTAGTCTTTTCTGAGCTAAAACATGTCCTGTTTCTTTAATTGTTCCTTCTAGGAAATTGATCCCAGAGCGGTCACTATTCTAGTGTCTCTCCTCTATATGGCCTTTAATGCATCAAGGTCACCCAAAGAATTGAACAGAGTATTCTATATATATGTAGCTTGACTCATAGTGGACATTATAATGTTAATACAGCTTAAGACTGCATTAAAATTTTATCAGTCACATTGTACTGTTTGCTCATATTAAGCTTGTGGTTGGCTCAAATCTCCAGATGTTTAGCATGAACTGCCTGTCCCTGACACTCGAGCTCAGCTGTTTCCAATATAGGAAGTATGAGCAGTGATGGGAAGCTGTCAGCAGCTCAAGCTTGGGCAGAAGATCAAGGTGTGGGGGTGGGGCTCACCCCAAACACCAGGACTTAAAAAAGCAACGCAAGATCATTTTAGCAAGTGAGTGAATTTCAGAACGATACCTTTTGAATGAGGCCAAACCTATTTGGATACCAGTTCTGAGGACACTGCCATGAGCCTCAACTTTGGACCCAGATATTTCAATATTTTCAACTCATATTTTTAAAGCCTTGGCCTACTTTCCGCCCCTCCCCCTATCTGATGTCTATGTGGTGATAACTGACTCTTCATACTGAATGCCCTTCTACTAGCATCTGACCACATAGCTATTTTTCCTTCTCTGTGCCCCTGACTCCATGGCAGTCTCTCAGCTATAACTACTGGCCTGCTCTACCCCTAACTTTTCCTCTGGGTAGGGTGAAGAAGAGTGTACTCGCTATCCAGCTAGATCCCCTCCAACCTTCCCCATGCTAATTCATATATTTGAGGGCTTTTACATGTAAGAAATTACATTCACCCTTGTTAAGTTTCATTTTTCTGGTTTTAGAGAAGCTTTACATCTTGGAGACAGTTGGGGTGTGTGTGTGTGTGTATGTGTATGTGTGTGTGTGTGCGTGCGTGCGTGTGTGCATGCCCTTGCACTTGTGGGAGGGATAGCTGTCTATCCCTCCCTTCCAGCTTTATGTCACTTACACATGTAAAAGGCATTCCTTCCATGATTCCATTAAACGTATTGGATAGGGCAGCTTTGAGGGTGGAGCCCGGGGCACCATGTTATAAAATTCCTTTTAACCTAACCCAGAATTATTAATTAGTACTCTTTGGGTGTATATACAGTTGCTCCATACAAATCCACCCAATGGCCCTTTTACCCAGCCCCTATTTCATCTTTTTGTACACCTCGATATTATGTGAAACTATGCCAAATATTTCCAGAATTACCAAAACAACTCACAGGATCTAATGCTGGATGGAACCTAAAAGGCCTCCCAGTCCAATCCCTTTATCTTACAGATAAGGAAACTGAGGCCCAGAGATGTCAATTGACTTGTTCAACCTCATACAGATAGTGTTAGAGCCAAGAAATGAAACCAGGTCTTCTGGGTCCAGAGAAGTACTCTCTCTATTGTTCCATGCTTTATTAGGGTTTGACAGTCTCCTGAACGACTATAACAAAGGTATTCTCGGTGATGCTGTTAATTGAGAAGACTCATGACAGTTGTCAGAATGCTAGACTGTTTCATGAAAATACTGCATTAGCCAGATTTTGACATCTGGAAACACCTCCTTTTTATCAAAAGAGGTAAGAACTTTCTGTCTAGCAAATCTGTTGACATGGTTATATACTCTCTACAAACATGGTACTGTCTGTGTATGAAGTTGTTCACACTGCTAGAGAAATAATATGATTGAAAACTCTTTGAAGGCGACTTATTTCTCTTTTTATCTTTCTTCTACATTTAGTCTACAAGTACTTGGCCATCTTACGGTTAATAATAATAATTCATATTTATAGATGCTTTAAGTTTTCCTGAGGGCTTTGCTGGCAGTAACCTCAGGTGAGCTAGGAAACACAATAATTATTATTCCCACTTAAAAGTAAAGCAGCTAAAATCTAAGTTAAGCGACTTCTCCATGGTCATATAGCTGGCAAGTTTTGAGGCAGGACATAGCCCAAATCTTACCTCTGCTTCTAAGAACTCCTCAAATCCTTCAAGGCTGAGTTCCAATACCGCTTTCTCCTGGAAGCCTTGCCTGGTAACCTCAGCTGCAACAGCCATCTGCTCTAATGTTACCTTCCATTTGCTCTATCTGTATCTTGTATGAGACTAATTATTTACATGTTGTCTCCTCCATTAGAATGTGAGCTCCTTGAGGGCAGGGACTGGTGGTTTTTATTTTTTGCCTTTCTTTGTGTCCTTAGAGCTTAAACACAGATCCTAGCAAATAGTAGGCACTTAAATGCTTGACTGCTTGATCAAGGCTAGCGCTTACTTACTCCACCATATCACATCATTAAGCCATGAATCAAGCAGGATTTATTCATGTACCTCTATTCTTACCCAGGGCAAATCCACTCTCATTACTGTTTAGAATTTCAAGCCCTGGAGATCAAGGGACATGATGACCAACTTTCCATACATGTTCACAGCTCTGGGGCTCCAGGTAGCTACTCAAAATTCTCTCTCTCTCTCTCTCTCTCTCTCTCTCTCTCTCTCTCTCTTTCTCTCTCTGTGTGTCTCTGTTTCTGTCTCTGTCTCTCTCTGTCTCTCTGTCTCTCCTCTCTCTCCATCTCTCTGTGTCTCTGTCTCTATCTCTGTCTCTCTCTGTCTGTCTCTCTCTCTGTCTCTCTGTCTCTGTCTCTCTCTCTCCCCTTCTCTCCATCTCTCTGTCTCTCTGTCTCTCTCTGTCTCTGTCTCTCTGTCTCTGTCTCTCCCTCTCCCCCCCCCCTGTCTCCCTCCATCTAAGTTCTCACTTGAAGTGCCTGTAAAAAAAAACAAAGTAAAAAAACAGGCAGATATACAGTGTCCCTCTCAGCTAATCAGGACAGCACATAGGAGGCAGCACAGGACTGTCCTACCTGGATGAGAGTGGGTATTACATTAAATTCCTACCACACCCTACTGCCATCACCAAGACAGGCATTGTGGGGAATGCAGAAGTATGAGACACCATCCTTGTTCTCAAAGGGGATAATATTATTTGGGAAACAAGATTTATATGTGCAAAATAATCTGAGAACAAAATGTCATGTGATTGCATACTTCTAGGTACCTAGTTATTTACATGTTGTCTTTCCCATTAGAACACAAGCTCCTTAAGGATGTGGGCTCTTTTTTGCCTTTTTTTGTATCCTTGGTGCTTAGCACAGTACCTGGCACATAGTAAGCACTTAATAAATGTTGCTGACTGTGATTCAACTAGATTGTTCAAGAAATAAAGTGCAATTAATGAAATGTTTAAAAAGCATTTAGTAGAGGATTTACTTTTGTGCAGGCAACAAGATTTGGATAAGAACTACATTTTGGTTTGATTTCTACCATGCTCAGCTTTACTTAGGCAGTGAACAGAAAGCCAGCCATACCTGGATTCAAATATTACCTCTGTCACCAACTTGGCTATGTTACCTTGGACAAGTCATTTATTCTCTCTGTGTTCTGGGCAATTCTTTCCTTTTTTTTTACTGAGAAAGTGATGACTTGCATGGGTAGAAGGAATGCCCTTACCCTATACTAATGAAATTATATGTCCAATCTTTATCCTTATCAGTTACTACTAGAAATTGGTATAGTACTAACCTGGAACCATTCCAGGTTTACTGACAAATAATACATCAAACAATTCATCAGCACAAAGCTGGGGTGGATGCTTTTATCCAATTAACTGGGGGAAGAAAAGAACTTAACATTGACAATCTGAATTGCTAACAGATGTGCTCACAGTTTATAGCAAGTCAAATGCAACTTTTATAACTTCTTTGTTAAATCTAAGCAATGTGGCAAAAAAAATCTACCAACAATTGAGGAGTCTTGGACACTAAGTTTGCCAGCAATTTAGTTGACATTACATGCTAACGCTGGGTCTAATTTATGACTGAGGCAGAGAAACTTGGGCACATCTGAGGAAACTGAGGACGAGACAACTTAAATGCTGAGGAATGAGGGTGGAATTTGGAGAGTGAGGTTTGAGCCAAGAAACAGATAATTCTCAGAAAACATGGAAACATTTAAAGGCACACAGTTGGAAGGCACTTAAAAAATCCATCTCTAGTTTCCTCATTTCATACAAAAGGAAAATTAGGCCAAAGGGAGTAAGGTGCCTTGACTTATTCAAGCTCATGGTTTGTTAGAAGCAAAGTCCTGGATTCGACTCGGGCCTACTGATTCTCAGGCAGGTGCTTTTTCACCCGGATGCTGCTGAATAATGGAATGACTCTTGCTACTTTGAGACAGAATAATTTCAAATGCTTTGAGCCATTCACATCTCTGCAAAACACAGCATCTGTTCAAACCTATCACAAATTCTTCTACCAGGGAATGAATGTGAAAATGTTGCCAGCAGCTGCTGAAAACCATGTCCTAGCATCTGTGTGACACTGCCACCAGGGACGTGTACCGTCCACCTCATTGATTAGCACTGACTATCAATGATGTGCTCTAAACCTGGCAAGGATTCTAATTGCCAAACAAAGGTGAGCTCAGCACTTCCAAGGGGTCGTTCAAAGTCACTTTAAAGCAGAAGGGTTTAGAGAGATACGCGTAGAAAAGGAACCCACCCAAACCGGACCATAACTTTAGAACAGCTTTTTAACCAGGGTCCCTAAGAACTTTTTTTAAAAGTACTTTGATAACTGTATTTCAGTATATTTGGTTTCCTTTATAATTCTATACATTTATTTACAATTTAAAAATAATATTCCGTGAAGGGGTCCAGTGGGACTCACCAGATTGCTGAAGGGGTCTATGACACAAAAAAATAGTTGAGAATCCTGGCTTTATAGGGAAGAGGTCGCTTCTAGTCCTTAAGAGCCTAGTTCTATTTTCTAAGATTTCTATCTGAGAGAAGCTGTGTCTTATGACCCCTAGTGGCCATGTTTGAATTGGCAGCCTGTCCAGGGTAAAGTCTTTTAAAGGCTATAGTAGCTGAGACCATTTCTGTAATTCTGCCTTTGAAGGTATTCAATAATAACGTCGATCATAATAGTAGTGAGGATTTCGTGAGAGCTTTAGAATTGCAAAGTCCTTTACATATATTATCCCATTTGATTAAGTTTTATCTTTCCCGGGGTGGGGGGGAACCCGGGCTCTGGGAATCATTTTTGCTTAAATTTTCATCTGCCATGACTTTATTTCTTAAAGTAACAACAGAAGGATAATGAATGTGATACGGCATCACTACTACACGACCCTATTAGGTTTCATTCTTTTTTTTTTTTTTTGCTAAACATTTTAGGCCTGCTTTTTTCTCCCTAGGTAACTGGGAATTCTTTGGTGGAGCTGCTGGAGGAAGTGAGTCTAACTCTTTGTATTTGTAATCATATACCTGCCATTGATATAGAGGATGAAAAGAAAACACCAAGACACATTGTTCTCTTTTTAAGCTGGGGCACTCAGTTGTGGGGGAGGGGAAAGATGCTATTTCTCTCCTTGAAACACAAGAGCCAGTGGTTCTGAGAAGTTCTTTCATAGACCCAGTTTCCAAAGTTCAAAAAGAGATGCCCTCAAACAGCCCACTTCTGGCATTGATGAAGGGGTGTGTGCGTGCGTGCGTGCGTGCGTGCGTGTGTGTCTGCAGGGTGCAGGGGGTAGGGATAGCGGCTAAGCAGCAGAAGTCTCTCCTCACATCCTTAAATGCCTGAGAGGGAAATGACTTAGTTGAAAATCAGCACCATAAATGCAAATAACACTCTCTAGTGATGCTCAGCAACACAAGAAGCCCACCCAATATGACCCAAGGCAAAATTGCATGCCATACCTTCTTAGTAGGTACTCTACCAACTATTAACTGAATGAATTGAAACCCTGAATCTTTCCAGGAAAATGCTTTCAGAACTCTCCTTCTAGGCAAAAATGACATCTGCTGATTTCATGAGTATGCAGTAGGGTACAATATTTCTCTGAGTAAAGAGGACTAGCTACTATCAACAAACTAGGACTATCCAAGTAAGCCAAGGAACCATTATAGAATGTAACACATTCGGCACAAGACGGAGTCTCTTCGGAGTTTTGATTCTTCTACCCTTCCTAAAAATGACTTCTGGAACAGCTTTTAAAAAAATAAATGGGAATTAAAGACGAGAAGCCAGGCATATAGATAGTTGTATCCTCCCAATTCCACTTCCTTTTAAGGTGGTAAATCCATGATTTAAAAAAAATAGTATCTTTACCTTTTTAATATATTTTTAATATATTTTGATTCCTTGATGCCTCGAAAATTGTGCTGTCTCTTGCATGGACCTCTTCTATATATTTTTGGTCTAATCAAATTGCTCTCCTGTTTCTTTAGTGCTATTTTTACTTCCTCAAAGAGCAAATCAAGGGCTGTGTTGTTAGAGTGAACATGTGGTGGTTTCATTGTTCTAAATGATGAAAAGTTTGCAATCGAAATTCTTACAGGCCTTTTTCAATTAGTCAAGTCAATACTTGTTGCCTCGCTCTGCCCAGTGCTATCCTTCCATTTTTATCTTTAAATGCTTTCAGGATGGGTTAGCTTAAATTTGTATCACTTGCCAAACTTTCTGTACACTTGTTCCTTTTTCTCCTCACTGTTGTATGAGCCAATACTTTCATAATCTTCCATCGCATTGCTCTGCGAGATTTTACAAGGAAGTTTATACTCTAAACCAGCATTGCCCTTGGCTACCATATCCGTCAGTTTGGCAAGCGAATCCAGTGTTTGGCTGTCTGACATAGTTTCTAGGCTTTTTTTTGGCTTCTTCATTGTGGTAATTGCTCATGTTGGTCAAACTTCCATAGGAAACATGCCTACTTTCTCACCATTACAAAATTTTCATAATCAACTTTGATGAAAACACAGAAAGTAAGGTTTCACAAACCATATTCAACATCAGAAAACCTCTTTAGACACACAATTTACTGAAATGTTCAGAGTATAGCAAATCCCATTGTATTTATTATTTGTCAACTATAAAAAATGATATATATTAGAATAAAATGTAGCTTTAAAAGCTTTACTCCAATCAAGTGTCTCCCATGAGCACATACTAAGATAATAAAAGATTTGTTCATAGATACAACAGTCAAGGAATAAAAGATAGAGGCATATGCGACCCTCAAGGATGCCTGTCAAAGGTGTCTGACACGGCCATAAAAGGATGTCTAGTGCAGAATTCAAATGTAAGAGGGAGTCTCTCTAAACAGCAAGGTCCTCTGGATGTTTCTACTTGGGAATTTGTGCTGATTGCAACAAGATCTGGAGCTTTCCATACTCTCATAAATGAGATGCAAAGTCACCCAAAAGGAAAAACCAAGTGGATGAAAGATATCTATTGTCTGGGCTGATGGCAGCGGGAGGGAAGTCCAAGTGCATTTATCTGGAACAGATGGTAAAGATGGACAAGGAACTGGGGCCAGAATTGAATCAGAGGAAGAGAATAGGTTGGATTACATTTGAGAAATTGAGCAGTGTTTTCACTGATGAAAGTAAATCCTGCCTTTTTAATCCCTACATTACAGCATTTGATTGTTGGAAGGGACCACTTCTACAACATCCTGGTCCAACGGTCATCTAGTCTCTGCTTGAAGATTTCCAAAGAGGAAAAACCTCTGCATCTTTAGGCAGCTTCATCCCACTTTTGGATAGGTTTAATTGTTAGTAGGTTTTTTAAAAAAATATCAGGCTGAAATGAAATCTTATTTCCATCTTTTTGCTTCTGGTTTTATCATAGCCTTAGTAAGTTCCTTCCTCTCCGGGCTCAATATTCACAATTCCATCAACAGATCCTCATAGGGCTTGATCTTAGGCCAGTCCCCTCACCTTCCTGCTCTATCTAGTTATGCTCTAATCTAGCTGGCCCCCTTCCTTCTGGCACTTAAACTGAAATTGGAGGGTGAATACCTGACCAATAAGATGAGCCATACCTGTACAACATCCCTCTCTCTATCTCACTTCCAAGAAGTGGTCATCTAGCTTGTACCTAAAGAACTGCAACAAAGGGGAAACCATGACCTTTTGAGAAAGTCCATTATACTTCTTAAGTAGAGTGGAAATCTGTCTTTCTGTAACTTCTGCACTGCTCAGTTATTAAATGCTCATGAATATGTGCAATGACCAAAATAACAAGTTGGTCACAACAAAATGCAAGAGTCTACATGTTCCTCTGTATCTCAAGATGGAAGAAATGAATAGGTATCCTAAATCCACTGGGGGGTGAAAAAGTAATACTCTTTTCACTTCACAGTCCTTCAAATCCTGGAAGGAAGCTGTCACGTGTGCCTAATCCTTTTCTTCTCTAGTCTCCAAGTTAGATTTTTCTTTAAAAAGGACACAACTTTTGCAAAATTACCTTAGCTTACATAACAGTTGTATTTGTATGAAAATGGATTTTTAAAAAAATCAAATGATGTCCTAAAGGCATTAAAGGAATTTACCATTTAAAGGAATGCTATGGGGAATCCTTTTAATTTATCCGTTTTGTAAATCCTGATTTGTCATGTTTACTTAAAGTGAGCTACCCTTGGTTTTTTGATCTTGCCTTGATACTCCCACATGGATTTTGAAGAAATTTGGGCAAATGCAAGTCTGAAGAAGGTGAAAGGGATTTTACCAGATTTTATTTTATCAATAGACAAATAATAGTGACAAGTCTTAGGGAGAATTTGGGACAGGGCGGGAGGTGGGAGGTGGGGATCAGTTCAATGAATATGTAAGAAATTTTGAAGCACTGATCTCTTTATTTTGGGAATATATTGCTCATCACATATAAATAACAACCATCAGGAGTTTTTTTTTTTGCAATAAACCTAGAAAATGAGACTTTTATTCATTTCCTCTGTTTTGAGATATAGAGGAACATGTAGTCTTTTGTAGAATGGGCCACAACTAGGCCAATAAGACTCATGTATTTTGTTGTGATTAACTTGTTATTTTGATAATTGCATATATCCATGAGCATTTCATAACTGAGCAGTACAGTTAGAATTATTCATGATGTTCACTATAAATGCATATGTTTGGAGTTTCTTTTGAATGGTCTTCTGTTTTCATCTTTTTTCTCTCTTATTTGTCCCAGTGACCCTTGAACCACAGGTCACTAATGCAGTTAAAGTCATGAAAGATCAAAGACCTACAGTTTTTCCCTCCATTTTTTCACATTGCACATGGTTAAAAAGAAAATAGAAGGAAGTTCTATTTCTGCCCATGGACTAATTGCACTCAGGGCTGTCTCATGCCTCAAGTCACTTCTTTTTGAGTTCTGCCCTAATAATCCTGTGGTGTTGGAATTTTTGAATTTAAAGTCTGGCAATTTCTACACTTGGATGGTTGGTTTAAGTGGTGAAATGTCCTAAGAAATGGAGAAGGTTCTGTCTAAGCACACTGGTAACTGATGAAGAAAATACATCCAAGCCTAGCAATACATTACTATATTACAATGTCATCTTTTGAACCAACCAGATTGGATTCTCTCATCGTTCAGAGTAGGTGGACTATTGACTGCATCCTAAAATACTAGAATGTGACATAGACCTGAAAGAAGACTTAGAGCCATCAAGTACAACTGCCTCATTTTACAGATGAGGAAACTGAGGCACAGAGACATAAAGTGACTTGTCTAAGGTCACTGTGGTGGAAAGTAGTCTAGGAAGGATTTGAACCAAAATCGGTGCTCTTTCCATGGTTCCAAGTTTGCTCAAAAATGGATGGATATTTAGTATGTATGCCCATCCCACAATTTATGAAAACTATGAGTATGTACAAAATAGGTTATTATGTGAAAATCACTGATTGCAGTCCAAAATACCATTAATTCTTACGTTATGTCTTATCACTAGTATAATATGGCAAAAATATCCTGCTATTTCATAAAACTATTAAGACTACTTAATAGTCTAAATTTTTTTTAATGCAAAGGTGACATGGGAAATCCAACAAAAAAGATATGTTAACAACTGAAAACTATTCAAAATAAAGAGTTTAAATGAATTGTAAGCTAATGTCCAAAGCTGGTGTTGGACATCAATTCTATGGAGAATAATGTGGAAAAAGTGCAACTTTATCAAGGAAGATGAGATGCCAACTCCTACTATGTTTGTCCTAAGCACATTCAAGTGTGGTACAAGGCAAGAAAATTCTAGACATCCATGAAAGGTGAATCCATCACCAATGAAGGGTTTTTTTTTTTGCACTATTGTGACAGTTTTCTTCCAAAGTCAGAATTAAAGATGTTAAAATGTTTTGTTAGAGCAATTCATGATTTGGACTTTGTTACCTGAAAGGTGGGGTATATGGTCAATTTGAAACTTCAAACAATGGCAAGGATTTGAATTTTCTCTTGTTTAACTCCATTCCCCTCTCCCTTCCAAAAACAAAGGAAAATACACCTAACACATGTTGGCTATGTGACCTTAGGCAAGTCATTGAACCTCTGAGTGCACCAGGGAATTCTCTGGTTATAAGTTGCAGAACAGATTTATGTTGGCAGAAGTTTCCTCAGCTGAAGTTCTCAGCATCAATGGAGTCACAGGATTATAGATTTACAGATAGAAGGGATAGATGAAGGAACTATAATAATTTGCCAAGGTCAAAGAGGTGGTAAGAAGCAGAACTAGGATTTAAATCCAGGTCCTGTGATTTCTACACCCAGTACTTTTTCCAAATGCTTCCCTTTTCCTCCCTCAGATCAAAAGTCCTGAAAATAACAAAATAAAACTAGAATAAGCATTGGCAATCAGTCCAATTTATTGGACTGGTTTATTTTTTGTCAACCAACAACATTTATTTATTGAATTTGTTTATTAAAAATATTTTATTCATTTATTTATATAACAATTTATTAAAATTCACATGAAAGTTATGCATTTTAGGGCTAAAACACCAGGAAGAGCCAAAATAAAATCAATCAATTTTACTTTGTTCCATTTCATCTCACTTTTTTTCTCTATGTAGCAAAGAAAGGTCTTGAATGCCTAATTTCCAAACCAGTTACATTTTATTAAAATTAGTTTTTGCTCGGTTATTACTCTGACAAGCATCCAGACCAAAGGTAGGACTATAGACTTGGGGATCTGCTATGATCCTTTCAAACCTTATGACATTATAACCATCAGCAAAAAGCTAATAATATTTTTTCTTTTATCAAACCTAACCAATATGTGTGGAATATCACTGCATCTAGCCTTCAGAAAAAGGTTGTTACCATGAATTTTTGGTACACTCAGCAAGCAAAGGAACCTTTATAAAAGTCTTCAAAGTTACCAGTTGGGACTGGGGAGAAGGGTCCACGTCTGTGCAACATGAGCATCTCTGATGCTATGGAAAATTACAAAAGCTGAATGAGAAAATGGAGGCTCAGAAATATGCCCAGAAAGCCCACAGGGAAATATCTATCCTCACATTTCACCTCCTTTAAAAAAATTGGAAATATACCACACAAATGAAATTACCCTGATTGGTTTGTTGACAGAAGAAATTGTACTTCTCTTTCAAAATGTACAGTATAAGGGAGACAAAGGAGGACTTCCTCTCTAAAAGTGATTTCAGTTGTAAAAATAAGATGAAGTGGGTGACTTGAATCTGAATATGTTTGTGAATGAAATGGCCATTCAGCCTCCTCTTTGTCCATAATCTGCTTTCTTCTAGTGTTGACAAAAGTTTCTTTTCTCTGGAGACTCCTTTATACAATCTGAGATTTGTGTGTGTTTTGTGTGTGTGTATATGTGTGTGTGTGTGTGTGTATGTGTGTACATGGGCACTTGCAGGGGGGGGGCATGGAGTGAAAACAGCAGGAAGAAAATTGCCAAAATAAAATCAATCAATTTTGCTTTATTACATTTCATCTAATTTTTCTGTGTGTAGCAAAGAATGGTCCTGAATGCCAAGGAAAATATTGGCTAAGATACAATATCTATTTTCTACTTCTACTTAACAAATGGTATGCTTAAAATCCAAATCCGTCTTGACTAAACACCACAAAGTTAGCAATTTATCTGAAAGGGATGGAAAACGCTTGCTTTGCTCCGGAGGAACTTTTTAACAGTTAATTTTGCTTTTTGATCACTAAATAAACAGATTATTTCCTCTCAATACTCTCAATAAGCTGCATGTTGATCAGAAGCTAGTTAAGAAAATAACTAATAATCATTTGAAAGTGAGCACACACTAGACACAGAGCATTGGATTTCTATAAGGAAAGTGATGAAAATGTATACCTTTTATATAAACTATAAAATATTTTTAAAAAGTTTTTAAACCATCAAAAGTCCTTTAAAAAAATTAAAAACCTAACAAATTTAGTTCTGACAGATTACCAAACTCTCTTTTGTTTCTATGTGGAGAAATAATCATCTTGGTAGAGTTAAACATTATTGCTGACTAGTAAAAATATTAACTTGACATATTTATGCATATGTCTTTTTTGATGTCAGAAGAATTCTATGTTTCATGAAAATGAACACAAGTCTTGGCCAGTGTTATAGGACTATGGAAAATAGATGATTTCAACCCAACTCTCCCCAAAAAAACTAGCAAAAAAAATCCCAAGAAGTCAATTCAACACCATCTCCTTCTGCCACACACCCTTGCCAATTAGCAAGGTGTAAGGGTAGCATATCTTTAAGTGTCTGCCCCCCGCCACCAGCTTCCTTCAAATAACCCTATTTGTCCTCCACTGAAGCATGAATTACTTGTACCCACAAAATTTCTAAGAATCTTTTCCTTAGAAAATGTCCTTTGAGCATTATTTGTGAGCGTTACTGAAAAAAAATAAAGCTTTCAAAGACTCAAAGATTGTCACTGGAATTTTTTTGAGGACAGACCATAAATATTATGCAATTAATCTTTTTAGTGTAAATGCCAAAATCCAATTTTCCTCACCCGAGATGGGAAGTGAGTATTAAATCATTACCAACAACAGTGGACAGAGCCCTCACTGCATGCATTATTAGGGCCCTGCATACTAATCAAAGAAAGGCAAGTTCTGCCCACATAGAGCTTACGGTTTATGCCAACACCTGGCCCAAATCCACGGAAAACAGAAAAGCAAACTGAACCCTCTAGAGGCACACATACCAAATGGTGGTTTGGTCAAACCACTGAAGGCAGATATTACTTAACAATACCTAACATTTAGAGTTCTAAAGAGTCTTGTGTGTTTTGTTCATTTTTGAGGTTAAAGAAAATCCCTCAGAGTGGATTCCTATTTCTCCCAACACAGAAAAAAATAATCTGTAACAGAAACTTAAATTGGAGAAGTCAAGTGTTAGTAGTTAAAGGCCAATCCTTCGTGTAAAGGATGATTAGCCTAATTCCATACCAACCCATAATTGATTCTATACTTCAAGCTCTTCCTCTCAGCAATGCTATGTTTCAGTTAAGAGAGGATGTGACCTACCCAGGGTTTACTCAGCTAGTAAGCAGGTATTCAAACCTAGGTCTCTGGTCTTTAAGTCTACCCTTGCTCTACAGGGCTCTAGTAAAGCATGTTGCCTCAAGAGCAGAGATTCATACATCCCAGTAATTCTGTCTCTAGTTGGTGAGGAACATTACTTCAGAAATCATGGCTACGCTTCCTAACAGTGGTCCTCAAAATGTGGCGCTCCTAAGACCCTTTCAGAGTAGACGTCAAAACTATTTTTATGATAATATGAAAACTCTTTATTTCTAATATTGTAATTATACTTATATAAACAAAAGCTATGTAACAGATATAAACAAAAGCTCTTTTTGGGTGGGTTGGTCCTAAATAGTTTCTCAGAGTGTCAAGGAGTCCTGAGACCAAAACGTTTGAGAACTTGTGCTTCATGACATCAGCTTCAAAGGGCTGAGGATTAATTCCAAGTGCCTTGTACTCCTTGGTAACTAGAAAGTTTATTTTTATATCAGTCATAAAAAATAATTTATAGGACAACAGACTCACAGGCCTGGGGGGTGAAGGCAGGACAAAATATATTGAATCCTAGGGAACTTAAATGAATAAATTGATAAGGATGTACAATTAGCATCTCTTATTTTCATGCAAATGCATGATTCTAAATACATAAGGATGTGGAAAAGTGTTATTCCTTAAATATTAAAGAAATTTACCCAGGAATATTGTTAATAGGATTGAGTTTCACTGTAAAAAGTAAATTTTGCCCATTCTCTAGCCAGGGCTAACAAGAATTGACTGCACCTAGATAAACTAACTAGAAATTTTCTGTCTGGGTTACATTTCTTTCTTAGCCATCTTTGTGGCTTACACACAAGGATTTTATTATATAAAGTAGGAAAACAATTCCATGTGGAGTTACTATTAAATCTAACTAGTATCTGTGGGCATTTTGTCATCTCTGATACTCTTAAAGGAGGGCATACATGAAGAGGAATGCCCATTTAACCACCTTGTTTGTCTTATCTTTCTGGGAACCAGGCCTCCATGCCACTTCCTTCAGGCTCCTTGCCATGGCACTGTTCTCAGGCAATCTCCACTCCCCTTGAGACTTGGATCTACCTCTGCTTCACCCCTTCCCCTTAGTGCTGATGGTGAACTTTTTGCCTTATCTTGCTGGGATCCAGGCTCCACACTTCCTGCCATCTTCTCACAATATTGCCTGCTTTCCAGCACCCTATTATGTATTGCCTTCTCCCATTCAAACATAAACTTTTTGAGGGCAGGGACTATCTTCTTTGCTTGTATTTGTAGCTCAAGTGCTTAGCACAATGCCTGGCACATAGTAAATACTTAATAAATGCTATACCTATCTATTTATATTTGACAAATGGTCAAACAGCTTGTATTTGAAGAGTTCCCCACCCCCTCCAGTCAGGGGAATACACTATTTTCTGAGGCAAATCATATTATGTTGGAGCAAGCTCTGATTGTTGGGAAATTTTTCTTACATCAAGCTGAAATCTGCCCATGTTAGGTATATTCTATTCCTTTCAGTCAATCTGTCAACAAACATTTATCAAGCTCTTACTCTGTAACAGGGGCCATTCCTAGGTAAGAGGCCATCATTCCTTTATTTCAACCTGTGGTCCAGAATTCTATATTACCTTCTCAGAAATCATCTTCCTATCTACATCTTCACTTCCAAATTTCACTTCTTTTTTTTTCAGAAGTCTGTCTTTAATCAGGAATGGTGTTGAAAACTTTCACAAGGGATCCTACTCAAATGACTTATTATGGCACGTGGAGGTGATCTTAAGTTCTCAAAGACTAGATCTAGAGGAAAGTAAGCTGGCAGATTCTACCATGGTAAGTTGTCAAGTGTGATCTTAGCAACAGACTTTTTCTTCTTTCTGAGTACCACTTTTGTTAAGCTTGGAGAGGTTCATCACCAGTAAGCTGGCCACTTGGTGATTAATTCTCTGGCCATAGCAGGTCATGATATTAAGAAAAATACAAAATGATTCTTAATCCTGTGTAACCCCTCATACTTTATTTTTATCATTCTATGTGCCCAAATATTTTTCCATATACATAGCATTTTGTGAGAATAATTTATGCACACCTTATAGCCATCCTTGATCACGGTATTGGGAGGTGACAGATGGGACCTCATAAGTGATATTCTTCAATAGACCACATCTTTATCCTCACATAATTCACTGACAGATATGAAGTAAGATCTCAGTGTACTTACTGTCTACTGGCTATTAAAAAACTCTACAACATTTGATTCAGTAGAACAAAATACTGCCTTAAAGGCTTTCCATGACAAGGTGGCTCCTGTGTATTTGTCAAAATTATACAAACTTTTTTGAAAGGTATATCAGGGATAATCTTATTCAACAGTCCTCTAATCATTAATACAAAATGAGGCATAAAACAGGGAGAAACATGCTTATCAACAAATATTTGCCACTGTCATAGTGGACTTCTAGTTCAGAGTTCCAATCAAAGAGGTATTCCAATAGATGGTGATGTCCTCCAGATAATTCTGTTTGAAGATGATTTTGTATTGAATGCATCAAGCCCCAAACCTTGGAGAGCATCCCAACAGCAATCCATAATTGCTCCAAAGAGTTTAACCTAACTCTCCACACAGGACAAACTAAGTGAATATGAAGAATTCATATGGTCTAGCCTGAGATATGCATTGTGAGGTCACCATTACTCAGAATTGAACAGGAAGAGGAAAGCAGGTTGCAATGCCTTTGGGAATCTATAAAGTTCTTTTAATGACAAAAAGCTTCTTCCCGAAACAAAGGCTCATCCTTTTTACGGCGATGTTTTTCTGGGGATACTGTATAGCAGTGAATCATGAAACGCTATAGCCTCTGCAGGACTGATGTTGAGGACCCCACAGAGCACAATGGAGAAAACATATTGGGTATAAGCATGCTGGAACATGTTATAATCAATGCATTACAAAGGAAAAGTTGGGTAAAGGATGTCGTCAAAGAGATGTATGGTCAAAAAAGAAGATAAAGTGTTGAAGTGACCAGAGCAAGTGGACATCTTGTATGTTCAGTCCAGTGATATCCTCACAATGTCAAACAAACTTGAGGAAGGCTCCCAAAACCTTGAAGGTAGCCCCTGTGATGCATTTATGGGAAGATTTTATGGACAAGGCTTACTCTGGTGAAGCAAGCACGAATAGGTTATCTATATCCTTGGGTGGAAAACCCATATCAAGGAGTTCACAGACTTTTGAGAACTGGAGAGATAAAACATCCCCCATGCTCTTTTTACTAGTTTCTTGTCCAAGACTTCACAATCTTTAATTGGCTCCTTCAGGAAGCATATCATTTGTCTTCACTTGACCCATCAGGAATAGTCAGTAGTCATTAGATTAGCCATTAGATATTAATATAATATATACTAATAGTATAATATGTAATATCATGTTACATATTTTACTACTAGTACATATTATATATTGTATTACTATAATATCACATCTAGAATACATGCCCTGGAAAGATACCAGACCTCTTTACCATTCTTGTTAGTATGACAAATGGCTTCCTTGTTACCAGCTAGCAAGGATTCACCAGTTAGCATTATTAGTCTCCTCTTCCCCTTCCCATTAGTAGATGACCACTCTCCTGATGACACTAGTGGGTCGCCAACGGCTGCATCCTCCTCCATGAGTTTATTTCTACCCTCTTGTTGAGTAGTACTTTACTCCTCTTCCTTTTCTGTGTATTTTTCCTATTGTCCAACATCCTGACACTTGTTAGAATTTTCCAGTGCCTCTTTAGATTCATGCATTTCTCTCTTTTTAAGTGTTTCTTTCATTCTATTAAAGAATTCTTTATTCTCTCAGCAACCTGGAGAGTAGAGGCATTTCTCCAGATCTATCACTTTCTCCTTTTGTAGGTAGGCTGCCTGATATTATATGTATACTTCATTGTAACCTAGCACTTACAGAAACACAATGCATTTTGCAGGCTACTGGGAAACTCCTCTTGCCCTGGGTACTTGTTGGCAGTGAGATTCTCAAGTCCTCTGTCATTTTTGTTGGTAGCTTTTTTCTTTCTTTTTTTTTTTTTTGGTAGCTCTTGATACTCAATTTAATGGTTTGCTCCAGGCTCTGTCACTGGGGGATTTTGAATAAAGCTCCAATAGGGACTCTGTCACTGGGAGGGTCTGGATATAGCTTCTATAGGGGCTCTGTCACTGGGAGGGTCTGGATATAGCTTCTATAGGGGCTCTGTCACTGGGAGGGGGGCTTGAGTAAATCTTCATTTAATTAGAGAGAACACCCCACATTTTCTCATGATATGCCAGCTTACCTAGTTGCCTCTAATCAATACATAGAAGATTTCAACCCCAATGCAGAGAGGAGCCTCCCACAGCTGTTGTAGGAGAAGGGCTCAAAAAGAGTCCAATTTTCTGCTATGTCCTTCCTTTCTTGTTCTCTACCCCATGATAAGACTCCAAATTCCTCCTCCTTTATTGTCATTTTCTGCTATGGCAACCTCTGCCATAGGTATGTATATTGTTAACTTGAACATTCTAACATACTAGAATGATAGAGTTAGATGGCAATTTAGACATCTTCTAGTATTGAGTCCAAGACGTTCCCAAAAATAAAGTGACTTTCCCAAAGCCACACAGCTGCTAAGTGGTAGAGTTAGAATGAGAACACAGCTCAATGATAACACACACATATAATACAAATATATTATATTAATTATAATATATACAAATATGTAATATATATTATACTATTAGATTTATTAACATAGTAAATATTAATAGCATAATATATAATATTATGTTATATATTATATATTATATTACTATAATATATACTAATAGTATAATATACCACATATTCTATTAGTATATATTATATATTGTATTAATATAATATATAATAATAGTACATTAATATAATTATAGTTACATAATACATTAATATATTATAATAACACATTTCCTGGCCCTACCCCCCACTCCCCAGCAACTGTTCCCAGTTAAACATTATTATTTCCAGCATTTCTATTGTCTGAATGTCCCCTTCTGGAGAAAGTCTGCTTTGCCAGCTTAAAACAACAATCCCTTGCCAAGGAAAAACAAAAAACCAAAACCCAAACCCTTGCATTGGCTCTCAAGACATCTTTATTAGGCTTGGAAAGGGAGAAATTCTCCCAAATTACCAAGGAGATTTCCTTTCTCCGAGTATTAGATTCAAGATAGCCATTATCCATGCTATGTGAACCCTAGGGATCAGCCTGGTGATTTGGTAGGAGCCTTTGACTAGTAATTAAGCACAAGTTATTTCCTGATTTAACTTGATTTTAAACATTAGTAAGCACTTACTGTATGCAAGGCATTCTACTAAATGCTCACAAAGGAATGATAGATATGATACAAACCCTACTCCCTAGGAGCTCACAATCTAATCGTAAAGAAAGACATAGACAATTCTTACAAGGGAGAGTGATCTAAGTATCAAGAAGGTATTCAGGTTAAGCGCTGTCAACATTTTTCAGAGGGAGATCACTTTAAAGAGGACGATGCTGCTGCTGCTGCCAATATTGATAACAGAAGGAAAAAGAAGAGACAGCTAGGTGATGTAGTGGATAGAGCACTAGGCCTGGAATCAGGAAGACTTATCTTCTTGAGTTCAAATCTACCCTCAGACACTTACTAGCTGTGTGACCCTGGGCAAGTCCCTTAACCCTGTTTGCCTCAGTTTCCTCATTTTTAAAATGAACTAGAGAAGGAAATGACAAACCACCCTAGTATCTTTTCCACGAAAACCCCAAATGGACTAATGAAGAGTCATACATGACTGAAAAATGACTGAACAACAGGAAAACATTTATATAGCATTTTAAGATTTGCATAGGGCTTTATCTTTGTTTTCACTTTCATTATCTCATTTAATCCTTATCACAACTGCATGAAACAGGGCTACGACAATGTCTATTTTACAAATGAGTGACTGAGGCTGAAAAAGGTGAAGTGACTTAGCAGGGTCACATAACTAGTGAATATCTGAATCAAGATTTGAACTCAGGTCTTCCTGATTCCAAATCCACAGGGACGTAGTTGGGCTTTTGAGGCCACAAGTGACTTGTGCTTTCCCTCTACAGATACTGGTTTTATAAAGGAGAAAAAATAATTCCCTATGCCTACTGAGGAGCATCAAAACATTCTCTTGATGCTGATAATTGCGTAGGCATGTCATTGGAAACGAGTCCTGAGTATGTGACATCAGTTAATGATCACTAGTGTGAATGAGTAAGAGAGAGAGGGAATAATGTAGCCCTACTCTGAGTCAGAGTGGATTGTATGATGAAGAAGAAAGATTAATTCTCAATGGGACAGCATGTGGAATATCTGAGAACATGTTCTCTGGGTGACTATTACCCTCCATCTCAGCAAGACCAAATTTAGGGAGCAATGTGAGAGAGCCTGAGGAAATTCTCTTCTTCTGAAGGGCATATTTCTGACAGGCTCCCTCTAGAAAATAACCAGAGGATTCAAGAGGACTCAGACTATGGCATGTGAATGTGTGCAAGTAGGAACACGATGATGCATTGAAAGAAGGAAGAGACTTGAACAACACAAAAATTTTTAAAAAACCTTCTTTGTGCAATGCACCATGCAAAGTTCTGGTGATATACATCCCCTATCCTCAAGGAACCCTCAGTTTTTCTTCTAAGACCAATAGCTGAAGGAACTGGGGATGGTTAACTTAGAGACTAGAAGCCTAGAGGTGTGTGTGTGTGTGTGTGTGTGTGTGTGTGTGTGTGTGGAGAGGAGAAGACAAGATAACTATCCTTAAGAGTTTAAAGAGCGTTGTATGGAAAACAGATTTGAAATGTTCCACTTGGCCTTAGAGGGGAGAACTCGGAGAAATGGACAGATGTTGCAAAGAAGCAGATATAGGTTTTATAAAGGAGAAAAAACAAACTTCCTGACAATTAGAGCTATTGAAAAATGGAACGGGCTGCCTTAGCAAGCAATGGGTCTATCTCACTGGAGGTCTTTTTGCTGGGGGAGGGGGTGGCGGAGGCGGGGGG
>CM053622.1:325929863-325940437 GCA_028646595.1 Phalanger gymnotis | reverse complement strand
CAGACATGGGATCCCTATTAATATTAAATCTGCTTGTAGCAACAAAAGCTACTGTAAAAACATAGCAAATAACTCTATCACATAATTTTTTTTAAAAATAGCATGAGAAGGAATCTTTCCAACTACCACCTATGGTACAGATATAGTTTTGATACCTAAACCAGAGAGAATTAAAATAGAAAAAAGAAAAGTAGAGAGCAATATACCTAATGAATATAGATGCAAAAATTTAAATATCAGCAGGCTAAAATATCACATCACAGATTATACACTATGATCGGGTTGGATTTATCCTTGAGAATGCAGGGTTGGTTTAACATTAGGAAAACTATAAACTTAGCTACATTAATAAATACAGAAAAAGCTTTCGACAACTGTGAGACCAGTTTCTGTGAAAAAAAATCAAAACATTAGAAAACATAGGAATAAATGAATCTTTCCTTAAAATGATAAATTAATTTTAAGGAAAGGTTCATTTATTCCTATTATACATATATAATACATGCCTATATAATTTATCTATGTGTGTGTATATATGTATTATATAAATATTTATAAGCATATATAAATATTTAATATATAATTCTAAATATGTTAAGATTTATAAGCATATATAAATATTTATATACATATAAATACATACATACATATATAAATATTATATACATATAAATACATACATATATATGTACAATCAAGAACTTCCATTATATGTAATGTAGATAAACTATCGATTCATTTGGTTCATTGTCACTACTTCTATTTGGCATAATATTAGAGATGCTTGCTATAGCAAAAGACAAGCAAAAGAAATTGAGAGACTCTCCATAGGTGAAAAAGAAACAAAGTTATCACTTTTTGCAGATGATATAATAGTATATTTGAAGAACCCTAAAGAGTCAACTATAAATTAATTGAAACAGTAACTTTTGCAAACTTGTAGAATATAAAATAAATCCAAACAAATCACCAGCATTTCTATAAAATACCAATAAAACATCAGGAAGAGATGGAGAAATTCCACTTAAAATTACTATTGAATATAGTAATATAAAATAATTGGGAGTTTGTCTTCCAATATACACACAAGACATATATAAATACAACTATCAATGACTTTACAGAGATAAAGTCTGACCTAAATAATGGGAAGATATAAATTACTCATGGATAGCATGAGCCAATATAATAAAAATGACAATGCTACTTAAATTTATTTACTTATTTATTGTCATAATTAAACTATTAAGGGATTACTTTCTATAACTCTCATAATGAAATTCATATAGAGTAGGGGAAAGGCCAAAAATCTCAGGAAAAACACTAAAGGGGGCCTGTCTGCATGAGATCGCTATATGACAAAGATTAATCATTGAAACTATTTGATACTGGTTAAAAAAATAGAGAGATCGGTCGGTGGCACAGATTAGATGCCCAATGTACTGAAGCAAATGTATCTTGTACCCTAGTAGATAATAAGCACAAAGACCCTAGCTAGTGGAATAAAGACTCAAATTGGACAGCAGTATGGAAGAACTTAGTTCTAGATCAACACCTTATACCTTATACAAAGATAAAGTTCAAATGGATGCCTGATCAAGTTATAAAAGTCACATCACAAATAAATTAGAGACACGTGGATGGATGACTTGACGGATGACATTTAAAAATGAGGATAATTTAAAAATAGAAGATATTTAAAATTTTTTAAATGAAATCAGGAAAGAGCCAGTCAGTAAATAACCATTTATTAAGCATTTACGATGTGCCAGGGACCGAAAGGCAAAACCACCACAAAAATTGTCTCTTGCCTCAAGAATCATACATTCTAGGGGAGACAACATATCAAAAATTAGGTACATTCAGTGTGTATACGGAGTAGATTAGCTTAGCACAGTGCTTGGCATACAGTATGTGCCTAATAAATGTTGATTCATTGCTTGATAGATAAATAGAAGTAAATCTGAGAGGAGGCATTAGGAGCTGGGGCACTGGGGGGAAGGCCTCTTGCAGAAAGTGGGCTTTGAGCTAAGTCGTGAAAAAAAGCCAGGGCAACCAAAGAGTGGGGATGAGGGAGTAGATTATTCTAGGAATGGGGAACAGCAAGTACAAAGGTATGGAGTCATGTTTGAAGAACTGAGAGAAGGTGAGTGTAGTTGAATCACTAACTCCCATGGAGAAGGGGCCTGCTGTATGCACCAAGTGCCAACCAACTGCCACATACAAGGCAGAGAATCTAGCCTAGCAGAAGTAGCAAAGCACTCTGAGAGACAGGAAGCAGCCTGTACTAGGCAAGCCAAACCATCGTGACCCCCTTAAGGTCCTCTAAGTCACTGACAAAGATTGCCCAGGACGCGGAGCCCAAGAGCCCGAGGAAGAGCAATGATTTCAGCCCAGTACCCTCAGCCACCACCATCTTAGGAAACAACTCCTATGGAGATGCTGCCTGGGATCTGCTCCTGCAGGTGCTGCAGCCTTAGCTACCGAAGACCTGGAAAAAAAGTTCTTGTCATCAAAGTCCTTAGTGGTGTCAGAAATTGAGATGATCTTATCAGTGGACATGACATTAAAGAAGAGGCCTCAGAGTAGCTAAGTGGTGCAGTGAGTAGGGCACCGGCCCTGGAGTCTGGAGGTCCTGAGTTCAAATCTTGCCTCAGACACTTGACACACTTACTAGCTGTGTGACCCTGGGCAAGTCACTTAACCCCAATTGCCCTGCCTTCCCCCCTCAAAAAAAAAGAAGAGGCCTCAAAATCTCCTTTGCTGCTGCACCTTAAGGACCAATGGACTTTTCATCTGACTTGCAACTAAAACCTTCCATTTATGTTGTCTGCTCCATTAGAAGATGAGCTCCCTGAGGGCAGGCACTGTCTTACTTTTCTTTTGGTTTACCCAACGCTTGGTATAGTGCTTTGTACATGTTAAATAACTTAATAAATATTTCATCCATTCATTTATTCATTCACAGAGAATGTGGAGACGCGTAAAATATGAGAAGACTGGAAAGGTAAGAAGAGGTCATTTGAAACGCAAAATAGAGCACTTTTTATTTGATCCTGGAAGAAGCACAATGAGGATGGCGGTCAGATCTATACTTCAGAAGAATAACGTTGGCAATTGAGTGAAGGATTGGGGTGGGGAGAGACTTGAGGCAGGGAGATCATTTTGTAGAGAGAGGGAATGAGGGCCTGAACTAGGATTGTAGCTATATGAACAGAGAGAAAGGGACGAATACAAAAGGTATTTTAAAAGTAGAAGTGACAAGATTTGGCAATCAATAGCATATGTGAGATGACAATGAGGTTGCAAACCTGGGTGACTGGCAAGATGGCAGTGCCCTTCCCAGGAATGGGGAAGTTTGGAAGCCTGGAGAATTTATGGAATAGATAATAGATTCTGTTTTGAACATCATGAGTTTAAAATGCCTAGAGGGCACCCAGGGCTATATATAGATCTGAGAATCGTCTGCACAGATGAGTGATAGCTGAAGCAATGGAAACAGATATGATCACCCAGTGAGCTGGTAGTAGAGAATTAAGGGCCTAAAGAGGTCAGAATAGAGTATTGAGGGATGCTCAAGTTATACTTTAGTGGATATGACATGGATAAAATGTCAGCAAAGGAGACTGAGAAGGGTCAATGGGGCAGATAGGAGAACCAATAGAAAACAGTATCACAAAAACTTAAAGAGGAGAGAGTATCCAAGTGGAAAAGATGATCAACGTTGTCAAACACTATAGACAGGCCCAGAAGAATCAAGCCTGAGAAGAGATCCTTGGAATTAGCAGCTAAGAGATCACTGGTAATTTTGGGGAGGGGAGTTTCAGTCGAATGATAAGATTGGAGCCAGACTGCAGAGGGTTTAGAAGAGAGTGAGTGGAAGTAGAGAGGAGGTGGAGGGACCAAGTCTTGAAGGGGAGGAGAGATATAGGATGATAGGTAGCAGGAAAGGTAGGGTCAAGTGAGGTTTTTTTTTTAGGATGGCAAAGACACAGGCATATTTGTAGGCATCAAGGAAGGAACCAGTAGTTAGAGATACATTAAAGATAAAGGTGAGGGGAGGACAGGAGGGCATTTTGCAGGAGAAGGTGAGAGGGTATTCACTCAAAGGTACAAGTGTGGGGTTTAGCCTTGCTCAGTGAAAGCATAGCCTAAATGTTCCTGTTGAAGGACAAATTGGCGGAGTTGAATTATACTAACCTATCTTGGTTCCTGACAAGAGTAGATCCACCATGTTTTTGGTTACCACAAAAAGTGGTAATGATGCTTAAAAAGATGACGCTAGGAAGACATCCTGCACCTGGAACTTACTACCTGGGTGACTTTGAGATGGAATTGGACGAGATGACCTCAGGAGACAATTCCACCTCCATGGAGCTGACCTTAATAACATCTTTGCTTACATCACTCATCTCAACAGCCTCCAGTGCTTATCTTTTGCCTAGAGAATAAAGTTCAAGTTCTTTAGTCTGACATTCAAGGCTACTTCATTCTTTCAATTAATCTGACAGCAGTGGGTAGAATGGATTGGAAGGGAAGAATGAAGACAGTAAGACTATTTAGGCCGTTGAAGTAGTCTGACCAAGAGGTAAAAAGAGAAGGAAAGGAAAGAAGAGACTGTGCAAGACATGGGGTGGGGTAGAATTGATAGGATTTGGAAGCTGATTGCCTACAAGGAAAAAGTCAATTACAATTCTTTTTTTCTTTTGAGACTGTGTCTCCCTATCTCACCAAGGCTAGAAGTACAGCAGCAACTTCATAGGTCTTATCCTTTACTCAAATGTAATTCTGATGTCTGAAACAAAAGTGACTAAGAATGGTGATATCATTAAAATTATCAGGACATTAGGAAGCAAAACAGGATTTTAGGGAAAGACGTCTTCAGTTTTGGATGTGTCGAATTTGCCAGTGGGAAATAGGTGTGGAGAGGCTTAAGGACAACTGTGAATTTGAGACTGAATTTCAGGCAAAAGGTAGAATAAAGACGTATGTTGGGAGTAACTGTAGAGGGGTTTATTAAAACCAAGGCTAGAAATGAGGTTAACAGGAAACAAGAATGTAAAAGCGAAAGATATCAAGAAATACTGTTACATAAAATACTATTTTTACAGACTACATAGGGAAGTAAATTAAGCTAGAAGTGGGCAGGTAGACTGAGAGAATACAGAGGGATCACAAGATTGAAAGTTTTGATGAGGCCAAATATGAAGTTCATTGGAGTGGCCAAATAGGATGGAATATTACAACAAGAAAGAAAAATTTCTGAGGCTGAGATCTTAAAGGTGGGTGGTTGAAGTGGCGCAGATCACAGACTCACAGCATCACAAAATGTCAGAGCTGGGAGGGACCTTAGAGATCATTATTTCCAATACCCTCATTTTTGTAGATAAAGAACCTGAAGCTCAAAGAAGAGAAGTGACTTTCCTGAGGTCACCTCTCTAGTTAATAGCAGATATGAAGTGGGGTGCTTGGGAATGGGGCGGGGGGAGAAGAAATAAACATTTATGTACTGCCTGGTATGTCCAGGCACTGTGCTAAATGCTTTCCAAATTTGATATGAAGGTCACTGGAGTAGAGAATGTCAAGTAACTTTTGAGGCAGGAGGTGGGATAGTTCATCATCAAGGATGTCAAAGGTACTGAGGATGATGGCAGGAGATGAGGTAGATGAACTGTGAGCTATGTGCAAGAGAGTGAGCCGAAGATGGGTAGACAGTAGCAATGATGATGGAGTGTAGTCAAATGGAAGGGACTTCAAAAAAAAAAGATGAGAAGTTGGGGTGTGAGCAAATGGGGCCTGAATTAGGGTGGGGTCCATGAACTGAGATAGTAGGAAGGATCACAGAAGAGATGAATACAAGAAAACTTCTGAAGGAAGAATCAAATAGAAGTAGGGGACTGATTAAATGTAGAATTGAGGAGCAAGTCAAGAGGAGAAGCTGAAGGCAATTCAAAGGAAAATGCCCTGTGTGGATACGGTGTGATATGTTTATGGATATGGTGGATATTGTGGAAACAGGTCATAGGATCATAGAGATTCTCTAGTCTGGTGGTTCCCAAACAGTGAGCTCTTGATCTCTGGAGGGGAGGGGATATAGCAAAGTGTCTACAGATTAAGACCACATGAAAATCCATACATTAGCAAGTATACCTTCTGTAGGCTGAATTAATATCTTACATACACAGTTCTCACACACATGCACATACACACATATATAAATAAAACTGTTTTAAAAAGTATATAGATTCTGCTGTGATATATAATAGCCATTTCAAAGCATTATTAAATTCATCATACTTTTTATCCGTGTATATTTTTCTAATCAGTAGATGATGATGGTATTATCATTTGGGGGTCTACAACTTTCTTTGACATTAAAAAGGAGTGCTTGTGCTAATTAAAAAAAACTATGACATCAATCCAATCCCTTCATTTTAACAGAAGTGGAAAGTGAAGCCTATGGGATAATAATAGGTGGCATTTATATAGTGTTTTAAGGTTTGCAAAGCACTGTGTAAATATTATCTCATATTATTCTCACAACAACCCTGGGAGATGGGTGTTATTATTATCCCTATGCCACAGATGAAGAAACTGAGGTGGACAGAGGTTAAGTGTCTTAATCAGGGTCACACTGCTAGTAAGTACCTGAGGCTAGATTTTAACTCAGGTCTTCTTGACCCCAGGCTTATTATCCAATGTGCTATCTAGCTATCCATAAAGCAGCTATCCCAAGGTCACACACTGGTAAATGGTAGACCTAAGATTTGAATCTAGGTTTCCAAACATCAGATCGAATACCTTTTTTTCCATTATGCTAATAATGTTGCATAGTGAAAAGAATCACTCCATCCTTCTCTCCCCCTGTTTTTGTTCTTTCTTTTGTTCCCTCTTTCCTTCTTTTGCAAAGATAGAAATATTTATTAAGGAATATACATTATCAGATGGAAATCAGAGGTTCATAGTAATCTGACACTAGCCCTGAAGGTGCACCCCATTATTCATCATCCATGACCCCGAGTTTCTCCTTCCACAATTAATTACTCCATTTTCAACCAAAGGCTGCTGAAAATTATAGGTGAGAATGTTTAGCTCTCACGGGCCAAAGTCCTTTCTTAGCTCTGCTTCACACAGTCCATTGAGCACGAAGGAGCTCAACAAATATTATTTAATATTTATGCAAAAGAGTGGCTCCATTTTTTTTGCCACAAATACCCTTAGAATAAAAATTTCTATCTTGGGAGTTTCAGCTAACCACAAGTTTAACTTGTAGGAGCCAGAAGTATGATGTGGCTGCTAAAAAAGCTAATGAAATCTTAAGCTGCCTAAATAGAAGCAGTGTTTATGTCAAAGGAAGGTAGAACCAGTCAGACTTTATTCAAGATTCTATGTGATTTAGAGCTGAAAGACCCCTTAAAAATCATCTGGTCCAACCCCCTCATTGAACAGATAGGGAAACCAAGTCACCTAGATGTGAAGAAACTTGCCCTAGGTCACCCATGTTACCAAGGCAGGATTCGGACCCTGGTTTTCCGACTTTCGATCCAGGTTCTTTCTGTAACCACATTACTGAATTATTCTAGTTCTGTGCAATGTATTTAAGGAGAGTCACTGCCCAGCTGTGCAATGTTCAGTGTGGTAGAAAATCCAGAAACCACGTCCTCTAAGAAAGAGCTGGAGGAGTTTGGGATATAGAGTATGAAGAGCTAAAATCATGGAGAAACATGACACCAATCTGCAAATATTTGTCAGGCTGGCTTAAGGAAGAGGAAATAGACTTGTAAGCTGTCTGTGGAACCCCACAGGTCAGAACTAGGAATGCGAGTGGAAATCATTGCAGCTTTCAGCCCAAACATACAAAACTTCCTAACAACTAGTGCTGACTAAAACTAGAGCAAGTAGTCCTGGGAAGGAGTGAGTGCTCTATCTCTAGACGAGTGGCTGTGTAATCGTCCATTTTTAAGGATATTGTAGAGGAGATTGCTGCACTGGGGAGAAAGTTGGACTGGAGCCTCTCTAGGATCTCTTCCAACTCTAATATTCTCTGACTCTAGTGCCCATCTTAGAAAACCTGCTATGATGCCTCCTCACAAATGGAGAGTCTCCTTAGGGAAACTAACTGGCACCTTCTTTTTTATCTCTGGCTCCACAGAATTAAGGTTATTTCCATCAATGTGACTATTGAGGAATTCCTCACTGAACTTGGCGATTAATGCACTGAACAGGAGCATTAGAGAGCCAAGAAAGGGGTGGGAGTTGGGAACTGGAGGATCTGGGCCTAAATCCTGGCTCTGCTACTTGCCATCCATGTGACTCTGGGTCTCAGGTTTTTTCCTCTGTAAAATGAGAGTTAGAGTTTGGGGGCTGGACAAGACTTCTAAAGATCCTTCTAGCTCTAAATCTGTGGTGGTAAATTGTTATTGCTCCGCAGTCTTTTCAGACTCTTCTTGACCCTATTTGAGATTTTCTTGGCAGAGATACTAGAGTGGTTTGCTATTTCCTTTTTTAGCTCATTTTACAGATGAGGAAACTGAGGCAAACAGGTTTAAGTGACTTGCCCAGTGTCACACATAGCTAGTAAGTGTCTGAGGCTAGATTTGAACTCATGAAGATGAATCTTCCTGATTCTAAGCACCACCTAGCTGCCCCAGTGGTAAGAAGTTCCACTAATGTCTTACCCTGATGTCTTTTGTCCCATGAAGTTGAATCTTAATCTTTGGAGGCTAGATCAACATAAGGCAAGCTCTTGTAGATCCTTCTAAGCTGGAAAGACTTCACATATAGGCCAAGGACCAGCCTAGCAATGTAGGCAGAGAGGCTTACCCTTCAAACTCCCAGGTGGTGGTTTTGGGGGAGCCACAGACCATAATTAGACTACTAAGGCACTATGATGGGCCTCTGTAGAAGGAGCACCCTTATCAGTGAAATCATGGCTCTCTGAAGCTTCGAAAGGAGACAACAGGAATCAGCCATGAAGGAAACATAACCTGGAGCAAGCAAAACCCTTCTTATCTTTTGGCTAATAAGGCTTGGGGCCGAAATGACTAGGTAGCATTAATGAGGCAAGGGACTTGGTGTGACAGAATTTCAAGTCATGAAGTATGCTATCATAAAACAGAAAATTTTCTTATACAAGAATCTAGAGCAATGCTGTCAAACTCAGATAGAAATAGATCCCAGCTGAGTTTGACACCTCTAGCCTAGAGAGCACAAATCAGCAACCAGATTAAAAAATGGTGCATTTCGTGGACCACTTGTTTCATTTGTCTATAGGATACAAGACAGCCAGCTTGATATTACATGGGCCCCTTTGACCCAACCATGCTCTGATGTGCAGCTACAACTCCCATCTGTACGTGACCAAGCTATTCCCCATTTCTCTCCCAACCAAGATTTAAAAAATATATTTCTACAGATTGTACCAAATATCTTAGTGGACTTTTAAGTTATAATAGCTTAAAAGCTACCATATATAGTTCCCATAGCTTAAAACTCTACTAAGACGTTTGGAACATTCTGTTGAGCAATCGATATAGATAGATATTGATATCTTTTGTTTTTATATCACCTCCATTTTCAAATATATTCCTCCTACCATCCTCAATTTTTATGAGATACTTTGAAGGAAAATAAAGAAGACCCAGACTGTTGGTTTCAGATTGCCATTCTAGAGGCTCTGGTTCTCCCGTAAGGCTGGTTGGCACCCTCTATAAAACAGCCTTGAGGACTGAAACTGAACCTCCACTTGCCTGACGTCTTGGTTAACTGGAACCTCTCTGTACTTTTTCACACAGTGTGTAATCAGCCTGTGGAATTTGCTGCCCCAAGGAATACAGAATGCCACATACTGGGGATGGATTTTTCAGGAAAGAGAAATCAACTAGATAGTTGTATAACCAATGATAATATTTATAGTTATGCAGCTGAGATAAGGATAATCAAATCTCATGCTACAGGGGAGAAGCCAACCCCTCCCTTCAGAGGTAGAAGGAATTTTTTCCACAGGCTTCAGCAATGTTTAATTGGATAGGTTTAAGATATCCTCCCTCCCTCCCTGCTCCCCCACCCCCATCTTCTATAGGAAATTGGTCTCTGAGCAGCATGTTGAACTAGTGAGCCCCACTGGATCTGGAATGGTAAATCCTAAGTATACTTCCACAACCCCAGGTTCTGTCTTCTTGTGAAGGAACTCTATTTTGCCCAGTATGAGCTGCCACATGAAAGCTACAACAGTCAGTGTCTTTCATAGAGATTTTGTCTGGCATTTGCCCTAAACTCATAACCACTATGGGATATTTAGACTCTTAGATCCTAGCTGTTCTCCATTCCATTGCTCCAACCCATTCTATTAGGAAGTAGTAAAGGAGAGACATCAAAGAGAGGCCTGAAGATTTGGAAGTATTCTCCATTGCACTTATACTTCTAGGGTATCCTCACACTGCTTCATGGACACTTCTTCTGTTGAATCAGAAGGAGAGAAGTTGTCTATTGTCTGTCCATTTACCAGTTCTACATCCCTTGTCATTGGCTGATTGAGCTGTCAATCAGCATTAAGCTACGCACATATCATGTAA
>CM053622.1:325889347-325929763 GCA_028646595.1 Phalanger gymnotis | reverse complement strand
CCTTCCTTCCTTCCTTCCTTCCTTCCTTCCTTCCTTCCTTCCTTCCTTCCTTCCTTCCTTCCTTCCTTCCTTCCTTCCTTCCTTCCTTCCTTCCTTCCTTCCTTCCTTCCTTCCTTCCTTCCTTTTCAAAGACTTCTTAGTGACTACAGAATATTTTTTTTTTAACTAAGAGGAAAACCAACAAAAATTCTGCCATTCCTTTGCTTTTAAATTATTTTTAGATTCTTTCGAAAGGGAGAAAAATCTATCGATGCCTTAAATATCCAAATAGGGTTATAGGAAAGAAATAGCATAATTGAAAAGTAAGTAGCTTGCTGGATTAAGCCTCTTTCCCAGAGAGCAACAAGCACACACCGAAGGTATTATGGGTGGACCATTGAAAGCTTTTCTTAAATTTTTTTTTAAGCCTCAGTTCACGTAAGAGACAATGGCAGAGTGGAGAGAGAGTGACCCTAGAAACTATTAAACCTGAATTCAAGTCTTAAGTTCTGACACATACTGGATGTGTGACTCCTAGGTCACTTAACTTCTCCAACCTTCTAGCTCTCTGAGGCTAAAAGTGGCAGAGAAGGTACAGACCTGCATTGGTGAAGGGAATTTCTCTACTTGGGATTTCCCTAAGCCAGCCTTTCTCAAAATAGAGACTCTTTCAGGGAACTTTCAAGGGCAAAATTATTTTTATAATAATATTTAGATGTTTTAATTGCTGATATGGTAAATATTGATAGATAAAACCCACATAAACAAAAACTCTTTGTTGTTAAGAATGTAAAGGGAGCCTGAGAACAAAAACTGCTGTCTTAAATCACTAAAATCACAGATCTAGTCCCCATCTCCTTGTTTATGCAAACAACCTTCTTAGTGCCCAAGCACTGAGAATTACAGAATGTCCAAATAAGTTATATGAAGCCATAATAACTTTGGGTTAAAGTTCTCCCTTTGTTTGCTCCATATATCTTGCACTTACAAAATGACCATCTCTACATGTGCAAAATGACCATTTTTTCCAGATGCAGAAGACCCTGGTCTATAACTGTAACACAAGCTTCCTGACTTCAATGGCAAGTTGTTTAATAAAGTTACTTGAGAAAATATGTGGAGGAAAACTATTAAAATACTATGTAACATGTATCGTGACATTACCTCAGAGATCCAACCCCAAGCTTACAACTCTGCACATAGTGGGTGTTTAAAATTGAAAAGACCAGAAGAATGATACAGCTTTACAACTCTACCTTTAAGTTTATATCCTTAAAGTCAATCAAATTCTCTCTTCCCCATGGCAAGCAGTGAAATTACTTTTTCTTTCTGTAGGTAGGGTCAGTCTTAACTAGAGATGGAATGATGTTTGCCTATGTTGTTGTCATCTGAGGTATATCAGGAAGGCCTCCTGCCTAAATGCATCTTTCTTTCTGCGTGTCTGAATTTATATGGCTGAAATTATACCATGTGATTTCATAAAGGAAGATTGGGGTGGGGCCTTGCTGAAAGCAATTTTTTTTCCTGCTTCACGATTTTACCAAGGGATGTAAATATTGAATGTGTAAAACTTCTGGCTACCTATCTCAAAGTCAGCTATGTGTCACCTACCTTATTCACTTTCTACTATGGAACCGTGACCAAAAGAATGTCTTTTATGCAGATTTTGGTGTCAAAGATGCAGACAGTGATCCAAAATAAATGCATTTTTAGGGACTCTGAAGTGATGAGGATGGGGTAAGTAAGAGGAAAAGAGGAAGAAGTGGAGGAAGAACAAATCTGAATGGGAAAGCTAGCTCTCATTTGTTGCAGAGATTCCAAAAGTCAACAGGGGGCCATGTGTCATGTGTCATGAAGATTTAATCATTTTCCTGTTAACTTCTTCAGAGAGCCAACATGTGTAATATCTTTGGCCTGAAAAAACCTAGCTTGGATAGAGCCAATGATGAAATTCATCACATATTGCCAGATATCCATTTATTCTATATTGAAATAGACTTACTCTTCTCTTAAGAAAATGAAGTACTTGGCTAAAAAGCTTTCACTCCAATTCTTTCCCTTAGTTTCTCAAATTCTAATATGCCCTCCATGTACTCCAGATGTTCAGTAGGTATGGAGATTTGAATTTCAGGAAGACATATACAGCATTGCTTAGAGGAATAAGAATGATCAAATATGAATATTCCACTTGGAAGAGCATAAATGGGACTTCACAGGGGAAATTTCAAGGTAAGATTGGCAGAATTCAAGTTAAGGTACATTTTCCCTAATTCCCTAAAATGAAATGCCTTGGCCAAGTAAAACAACGAGAAGTAATGGGTGTGGGTTTGGTGTGTACTTAGGATCTATCCTACTCAAAAGCAGAGATTGCTGAACTCAGAATATTCACTCTCAATAGATTTCCCATTGGGAAAAGCATTTCACTGGGACACGACCTCTGAGTTCTTAAGCTGGCATTCATGGCATGCAGAGAAAAGACTAGCAGCAATTAAATAACCTGATTCACACCAATAAGATGTTTTCTGATAGCTATTTGCTCAGCAGGCAATAAGTGGTGTGTTGAGTAGCAGAGTCCCTGCTTAGGGTTAAGCTTTGGCCCAGACCTCTCGGTCTGTAGCAAAAGCTTCACATTTGAGGCTCAGTCATAACCCAGTGAGTGTCTAAGTCTGATGATGCTTCACTTTAGAAAGACAGGCTCCTTCCTCATGAAATCACCTACCTTAGAAGGGCTACAGAAGGCTCCTTGGTCACTGTATACTCCAACCCATCAGAAACAGTCAAACCAATATGTAGCTTTGAATTACTCCTTTGGTACAAAAGCCTGAAGCCTCTTTGGCAGGTTGAACGATAACTTTGAGACGGCCTCTTTCACCCAGGTGAGTTCTCTGACACTGAATAACTACTTAGGATCTCTTTGTACCCGACAACTATTTTTCAAGACCAAGATTAATGAACTTTCTCTTTCTCATGTAAATGACATAAGTCTAGTACAGGCTCAGTCCATGGAACCAACAACAATCCCCAAACCGCATTCTCTCCGAGTTTTAACCTTCTCTGCTGTCAAGCCTTTCATAAGAGAGGCAAAATAAAAGAGCAAAATCAACTTGGCCTTTGTCTTTACTTGCAATTGAGAAGTAAATTGAGTCTATGTAACACAGAAGGAGAAAGGGAGAAGGAAAGGACTAAATTAGCCACCTGTTGCATAGCCAGTTCCTGCATCTTGCAATTCAAGCTTCTCTCATGTCTGGATTTTACATAGCCCTATAAGCATGTCACAACACTTCTGCTAACTTAAAAGGTGCCTACATCAGCTCTATGTGCTTTTTTGCTCATCTCTTAGTAAGCAGGTATACAACCATCTCCAAGGATGCTGAAAAAATAAAGGAAGGCAACAAAGGAGAGGGCCCAAGAAACTGCTAAAATCACACTAAGACTGACTGGGGGAGTCAAGAGGAGAAACTGGGTCATAAGGCCTTCACTCAGGTGGTATTGTTAAAAGAGAAGTAAGGTGGGGGGTGGGAAGAGAGTCCAGAGGGTTTGGCTCCCTGCTCTGGTCCCATTTGCGGTGCTGCCCCAACCACTTTTCCCTTCTTGAACTCAGCAGGTACCCATAAAATGGGCAGCAACAACTTGGCTGCAATTCCATTTCTCTTTGTTTTTTAAACTTTAGATTTCTACCTTGGAGGTTTCCAGTCACAAGAGCCTTCCAAAAAGAGTTGCCAAAAGCCATCTTTTGGGGTCTTGTCCTTCCAGTCAGTACCTCCCACTCCCTCCAGGAAGGTCTCTTTCAAATCAACAATGCCAAGTTTACATCTGTCATTTGGGATGTCCAAGGAATCAAAGAAACGTTTTCTATAATCAAATAACACACAACAGGATCTCTGGCTGACCTCCTTCAACCAGTGATTAGTGACTATTAGCAATGGGGTCTCAGCAGAGCTGCCAGGAACAAAAGATTTAGGCCTTCGTCCAAAATCTCTGAGCAGCAATAGCCCCACCTTGCAAGAGAGAAAAGCAAACTAAAAGCAATAAAGGACCCTAATGGGGTGTGATCCAAAGTGGAGCCCCAACTCAAGAAAAGTGAGAGATATCAGGTGATGTTGAAGGGGCTGTCAGAGGGACAGGAAGCAGGAAGAGTGGTGAGGAACTCACTGTTCCAATAAAACCCACTAAAAAGTGTGTTTTTCTGTTCTGGACTATTTGTACACAACTTGCTTCCCAGAAAAACTGCAGCACAGGAGTAAGAAATGTGGGAAGTATCCTTGTGCAATAACCTATATCAGGCTACTATTAAGAGTCAGTTTTGCAAACAAGTACTAAAAATGTGCCAGACAGAAATATATTTTTTGATGGGGTGCAGTGGGGTGTGGGGGAGTAGGTGTCAGACTTTCACTCTCTTACTAAGATACATGCATATGCAGTCAATCTAGATGATGCTGGGTGAGTGGAGACAAGTAATACTAATAATGCCTTACATTTATAGGGTGCTCTAAGCTTTAGAAAGCACTTAACAGTCACTCATAAATCTTTAAAGTAGATCATGACAGACATGATAAAGTGAGTCAAGCACTGACTCTGGAATTCGAGGGAGCTGGGATCAGGTCCCAGCTCTGCCACTAGCTAGATGCTGGACTGTGGCTAAGTCGCTTCTTTTCTTCGGACATCCCTCAGTTTCTTCATCTGTAAAATGTCGGAATGGGTTGAAAAGATCTCCAGGGTCCTTTACAATTCTACAGTTTTATTATTTTGAAATATGTCCCCCCTCAGATGTGTGAGAGGTAGCTGGACGGGTCAGGCGCTGGATAATAAAGAGTTGGAACGATCTGTCCACATTAGACAGTGAACTGGGAGGGAGGGGGCGCGGGAGGTGGGCGTTGCTGCCGGATTCCCCTGACGTCTGAACTTCCCCGTCTGATTCTAGAAGCTAAGCCTTCCAGAATTCTGCCTACACGAAGTGCATGTGGCGAAGTCGGGGGAATGAGAGAGTGGGTGGGGTGGAATGCTCAAGAATGGACGTTGCTCTTTGAGCCTCTCAGTTCCATGAGTGTGCACCAATCAGGAGCGAGCATGCAAATAAGCTTTCAACAGCAACCAGGTCAGGAGTTACTTGTGGCCTCTCTACCAGGCGAACACACACTATCTCTTTTCTCTTCTCTCCCTCTCTCTCAAAAGGACATAATTTTATCCTGCTAGTTTCTACTCTGGAATTCCACAGTTCAGGAGGTGAAATTAACCTTGACACTTTATAGGGTTCCAGACGAGCAAAGTCTCCCCGCCCCCTCCCCGTTCTCCCTTCTGTTGAAAAGGTTTGGGGGGGGGGTGAGGAGTATAACTGGAGAAGGAAACAAAATCATGCAGGGGGTCAGAAAAGATACATTGCTGGTGGCAGCAGAGTCTTGTGGGTGTGTCGTGGGCATTACCTCGTGGTGAGGCTTCCACGGAGGCCGAAGTTCAAGTCTTGGCGGTTCTTAGAACAAGCATTCTTGCATCAATAGCTAATAGGCTGTCCAACCAGATGTTATCTGGGTGGGATAAGAGGGTGAGAAAACAGACCTGTTGTACTTGGTAGAGAACGTGTTTTCAGAAGGGTACCTCTTTCATACTGAAGATAAAGCAGATTAATTGGCTGTTTAAAATCCGTCTCTCTTTGTGATTGGTCAAATGGGAGAAGCGTGATCACTCATGCATTACTAAAAAACAAAACAAAACAAAAACAAAAAACCTCCCTGCCACCATTTTGAAGGGAACTTTTCATTCTAGACTGGAACATGCATCCAGTCAAAACAAAGGGGCTTTTTTTTCACTTTTACAATTTATCGTGATAAACGCTCCGAAAAAGCAAAGCAAAATTGACTTTGGTACCTGTGACTAAGCTGGAGACGATGAGCGGTAACACCAACATCTGTAACATCCTCATTAAAAGTTCTCCTGGGAAGGAGAAGTACTTAACCTCCCGGTAGCTCATTTTGTACGGCCGAAGAGTAAATCCAAGGATTGTACCTGAGGAAAAGGAGGGGTAAAAAAAAGAAGAAAAGAACTGAGTCTTTTCTGAAACAAAATCAAGACTGTTCGAAAAGGGGCAAATGTTAGGCTGGTGTTTGCCATGTGTCTGACACAAGAAAATTTATTTAGGAGGCAAATGTTTGCGCTGCTCTGGGAGCAAGGGGGTATGCACATCTTTGACGTCACTGTTTTGAAAAGACTTGCTTATCCTTTCGAGTTTCACGTTCTGTGCTTTATTAAATTCAAATATCTTTAGCTTAATTTTTATACTGTGGGACAGCATTCCGACATGGTTCAACATTTCTCAGATTTGGATATGCCCCAGGTCAAATTATATCAATACAAACATAACCGTATGGGGGGGGGGGGACGACACCTGCTGTTACACAGCTACTGTATAGCATGTACAGTTGTTAATCTTGTCTTCCAATACCAATTATAAAAGCAAATTTTAATTTGTGCTCACTTCATATTTTGTAAATCTCATTTGACACCACTTCAGCAACTTTGTGGCATAAGTTTGTTTCTCATAAAGACCTGAGGGTCCAGGGGCAGAGGATGGAAGGAAAACAATAACAGGAAAAAAATAGTTTTCTCTGAATTTTTGTTTCTTTTTTTTCCCTTTCCATCCTTCACAACTCTAAATGTAACAGACAATTTTAACAGATAATTTTATGAGTAAATCAAGTCATGCATAATACATTTGCGTATAATAAATTGACTTTACTTTGGTAAATGGTATTAATTATTTACATTTTTGCATTTCTCCCCACATTTTTCATTTCAAGATAAAAATGATTTCCCATGACAGCTTCAAAAATTCCACGACTTTTATGCCTCTATTTATTGGACACAGCTGATTCCAATTCAGGCTATATGTATTGTCCCCCACGCCACCCCCACCCCCTTTCTCTATAGGTAATCTGTGGGAGAGGTAGTTTGTCCACTTGAGTGAATGTCATCAGAATACATCCTGAAATGTGGTAGTTCCAAGAAGCTGGCAGCTTCTCCAGCTTTAGTAAGGCACTTTGACAATTCCTATAACTAGGAGTCAGATAGAAATGGATTCCTCTCCCAATGGAAGGAATTAAGCATTATATTTCCAAAGCATTCTTCAGAGCCAATCACTATACTATTCTGCAATGATGCCTGTATTTCTAATGATCCTAAACTTTGTGTTCTTTATCTATATTTGTATATCTTTATCTGTATCTGCATCTATCTCTGTCTATGTCTATCTATCTTGTACTAATCTCTTGTCTGTTTACTGTAACATTCACTATGTGATTACATTATGTAGAGGCATACTGGGGCATAGTCTGAGCCCTTGTCGTTAGAGAACCAGCCTTCTAAATCACAAGATAAATCAGGCAGATGCAAACAGTGGGCTTGCAATGGATGTCTAGGTCTGTATTGCCTACCTATGGCAAACTACATAGATCAACGTTTTTCTAATAATATATATCTTTTAAATTTTGACCTTGGACAAGTCACTTAGTTGATCTGCAGTTTGCAAACTTTAAAATGCTATATAAATGTCTGGTGTCATTTGTCCTGACCTGTGATCTCAAGCACATAGAAAGCTCCTGGTGAAGAAACTTGTCCCTGCCAAAGGCAGACCAGCAACTGTTCTGAAAATTATGATCTTAGAGAGCTGTCTAGGGCACTGAAAGGTTTAGGTGACTTGTCCAGGGTCAGAAAGCTAGTATGTTCTATGAGATTTCAACCTCGACCTTTTGGCCTTTGAAGCTGTGTTTCCAGTATGCCATGCAGTCTTTCTCAGATATTATTATTATATTACAGTTATTAATGATAATGTTTATTACTTTTTTAAAAAAATATACTTAAACACTTAGTATTTTGAAAATCAATTGCAATTGAAATGTTCACTAAGCATATTCAACAAAATAGCTGTGTCATTTGGGGCTGGGATCTGTCAGAATACCAGGAAGCCTAAGCAGCAAACAAATAAATAGTGATTTAAGAACTCAGGCAGACCTGCAGATTACTGATAGGATGTATTCCAAAAGCTTACCTTATAAATTGCTTGTTTGGAACTCAGGACACATTCCCCCATAAAAACAATGTTCTAAAAGGTCATTAAATTCCCAGGCCAACCCGAAAAAGCCTATTTAACCCATAATATAGTAGAACTATAGTCCCATTAGTACTAGCCTGAGTTCTGGGTCCTGTGAGCAGGAGGGAAGAGGAGGAGGAAGAATTTCGTCCCCCTTTCCAGGATGCAGGGCTGGCCCTAGGCAAAATTTTGAAATAAGTGAAGTTTGTCCTTGACATTTTCCCACCTCCTTATCTGCACCCTCCCCCACCTTCTGGTGCCCCTCCTTATCAGGCCCCCAGGTGCCCATAACCCTCATGCTGACCCAAGCCTCCCACCCCAGCATCCCCCCAAGCCTGCCCTAGCCCCAGGTGCCCATGCTTCAAACTTACCTACATGTACTGCCTTTGGCCTCCCCAGCCCCAGGCAAAATCCCTTTTTTCCCTGGGTCTAGATGCTCTTAGGCAAATGTCAGAATAAAGTTGTAACCTTCCAGGAGTATTTGTATTTCTAAAGAGACTATTCTGTAACCCAACTTAAACTCTAATTGTTGGATTATCAGGTGGAAGAAGGTGAAATCACACAAAATCCTGCTGTTTACTCTTTCTTGAGGAATAAAGTGAAATGAAAAAAATTCAGGTAACATATTTTGTGAGAGGAGGAGAGTCATCAAGGTAAGCAGACCAGCCACACCTGGAAGTCTGTTCCTTATCAGTTCCTCATAAAACTAGAAGGAGTGGGGGAAAGGGGAGGAAAGAGGGGAAGAGAAGGGAATAAAAAATTTATATAGTGCCTATTATGTGCCAGGCACTTTATAAATATTATCTCATTTGATCCACACAATAACCTTTCAAAGTAGGGGCTGTTATTAGCCTGATTTTAGAGTTGAGGAAGTTGAGACAAATAGGTTAGGCGGCTTGCCCGGAATCACAAAGCTAGTAAGTGTTCAGAGATAGGATCTGAACTCAGGTCTTCCTGACTCCAAGGCTGGCTCTCTATACATCATGCCATACTTTGTATAATAATACAGTATTAAGAATTCAAATTTCTATAGAATATATGGTTTATAAGTTGTTTGCCCTAGAATAACCTTATGAGCCACGTAGGAAAAATATTATGATGCCCCTTTTAGAGATAAGGAAACAGAGATTCAGGGAAGTTAAGGGGTTTGCTTAGGATTACACAGTAGTGAGCATCAAGATTTGGGTCTGAAATCCAAGTGTCCTGAAAATTGGATCACTCTAATCACTGAACCAATTAATTTCCATGTGTGCCTGTATGTTATATACGGAAGGATCTATTTGTCTGTCTGTCTGTTTCCTCTCCCCCCAACTTGAAATGTACACACACACACACACACACACACACACACACACACACACACACACATTTATGTATTTACCTGTGTATATTCCTACAGTAAAGTACTCCTTTGATGCCACATTGTGGCAGGGAGGGGAGCCTGGGGTCTTAAAGGCTGTATTAGCTGAGTGTAATCTCTGATCTCTGATAGCATCTGAGCTGGAAAGACCATGAGACAGGCTGACTATGTGTCTATATCCTAAAACAGGTGTGGGAAATCTGCACCTTTGAGGCCACATGTTCCCCTCTAGGTCCTCAAGTACAGCCCTTTGACCGAATCCAAAAACTTCATGGAAGAAACAAATCCCTTAGTTCCGTGAAGTTTGGATTCGGTCAAAGGGCCTCATTTGAGGACCTAGAGGGCCACATGTGGCCTTGAGGCCACAGATTCCCCACTCCTGTCCTAAACCTTCATAACTAAGTACAGGTAGGGTTATCACCAGAAGATTATCTGGTATTTGATTTGAGTTGTTTTTTTTTTTTTAAATTGGGACATTAAATTATCCTTTAAGGCGTGAAAGTGTTATAACTCCTTCAGAAGAGGGAATGCCCAGAGCAATGAAATCAAGGCTCTTTGGAAGTTATGATGAAAAGTTATGATGAATACACATTTAAATGTAAATATTCTATATTATAGGTTTATCGATAGTACTTATATGACTATTCTTCAGTGTCCATGAATTCTTAGGCACAGGGTATTATGATACAATTATTGAAAATGGGCCTATAAATATCCTGTTTCTCTTGCTTAAAATTTCTAATTTATTATGGAATATCCCCCCCCCCCCCCCCCCCTCCGCCTTGGACCCAGCTGAGACTAGTCAAATTAAATATAAAACTTAGGGGAAAATTTAATTGGCTTTTGCTCAAAATCAAGTGCATATCTATCTAATCTATCTAGCTTTCAAATTTACCCTTTTCACCCTCACTTCCCTACGAGAGGAGTGTGGTGTTCTTTAAACCCAACCCTCTGCTCTAGCAGAATTAATTCTGCTTTGCAGAATTAAAAGGTGAGACAACTTTCAAGGTCAGTGATCAGAAACTAATCTAGAGGAAATGTTCTGAATACAGAGACGGATTGCTTTTTTGGTGAGTGGTTCAGGTTTCTGATTACATTCTAACCCAGTAATGAAAAAAGCTTCCCCTGAAACATGTTCCCACAGTCTAAACACCCCCTCCTCACTGGCATGACAGGGCACAGAGGGGTTCCTAGGTGCCTTGCTTTACAGCAGGGTCTGGCCAATTCCTTGTCTGCAAGAAAGAATTAATGTTTATGGGAACTGATTTCGCTCAGGGTAAAGTTAACATGAATAACGTGACACAGAGCTAATGAATAGAGTTTCATTGTCCCTGGACAGATCCTCTGCTGATTTACACTACGAACAAAAGAAAATTATAATTACAAAGAGAATGACTTCTAATGAGGTTTGATATCCCTGCCTCTGTGCAGACATTACGTTTGGGGCTAAAGGAAAAGAGATGAGTATTGCCAACTTGAGACTGTATGAGCAAAGTTGCACTTGATTTGAGTAATTTCTCCTTTGTTTGCATTAAAAGTTCAAAAAGGGAGCCTTCGAACAGTATGCCCCAGAACTCCCTAGGGAGTTCAAACAACAAACATGTCATTGGAAGATTAAATATCATCTCATTTTCTAAGCTAAAATCAAATAGACACAGCAGGTCAGCAGAAAAGGCAGCTCAAGAATGGTCATTGCAAGGACAAGTGTATTTCTATAAAAGGTTAAAACTGAAAGGACATTGCTGTACTTTGGTCCATTTTGCCAAACTGGCTTCCTCCCATTTAATCAACTAGGAGGCAATGTAGTAGAGTGGAAAACATGCTTGATTTGAAGTTAGAGGGCCTAGGTTTAAATACCTGCTCTGCCACTTATTATCCTGTCACCGTAGTCAAATCACTTGACCTCTCGAGGCTTTAGTTTCTTCATATGTACAATGACAGAATGCACTGCACATCCCTGCAGCCAGGGGTGCACTAGTCCCTTCTAGCTCAAAACTTATGTTCTTATTAAAATTTTTAGTTGGATAGAAAAAAAAAAAGGATACATCATTTTGAAATGCAATTTGGACTTTGGTATTTTGTCAGTTCTGGAGTTTGGAAATAAATGTTGAATGAGTGAATGGATGGATGAATGAACTAATGAATGGAAGAATGAATTATTAATGTCTCTCTTACAACATCTTCTACTATACCAACTCTATCATCAACAAATTATAGCATGAAGCATGAATCTTCAAAAGGCAGCCTTCTCCAAGAAGGAGTGGGGGGGCAAACAGGAACCTAGATGCCAAAAGGAAATCTAAAAATAATAATCATCTTGACCTCAGTAGACAGGCCTTACCCTTTCGACAATAACATCCTGGTCCACAAGAAAGCTACCAGATGCTTTAGCCCACCCAAGATGAGACACACAATCTCTTCCACATAGGACCAACATCCCAAATTGACCAGAAGACAATTAAGTCCCTAACCAGCAAAAGCTAGAGTTGCTGATTTGATCAAATTGAGGATGGAACATTGTTTGAGGATGAAAAACAGAAAGAAGGAAAAATATATTTCTCTGAGTGGTTTACTCAACCATTCCCACAGGTTCTGTAGAACCTGGCGCTCACATTTACAAGAATTGTGCTCAGCAAAAAATTTTGTAATTCTTACAAATGCCAAACTTATTACCATTTTTACTACGTCCAATAAGGAAGAAAAATGAATCCGGTTCATTCTTTTTTTTTTAATAAAGCCTCTTGTTCTAAAATAGCATGTCAAGAACTGTATTACATTTATTTTTCTGTTTATATTCTGCTATTGACTTTTAATAGTATGATTATAAGTCTTAAGCTCGAAGGGACCTCAAAAGCTGCCATGTAGCACAATCTTTTCTAGAGTGGAGGCATAAATTTTGCTTTTTCTTTACATTACGTCAAACCACATGGCTCCTCAATACTTTACTCAAAAATGGCTGATATAACATGGTGACATTCTTTTATAGTAAGTGAAAGAGAATATGGTAGAATTTGGAAAAAGGTAGCAAAACTTTGGTTTTGATCCCAGATTTGAACTTGTCTCCTTCCTGTCACCTTGACAGAAATGTTGCTGGAAAGTCTTCCTGGTACAATAAGGCCCAGTCCTTGAATGTCAAAGGAATGGAAGCCATTGTCAAGGAAACATTTCAAGTTCTCTACTGGTTTCCTCACGTATTTTGCCATCTCTGAACAAAGAAGCAAACAAAATGGCCTTCCTAGATGTGGAGATCTAGTGTCCTTTTCTAGGTTTCTCATTCTCCATGGATCCCCATTCTCTTTTCTTTTGGTTTTTTTTTGGAGGGGGTACGGCAGGGCAATTGGGGTTAAGTGACTTGCCCAAGGTCACACAGCTAGTAAGTATCAAGTGTCTGAACTCAGGTCCTTCCGACTCCAGGGCTGGTGCTCTACTCACTACACCACCTAGCTACCCCTTGGATTTCCCTTCTCTAGCTATGGATCCAACTATCTCATGCCTTGCCTATTACTGCTTCCTGGTTCTGGCCCTAGAGTTCTTTAGTGAATTTCAGTAAGTAGTATTTCTAACACAGCCCCTGGAACCTGAAACTCAGGCCTGGGTAACTCTGAGGCAAACTTTCTAGAAAAAGGTGATGCGTCCGTCTTGCATCTTAATCCTATATGAGGTATATGGAATGGTATGCTTAGCACCAAATTTTTGTAATTCTGACAGATGCCTCACCCATTACCACTTTTACCCTTTTCACAAAGGAAGAGAAGAAGGAAGAGGAGGAGGAGAAGGATGAGGAGGAGGAGGAGGAGAAGGAAGTAGAGGAGGAGGAGGAGGAAGAGGAGGAAAAAGAGGAGAAGGAGGAGGAAGAGGAGAAAAATGAGAGTTAAGCTCATTCTTTTTGTGATAAAATGTCTTGTTCTAAGAGTATGAAGTAGAAAACTCCAGATCTTTTTTTAGTGACCCTTAATACTAAGATCATGTATCTGAAACTGGAAGGGGACTCAAATGTTATATAGTCCAACTTCCTCACTTTATAGATGAGGAAACTGAGACCCAAAAAGGTCAGATGACTTGTCCAAGGTCACAAAGATATCAAGTGTTAGAGGCAGGATTAGGATCCATAACCTTTGACAACAGAACTAGTGCTCCTTCTACGGCACCATGCTGCCTCCCCCATTTGTGACCTTTGTGTCTGCTCTGCAAGCTAATTAATATGTGAAAGAGTATACCCTAAGTAAAAGGGAGGAAATGTTATTTTTTTATTATCATGCCATTTCAATAAATGCTTTTGACTTGAGCTAATTGTATCATCTGGCTGACCACTAAAAGGTGAACACATTGGTGGGAGCTCATGAGCTATATAGCTTTAGGAGTGTGGACTAACAGAGTGCCCTTAACTTAGACTAATTTTTGTCCAGGGCAATGACCTATAGTTTGGGGTCAGGATGCTTCTGTGTACTACCTTAGTACGGACTTGGAGTCAGGAAGATCTGAGATCAAAGCCAGCCTCAGATACTTATTAGCTGTGTGGTCCTGGGAAAGTTACATAATCTCTGTCTCAGTTTCCTTAAGTGTAAAGTGGGGATAATAATAGCATTTACTTCTCAGGGTTGTTGTGAGTATCAAATGAAATAACATTTGTAAAAGCACTCAGCACAATGTCTGGTGCACAGTAGGTGCTATATAAATTCTTATTGCCCTCTCCCTACCCAACACACACATTATAGTGAATAAAATATAAAGTCCTGTATAATTTGCTTGTTTCTCACCTTTTGCCAGTGATCTTTAATAGTAGTAGCAGTCATAGTAACAATAACAAATAGAAATATTTGTCACACTTGTCTCGGTTATTTTTTTTAGGGAGAACAAACTGGGACAATATGGAAGCAAATTATTTGAAAAATCAGAAATTATGCAAAGTACTTTTCAAATATTAAAGCATAATATAGATGTGTTTTGGTTATTATATTTAAAAATATACAGAAATTTATTATTAGTGTTATTTTAGCCCCTCATTTAAAACAAATCCTTAATTTTGAAGTAAGAAGAGAGTAGAACTTTCATAATGTAATTCTTTTCTAAAATCCTTGTTCATCAGTCTATTTTTCTTTCTTTCTTCCTATTCTGGAACTTCAGATCAGCCAATCCTAATATCCATCTATGGATCTAGTCAATTTCACTGGACTCAGCAGAATTATACTTTTTTTCCCCAAAGGCCACAATATTTCCTCTTGCCTATTTATATCCATTGATTCTCACATCTTCTCTGCTAAATGCATGTCCCTTCCTAGGATATCAGCCTATGCTGATGGATTCTCCATTAGTGTTGCAAAAATTGGCTTCATAAAACCAACAGCTTGGGATGTGGCAAGCAGAATCAGCCTTGATGAGAAACGTACCCCTTTTAAGCTGAAAAATCCTTTTGACTCTTTCTGGGGAAGGGAGACAGAATGTGAAAAATATAAACTCTTCTATACTTTGATTCCCTTTTGTTTTAATCAAACACCGGTAGTACTTGTGTATTGATTTTGAAAGATCATGTTTATATATCCCTTGATAAATTTATTTAAAGCATCTTAAAAGTACTTTAATATAGCAATCAGTGCTCAGCTGTCTTACTCTTTCTTTAGCTAGACTGAATCTCACCCTCTGTTTTCCATTATGTGGAAACTGTTTTTTTTCTTTTACCTAAAAAATATCAATTCTGTAAACAAAGAAAGACTGATTATAAGCAGTCTTCACTTTTCCTCACTCCCCAACTCCCACCCTGTTCTCTGTATACTATCTAATAAAGGTCAATCCTTCACTTTCCATCTTTGCCCACACATGAACTGGTTTCCACTAAGGTCTGTATAGAGGAAGGTAAAAGCTCATGTGCCAGAATTTTGCCCTCAAGACAGAATTCTAGGAACACAACTCATCTAAAAATGAGGACTGTCTATATATAGTTGGAGAAAGATAGCTATATCCCTATAGGTACTCAGGTTAGACCCAAATAGCCATTACTCTTGGCCTGGCAGTAATAAATTGCTCTCTACTCTCCACCATGCAAAAGCGGACTTTTAGCCAGGTCTAAGCAGGTTGGCAAGAAGAGGTTTCCTCTGAACATCTGAAGTTTAGGTTTAGGCCCTGTCATTAAATTCAAAACTCTTTAGCTTTCTTTCAAAAACTAAATTAATTTTCATGTCTATCATGAACCTGGAAACAAAACAAAAGCATAACCTTTAAGTTTATTTCCTTCCTTCTTTTCTTCCTTTCTTCCTTTTTTCCTTTTTTTTCACTAGGGCCTAAATCTAGGACTTAAGTAAGCCACTTAAGCTGGGACCCAGCTTCCTTTACCTAAGCCTTCCCTCCCCTCCAATATTTTAAGTCTTAAAATGGGTATATCCTCCTAGAGTTGTAATATCTATGGGGGTGGAAACTTAACCCTCAACAATGAAGCTAGGGTAAGGTCTATAGCTTGACAGAGAATTCCTAAATTCTGATTAAATGTGAGCACAACATTTATACACGCGTACAGCCTTATATATACCATGTCTCCTTCCTCTCCTGCTATATAGTGATATTAATGGAGTTCACTGAGCTGTCATATTGACTAAAATAAATGAGCCCACTCTAGCGTTTGATATGTGCCAAATACTGTAGTCCCCTGGAATGTATCCCTTGGAGAAGAGGGTTTTCAGCTTCTGATTCTCACTCCATTTTAACACACATTAGGCATTTGTATCCTCCTTCATCTCATGGTGCTCATAGGAAATTTTAATTTATACCTGCTGTCTTAGGTGGCACATCAAATAGATTGCCCAGCCTGGAATTGAGAAGACTCTTCTTCCTGAGTTCAAATCTGGCGTCACTTACTAGCTGTGTGACGCTGGGCAAGTCATTTAACCCTGTTTGCCTCAGTCTCCTCATCTGTCAAATGAGCTGGAGAAGGAAATGACAAACCACTCCAGTATCTTTGTCAAGAAAACCCCAAAAAGAGTCACAGAGAGTTAGAAGTGACTGAAAAAAACCCAACAGAAATAAACCCAGCTTCATTCCTGAAGATCAGAAATTATGGAGAGGTAGAGGTAGAAAGAAGGAGGAATGTGAATTTATGCTATCAGAGAGAGTGGGTGGATTGGCCTGAATAACAGTAATAAGAATAAAAGCTGACAGTCCTAGAGCACTTTAAAGTTTGCAAAGCATTTTATGAACATTATCTCATTTCACAAGAACCCTGTTAAATAGGCATCTCAAGTATTATTATCCTCATGTTACACATGATGTAACTAAGCCCCAGAGAGGGTAGGTAATTTGTACAAAGTCACGAACCAATAAGCATCCACAGCAAGGTTTGAATCCAAGCTTTTCTTACTCAAGCCATGAATAAAGCAAAAAAGGAATAAAATAACTCAGTAATAGCAGGGACCTAGTTGTCATAGGGTGTAGGGTTTAGGTGAGAGAGGGAAGGGGCTCAGCTTAGATGGTAAACTCCAAACTGGGCTCTGATTTCAGAGAGACTTATAGTCAATGGGAACTATGAGGTGAGGAGGGGCAGAAGGAGGAGAAATGACCAGCTTGTCAAGATACAGTCAGGTGTCCCCCCCCCCCCACCAAATGCACTTATGTATTGTGATGTTTTACTGCCACAGAGACAATAATGGGATAGAACCACCCTCAGGAGGTCAATATGAGAAGCAGTAAGGTGGACATCGAATGTAAAACATGCTAAGCCTAGGGCCAGTAGCCTTGGCTGAGAATTCTTTGGACACTGCCTATATCACAGTGGGCAATTCACTTTATCCTTCTGAGCCTCAATTTCTTCATCTGCAAAATGGCAATAATAACCATAATTGTAATGCCTACCTCACCAGATTGTTGTGGAGGAAAGTACTTGGTAAATCTTAGAAAGTTCTACAGATGTCAGTTACTGTCTACCTTCCTATTTTCAGACAGAATCCTATTCGGTGCTTATGCTTATGTTGGGTGTTTGCATTTTTGAGCATCTTTTATCTTTTCATTTCCCTCTTACTCATTTTGCTCTGGAACATGGAGGTGGTGAGGAGAGAATGGAGGATGAATGGTGGTGGTAGTGGTGGTGGTGGTGATGGTGGTGGTGTGTGTGTGTATGTGTGTTATAGTTGGGGAGGCAGGGGTAGATAAATGGCTAGCTTTGGCAAGTTCACAGGTGTCCTATGAACTGAAAGAGTCAGCTAACAGTTATACACCCTAATGACCTGCAGGCATACTACTAGGGGACAAACTTTGCTTAGGCTGGTGGAATGTTAGAGCTGGAAGAGACCTTAAAGATTGTTCATTCCAATCCCCCCATTTAATAGATTAAAAAACGAAATAGGGAAACCTAGAGATCATAAAATCATAAGAGACCTTCTTTGGAAGTTATCTAGTCCAACCCCATTGTTTTATGAGGAGAGGATACTTAAGTTCAGAGAGGTTAAGTGATATGCCCACGGTCACACAGGTCATTGGTGACAAAGTTGGGGCCAGACCCAGAATCTTGGATTTTTTGCCTAGTGCTCTTTCCACTATGGGTAAGATAAGACTGGGAGAAATCAGGCTGTACATCTCTGACCTTCTTCAGCCCTGTCTCACATTCATGGAGTGGTAGTGCTGAAACCTCGCTGCTTTTCTACTAGTGGACTTATTTGTACCTCTGATAGTGGTTCTTGATAGAAGAGGTGGGCATTATGTTGAATGCACACTTACAACCATGGAGAGCTCCAAAGCAGTGAGCCCAGATTGTTGTGCTGGAGAGCACCAGGGCTTCTCACACACAGAATGTGAGCTATTAAAAGGGAATTTAGAGACCATTTAAATCAACTCTTTCATTGGCAGCTGAGGAAACAGAAGTATAAAGAGATAAAACGACCTGCCCAAGTTCATGCAGCTACTAAATGGCAGATGTATGACTAGAACCCAGCTCCCTTGTCTCCAAGCCCTAGACTCCTTCCACTGCCCCCCTTGCTTTACCATGCTCTCACACCCTCCACCTCCAGTTTTGGGATGTCCAGGCACCATCCCCAAATTGCTAGTTCTAAAAATAAACACAATGTATTTCTTCCTTAATCTTCAGGCTGGACATCTAATGCTGTGGTGAGCCAAGGTTATCCCGCGCTGCTGCAGCCCTGTCAATCAATCCATCAACCAATAAATACTTAATAATTGCCTACTACATACTACGCATCATGCTAAGTCTTCCAGGTGTCCATAGTATATAGTTTTTTTTAATGTGGTAGGATAGTATCACTCATTAAACTGTGTGCTCTTTGTCTTTTGCCACAGCCTCATATAGGAAACAGCACTAGGTGTGGTGGCTCATACTTGTGATCCTTGTTAATGGGAGGTTGAAACTGGTGGGTTGCTTGAGCTTGGGAGTTCTGAGTTCCCCTAGGGGAAAGGGAATGCATTTATACATACATATATATGTACACACATACACACATACACACACAAACGTGTGTATGTATTATATATATGTATGTGTATGTATATACATATATATATATGAAATGTGCCAGGCACTGTGCTAAACACTTTTTACAAATATTATCTACAATCTTACAAATATTATCTACTATGCTAAACATTTTTTACAAATATTATCTAAGCTGATTTAGTGTCTGCACTATGTCTGGGGCCAACATGACAAACCCCCAGGACCAGGAGGCCACCATAGAGGAGTGAATCAGTCTAGGTAGAAATGGAGTAGGTCAAAGTTCCCCTGCCAATCAGCAGTAGGATCAGGCCTGTAAGTGGCTTCTTCAGCCTCCTAAGATAGTCATTTTTTTAAAGAGACAATTGAACTGAGTTTTGAAAGAAATGAGATTCTAAGAGGTGGAGGTGAAGAGGAAGTGAATTCTAGGCATGATAAGCAACCAGTGAAAAGGCATGGAGTCACTTCCCATTAAGATCACTCTCCAGTTACACTGTATATATCTTGAATGTACATAATTATTTTCGCGTCATTTGAATGTGAGCTCCTTGAGAGCAGGGACTGGGGTTTTGCCTTTTTTTGTATCTTCGGAGGCTTAGCATAGTTTTAGAACATTGTCGTTTACCAACAGAGACAGGCTCTAAAGAAAAAGACAAAAAAAGGCCAAATTGTCTGGATTATAGAGTGTGGGAAAGGAAGTAATATGTAATAAGTTGAAAAAGTAGGTTGGAGCCAGTTGGGAAGTCAACAAGTCAACCTCATCGCTTGACGAGTCAACAAGTGTTCTATCAAGGGCCACTATCAGGAGTATAAATAAGCCTACAAGTAGAAAAGGAGTAAGGTTTCAGCAATACTACTCTATGAGTGTGAGGCAGGGCTGAAGGAGGTCAGAGACGTACAGCCTAATTTCTCCCAGTCTTATCTTACCCGTAGTGGAAAGTACACTAGACAAAAAAATCAAGACATTAAAATATTGGGAGGAAAGAGTTTGAGAAATTATCTTCCTGGTTCTAAAATCACCTATCACTCCTTGGTAGCAAGTTGACTCCTTAAGATAGTCCTATAAACATATAAACAGCTAACCTGGTTATCTTAGTGGATAAGGTACTCCATGATTATAAGTTGGGTTCCTCAGGGAACTACATTGCTTTATATTCATTTGGCATATACTTATAAATGTATATGCCTACTTTAATAGAATTGAAGCTTCATATTTATTTGCATATACTTATAAATGTATACATCTACTTTAGCAGAATTGAAGCTCCTGGATAGTAAGAACCATTTAATTTTTGTCTTTGTTTTCACAGTGCCTTGAGCAGTACATTTAATAGGCACTTAATAAAATGCTTGTTGATTCAATTATTACCATGACCTCAGGCAAGTTGCTAAATTTCCCTGTGCCTCAGTTTGCCAATCTGTGATGGAAGGGAGTTGGACTAGATGGCTTTTAAAGCCCCTTCAGACCCTAAATCTATAATCCAAAAATTTTGTCAAGACATTTATTCTTCCCAAGAACCCATCAATTCTTCTTTAAGACTTTTTTTAAATTGTCCATTCTCCTAAAGCATCTCTGTGGAAACTTGCTGAAGGTCTTAGCATTTGTTCTACATTGGTAAAGTACCTGAGCAGGGCTGATAATTTAAGCAGTGCTTGAGCCAAGGTTACCCCATGCTCCATACAAACTCCATGGGGGATGCATCTTCAGTCTTCCTGATCTATATCTTGCCATTGGACCTGGATGGCTCAGGAGGAGGTAGTAAGGCTGGTGACTTTGCACAGCCCTGCCCCACTTAAATCCAATTCACTTGCAAGTTATGGCATTACAGTCCTCTTCAAGAGTGAAGGATAAACAATAACATACTCCATAATTCCAACCAATCCCATGAAATATTTACCTAGGGTTTGAGAATTCTCTATATTCACAAAAGACATCTTTAGTAAGACAAAGGATTTATTTCCTCCTCAAGTTAATTTGCCTTATTCCTAGGACCATCTCTACAAGACTCAAATCCCTCTGAAACAAGGAAAGTCTTCCTGGAGGAATGTAGGGCAATAATGCCCTTGCATTGATGGTTCGGGGGGCACACAAATGACTTAATAGCTCCTGAAGCCCCACTGTTCTGACAACAGATCTCACTAAAGCTATTTAGTGCTTAGCCTGGTCCTTAGTTTCTTTATCTGCTGCTGCCATGTTTCATAATGAGTAGAGTAGGTTTCTTTTTTATTCTCTTTCTTTTTTGGTCTGGACATGTTTTCATCCATGGTATAGGTGGGACTTCCTACCAAGAAAAACACTTCCCAGAAATTCTGATTGGTAATTGGTCCATAAGGTAGTCAGCCTTAGAATATTGCCTGGGGCAGAAAGAGATTACCTGACTTGCCCATTGTCACACACAAAGTTCCTTCTTGAGGCAGGATTTGAACCCTGGTCTTTTTACTTCCAAGGTCAGTCTACTATCCATTACAAATTGCTTCATCTCTTAGACTATGGAAGATTTAGGAGACAGTGTAGATGACTCTCTTTCCATAAAAGATTTTGTCAAATTGGCAGGCCAGAATCTGGCCTGGGCTAATGGAGGAAATAGCACTGAAACAGTCATAGTTTTGCACTTTTTTTTTTTTTAGCAACCGTGCTCCTCATTGCACAAATTAAAGTTATATTCACCCCTTACCCCCAGCTTCATAGATGGAATGTACATTTTGAGTGTGTATTTACAGCACAGGATTTGGAGTCTAAGAACCTACGTCTAGATCCCAGCCCTTTCACTAAGTATGTGTGTAACCATGGCAAAATCACTTCAGCTGTATGGACCTTGGTTTCTTCATTTGCAGAATGAGAGAATTAGATAATGATTTCTAAGGTATTTCTCTACTTTAAATTCCATAATCCTTCTACCAAAAAAACCAACAAGAAGACATTCCATCCTCAGTAATTTTTACTAAAAGTATCCTGAATGTTTAAAAATTACAAATATTAACTGGAACTTGCCTCCTCAGTTGGGGATAATAACTTTTCTTTGGCTTCATTATTTTCTGGCACCTGTCTCATTGTCTTTATATCTTCCCATGTGATAGAAATCAAGTTAAAAAAAAAACCACTATGTCCCAGCTTGTTCTTTCCTCTTTTCTTGGGGTGGTGGGGGTGCTGGTAAATGTAAATATGCATCCCAGTGACAAGATAGGGGTAGGTTTTGTTCACACAAGTGCCTTGGTGGAAAGCACGCCTAACGAGAAGGCTCTTCCTTTTGCCCTGGTGACTTATTGAAGTGTCCATTTGACTATATACATCCATGATGCAGAGTCCAAATGGTCTCCCTGACTGTCAGTAAGGTCTTTTATTTTCCTTCTTTGTTAATGTCTTCTTGTTGTTACCCCTACCATTGGATGTCTGTCAGCAAAGGCAATGAAACAGGCTTCAAGCCAAGTTATCTTTCTCAGCTCAGTTCCCACAGCTCTTAGGAAAGTCACCCCTGGCAACGTCAGTTGCACTATGAGAGGATCAGAGCGCCAATATGGTAACTGGGCCTTTAAATACTGGCATCCTCTTCCTTTCATTAGTGATCTTAGTTTTTTCACTGACTTCTTGGGAGCTTCCTACAGTATTCTACTTTCTCTTTGGACTCCTCATCACTTTGCTTCATTCAGGCTTTCCCACAAACAAGTCTATTCTACAAACAATACCCCTCTGAATGCTCCATTTTTAATGGCTTCTCCACTTCTTCCCTAACAGAAAATGGCCAACGAGAAATACTAGTGATCTTGAATTATCATACAATATACATAAAGGACACCTCAGTGAATTTACTTCCAGAGAGGTCACAGAATCTCTGCTTAGAAAAATAATAGTTATTTACTGATCCACTGTACAAGTTTTAGATGTGGTGGGTACTATATAAACGTATCCAGCATTGACAATGGGTCTCTATTAAGAAGCCTAGAAAAGTCTTTCTCTTCTCTTCTCTTCTCGTCTCGTCTCGTCTCGTCTCGTCTCGTCTCGTCTCATCTCATCTGGTCTCATCTCTTCTCTTCTCTTCTCTTCTCTTCTCTTCTCTTCTCTTCTCTTCTCTTCTCTTCTCTTCTCTTCTCTTCTCTTCTTTCTCTAACATCTCTAAGATCTCAACTATTGTTTAGAGATTGGGGTTTGTAGCAAAAAGTAAGCTGAGCATATCCTATTTCATACAATCCATTAGATATCTATGCAACAGAAAAAACTTTCAGACTTTTCTTCCTTTCAATGTAGTAAGCTACCAAGGAAAATCTTATGATCCAATTATCAATTCCCTGGCCCAATATTATTTCTCGTCTTTGACTAGCTCTAAACTCATGAAAATATGTCATAATCGATAGAACCATGGACTTGGACCTGGCTTCAAGACCTGAGTTTGAATAGAACTTCAGACATTGATTTAGTTGTCACTGAACAACCCCAGATTGCAGTTTCCTTATCTGTAAAATGAAAGGGTTGAACATAATATCTTCTAAGGACCCTTCCAGCTCTAAATCTATAATCCTATGATCAACCAACCAAAGGATTAAACAATTAGGAATTATCACCACAGCCAGTACTATCAAAGTCTATTTGCTCAAATCTTTGTGGTGGCTAATGACTTTCACCTACATTTTGTTTTATAACTAGAGCAACTTTTTTTGGTGTATATTTTTATTTGTGTTTGTGATCTGTTGGATTTCCCTGATTTATAGATGACCAGTTACCAATTATCTATAGGCCTAAAACCATGGCAAATGCTAAGCCTGTGTTCACAATTGTGACAAAATTCTTCATAGTGACATTTTAGCAAAAATTCATTTGTTGTTATTTGGTGGGAAGTTATTGAAAATTGAGACATTCCTTTTTTTAAACAGCAGCTAATTTAAAGGTTATATTCTGGTCTAGTAAAAATGCTAAATATGAAAGTATGATAGTGCCTTTTTTGAGTAGGATCTTAATGCCTCTTAGAAGTTACAAAAGAAAACTTTGTAAAACTTCAGTCAAGCAAAATGATAACATTTCATTAACACAAATTAGTATCCACATGCTTCCAACAATGCAGAATTGATAATAGCTTGAAAAGTTTCCATAAGTTTAGAAGTATAGAAAAGCTTCTAGCAAGTTTTGTAAAGATGTGAATGAAAGAGCCTTGTGTGCAAGGGAAAGCATTCAACAAAATAAAAGCATTTTTTTTTCCATTCAGCTTTTGCAGCACTTTGGGTGCTCCGCTTTGATATTTGGCTTTTCCTCAGCAACCAATGACCCTATGATTAACACCAGAGACCTGTATCTTTCCTTTTTGACAGGCTAATTGCACATGTTCTTTAAGTGGAAGTGACATTGTACGGTAATTGCATTTTGGCAGAATTCATTTTGCTTTTTTAAAAAATTGCTCCTGTCTAGTAGTTATAGTTCCATTCTGAATAATCATAATGACAACAATTCTGCACATTTGCATAGCTTTTTATAGTTTACATAGCACTTTGCCATATATAACTCACTTGCTTCTGAAATATTTTCTTTTCTCTATATGAACTATGGCTTTGCAAAGCATCTGATGATGTATCCACCAGATTCCCACATGTGTACCATATTATCACCCCAAACAGGCCAACAAACTGTCCTGTTATAAATGTCTGCAAATCCAGAAGAAAACTGAAGATAGCCTTCTAATCATTCACAAATAGCCCATCTGATAACTTCCCTGGGCTGCCAGATGCCCCAGAGAAACAAGATACACTTCTGGGATCCAATGACTTACCCACAATGACAGCGGTGACAGTGAGAAGAACAAAGGCATTCCGAAATAGATAACTTTTAACATCTTCCTTCGTGATGCTCTGCACTTTCTTCTTAGCCAAGAGTGTCCGTTTTCGGACTCCTTGCTGGAACCGCTCCATCCTACCCCCCAGCCGGGGCTCTTCTCCGTTACTTTTAGTCATCAAGCTTCAGGGAGTGCTGTCTTCTATGAACGTTTATCAGAACTGCCAAATCTCCTCTCCAGAGAAACCCAAGGTGCTTCTCTTCCTTAGTACCAGACAGGGCAGCTGGAATACAAGAGGCACAGAACTCTGTCATACACTCCAGGAATGATCAATCAGAGCTACTACTGGCCCGTCTGTAAATAATATTGCACAACATTGTCTGGAGTGGGAGAGAGTCTAGTGCTAAGAAGCAGCAGTACTGCTCCCCTTCCAGGCTTCAAGAATAGACTGTGCATACTTTGCTTGAGTGCATGCGTGAAAATCTAGATGATGCTAGCGGGGACTGTTTTCTATTTCTTTCTTATCCTGCCATGATATACAAGAGGTGCTTGATAAGTGTTTGAAGACTTATTTTGTAAACATGCTACAAATGTATGTTGTTCAACATAAAATGCCACAAGATTTAAATATGCAGAAGTCATGGTCTTTCTCCTACATAGATTAAATATATCGACTTACTTTTTTTGTAATTAAGAAAAAGTCAGAATTTTTATTTCAACTAATAAATGAGAGAGAGAGATATGTCACTTTATTGAATACATGTTATACTAGAGAAATAGATTTGGCAGTTTTATATGGGTAACTTTTTTTCCATAAAAAGTGTAAAGTACTCTGAGCACATCTGTGAAGTATCAGAGGCTAGAATTCATTTTCACTTATTATATCAAGCAGCTAGAGAGTTGCATTTCTCTCTGATTGCATAAAAATACAGCGATATGGAAATTTTATCATTGATTTGCTTAGTTTTGGGGCTTTCCAAATGGCTTGCTTTGTTATTTGGACTTTATGAAAAGGTTAATCTAATTTTCATTCCAAACATTATCATAGTTTCTAGGTCCATTCATGTACTGATCATTCAAAAAAAAATTAAGCAGAAATCTCTTTCCTAGGTGGAAGTCAGTTATTCTGGTAGCCCAGGGCTCCATGTCACTGCCCTATGATATTTCCAATTCATAGCAGATTCTTGCCAGGATGAATCAAAATCAGAATTGGAAGCATCTGTGGATATCTGAGGATGATACTGCATATAGCCAAGGGGATGTAAATTGGGGGATTCTTCAGAAGGGAAAAATGAGTATGGAAAAGACAGCTATCCAGCAATTTGGACTTTTAAATAAGATTGCAGGTGTGAGTATATTCGGGGACGGGGGAAGGATGACTTTGCCGGACCACGTTTAAAAGTACCACATGAATGCGTCGCTTGGGAGTGGGGTGAGGGGGAGAAGAAAGCGAAGAGATTTTTTTTTTAACTTAGCAAGAATCTTATTCTCAATAACTTTGCAATTAATCGACACATCTTGGTACCCTTACCACATCTTTGGCCACAATCTGCCACTATCTTGGTCGCAATGATAAATCCAAACTGGGAGAGGCGATTGGAACGCACTGAATAAGCGATTGGAAGGACGTTCAAATACTAAGCATGCACTTTATCTACCAAAATGGCTAGCTAGCTCACTCTCCCAACTCTTTTGCCCCGGAAAACAAAACACTTTGGCACAACCAGAGGATGAAAAACGAAACCGGGCAAGAGTTATAGGTATTAAGCTTACCTTTTCAGATTCCTCAGTGGGTTGGAGCCCCAGCAGGCAAGGGACGAGGTAAAATCCCCCAGCAGGTACAGCGGCTGCTAACAAAATGCAGGGAGAGAGGGCCAGGCTAGCGCTGACACTCTGCATGTGCTCTGCTCTGAAACAGCAACTTACTATCACGGCAACTTAAGAAAAGGGGAGGAGATTGGGATCTGGGCTAGGGTAGGGGAGGTGGCAGGGGGAGAGAATGAAAACACCGCAGAAGAGGAGGGGAGACTACGGCGGGGGTGGGGGGCACCCCGGGGTTTCTGGAATATTGATTAGCCTTGGCACTCTCCGGGTAGGCTTGCTGCTTTCTTTTTTCTCTTTAGACCACTTCCACGCTTTGTCAATTTACTTTCATTGGAAATGCAAAATCAGGAGCAGGAAGAATTGAACACACACACACACACACACACACACACACACACACACACACACACACACACACACACGGGGAACACTGCAAGTCTTCATGATTAGATGCTCCATAGCGGACTTTTAGAACACGAAATTTAATTACATAACATCATCTCAGTTTCTCTCTTAAAGAAGTACGAGAGCGTACGATCTTTTGCCAGGCGGAACAACCGTGTTGAGCAAGACTCTCTTTTTCCAGGCTGGGGATCGGAACCTGACATTACTCCGGAAAGTCCTGGAATATGACCAAGTATGGAGAGGGGGAAAAGCCTTGCGCTGATTCTCAACTTTGCCTAAAGTTACTCAAAAACAAGATGAGACTTGCCTATAGGTAAAAGCCTAACAAACCTAATCTAGCCCAAGTTGGCTGCCCTCACTCCACATGCTGCCGGCAGGGGAGGGAAATACAAGCCCTCAGTCTCTTCTAATGCAGGAAAAAAAAAAAAGTAAGTCCTTTCCGAAGGGCAGTGCATGCAAATGCAAAGGCTAGCTTTTCCTGAGAGGAAGTTTTGGGTTTCAAAAGGCAATTTGGGGTTTAAGTGGCTCAAGTGAGAAAAGATGCTAAACTATTTTCAGTAATTCAACAAACCTCATTACATGGAGAATGTAACTTTCAGTTCTAATTCACTTTTATCAAAAGGAAAATGGGGGAGCGCTGGGAATCAAAATCATTTTTTAAAGAATGAATCGCCCCCAAAGCTTATGACCTGTTGTGCCGAGAAAACAGTTAAGAATGGAAGTAGGGACGCCAAATCACAGTAATCATCTTTTATTGTTCAAAAAATTTCAGTGTCACCTTGTGAAAGAAATCTGGCCCATTTTTGCCTGGTGACCCAAAAGTGTGTCAATTCTTTTTTTCTACAGGCAAATTAGGAGAAATGGCAGAGGAAAAAGGCCTCACCCATTACCAAGTCATTCTTAACAAGAAATTAGAGATTGGCAAATGATCGTAAACATCGAGATTTTGAAGGGAGAAGAGGGTTCCAAAGTGTGATTTCATTAATAGAGACATCTCTCAGAGAGGCAGCTGCTTTTATCTCTACCAATCAATAGTTGCTCTTCAACTTAACAAGTCATCTGGGGCACACAAGATGACTTGCCCAAGGTCACACGGCTGGTCCATGTCACAAGCAGAACTAGAAACAAGCTTCCTGAGTCTGAGGCCTGTTTCCTAGCCTAGCCTCTCATAAATACTATAAAGTAAAATATTGGCTACAGTTCAATAAAACTTCTGAATTATGCTAAGAAAGTGATTAAAACCTCAATATCCTCTGATCTAAAAAATCCCACTGCTAGACAGATACCACAAGGAGGTAGCACATATATGAAAATATTTATAGTAGCACTTTTCCTAGTGGGATAAAAGTCAAATCAAGTTGACCACTCCACTTAAAGTAAGTGATAAGATGCCCATCTGATAATTCGATCTCAATCATAGGCTATAGAATAAGTTTGAAAAGTCTTTAAAGCCATTGGATGAAATGAAATGATTGTGAGACTCTTCCACTTGGTTAGTGGATTTTTCTGTGCCCTCTGGGTCCTATATAAAAGCATCAAGAGAGATGGAATGAGAGAGCTCTAGCAAATGACTTGTGGTCCAGTAAAAAATTTCTTTGGAAGAAAGGAGAAACCTTGCCCCTGTCCTGGCCTTGATCTCCTTCCCTTTGGTTGGAAGATGAACTTGTGAGCTTCAAGAAGTTCAGAGGATGTTGGACTTTCCCTGTTCTCATTGTGCCCTTGTGTCGTTCCTGGGTCAGTTGATTTAGTTCCTGCTTTGGGAGCCAAGAATAGATTGGGCTTAAACCGAGACCTGGTAAAAGAAAGAATTAAAGGCCAGAGTCTTGCCACTAGACTCTGATGACCCTGGAGGAGAGAGTGAGACTGATGACTTTGTGTAGCTCTGCCTCAAATCCAATTCAGGGGCAAAGATATTACCCTTGTAATTTCATTGCTCCTCTTCAAGAAGGACCAATAGGTTGTATAAGCATCCCAGCAAAGAAACTATACTGTGTCTAAGGGGACCTTCTTGAGCACTTTATGAATGGCAGAAAAAAGACTCCCAGCAGCCAGGAGCTGTGACATGTACCTTTGCCATATGGATTCTCCAAGCTTGAGTCCACTTTTTTCTGCACGCTATGTACTTGTGGAAGAGTGGATCACAGGCTTTTGGAAAGGAGGTTTCTACGAACTGTTCCTCCTCTTTCTCCTTAGTAAATACTCCTTTCTACAATCTATGTAAGGCTAGTTGGCTAAAATGGTTCTCAATCATTTTGGAGGGAAGCCCTCCTTATCCCTTTAGTGTACCCCTTTAATTCTGAGAGGGAGATGTAATATTCTCTGGTACCAGGAGTATTGTGGGGCTCAAATGAGATAATGAATGTACTTTTCAAGTCTCAAAGTGCTGTATGTGTCTATTATTGATATCATTATTATTAGCCTCCAGTCACTAGGCCTCCAGTCTAGTGATGACTTGACTTCATGAGCCTTCTGTTGCTCTCCTGCTATACTCGAGCAATGTTTATAGACCAATTCAGAGATGTGCTTGTAAATGTTTAACATTCAGGCTCTCAGGGAAAAAAATGCAGGCAAATACATTTAAGTTTATTCTGCATTATTAACACTTTGAAAGTCTAGATATCAATAAAACAATAAATCAAGCCCCAATTTTAGTGATTGACAATTTCTGTGGTGTAAATGCTCACACACACACACACACACATACACACACACACAAATTAACAATAAGCTTTGGCAAGCTGGTTAGAGCTGGCTGTAGTACAGCCCTGTCTAGCACCCTGTGAGAATGGGAGTTGGGATAAGAATCCTCAAGGTTACAGTAGCAAAGAACTGGAAACAAAGAAGATGCTTCACAAATCTAATAGAATATCACTGCACTGTAAGAAATGAATACAATGAAAATACAGAACAGCTTGGAGATACTTTTATGAACTGATATAAAATTAAATAAAAATCAGGAAAACACTATTTACAATGACTATAAGAAAACAATAACAATAATGATAATGATAACAATAGAAATAGTTATGATAGCTTGCATTTATGTAGTGCATATTACATTCTAGGTGCTGTACTACCTCCACCTTACGTGTGAGGAAACTGAGGCAAACAGGGGTTAAGTGATTTGCTTAGTGTCACGCAACTACTAAGTGTCCAAGGCCAGAATTGTATTGTAGTCTTTCCTGACTCTTGGTTGAGAGTGTTAAGAAGAGTTTTAAAAAAAGAAATGGTCCCAGAGAAGAGTTTTAAGAAGGTACTTCCCTGTTTTCTTTGTAGTAGTTTCTGTGGAACTCTTCATGCAATGAAGTGGTTGATGTGTAGGTTAGTTTTACTGAATCTCTCCCTGTCTCTCTATCTCTCTGTCTCTGTCTCTGTCTTTCTGTCTCTCTGTCTCTTTCTCTCCCTCCTTTCCTCCTTCCTTTTCCCCTCTCCTCCTTCTCCTTTTTTCTCTCTCCCTTTAGTTCTTTATTATGAGGAATGCTTGGAGGTGGGGTGGGGTGTTATATTGGAAATGTAGACGATTCACAAACAAGAGATATTCATAAAAGTGAGAAAAACATTTTATAGCTTCTTAACTTGTGGCCTAATCACTCTTGCCTTTATCTATCAAACTCCTCTGAACTCTGGTAGCTTTAACTTAGCTTTTCCACACAGTGTAGCATTTAATTATCATGACATTGAGCAAATAAGTAATTTTGACTTTTACAAATATCCAAATTAGAGGACATGTGAACAAAGATGCTATCTACACACAGGGAAAAATAGAAGTTTGTATAGAATAATTTTACAACTATATACCTATTTGTGTCTAATTAAAAATAAAATAAATGTGAAAAATAAGGGGCGCTGGAAAAAGGATTTAAACTTGCATGGAGAATAAATGATTTAATTTGTTAAAAAAAAACGAGGGAGTTAAACTAGATAACCTCTAAGTCCCTGCTGCACTCTCCAGGTTTTAATTGAGTGGCATCTCAGAATGCTCTCCTTTCCTAGATAGGAATGAGAAGAAGCTGAAGTATCTCCCTTGGATTAACATTGATATGGGGAGTAACTGGCTGCCCCTTTTCTCCTTAAGCACTAATGCCTTTTGAGAAACAATTTCAGTATTTTCTATTGAGGAGGCTTTGTGGGAGCCTGCAGTACTGTTGAGAGGGGAAGTAATTCACCACTGAAAGTTTTGTTAGATGCAATAAAATCTAATGAGAAAATGAGACTGAAAGAGTCTTAAGTTCAAAGTTCATGCTGGTCACAAGATTTCAGTCCTGGCAAAGGGAGTTCTAGGAATTCCTTCTTTGGAGGACCATAGGGAAGATATACCAAAAATGTGTCTTGGGTAACCTGCTGATAGAATGCATTTTTCTACCCATTTATTTGACTTCATAAGGGAGACATGCCTTTAATATTTACTACATTTTTCTCTATATATAGAAATCTGAATGGAAGATTGGCATACTGAACACTCTTTGTCATAATCATCATTTCATTTGAAGTGATTAGAGAGGTGGACATAGGAAACTGAGTTAATCTCAACATTAAGGCAGAAAAGCAAATGAACATCAATGTGGTTGTTTGTGTTCTGTAAAAATATGTTGAGGTGTCTTGTTTGGTGATTAAAAATTAAGTCATTACGTGGTTTCTTTGGGGCAGGGAGGGAATGGAGTATCCATCCCAAGAAAGAGTATCCAACTTTTCTTAGCTGAATGGGGTATGCAGACTGCAATCAATTCCATGACAACAAAGGCAAAATGCAGCACAAATTAAAAACTTGATTTTCTGGAATATTGGAAAATTTAGCTAATTATATTTTAAAATCTTCAGAGTTGACCTGAAAAATCTTTTTTTTTGTGTTAACCCTACTTGAAAATCTTTCTAAAATGTATGAATCCATGTGCTTTTCTCTTTTTAAAAAAAGAGAGTATTTTAAATAATATTTAATAATTAATTAAATTTAATAATTATTGATATTTAATAATATTTTAAAAATATTAACTAACACAAGCATTTATTATCTTTCCTGGATTGAATATTTTTAAAAGAGAGAAAAAAATTTCATGACAAATATGAATAGTCCAGTAAAATGAATTTCCATTTGGCCATGTCCAGAGATACATATCTCATCTTGCATTTTAAATCTCTCATCTCTGTGGCAGGAGGCAGGTAGCATGTTTCATTTTTGGTCTTCTGGATGAGTCTACTTTCTTAGTTTAGTAAATGGAAAATACTGAAAATAATTTCATCTTTCTTTAATGCTTCACTATCTTATTGTGTCTCAGTATCACTGCAGAATCAGTGGTAGAATTGCAAGGGGATGTCGTTTTGAATCTGTACAAATTGCAGGAAAAAGGTCTGGAAGTTGCTTTTTTTAAAGACAATAAATCTTCTGTATCAGCTTGTGCTCTTTTTTTTTAATTGAAAGCAGACCCCTCCCTCTGCCCCCTGCAAACCATCCCTCTCTCTCTTCCCCCAGCTCTGGTCAATTTAAAGTTCTGGTTCATTGGTTTTGGGTTAATATAAACACTTCTGAAATGCAACAAATTCCATTGTAGACAGATTAGTTGTAATTTAGCCACATGTGAAAGCCTTCATAATAGCACATTCATCACAGGATGGCTGGAAATAATATAAGGGAAGGTATAAATTCTCTCCCTTGGACTGAACTTGGGTTTCTCTCTTTAACACATCTTCTCAATAAGTCTACTAAAAATAAAAAAGGGCTCCCTTGTGAAACGTGGATTTCACAAGTGCAATATGTGAAAATTCTTATTGTAAAAAGTCATTCTTTTTCAGCTTTTGGCCATGGGACAGAATTCAAGAGGATCCGAATTTTAGTTTGGGGAAAGAATGGAGTTCTCATTAGGGTTAATAATAGTGGATGTTTTTGAGATATTTCCCACCGTTTTTCTTTCTCCTTCTCCAAAGACTGGATCCATTTTGTAGAAATAACAAAGATGCTAACCCATGAAACTTAGAAACAAGAAAAGAACCCCTCAATCTTTGATACATGATTTTAAAAAATGAGTCATTGGCTTAGCCATCAGCACCCTCCTTGGGTGGTACAGAGTTGAGACAAATGACATTTTGGTCCTGCCTCTCTATCCCTCCAGTATTTTTATCCAGAAGAAATGAAGTTAAAATGAACTTTGGAATAGGAGGGCAAGCTGGAAGGGAGAAAAAAAGAAATTTCAGAGGAGGTGTATGTTAAAAAGTTGAGTCCCACACTTTACCTTGGTGTTTGTTGAAGGAGTTACTGAAAGAGTACATGCATCCATGTGCTTCTTGACTTTTTTCATATTAGCTCACTGGGGAACATGATGGAGTATTAATTAAGATAGGGTTAAAAAGAGTGCTTTGCAACAGTGAGGACCCAATTAACAGGAGATTGCAAGAACTGGTAATTGACCTAGGCAGTATGGCTATGTTCCTTTTTCTAGTAGCATTCTGGAACTCAGAACTAGAGATGGAAAAAGCAGCTGGTGAAGACCACCTAGGGTTGAAGATTTGTAAAGCTTGAGTAACAGAACAAAAACTGTGTAGTTAGTATAGCATAGTAGACAGAGAACCAAGTTCAGAGCCAGAAAGACCTGGATTCAAAGTCCACCTCTGATATTCACTCTTTGTTGGACCCTGGCCAATAAGATTAAAGTTGCAGAGCTCCTAGTAAAATCTATTGGGAGACGGAATTTCCTTGTAGGGATTCTCTACACCAATGAAATCATAGGTCTAGATACCTGCCCCCCACCCCCCACGCCAAATAGCTCACATTTGTGTAGTGCTCAAATTTTGCAAAGTGTTTCACATGCATAATATGATATGTTAAAGAGGGTAAGAGATTGAAAGTTGGAAGACAATGCAAAACTGAATTAGTAAAATATAGGATTTAGAATGTAAAAGGAGAAAAATGAGTCCAGAGTAGGGATGATGGCCTAGGAGAACAGACAAAATATGTGGGTCTGGAGGATATGAGGATGAAAAGTAAGTTTTGGAGGAGTGAGGCAGGGGACAAGATGGAGAACCCAGGAGACTATGATCCCAGAAGGTAATTTCTGAGATCGAGTTCTGGTAACTGGAAGAATTGGGGGGTGGGGTGGGGGAAGGGAGTAATGATAATGTTCAAGACTTCATTACCCCTGTAGATGGCTGAGGAAAAGTTGAGGTATAAGTCATATCAGAATGTTCAAGAGGACATTACCATGAATACTGACACTTTTAGGTCTGAGGGTTTGGAAAACTAGGAGTCAGATAATGGGCATCTTGAGAAAGTAGTGAACCCCAGCTCTACACTGCCACCAAAAAGCTGGACATCTCCACCCTGGTGTCTGCTTAAGTTTGAAGAGCCGAATCCTACGGTTGGAGAGGTGATCAATTTCTATTACCCATTTTTAAAGAATTGAGCATTTATTAAGTGCTTACTGCATGCCAAGCACTGTGTTCAGCTCTGGAAATACAGATATAAGCAAAAAGACTGTCCCTGCTCACAAGGAGTTTATGTGGGAGGACAACACATAAAACAGTAAAAAGAGGGAGGGAGGGAGGAAGGAAGGAAAGAAGGAAGGAAGGAAGGAAGGAAGGAAGGAAGGAAGGAAGGAAGGAAGGAAGGAAGGAAGGAAAGAAGGAAGGAAGAAAGGAAGGAAGGAGGGAGGGAGGGAGGGAGGAAGGAAGGAAGGAAAGAAAGGAGGGAGGGAGGAAGGAAAAAACAAGCATGTATTAAGTGTTTTCTGTGTGTCATGTACTGTGCTAAGGAGTGGAGGGAGGGGGAAATGTAGTCTAGAGAGTCAGTTGCTGAGCCAGGTTAGAAGTGAGCTTTGTTGGATTAGGTGCTTCCTCAAACGGAAGTTCTGAAGAGTAGCCCCTTAGAAAAAGGAACAGGCTACAGAAGTGGAGGCAGCAATATCATGAGAAGACCATTGGAACAGAAATGGAGAAGTAGACCAGAGGCAGGAACTGAGCTGGGTTAGAGGAGTTAGAGGAGCTGGGAAATGCTCTCTAAATGGAGAAGTATATAACGAATAGAGCCACAACTCCATTAAAAGAGGATAATAAAACTCAATGCACAACTCATGTGTTATAGTAGGGTTCATTGAAAGATGTGGTACAGCTAATACACGTAGTACACATAATGGACTGAGTACAGAGACTATAACTGCCAAAGCCTGCTTGTTCCCTATTAAGACTTTCATTGAGGATGCATGGTTAGGTGACACAGTAAATAGAGTACTGGATATAGAGTGGACTGGAAATAGTCAGGAAGATCTGAGTTCAAATTCAGTCTCAGACACTTACTAGATCTGTGACCCTGAGTGAGTCATTTATCTGGTCCACCTCAGTTTCTCCAACTCTAAAATGAGGATATCAATTGTACCTCCCTCATAGGGTTGTTGAAGATCAAATGAGATAGTATTTGTAAGGTGCTTAGCACAGTCTGGAATATAGTAGATGATTAATACATGCTTTTTCCTTTCTTCCTCACAAAATGTTTGTGTAGATGGGGAAATAGGAATATAGATCCATAGTTGATATTTTTCATCACTATTTAAAAAAATTAATGTGGGACTCATTTACACAAAATAAAATAAATTGAAAAACAAAACCAAACCCCCTCCAAATTAATGAGATCAAGTGATTTTTTTTCTCCTTGGTTTTGACATTGTCTTTTCCTACAGATACCTTTAGAATTATTTTCTCAAGACCTTCACAATCATGCAGCGCGGCGACAAGCACAAACATCCTTTGAGTATACTTGCTCTAGTCCAGCTGCTTTTCCCATCTTTTTTTTTTTCGGTGTCATTTCCATTTTTTTCCTAGCCTCACATTGAGGGCTATGTTGTCAGAATCTAAATGGGGCACCCCTATCTCTGAAAGTGAAAAGAGTTTGTTATAAATATCTTTACAGATATGTTTCATTGTCATTGCTTGTTGTCTTCTTTCTAGTTTCATACTTTAATACTCTCAAGATGACCTTGCTTAGCTGAGTCTCTACTAAACTTTCTTTAATTTGTTTTTGCCTCCAGTGCTACTTGTTTTTATGAGGAACAGTGATGACAAGACCATGCCTATATGTATGATTTGGCAAAGAATTAATATTCTAAACCAGTTTTGCTCTGGTAACTGCTCTACATTTGTTAAATTTCTGTATAGTCTGTGTCTGTGTCTCTTCTTCTATCCATATCCCAGTTTTCATCATCAATAATTTGTTTAAATAGATCAGGATGATGGCATTTAAATTGGATATTATATCTTATTTTTATTATTTATCTTTATCCCACTTTGGGTCTTTGTTCTAATAAGTTGGTGCTTACCATAGACAGCTGATTCAGTAATATCTTCCACATCAGTAACAAGTCCTTTCTTGTCTGTTAAAATCATTTTCATTTTTTTGTAATGTCATTCAGTGCTTTCATGTGTAGAGTCATTTTATTCTTTTCTCAAAGAAAATATTACTTACATATATGTATGTCTGCTGTGTAGTCTACAAGTCTCTCTCATTATTAATGATCCATATTTTCTTTTTTTAAATAATATTTTCACCTCCAATTACATGTTAAAAACATTTTTAAACTTTTTAAAAAAAGTTTTGAGTTCCAAATTCTATCCTTCTCTCCTTTTTTCTCTCTCCTCCCCTTTCCCTGAGATGGGAAGTAATTCAATATGCACAGTATACATGTGCAGTCATGTAAAGCATTTCCATATTAGTTATTTTGTACAAGAAGACTCAAATAACAATAACAAAAAAAGAATGAAACAAAGTGAAAAAATAGTATGCTTCAGTTTGTATTCAGACAACATCAGTTCATTCTCCAGAGGCAGAGAGCATACTTTATCATGAGTCCTTTTCCAAAGTTTCTCATAATCCTAACTTTTTCCCACATTTGCATTGAAATAAATGACTAAATATTTTATTTAATTTAAATCTCATATAATTCTTCATAGAATTTCTCTACCTCTAAATTTCTTGCATCAGATTGGTGCATAAGCTATAATTATTTTTATAGTGATCTTTTTTGCAAACATTTATCGTAAACAGACACATGGAATGATATAAAACATAAAAATACAAAATATGAAATAATGTTTCTCATGGCCTTTGGATTCACTATAAAACCAACTCCTCCAACTCCTTTATTTATCTTTCATAGGAGAATCTGTGAACCATCCCTTGATTTAATTACAATTTCTTTATTTTGGTTTTGTTTATAGCAATAATGTCAAGATTGATATGATTCAGTTCCTCCAGTAGTATGTCTACGCATTAGTCATTGGACAAAGATCTTGCATTTGGACTGCCAACAGCTCTATGTTTAAGTTTCTAGATATCTGTAAACTATGTGATTCTCAGCATTCTCGGCCCTCTTTCCTATCACTATCTCTGCAAAAGAATAAGGGAGTCAAATAGGATCATGGGCAGTGGTGGGATTTAAATGAATTAACAGTCGGTTCTCCCTGAGAGGAGCTGCTGACCTCACTGCTGACATGGCAGGCGCAGGGCTGCCACTGGTTTGCGGAACTCAACCTAAAATTGGGTATCGGTTCTATAGAACCCCTTCGAATGGGTTGAATCCCCCCACTGATCATGGGCCATTTTATATTTTTCTGTGTTTCATAGGTTGCCATGGCCAAAGAATTCATCACCAGGTGGCCAACCTAGAGGTATGAGCCTGAGAGAGATGAGCTAGGCTGGTCCTTTGAATGAGACTCAGTCTGCTGTCTTCTGAACTATACTTGCAGCCTTTCTCCAATAGTAGTACTTGCTAGAGCTTGCCCTCTGCTGGGCATAGCTTTTGAGAACCGAGGGTCACCTCAATGTCATAATACAACAACAGAATGGGACTTTGTGGGACTGATCTAGAATAAAATATAAGTTCTCTAGACTGACATCTAATGCCCTCCACAATCTTGCTTCACATTGCTTTCCAGACTTATTTTATATTCCCTTTCTATGTCTCAGTCAAACCTGAACACTCATTGGTTTCTCAATTTATCTCTTGCTGCCATGCCTGTCTCCATATGAACTGTTCCCCATGCTTGAAATCAACATATCCTTTCATATCCTTTTTGTTTCCCAAGCAGAATTTCAGGTTCCAGGGTAAAGGAGTAATCAGAAATAGACTTATTCAGATCGTTTTTTGCATTAATTTCAGAGCCTGAATTTCCTAATCTCTTAAATGAGGATACTAATACTTGCATTTTGTGACTCACAAGTTGTTGTGAAGATCAAATGAGATAATTTATTTACTTTATATAGTCTGTTTTTTAGTTTAAAAATTTTAAAGGCCTTATTGATGTCTTTTATTGTAAAATCATGGTCTTTTTTGAATATGGCCTCTCAGGATCCCCATCCTCTACTATCATTAACAAAAAAAAACAATAAAAAGCAATTAAGTAAGACAAAAGATCGGTAGTCTGATAATGTATGCAATACTGTTTCCCCACCCCCCCCCATATTTTTCAGGATGGAGTTGTCTTCTATTACATATTTTCAGAGAACAAGACTGGTTATTTTAATTATTCAGAGTTGGGCTTCCTTTTAGCATTCTTTTCATTTGCATGCTATATCAGGTCATAGAAATCTTCTCATGTTCCTTGTTTTTTATAGAAAAACAATGGCATATGTGAGATAATTGATAAAGTAATTTGCTATCATGCACTGCTTTATTTGATGCCATCAGTGTGGGGAGTTCCCTACTTCCGTGGACTCCAGAAACATTCTGAGTTGATCAATCCCAGGGCCTTGCCTGAAGCACCTACTGACTAAGTATCTTTGCCAGAGTCACGCCATTACTAAATGTGGGAAGAAAATGAGCCCAGGGCTCCAGAACTCAAAGGCTAGCACCCCACTACACCGAACTACCCTCTGTGCTTTGTAATAAAAAAACCCACCAACATATTTGTATTCATGATTATTATTCTTTTTCTGGACTTGTGATTTAATTAGTGTAGGAACTCTGTGTGTAGACTTCTTCTATCAGTGTAAACTGACACCTGAGCTACAATTTATAGGTTAAATTGGCTTGCCCCCAGGGTTACAAAGCCAACGAGAAAAGCTACCTGAACTCAGTTTTCATGACTGGAGGCCTGACTTCGATCTACTACGTCATGGTACTTCTCTGTGTTCAGGATTACTATTACTTATTGACTGATAAATTGTTCAAAAAGCATCCTGCCAGAGTAGCATCACTGCAGGTTTCCCAATCTGTCCTCATCCTTTCCCTGCCCCCACTCTGCTATATATTCATAATATATGGCTTCAGCTATTTCTTATAAATTACACAGACAAGAAACATGAGTAATGGAGATTTGATTCTTTCTCAGTCCAGCTGTTTTGTATTTTCTTTGCCTAGCAAAGTTCCTTGCACATACAAAGTGGTTAATAAATATTTGTTGAATGAGTGATTCTATCTACAAGTAAAAGAATTCTGCAAGTCATGGAAATTTATGCAGCTAGAGGGCATCTACCTTTCCTCCATCCCTGTCTTACCTCCACATTTTACAGAATTAGGAACTGAGGCCCAGAGAAGGCTATGTTATTGTTCTTTTTTTGAATTTTATTGTTTTAATTTAATATTTTAGTTTTCAACATTGATTTTCATAAGATTTTGAGTTACAAATTTTCTCCCCATTTCTACCCTTCCTCCCATTCCAAGATGGCATATATTCTGATTGCCTCATTCCCCAGTCAGCCCTCCCTTCTGTCACCACACTCCCACCCCCATCCCCTTTCCCCTTACTTTCTTGTAGGGCAGGATAGATTTCTATGCTCCATTCCCTATATATCTTGTTTCCCAGCTGCATGCAAAAAACAGCTCTTTTTTGAGCATCTGCTTTTAAGACTTTGAGTTTCAAATACTGTCCCCTCCTCCCTCCCCACCCACCCTCCCTAGGAAGGCAAGCAATTCAACCTAGATCACACCTGTATCGTTATATAAAACACTTCCACAATGCTCATGTTGTGAAAGGCTAAGTATATTGCCTTCTGTCCTATCCTGTCCCCTTTATTCAGTTTTCTCCCTTGACCCTGTCCCTTTTCAAAAGTGTTTGCTTTTGATCTCCTCCTCCCCCTATCTGCCCTCCCTTCTATCATCTCCCCCCTTTTTATTCCCTTCCTCTTACTTTCCTGTGGAGTAAGATACACATTTGAGCATGTTATTCCCTCCTCAGGTGGAATCCGATGAGAGTAAGATTCACTCATTCCCCCTCCCCTGCCCCCTCTTCCCTTCCAACAGAACTGCTTTTTCTTGTCACTTTTATGCAAGGTAATTTACCCTGGCGGCGGAGCCAAGATGGCGACTGGAAAGCAGTAACTGGCGCGAGCTCCCCACCAAGTCCCTCCAAAAACCTATAAAAAAATGGCTCTGAACCAATTCTAGAACTGCAGAACACACAAAGTGGCAGAGGGAAGCAGGGCTCCAGCCCAGGACAGCCTGGATGGTCTCAGGGTAAGGTCTGTCCTGCACGGAGCTCCCAGCCCCCAGCTGAGGGGAGCGGAGCTGAGCCAAACAGAGCCCAGAGCGCTCGACGCCACGCGGCAGACTGCGGACCAACGAGACCAGGAGTGGAGCGGAGAGTGCCCTAGCATGCTGAATTACTGAGCTGT
>CM053622.1:325861188-325888847 GCA_028646595.1 Phalanger gymnotis | reverse complement strand
AGGGTTATACATAATGATATGCATGTGGCCCATGTTGAATTGCTTGACTTCTTAGGGAGGGTGGATGGGAAGGGAAGAGGGGAGAGAATTTGGAACTCAAGGTTTTAAAAAAATAGATGTTCAAAAGTAAAAAAAAAAAAAAGAAAATGTCCAAAGGATGGAGATGGAGTGTCTTGTTTGAGGAAGAATATGGAGGCCAGTGTCATTGGGTCACAGGAGAGAAGAAGATGAAGTGGAGGCTTAGAGGCACCAAACCCAGATCTCCTGACTGCCTGTCTTGCACCCTTTCCCCTAGAACAGCTATTTGCATTTACATAATCCTGTGGGATTTTTTAAAAAGAACTTTCATCACAACATCCTGAGAGTTCAAGTACTATTATTCCCATTTTGAAGATGATGAAACTAAGGCCAAGAGCTAAGTGACTTGCCCACATTCACACAATTAGTGAGTGTTAAAGCCAGGACTCAAACCAAGCTCTCCTGACTCTATTTCCAGTGCTTTTTCTGCTGTGCTTCTCTGGGTAGCTAGGTGGTACAGTGGGCTAGAGTGCTGGGCCTGAGGATGGGAAGACTTGTCTTTCTGAGTTCAAATCTGACCTCAGATACTTACTAGCTGTGTGACCCTGGGTAAGTCACTTAACCCTGCTTGCCTCAGTTTGCTCATCTGTAAAATGAGCTGGAGAAGGAAATGGCAAACCACTCCTGTGCCTTTGCCAAGAAAACCCCAAATGGGCTTACAAAGAAAGAGTCATACGCAACTGAACAACAAACAGGGCTTCTTTAAACATATATAGTAAGTTATCTCGCCCTGATGAAAATCTGTGAAAAACAAAACATTCGAATAAATTTGAACTCTTTGTTATTAAAATTACTTGTTATTCCTGTCATAGCTTGATCAACATCTACTGGGAGTAAAACTCTTTTCTAACAAATCTGGCCTTTGATGTTTATGTCCTCCATGGCCTAAAGGCTCTTGGTTTCCCACAAAGGGGCTCTTCCTCTGGATATAGGCAGCTGGGAGGGTAGGTAGGCAGCGGATCAAGAAAGTATTCATTTTAAAGACGTGGCTATTTTTCTCAAGAAAGGAGAATTGGCAAGACATGTACAGAAATAATTCTATCACATCTTTTATACAACTATCAAGTAAAAACAATGGAGGAATCGCTTCATGTACATTTAACAATTTTATAAACTTTATAGGGCAAAGGGATAGTATCCACAGTTTTATTAGTAAAGGAGAGGAAGACTCAGAAAGGAAAGTTTTTGTATGCTCTGGATTCCTGCCCTATAGAGGATACCCTTCCCCCCAAACTCCCCTGACATATTCCTAAAGAAACCCCTATTTTCGTCTATCTAGTCAGACTGAGTGGTGGGAGTTGTCCAGTGTCAGTGGCCCATAAATTATTTTATTAAAGTCAGGTATTGGGTTTTCCCACCCCCCAAGGGATTAAGCAAAGACCTAATGAAGTCTTTTTCCAGTTACAAGAGAGTTTTGTACTATTTTGTTTCTCAATTTAAGTGTGACTTGTCATTTAAAAGATTGTTCATTTAGTCCAGAAAAAAGAAGTTAGGGAAAAATTCTGTGTGTATATGTTTGTGTTCTATGTCCACCTGGACCAGAGTCCACCAAGACAGAGGAAGACAGACAGACAGACAGACAGACAGACAGACAGACACACACACACACACATGCACACACACATACACACACACGGAGAAGAAGAGAGGAAGGATAGAGAGAAGATTGTAATTTCAATTTTTCTTTCGGTTTCTGCTGAGTTCCCCCTCTTTCCTCCTGAGAATCTAATATGATTTCTTGACTACTGAATTCTTAGTCTTAGCCCCAAAGACAACCATTCTGTCTCACTTAAGCCACTTTGTCTTCCATTTAGACAACCTGTGATCCACTGACCTCTTGTGGATCCACAGATCCGTATTGAACTTGGATAGGGAAAAATTATATCTTCATTTTCACTAGTCTCTAACCAAAATTTAGCATTTCCTTCAATTATTTAGAAATAACTTATTCCACAGGCTTCACCAGACTGCTAGAAATCTTTGACATAAAAAATAATTTATGCCTTCAATTTACAGATGCAGATTTTACAGAAAAAAAAACCCAAACAAACCCAGAAAGGTGGTGTCTTGCTTATGGTCACTTAGAGAGTAAATATCAGAACTAGGAAGTCATCCTGGTGAACATCTGGCCACTGGACCCAGATGACTCTGGAGGAGAAAGTGAGGCTGGTGACCTTGCATAGCCCTCCCTCCATCAAATCCAAGTCAACTGCAAGTCATGTCATCATTTCCCTGATGTCATGGTTCTCTTTGAGACCAAAGGACAAACATAAGAACATCGGGAATTGAACTCAGATTTTCTGATCCTAAATCTCCTTCTCATTCTTCACAGACCCCCGGTAAATGCTTCCCAGCACATGCCATTCTATAGCTAACCTCCAAACATTTGCACAAGTGGCTGTTCGTGTCTGCAATGTACTGCCTTCTCATTTCCCTCTCACAGAATCCCTAGCTTCCTTTAAAGTACTTCTCAAGTACCATCTCCTACAAGAGGCCTTCCCCATCTTCCCCCCACCATTTCCTCCCCTCCTCTCTCTCATGAAATTGCTTTGTAAAAAAGGACATTTTTCTCTCTTCATTCTCATACCTATTTGGCTGCTCAGTCTCCTGCAATGGATCATCATTTTTGCCCCAAGGCCTGTGAGTGTTGCTTCCCCACCTCCTCTCAATCCCTCCCCGGACTGTCCTGGGTCCTCTTCTCTTTTTACACTCTCTAAGTCATCTCATTAGCCTCCAAAAGCTTAATTACAATTTCCATGTACATGACTCGTACATCTATGTTTTTAGCCCAAATCTTTCTCCTGAATTTTAGTCTTGCATCACAAGCTATCTATTGGGCATTTTCAGCTAGACATCCTGGAAACACCAAAACAAAACCCCTTAACTCTTCTCCCTCCAATGCCAAATTCTCCATTTCTGTCAAAGGCACCAGGAAGCCACTGAACAAGCATTCGTTAAATGCTTACTATGTTCAGTCAGCTGTGCTTCAATTGGACATATACAGGGTGTCCCTGAAGTCTGGACGCATAGGCACAAATGCATATTTTCAAGAAATGAAATGAATGAAATTTTCAACAGCGTTTTATTTAATTGTAATATTAACAAATAACATCTTCAATATGATTTCCATCATTTGTGATGCAAAAGGTTGATGCTCTTTGCAAGATTCATGTGAACTTGATGCAATCACTCCACATTTCCTATGTGTCTAGACTTTAGGAACGCCCTGTACTTCCTCCAAAACACCAAGCTACTCAGATGTGCAATAAAAACTGCAGAATTTTATGGGGTGAAATGGGGTTAATGACACAAAGCCCAAAAATTTCATCAGTGACACATTAAGAAAGATAGGAACTTAATTTTTAAAAAGCAGCATAGTTTTTATACATATTAAATGGTTAAGAAATACACAGTCCTCTCTCATAAATTTGCATTACTCAAATTCGACTTTACCAAAGAATTCTGAAAGAAATCCACATTCCAAAAATAACAGCTATGCTAACTTTACTGTACAGCATTGAGCTCTCTCTTCATTCCTGCCCTTTAGTGCTCCATGGCCTCCAACCTCCCCCCTGCCTACAAAAAAAGAGAAAACCTAAAAAGAAACCCTCCAAGCAAAAGCAGAAGAAAGGATGAAAGCAGAAAGACCGGCTGCCACAGCTGCCTAATGAGAGAGAGGCTTGGCTTCTGAGGGGAGCCCTCTGCCATGTCCAGCTTCCTCATATCTGTCTTCTGTTTGTCCCCACTGGGATTCATTCGTGCTTGGGTACTGCATGTCTGTCCCTGCCCTGTGTTGCGCTTCCTGCTCTTGCTTCTCTGTCCCCAGCCTCCACATGTCCCCGAATCTTGTGCTTGCCCCCTCCCTACATGGAGGTGGGCCCCCTTCTACTTTTCTCTCTGTGGACAAATTCACATTACTTAAGAATTGCCATTTGTAGAGATCTGTGGAATGATCCACTAACACGAAGCGAGAACTATCTGTCCATAAATACTAAAATAAAAAATGTCTAGCTGAGTATAGGTTGCATGAGTACCTGGGCAAGTCACAACTCTTGGCTCTTGTGGGAGGCCATGGAGAAGTGGGGAAGTCAGGGTGAGGAGTGTGTTTGGTGAAATCAGTCTTTTTCTGCTGGCAACTCTTAATGCATCAGAACATATACAATACATACGGCATTTTACCTGGACAAAGACCTAAAATTTGCTCTTGGAAGTTGGCTCTGAAGGGTTGCAGCTTGTGAGTTATTGTAAAGTAGTACAATTTTCCAAGCTCTCTCATTATTTCTCATGGAAGAAATCAAGAAGAAGCAAGCTTGAAATTCAAATTATGCTAAAAATGTTCCCTATTATATCAATCGATTTGGGAAAAAATAGTATTTTTGAAACACATCTATAGCAAAATTGTACTACTACATTAAGTGCTTGAAATATATATATATCTATACATACATACATACATATATACATATGAAATTAAAGGCAAAAAACACAGTTTCTGCCCTCAAGGAGATGACATTTTAAGGGAAGGGGAGACACACCATGTAAATAACTCTGTATATATATATATATATATATATATATATATATGCATATATATATATATAATGTATGCAGAATTCATAGGAGGTAATTTCAGAGGGAAGACTCTAGCAACGAAGTGGAGTGAGAAAACCCTCCTGTAGAAGATGGCATTTGAGTTAAGCTGGAAGGAATCTAGTGAAGCCAGGAGGTAACTGTGAGGAGGGAGAATATTTAAGGCATGGGGGAGAAAGTGCAAAGGAATGGAATCAGGAGATAGAGTGGTGGGTACGAGGAATAGCAAGTACATCTAGTAACTGGGTCATAGCATCCATGGACTAGAGAAACGTGCACTAAAATTGGAAAGGTAATGGAAGCAGTGTAAACCAGAAAGACAGTGCATGTGCCTCCACATAGACTGCAGGACACAGACTGCATTTATTCACACCTTTGTCATCCACTCAAAGGGGGACCTGGAGTCAGGAAAACTCAGGTTCAAATCTAGCCTCAGATGCTTGCTAACTGATCCATTTAACCTCTATCTGCCTTAGTTTCCTCAACTAAAAAATGAGGCTGATAATAATAGAACCTACCTCACAGGGTGGTTGTGAAAATAAAAATAGATCATATTTGTTAAACTAGTTGGTACAAAGTAGGCACTTAATACATGTTTGTTTGCTTTCTTCCTTCCCAAAGAAGTGTGGGAGGTGAAAATGACTGAATTGAAACTAGTCACTCTAAGCCTCATCGCTTCCCAGCTGCACCAAAACATCCTTCCCTCTCCTTGACAGGGGTGTCAAGAAGTTCCCCCGAGGCATGGCTAGTTTTTGTCTTTGTTTTGGTTTGTGTTTTTTCTGGGCTCATTGTGGAGCTGTGAATCTCTAGCCAAAAAGGAGTGGAAATAGACCTAGGACGAGGTTGAATCTAAGTCCTCTCCTGCTAGGCTGCTGCTCCACAGGAGATTTCCTGGAACAATACACTCATTTTAACCCCTCAAATGACTCTTGATCTAAACTGGCTTGATAACTCGTGTATGACGCCTCGAGTTTACCCATGTTTCCTCAACTTATCTGAATGTGATTCCTGTGTACTCCTACTCTAGGGACTTTTCATACCTACACTAAAGAATGGTATTGATTGATTGGACATCTTACCACTTACTTTAAGAGGAGCAAGATGACTAGTTAAATAAACATCAATCAACTCCATCCTTACACTTTTTTTTTGTTGTTCAGTCATTTCAGTAATTTGACTTTATGACCCCCTTTGGGGTTTTTTGGGCAGAGATACTGGGGTGATTTGCCATTTCCTTCTCCAGCTCATTTTACAGATGAGGAAACGGAGGCAACCAGGGTTTAGTGACTTGCCCAGGGTCACACAGGTAGTGGTTATCTGAGGTCACATTTGAACTCAGATCTTCTTAACTCCAGGTCCAGTACTCTATCCACTGTACTACTTTCCTTCCCATAAAATGTGAGCTTCTTGAGGGTAGGGATAGTTTCATTTTTTGTCTTTGAATCCCCAGTTCCTATTATAGCATCTGACATAATAGACTTTTAATCAATGCTTATTGATTAATTGATTACTTTTTTCAAAGTGAAACTGGGTATCATTAAAAATACTAGAAAATTTCCCAAATAGAATCTGGTTCCCTGTCTTTCTCTTATTTAATTCTGGGTCCCATTTCTTGTCTATTTTCAATATCTATAAGTGGTATATCTTAAGGCCTTTCTCTAGTCTGGTTGCCCTCCTTTGGAAGCTCTCCAGTTTATTAATATCCTCCCTAAACTGTGGTACCAATAGAACACACTACTTCAGATTTGTTTGCACTACTTCAGATGTATTGAAAGGCAGATTAAAATGGGAACTTTATACTATTATAAGCTTTGCCTCATTTAAGGAAGCCCAAGACAATATTTTCTCATTTTTGGCCACATTTTATCTTTGAGCTTGTAGATCAATAAAATCCTCAGATCGTTTTAGACAAAGTGTTCTCTAGCCATGCCTCCCCCATTGTATATTTGTGAAATCCATTGTTTGAATCTGAATATAAGACTTTACATTTATCCCAACTGAATTTCCTTTCAATAGATTTAGCCCAAAGCTCTAGCCCATCAAAATCTATTTGGACTCTGATCCAGTGTGCTGATTATTCCTCCCAGTTTGTGTCACTTGCAAATTTGACAAGCATACCATCCATGTCATTGATAAAAATATTAATACAGGGCCAAGCACAGATCCCTGGGGCTCTCCACTGGAGACTTCCTGTCAATTTGACAATTAATCGTGAATAAATGCATTTTAAATATGGCTATTCAACCAGTTCTGAATCCATTGAACTTTGTTAATTATCTAGCCTACAATGCTCTATATGTTCCACAAAAAAGATATTTTTATCAAATGCTTTGCTAAAAAAAATATAGCACTTGAGCTACTGTATTAATAATGCTGTCAAAAATGAAAATAAAGGTAGACTGATATGGTTTATTTTTTATGAAGCCATGATGATTCTTTGTTATTACTACTTCCTTTTCTGGTTTTCATGAACTATCTTTTTAGTGATTTTTTTTAGATAGTTCCCCGGGAATTTAAATTAAGTTCACTGTCCTAAAATTTGCAAGTTCTCTTCCCTTTAGTGAAAATTGGGGCATTTGCCCTGTTTCTAATGCTACAGTTCTTTTTCTATTCTCCACAATGTGCCAAGTATCACTGACAGTGGCTTAATAATCATATCCCCAAGTTCTTTCAGTAGCTGAGGATGAAGTTTCTCTATCTGGTTCAGGTCACTTGAATTAATCCAGGGCAGCTAGATGCTGTCTTATTATCTCCTTTTTTTCCATTGGCTATTGACATAAGCCCCTGAAAAGATCATTCTCCTGTGCAGAGAAAACAGAAGCAAAATAAAAATTGAATAGCTCTGTCTTCTCTCTGTTATCAGATATTATTGTCTTGTTCATCCAAGCTGTGGGTCCCATCTTTTCTTTCATTCTCCTCCCCCCAACACAGCTAATAAACCTCTTTTTGCTTTGTTGTTGTCCTGAATTTTCCTTACTAGTTTCAACTTGTTCTGAGCTTTAGCATTCCTGATAGTAATTTCGAAGGACTCATATGTTCACCTTCTGTTATCTACCCTTGCTTCCAACTTCTGTATATATCTTTAAAAGATCTAACTTTATTCTTTATGTATCCTCATTATTGGTATCTTCAAATGACTCCCATTTTTCCTTCTAATTGGAAATGTTTCCTTTTACATATTTAGAATTTCATTCTTTTTTCTTTTCTTTTTAATTTATGGGATAAAACAAGCATTTCCATAACATAGTACAATAAAAAGATTATTGTATATGAAACTGAAAATCTGCTATGCACATCTTGTTATTCATTTCAAATATATCACAAAATTATCATGTAAATTTTTTTTCTGTTTTTTCTTCCCTCCCCCATCCCTCTCTTCTGACCTAGGGATGGCTGCCATTAGACACAAATATACATATATATATGTATGTATATAAGAGTTTCCTATCCCTCTTAGTCTAACTTCTCCTGCAGATGTTTAGACAATCAGCCAACAAATATTTATTAAATGCTCACTATACTCAAGAAACTGTGCTAAGAGTGGGGATAAAAAAGGCAAAGATATTCCCTACCTACAATGAGCTTATATTCTAATGGAATAGGAACCTTAGTCCATGGGAACCTACATAGCCTCCTCAATCATTTGAAAGCTGTTTCCCCAAAATTTAGAACACACGAGAATATGCCCAGCTTTTCTCTTCTCTATCATGAATGCTATCCCTTCATTTCTGCCTCACTATCCCCCTTCTCATTCAGTGAGAAGAATAGAATTCCCCATGTTGGTTTATCCACCTTTAAAGATGAAATTATCATTAAAGAAAGTTGAAGAATTATTAGTTACTCAGTCTTGGGAGAGAGAGAGAGATGGAGAGAAACAAAGAGAGAGAGAGAGAGAGAGAGAGAGAGAGAGAGAGAGAGAGAGAGAGATTTGGGATCTGTTTCCAGACTCCTCATCTGTTTCCTATTTCTTTCCAGGTTGTATACTGTGATGAAAAAAATTGTTTTTGTTTTTCCCTTCATTGATCTTTTCTCTACCATGCCTCCCCACTGCTCTATTTCTTTTAATGTCTATATCTTATTATATAATGCTACTAAAAGACATTCCAAAGAGGATACCATCAGGTCAGGCAATGTTGGAACTACCACATTAAATTTAATATAGATTTTTAAAGAAGTCTGTATATAGTAGATAACTGGTTTCGTATACAATCCTCTTTTTCTAGCCTTCTTTATATATGGAAATTTTCACATGTGCTGATGATTTTTCTAATTAATAAAAAAAGAAAGATGGAAAGTGCTATTCCATTGTACTCCTTTACCTAGCCTGGTTCTTTTTAATAAGATTCACCTACACAGAGAAATATTCCAGTCATGGATTTTATTCCACCAAGTCTCAGTGATACCTGAAAGGTCAAATTTGTCACCCTGAATTAGCACCATTAGTTCCTTTGGCTTATTAGTTAAACTTTGGATAAGGCACTGGACTTGGAATCAGGAAGATCTGGGTTCTAAACTTGCTCCGACTAGCTATGTTACCTTGGCCAAGCCACTTAATCTCTGTGCCTCAGTTCCCTCATTGATATAATAAAAGGATTGGAACCAATGGATTCCAATCGAAGATCCCTTCCAGCTCTAAATCTATGGTGCTATAACATCTGAGGCCATGGGTTTTGCTCCTTTTTTGGATTTTTGTCTCCTGGGAATTTTTGTAGGTCTCACCAACTCATTCTTTGCTGTGGCTACTTTACAGGATCTTTAGCTTGGTGGATACACACACTTTTCCTCCCTCTTCCATCATTTTCTATTTTAAAGTTCTTTTGATTAAATTTACAAGATACCAAGCAACTGCATTCTTTTTTAGGTATCTTTTTTTTTTTAGGTGCTTTCTATCCCTGGCCAAGAGTCTGCCACCCTTATGTTTTAAAGTATCATCTAAAAATCCCAATCTTTCTCAAAAACCACCTAAGGAAGTTCATTTCCTAAAGCAATTTTTCTTTCTGCATCCCTTGTCTTTAATTAGGCAGTTCTGAGGAAATCATGACCTGAGTCTCAGTGGTCTTCAGTTTCCTAATCAAGTCTTTTGTAAGTTTTGACAATAATGTCGGGGGCGGGGGCAGGGGCAGGGGCGGGGAGGCTCCTTCTGGCAGTCTCATTTGTGCCCATATAAGTCACCAGTATGTCAGTGGTGTGCTGGTAAATCTTTAACAAAAAGTTTTCTGGAGGAAAAAAATGTACACGCGACACATTTTAAGTTTAACCTGCATTAATGAACATTTTTTCCATCACCTTCTTAAGGCTAGACAATCAATGAAACAAAAAATCAAGTCCTGATCTGTAGTATTTGCTGATTTCAGAGACATGAATGCCCACACTGAAAAACTTAACGATTGTCTCTCACTTCAACTTGAAAAAGCCTGAGAATTAATAGTGTAATCTAAGTAGTGTTATAGAAATTATATGAAAATTAATTTGAATGCGCATATACCCTTCCAAAAAAAATCCTAGGTGGCAGCACTGGGTGGTAGAAAGGAAGTCAGTGCTGTATGAGGAGTCAGGGGACCTGGGTTTGAATCAGTTTGACTTTTTCCTACTTACGTTTTATAAACTTTCTAGGACTGAGTTTCCTGCTGTAATAAACAAGGGTATTGGGATGGAAAACCTTTGAGGTCCCATCTGGCGTGATATCTGTGACCTCTGACACGGCGGAATTAGAATCTCCTACTCCCAGCTGTTGAACTGGATAGTGGGTCTTTTCCTATGCACAGGGAGAGGAAGGAAAGGAAATAAACATTTATATAGAACCTACTATGTGCTAGTGCTAAGTGCTTTACAAATATTATCTCGTTTCATCTTCATTACAACCCTGGGAGGTAGGTGTTATTATCCTCATATTACAGTGAAGGAAACTGAGGCAGACAAAGGTTAAGTGACTTGCCCAGGGTAGTAAGTGTCTCAGGCTCGATTTGAGCTCAGGTTTTCCTGACTTTGGATCTGGTGCTCCGCCTATCATGCTGTGTAGCTGCCACAAGGGAAAGCAAGGAGCTCAGGAAGGCTCCGCTGACGTCATCAACTCATTTATTCTCAAAAGTTGGGTCAGCGGTAGACAAATAGTGGTAGACAAATTTTTTCAAACAAGAAAACTGATTCTTAAGAGCCCTGGCGTCCTGACTCTCCAGCTACTCTCTTTACAAAGCCTCATTTGTCTTCCGCAAATCCCTCCAAATGTAGTCTTTTGGCTGATGCTATCAGCCCACACAGGAGAAACGTAGTATGGATAAGTGGGATTGATTTTGCTTTATTTTTGTTTTGGTGTGTGTTTGTGTGTGTGTGTGTGTGTGTGTGTGTGTGTGTGTATGTGTGCTTGCGTGGGCTCACTATGCATGTGTTTTAAATATCTACAAATATGTTCCATAGGCCCACACAGTCTCGAATTTACAATAGTTTTTCTTCTCTGCTTCCAGGTGGAATTTGGATGCTAAGTTTAGCTGTCTGAGCATGAGTTTGATCATCCATCCAGTTCAGCATCTATCCATCAGGCTCCTTAGTCCTTCCCATAGACAATTCATTTTTGTACTCCAGTGCCAAGCCTTGAAATAGGAAAGAACAAGGTTTTCTTAGGAGGGTTGAGTTATTCTGCAGTATACTTATTGCCTGGGGTGTGTGTGTGTGTGTGTGTGTGTGTGTGTGTGTGTGTGTGTGTGTCCCTAGACCAAAATGTCCCCATGTATTGATTCTGTCTTCCTAGAACCTTATAAACTATTTTCAGGGACAGCTGGCCATTCTCCCTCCACTTTACCACAGTGACATAGAATTTTCCTGCAGTAAAGCTGCTTTTCTATATTTAATGGTTCAAATGTATCTTGTCAACGGCTATGTTTTATAGCTTTATCATCAGCAGATTTCTATTCACTCAATCCACAAGCATTTAGTAAGCACCCTTTCTCTACACCTAGGTGATATAGAGGCAACAGTGGATAGAGAACAGGGCCTGGAGTCAGGAAGACCTGAGTTCAAAAGCAGCCTCAGATAGTTACTAGCTGCATGACCCTGGGCAAGTCACTTAACTGCTGTCCGCCTCAGTTTCCTCATCTATAAAATGGGAATAGTAATGATACTTACCTCTCCGGGTTGTTGTGAAGCTCATGTGAGATTAAAAAGTGCTTAATGCAATGACTAGCTCATAGTAGACACTTAATGAATGATCACCTCTACCTTCTGATTGGGTTTGAGAGGGTAGCTCCTTTTTTGCCCATTCAAATTCAGGCTCTGCCATTTCCTACCCATGTGATTTGGGGCAGATCACTTAACTTCTCTGGGCCTCAGTTTCCTTATCCATAAAACAAGGGGGTTGGGTTGAAGGACTTCTAAGGTCTCTTGCAGTTCAATGCTCAATTTATGATCCTACAATCCCTTCTTCTGCTCCCCTCACTTTCATCAATTATTAAATAAGTTACCAACAGTCATTTTTTTATTCCATGAAATGGTCCTAGTAGACATAGCTTGTTCTATATATAGAGAGAGTATGCCTAGTGGCTATGGCGCTGGACCTGGAGTTGGAAAAACTTGGATTCAAATCCTGCCTCTGACATTTGCTGACTGTGTGGCCCTGGCCAGCTCTCTGACCTTCAATTTCCTCATTTACAAAATAGAGGCTATAATATCTATTCCACAGATGTTTGTTTTTAAAATGAGGATCACGTGAGATAATATATGTAAAGTGTACTTAAACTTCCAAATCACTGTATAAATGTTGGTTTTTATCCCCAAACTCTGAACCTGAAGCCTGAGGAAGTTTAGTATCTTGGCTTGACCACTGATGGCTGTGTTGCCCTGGGGAAGGCTCTTGGAGCCTCAGTTTCCTGATTTGTAAATGGAAATTGTAAGACCTACCTCACAGACTTTTTGTGTGTTTCTTATGAGATGATATACATACAGCACACAATATAAATGACAATTCTTCCTAAACACATTCCTATCCCATCTACCTACCCACCTCACAATCAATAGATCAATAAGGAGAGAGGAGAAACAGTAATATTGTATCTGTGCTCTGCTATCCAGTCTAGCAGAGGAAAACCAGCTAGTGCCTAGCATCGTGAATGTGCTGCCTTGGAAAGGAGGAATGCATGGGGTTGCATAACTTCCCTGAAAATGAATTCAAATAATGGTTGCAGAAAGCTGTTATGGGTTATTAAAAAAAGAGGAAAAAAATTCCTTTTCTGAGCCATGCTACTGACTTCCAGAACTCTATGAAAAAGATAGTTAACTTCCTAATTGCACCCCTATTGTGTTTTTCAGAGGTCTGCAGACCTTAAATATTTAACTAGAAAGAGAAAAAGAAAGTTGATTTCAAACCTTCTCGTCTTTCTTAAAATAAGAAAGCCTGGTTGTTTGAAGACCCTTTTTAAAAAATCAGTTTTTAGCTTCTTCTTGGTTTGTGTTTATAGCTAAATGATTCCCAGAGGAGGGTTACCGTGATGATCTTCCAGGAACTGGGAGAACAATTCTGTGCTCTATTTCCTTTCTATCAGGACGCTATAGATAAGAGCCTTGAAGAAGGGAACACATTCAGTTCCCTCTCAGGAGGGTATCAGTGCCTTCAAATAACCTCTCCCACAGTCCTGAGATCACAGCATGCTTCCCTTTGTATGTATTGAGTCTTTTACCATAGTATAAAAATGGACTTAAAAAATCTCCAGGTTCTCCATTGTGGCTAAGAGCTCGGCTTGCAAAATGTTGCACTGCGGGCATCAAAAAGTGGCCATCCCTGCCCCCTCTCAATTCTCTTCCAGGCTCTGATTTCTGAGATGCACACTACAGCTCTAACTCGGGGAAAAACCAGCTGTGTAAATAAATACAAGTGACTGGAGCAGGCCACACGGATTTCTAAATCTACTTGCATACATTCATGAGATTTTCTATTGAATGCACCACTGTCTACAGTGAACATATAACACAGATGAGAATGAATGCGTTAGGATACACGAAGAAAACATTATACAAACATCTCCAAAAGGCTTCCACCCTACCCTGGGGTGTAGCGGCATGTCAGGGGTGGGGGGAGTTACAATTTTTTTTTCAATTCAATATGAATTTATTAAGTGCCTAATTTTTTTCCTTTAAATTAATTTCTTTAATTTTAGTTTCCAACATTCACTTCCATAAGCTTTTGAGTTTTAAATTTTCTCCACCTCCCTCCCCAACCTTTCCCCAAGACAGCATGCAATCTGAAAAAGGCTCTGCATATTATATTCTCATTAAACATATTTTCACATTAGCCATGTTGTAAAGAAGAATTAGAATGAATGGGAGAAACCATGAGAAAGAAAAAACAAAACAAAAAAAAAAGGGAGAGAGCAAATAGTATGCTTCAATCTACATTCAGACTCCATATTTCTTTCTCTGGATGTCAATAGCATTTTCCATCGTGAGTCTTTTGGAATTGTCTTGGATCTTTGCATTGCTGAAAAAGGGATTGGGAAGATGAGTTGCATCCTACCCTCCCAGTGATAGCTAACTGTCAAGGCTCAGCTCCAATATAGCCATACCACCTCCTTTACCCATTGTACCTTAATATTGCCCCACTCTTCCCTCTCCTGAAGTTGCCGCCCCACCCCCAGACTGTGCCAGCTTTCAACCTCTCTTATTCACCAGGGTTTCCGGCAAGGGCACCACCGTCCTTCCAGTTATTCAGATTCCCAATCTTGGTGTCCTTCCTGTTTCTTCACTCACCCTCACACTACATATCCAACCAGTTGCCAAATCTTACTGAATCTGTCTCCATAACATTTCTCATATCTGTCCTTTCTCTTCACTCAAACAACCACCATCCAGTTCAAGTCCTTGTCACCTCTCACTTGGACTATCACAGTCGCCTCCAGTTAGGCTTCCTGTCTCAAGTCTCTCTGCACTCCAGTGAACCCATAGCTGTCACAATGATTTTCCTATAGCTCGGGTCTGGCCATATGACTCCTCTTCTCAAAAATTCCATTGGCTTTCTATCGACTCTAGGATCAAATATAGGTAGGTGGACTAGTGAAGAACATTGGGCCTGGGGTCAGGAGGACCTGAGTTCCAATCCAGTCTCAGACACTTACTAGTTGTGTGACCTTGGGTAAATCACTTAACTTTGGCTTTTTTTTTCAACTGTAGAATGGAGATAATAATAGCCCCTATCTCACAGGGTCGTTTTGAGTATCAAATGAGATAATATTTATAAAGCACTTAACACATAGTAAGCATTTTATAAATGTTAGCAATTATTGTGTTTGTATCGTTGTTTTCTGATTTCTATTTTTGTGTGAGTTAGAACATGTAAAAGGTTAAGGAATGGAACTATATGTAAGTTCGTCATTATAGGAAACCCCTGGGTAAAGAAACTATCAATGCAAGTCATCATCTTTTCTACAAATTATAAAGTTAAAATTATTCATGATAATAACAGCTTGCATTTATGTAGCTTTACCTACACTAATCATCCCAGTGATCTTCATAACAACCCTATGAGGTATATCTCATTTTATAGATGAGGCTAAGTGGCTTGTCTAGGATCACATAGTAAATTAATTTTTTTGAGGCAATGGGGCTTAAGTGACTTGCCCAGGGTCACACAGCTAGTAAAATGTCATTTGTCTGAGGCTGGATTTGAGCTCAGGTCCTCCCAACTTCAGGGCTAGTACTCTATCCATTGTTCTACCTAGTTACCCCTTCAACTAATAAATGTCAGAGATAGGACTTGAACCCAGGTTCTGATTCCAGGTTCTCTGGATTTCAGACTCATTGCCCTGGATTCCTAATTCAGCAACCTCTGCACTGTCATTTAGTTGCCTAGAGGAAAGCTAGAAAGACTTGAGAGAGTTGCCTAAAGCACTGAGGCATTAAGTTACATAGCCAACACATATATTAGTACAGAGAGAGGGTAAGTAACTTGTCCAGGGTCACACATCTACAGGGTGTCCTTAAAGTCTGGACATATAGGCAAAAATGCGTATTTTGAAATGTTTGGAATATTAACAGACCTTAGCCCCCTTGACTTCTTTTTCTGGGATATGCTAAAGGAGAAGCTGTACTCAATGAAAATCACAGATGCAACACACTCGATTGACTGCATGAAGAGTGAATGTGCTCAATGGAGTTACTGCATTGAGTTCATGTGAATCTTGCAAAAAGCATCAAACTTTGCATCACAAATGATAGAAATCATATTGAAGATGGTATTTGTTAATATTCTAATTAAATAAAATATTGTTGAAAATTTCATTCATTTCATTTTTTGAAAATACACTTTTTTTACCTGTGTCCAGACTTTAGGAATACCCTGTTATGGTTCTGAGGCAGGATTTGAACTCGGATCTTCCTGACTCCAAGTACAGCAGTCTCTTCGCTGTGTCATCTAACTGCCTAGACGAGAATTAAAGAGACTTAGAGAGCTGCCTAGAGCACCCAGAGGTGGTTGATACATAGCCGTCACATATTATGGATCCACAATTGAAAAGTTTTGAGAACATTGATAGAGACCATGGAAGATAGTGCTGAACAAGCATTCTTCAAGCACCTCTTCTGTACCTGGTGCTGTGTCAGGCACTGGGATACAAAGCAAACAAGGGAAACAGGACTTGCCTTCATCAAGCTTATCTTCTATCAGGGGAAACAACATGTGCGCATATAAATAGATATAAAATAATTAATATACAAAATAAAGTCAAGGTAATCTTGGTGTGTAGGGAAGGTGTGAGTCATTACCAAGTGGAGGCAGCTGAGAGTACCTAAAAGTTTTTGAGCTAGACTAGAGGTTTTTGTTTCATTGTGTCTGACTCATCACGACCCTATTTTGGGTTTTCTTGGGAGAGATACAAGAGTGGTTTGTCGTTTCCTTCTCCAGCTCATTTTACAGATGAGGAAACTGAGGCAAATAGGGATTAGGTGACTTGCCTAGGGTCACACAGCTAGTGAGTGTCTGAGGCTGGATTTGCATGCAGATCTTCCTGACATCAGGCCTGGTGCTCCATTGAGCCACCTAACTGCCCAGAAGTAGGATATGATAAAAGCAATGTTTTAGGAATTTCAAACTGATAGCAGATGAATTGGAGACAGGTTTAAGGGAATGAAGACATAAATTTAAGGACTAAATTCCTATCTTTTCCCTAGACTGAATCTAGCTCCAAATTCAGTGTCATATTAGCCACATGACCCTGGGCAAGTCACTTAATTTTGTTTGCCTCAGTTTCCTCATCTATAAAATGAACTGGAGAAGGAAATGGCAACTCACTCCAGTATCTCTGCCAAGAAAATCCTAAATAGGGTCACAAAGAGTCAGACATGACCAAAATGCCTAAAGAACAACAAAAAATGGGAAGCAGCAGAGCTTAGTGGAATGATGCTTGGAGTCAAGTATCATCTGAGATGTCTAAACATGGGCAAATCTCAGGGCAAGTTTTTTAAAATAATTCTAAATTTAACAAAGACCAAATAAAATGGGCATTTCCATATATATAGCAACACAGAGAAAGAGGATTGTACATGAAGCTGAGTATCTCTATTTGTACTGGTCGATTTTCTTTTAAATATATAATAAACTCAACATCTAACTTTCAAAGCTGTCCTACTTGTCGCTGATTCTTTCTGTCCTCCCTTCCCTTCTCTTCTGTGTAGGAAAAAAGAGACAAGTCAGTGGTTCTCTTCTGTTTCTTTCTTTGCTTTTTCTCTTTCTGCTATCCTATCTCTTTCCTACCTCCCAGCAACTTTCTTTCCCTAGTGGAAAAAGGGAAAAACTAAGCCCTTGAAACAAGTATCCCTAGGCAAGTTCTAATACTGTAAGTTGCCGATAAGTTGTCCACAGGCATGAGCAAAGTTACTGCAGAAATACATGGAAAAGTAGCATATGTTTGTACATGTTCTAAAAAGATATTTCTTTTTTTCTTACTTAATATTTTATTTTTTCCCAATTACATGTAAAAGCAATTTTAATGTTCTTTTTTTTTTCAAATTTTGAGTTCCAAATTTTCTCCCTCTCTCCTCTTCCCTCCTTATTGAGAAGGCAAGCAATCTGATATAGGTTATGCATGTATAGTCACGCAAAACACATTTCCATGTAAGTCATTCTGTGAAAGAAAACACAGACAAAAAAAACCCCAAGGAAAATAAAGAAAAAGTATCTTTGATTTGCCTTTAGGCTCTACCAGTTCTTTCTCTGGAGGTGGACAACACTTTTCATCATGAGTCCTACAGAACTGTCTTGGATCTTTTGTATTGCTGAGAATAGCTAAGTTATTCATAGGTGATCATTGTACAATTTTGCCGTTGCTCTGCTCAATGTTCTGGTTCTGCTCATTTCACTTTTCATCAGTTCATGTAAGTCTTTCCATGTTTTTCTGAGAGCATCCTGCTCATCATTTATTTTTTAAAATTAATTTTTAGTTTACAACATTCAGTTCCGCAAGCTTTGAGTTCCAAATCTTCTCCCTCTTCCACCTCCCCTCCTCAAGATGGCATACAATCCAATATAGCCTCTACATATACATTCATATTAAACATATTTTCACATTAGTCATGTCGCAAAGAAGAATTACAACCAATGGAATGAACCATGAGAAAGAAGAAACAAAACAGAGAGAGCTGCTCATCATTTCATAAATCACAATAGTATTTCACCACAATCATGTCCTACAACTTGTTCAGCATTTTCTCAATTGATGGACATCCCCTCAATTTCCAATTCTTTGCCACAACTAAAAAGAACTGCTATAAATATTTTTGTACATGCAGGTCCTTTTCCTAAAAGGATATTTCTTAAGAGGGCACTGTCTAGACCAAGGGGTGGCAGCAACTTGAGAGATTTCCTACAGAAGCACATGGAAGAGGCAGATGTATGCATGCATATTTAGCCTTTGAGGGGAGTCCAAGTCATGGGGGTTACTTTGTGGCTAACCTCAAATTCAAGAGTTACTAAGTGCCATAGTTCTAGCCCCAGACTATTAGTGAGAAATTTTCCTCAACAGCATACTGCTCGGAGAAAGAAGAGGGTTCTCAATGTAAGCAAAGATGAAGGAGTAAAGTCTTGTCATGGAAACAAGAGAATAAAATCTTGGGAGTAAGAAAAAGCAAACCCTATTATTACTAGGAGTTATTTGGACAGTGTGAGGGTCCATGGGAAGTGAATATCTTATTCAATAGCCCCCAAATTTCCTTTTTTTTTCTGAGAGCCTTGACAAAGGAATGTGTAGGACTCACTGGAATGTTAAAGGATTGCTTCAGTAGCAACCTTAGTTCTGTTCCAGGGGTTGCCGATGGGGTATTTGAGTGCTCGGTGTGTTTCTGCATCTGTTTATGTTTAAAATTTTTATTTAAAAATTTTTAAATATTTTATTTTCTACAATTATGTGTAAAAACAATTTTTAACATTCATTTAAATTTTTTTTTTGAATTTCAAATTCCCTCTCTCCTCCCCTCGCCCCACCCCGAGAAAGCAAGCACTTTGATATAGATTATATCACGGATGGGGATTCTGTGGCCTCGAGGCCACATGTGGCCCTCTAGCTCCTCAAGTGTGGCCCTCTGACTGAATCCAAATTTCACAGAACAAATCCCCTTAACAAAAGGATTTGTTCTGTAAAACTTGGACTCAGTCAAAAGGCTGCACCTAAGGACCTAGAAGGCCACATGTGGACTTGAGGCTGCAGGTTCCCCACCCCTGGTTATTCATATGCAGTCATGCAAAACATGTTTCCTGATACTGTGCTTAGCACCACCACTCCCCTTGGTAGTGCTCTCCCCCTATGTTGAAATTACTTTGTGTGAATATTGTCTGTATATGAATATTGAATGTAAGTTCCTTGAGGGCAGGAACTACTATGTTTTTGTCTTTGTGTCACTAGCACTTAGCACAGTGACTATTTACTTGTATTGAAAAATTTCTCACACTGATGAAATCTAAAGTCTGGACCAAAAAAAAAAAGAAGTACTAAAGAACAAAACCACTAACAACTAATGACCTAATCTCAAAGAATTTTATCATTCTGGGATATGTAGAAATAGTACAGAACTTCTTCCTTTTCATGGCCACATGTAGAGAGGCATTATGAGCAGGAGGCTGTGTTATTTTGCAAATAAAAGTGTCAATGAACTGAGATGCAAAAATCCTTCTCTGGAATCATGTTAGAACAGCCTACGTTAATCAAGAAATTTTTTTTAATAAATTGCTCTTTATTATCTGACCACTTGTACTTACGAGCTGCCTGCCTTACCAACTATAGACATGGGATAAGATAGAAGTCTTGAGTCTGCTTGCCCTGAGCATCCATAGGAATCATGCTGAGTGTATACATCAACTTTACGTTATCATAGAGCGTACATATCAGTGATCACACAGAGTCAAGGACAGAGCACATGTAGACACCAAGAGTATGCTGGCAGGGAACAAGTTCAGGCATCCTGCTGACTTTAAAGAGATTTAGAATGACTTGGGAGGTCAGTAGTCTCTGGTTGTTTCTGCTGTTCCTATTCTCCCATGACCTTAAGAGTTGTCCCTTAAGGTTGGTAATGACAACCAATTTCTGTGTTGGTTGTTATTATTTCAGTTGGGAGTTTGGATGGGACTTTATTTCTTTTGTTGTTGATAAACCTTAGTTTTGTGTCCAGGGACTCAGACACTTGTATGAAAGCATAGCATACCTTACGCTACAAAATACAGCAATGAAACCAATTAGGTTGTGCTGAATCTGAAAGAAGCTCTGAGAATACATTTGCTCTCACCAAACAAAGTGAAGGATATGACTGCCTCAGCTAGGAAGGAGTACAAGCTAAATGTGAAGACTGATGCTTAGCTACAGAGATAGACACAAGGTGGTCATGGCTTAATTCTGAGGCTTTATTTGGGAACCTATAAGAATTTGCCTGGTCAATGCTGTGTCCAAATAGTGAAGATGATTGGCTAAATGTCAAGGAGTTCCACATCATGTTATTTTTGGGTTATTTTCATGCATGTGTACTCCAATTAAAAAAAAAGAGTGGTTCTTTGAAAGTAGGGGTTTGTCTTTAAGTTACAATTTATTTAATTAAAAATCATTTTTAACATGAAAATTTTTATACATTTTAAGTCACATATAAAAGCAATCTAAAACATTAAAAAACCTTTTGAGTTCCAAATTCACTCCCTCCTTCTCATCTTCCCTCATTGAGAAGGCAAGCAATCTCATATAGATTATACATCATGCAAAATATATTTCCATATTAGCCATGTTGTAAAGGAAAACATCAGTTTAAAAAAAAACAAGAAAAATAAAAAAGTATGCTTCAATCTGCACTTAGATTTAAGGTCTTTTTCTGCAGACGGATATCATTTTTTTTTATCATTAGTCCTTTTGGAATTGTCTTGGATCATTGTCTTGATGCGAATAGCTAAATTAGTCACTGTTGATTATCATAAAATATTGCTGTTATTGTGTACAATTTTCTCTTGGTTCTCACTTCACTTTGTATCAGTTCATGTAAGTCTTTTCAAGTTTTTCTGAAAGCATCCCGCTTCTCATTTCTTTAACATTATATATATATGCATATGTATGTATATATATGTATATATATGTATATATATGTATATATATATATATATAGCTTTCAACATTGATTTCCATGAGATTTTGAGCTAAAATTTTCTTCCCATTTCTACCCTCCCCCACCCCAAGATGGCATATATTTTGATTGCCCCTTTCCCCAGTCTGCCCTCCCTTCTGTCACCCCACTCCCCTCCCCATCTCCTGTCCCCTTACTTTCTTGTAGGGCAAGATAGAATTCTATACCCCATTGCCTGTACATCTTATTTGCTAGTTGCATGTAAAAACAACTTTTTTTGAGCATTTGTTTTTAGAACTTTGAGTTCCAAATTCTCTCCCTTCTTCCCTTCCCCCCTTACCCTCCTTGAGAAGGCAAGGAATTCAACAGAGGCCACACATGTATCCTTATGCAAAACACTTCCACGACAGTCATATTGTGAAGTACTAACTATATTTCCCCCCCATCCTATTCCTGTCTGCCTTTATTCAGTTTTATCCCTTGACCCTGTCCCTTTTCGGAAGTGTTTGCTTTTGATTGCCTCCTCCCCCATCTGCCCTCCCTTCTATCATCCCCCCTCTCTTATCCTCTTTCACCCTACTTTCCTATAGGGTAAGATACCCAATTGGGTGCGCATGTTATTCCCTCCTTAGGTCAAATCTGATGAGAGCAAGATTCACTCATTCCACCTCACCTGCCCCCTCTTTCCTTTCAGCAGAACTGCTTTTTCTTGCCATTTTTATGTGAGCTAATTTACCCCTTCTATCTGTCCCTTTCTCCTTATCCCAATATATTCCTCTCTCATCTCTTACTTTTATTTTGTTTTTTTTTAGATATCATCATTTTATATTCAACTCACCCTGTGCCCTCTGTCTATATATATGTATATTCTCTTCAACTACCCTAATACTGAGAAAAGTTTCATCTTTCCATGTAAGAATGTAAACAAAACAGTTCAACTTTAGTAAGTTCCTTATGATTTTTCTTTCCTGTTTACTTTTTCATGCTTCTCTTGATTCTTGTATTTGAAAGTCAAATTTTCTATTCACCTCTGGTCTTTTCATTGAGAAAGCTTGAAAGTCCTCTATTTTATTGAAAACCCATATTTTGCCTTGGAGCATTATACTCAGTTTTGCTGGGTAGGTGATTCTTGGTTTTAATCCTAGCTCCTTTGACTTCCAGAATGTCATATTTCAAGTCCTTTGATCCCTTAATGTAGAAGCTGCTGGATCTTGTGTTATTCTGATTGTGTTTCCACAATACTCAAATTGTTTCTTTCTGGATGCTTGCAGTATTTTCTCCTTGATTTGGGAGCTCTGGAATTTGGCAACAATATTCCTAGGAGTTTTCTTTTTGGGATCTTTTTCAGGAGGCGATTGGTGGATTCTTTCAATTTCTATTTTACCCCCTGGTTCTAGATCATCAGGGCAGTTTTCCTTGATAATTTCTTTAAAAATGATGTCAAGGATCTTTTTTTGCTCATGGCTTTCAGGTAGTCCTGAATTTTTTAATAATTTTAAAATTTAATAATTTTAAAATTATCTCTCCTGGATCTATTCTCTGGGTCAGTGGTTTTTCCAATGAGTTATTTCACATTGTCTCCCATTTTATCATTCTTTTGTTTCTGTTTTATAATTTCTTGATTTCTCATCAAGTCACTAGCTTCCCCTTGCTCCATTCTAATTTTTAAGGTAGTATTTCTTCAGTGGTCTTTTGGACCTCCTTTACCATTTGGCTAATTCTGCCTTTCAAGGCATTCTTCTCCTCATTGACTTTTTGGAGCTCTTTTGACATTTGGGTTAGTCTAATTTTTAAGGTGTTATTTTCTCAGCATTTTTTGGACCTCCTTTATCAAGTTGTTGACTTGTTTTTCATGATTTTCTTGCATCACTCTCATTTCTCTTCCCAATTTCCTCTACTTCCCTTACTTGATTTTCCAAATCCTTTCTGAGCTCTTCCGTGGCCTGAGACCAATTCATATTTTTCTTGGAGGCTTTTGATGTAGGTTCTTTGTTGACTTCTTCTTGCTGTATATTTTGATCTTCCTTATCACCAAAAAAAAAAGATTCTATAGTCTGAGTCTGAGTCTGAGTCTGAGTCCTTTTATGCTGCATGCTGCTCATGTTCCCAACCAACTATTTGTCCTTTGAACTTTTGGTCAGATTATGACTGCTGTCAGAATAGAGAGTGCTTTGTCTCAAGCTTCAGAGGGCCTTGCATTGCTGTTTTCAGAGCTACTTCTAAGCCACCACAAGCTCTGCCACACCAGTGCTCCCCTCACCCCAAGAACTGCCAACCGGGACCATGACCCAGATTGAAGCAGGGTAAAGCAAGAGAACCATGTCTTTGCACTAGCAAAGTGCTCCCTGCACTCCACTCCCTTTCTGATATGCCACTTGATTCCTCCCACGTGGTGGGCCAGGGATTCTGGAAGCAGCTGACACTGGCACTAAGGAAGCAGTCACCAGAGCTTCCTGCTGCTGCTGTGCCACCTCCACTGCCCTGTTCTGGGCTGGATCGCTCACTTCTCACCCAGATCCAGAAGTTTTCCCACTGATCTGCTCTATGTTTGTGGGTTGAGCAGTCTGGTAACTGCTACAGCTCAGTGATTCCTGGCTGTGAGGCCTGTTTGCCAATCTCTGCCCTGGTCTGTCCTGGTACAGCCCATGCTTGACTGTGCTCCACTCCCAGCACAGTGCAAGAGACTCTTCCCCATGACCATCCAGGCTATCTTGGGCTGGAGACCTGCTTCCCTCTGTTATTTCATGGGTTTTGTAGCTCTAGGATTTGATCAAAGCCATTTTTTACAGGAGTTTGGAGGGATTTAGGGGAGAGCTTAAGGGAGTCCCTGCTTTCCAGACACCATCTTGGCTCTGCCCCGCTGCTTGTCATTTCTTATAGCATGATAATATTCCAAAACAATCATATACCACAACTTGTTCAGTGATTCTCCAATGGATGGAGATCCCCTCAATTTCTAATTCTTTGCCACTACAAAAAAAGAGTTACTATAAATATTGTTGTGTATACAGGTAATTTTGCTTGTATTTCTTTTATATCTTTGGACCTAGTAGTGTTATTGCTGGGTCATAGGGTTTGCAGACTTTGGTTGCCTTTTGGGCATAGTTCCAAATCGCTCTCCAAAATAGCTGGATCAATTCACATTAGTGGCCCAGTTTTCTCACATCCTCTTCAACATCTATGTTTCCTTTTCTTTTTATCATATTAGCCAATTTGATAGGTGTGAGGTGGTGCCTCAGAGTTGCTTTAATTTTCATTTCTCTAATCAATAGTGATTTAGAGCATTTTTTTCATATGACTATAGATAGCTCTGATTTCTTTTCCTGAAAACTGTATGTTCATATCCTTTGACAATTTATCAATTAGGGAATGACTCATATTCTTTTTCAAAAATAATATTTTATTTTTCCCCCAATTACATGTTAAAACAATTTTTAACATTTAAAAAAAAAGTTTTGAGTTCCAAATTCTATACCTCCCTCCCTTTCTCCCTTCACCCTTCCCTGAGATGGTAAGCATTCTCACTCAGGTTATGCATGTGTAATCATGTAAAACATTTCCATATTAGTCATTTTGTACAAGAAGACTTGAGTAAAAAAAAAGAGAAAAAGAAAGGAAGGAAGGAAGGAAGGAAGGAAGGAAGGAAGGAAGGAAGGAAGGAAGGAAGGAAGGAAGGAAGGAAGGAAAAGAAAACCAATATGCTTTAGTTTATATTCAGACAATATTAATTCTTTCTCTGGAGGCAGATAACATGTTTCATCATGAGTCCTTTGGAATTGTCTTGGCTTTTTGTATTCCTGAGAATACCTAAGGAATGACTCATATTCTTATAAATTTGATTCAGTTTTCTATATATTTGAGAAATGAAACCTTTATCAGAGAAACTTGCTATGAGTTTTTCCCCCAAGTTTTTTGCCTTTCTTCCAGTCTTGGTGCATTGGTTTTGTTTGTGCAAAAACTTTTGAATTTAATGTAATAAAAATTATTTGTTTTGCATACTGCAATGCTTTCTATCTCTTGGTTAGTCATTAATTCATCCTTTATCCATAGATCTGACAGGCAAACTATTTCAAGTTCTCCTAATTTGCTTACATATCACCCCTTATGTCTAAATCATGTGCCTATTTTGACCTTATTTGTGTGATATGTGTGACATGTTGATCTGTACCTCATTTTTGCCAAACTGCTTTCTAGTTTTCTCAAGCAATTTTTGTCAAATAATGAGTTCTTGTACCTAAAGCTTGAGTCTTGGTGTTTATCAAAACACTAGATTACTATGGCTATTTGCTACTTTGTATTTTGTACTAATCTATTCCTCTGATCCACCATTCTATTTCTTAGTCAGTACCAGATTGGTTTGATGATTACTACTTTGTAATACAGTTTGAGATCTTGTACTGCTAGATCATCTTCCTTCACATTTTAAAAAATTGATTCCCATGATATTCTTGACCTTTTGTTCTTTCAGATGAATTCTGATGAATTCAGATGAATTTTCTAGCTCTATAAAGTAATTTTTGGGTAGTTCAATTGGTATGGCACTGAATAAGTAATTTAGGTAGAATTGTCATTTTTATTATATTACCTCAACCTACCCGTGAGCAATTAATGTTTTTTCCAATTGTTTAGGTCTGGCTTTATTTGTGTGAAGAGTTTTTTGTAACTGTATTCAAATAATTCCTGGATTTTCTTGGCAGGTAGACTCCCAAGTATTTTATATTGTCTACAGTAATTTTAAATCAAATTTCTCTTTCTATATCTTTCTGTTAGACTTTGTTGGCATAGAAATGCTAATGATTTATATTGGTTCATTTTCTATCCTGTAATTTTGCTGAAGTTGTCAATTGCTTCAACTAGTTTTTTAGTTGATTCTCTAGGATTCTCCAAGTATACCATCAAATCATCTGCAGAGTGATAGTTTTATTTTCTCGTTGCTTATTCTAATTCTTTCAATTTCTTTTTCTTCTCTTATTGTTATAGCTAGTGTATCTAGTACAATTTTGAATATTTGTGGTGATGATAATGGGCATTCTTGCTTCACCCCTGATCTTATTGAGAAAGCTTCTAGCTTATCACTGTTACAAATAATGCTTGCTGATAGCTTTAGATAAATATTATTCATCATTTTAAGGAAAGCTCCATTTCTTCTGGTTGGTGATGAATTCATCTTTTTTCATTTTTGATACTGGTAACTTGGTTTTTCTTTCTTTTTAAAATCAGATTAACCAATGCTCTATTTTTAAAAATAAAACCAGCTTTTAGTTTTATTTATTAGTTTAATGGTTTTCTTACTTTCAATTTTCTTAATCTCTCCTTTGATTTTCAAGATTCCCAATGTGGTATTTAATGGATTTTTAATCTGTTCTTTTTCTAGTTTTCTTAGTTGAATACCCAATTCATTGATCTCTTCTTTCTCTATTTTATTGATGTGTTTAGAGATATAAATTTCCCCTAAGTACTGCTTTGTTTGAATCTCATAAATTTTGGTATGCTGTCTTATTGAAGTTATTCTCTTTTATGAAATTATTGTTTCTATGTTTTGGTGTTTGGCCCTTTCATTCTTTAGGATTAAATTGCTTAGTTTCCAAGTAATTTTTAACCTATATTTCCATGGCCCTTTATTGAATGTCATTTTTACTGACTGCATTATGATTTGAAAAGGATGCATTTAATATTTCTTAAATAATTTTTATTACATCATGATCTGAAAAGGATGCATCCACTATTTCTGCACTGGATTGTGAGGTTTTTATACCCTCGTACATGGTCAGCTTTGAGTATGTGCCATGTACTGCTGAGAAAAAGTATATTCCTTTTTATCCCCATTCAGTTTTCTCCAGAGGTCTGTCATATCTGTCTTTTCTAAAATTCTATTTACCTCCTTAACTTCTTTCTTGTTTATTTTGAAGTTAGACTTAACAAGTTCAGAGACGGGGAGGTTGAGGTCCCCCACTAGTATAGTTTTGCTGTCTATTTCTTCCTATAACTCCCTTAACTTCTAATCTAAGAATCTGGACGCTGTACTACTTGGTGCATAGATGTTAAGTAATGATATTGCTTCATTGTCTGTGGTGCCTTGTAGCGGGATATATTGTCCTTCTTCATCTCTTTTAATTAGATCTATCTTTGCTTTTGCTTTGTCTGAAATAAGGATTGCTGCCTTTGCTTTTTGTTTACTTCAGCTGAAGCGTAATATATTCTACTCCAACCTTTTACCTTTACCCTGTGTGTATTCCCTGTTTCTTTTTTTGTTTGTTTGTTTGTTTTCTTTTTTCTTTTTTTTTTCTTTTTAGTTTACAACACATGGTTCTACATAATTTTGAGTTCCAGATTTTCTTCCCTCCCTCCCTGCTCCCTCCCCAAGAAGGCATGGAATCCCATGTAACTTCCACGTATAACTTCGCATTGAATTAATTTACACACTA
>CM053622.1:325835606-325860688 GCA_028646595.1 Phalanger gymnotis | reverse complement strand
TTTCTTGTATCACTCTCATTTCTCTTCCCAATTTTTCCTCTACTTCTGTAACTTGCTTTTCCAAATCCTTTTTGAGCTCTTCTATGGCCTGAGATCAGTTCATGTTTTTCTTGGAGGCTTTTGATGTAGGCTCTTTGACTTTGTTGACTTCTTCTGGCTGTATGTTTTGGTCTTCTTTGTCACCAAAGAAAGATTCCAAACTCTGAGTCTGAATCTGAGAATGTTTTCACTGCCTGTTCATGTTCCCAGCCAACTACTTGACCCTTGAATTTTTTGTCGCGGTATAACTGCTTGTAGAGTAGAGAGTACTTTGTCCCAAGCTTGAGGGGATGTGCTGTTGTTTTCAGAGCTATTTCTATATAGTCAGCTCTGCCACAGCAGCACTCCTCCTTCCCCAAGAACTGCAAACCAGGACCTGACTCAGATCTTAAGCAGGCTCTGCAATCTCACTGTAATCCACCACTTAATTCCTCCCACCAGGTGGGCCTGGTGCCAGAAGCAACTGCAGCTGTAGTTCTGTCCTCAGAGCTGCACCACCTTGGCTGCCCACAGGGTGGTGGCCGAACCTTGCACTCCTTTCACTCTGTCCCCCACAGCTTTTCCCACTAACCTTCTCTGTCGTCTTTGGTGTTTGTGGGTTGAGAAGTCTGGTAACTGCCACAGCTCACTGATTCAGGGCACTCGGGCCTTTTCCACCTGGCTCCCGGTCTGGTTTGTCCTGGCGCAGCCCATGCTGGGCTCTGCTCTGCTCCCAGCTCTGTTGTGATTGAGCCTTTCCCGGTGACCATCCAGGCTTTCCTGGGCTGGAGCCCTGTTTCCCTCTGTTATTTCGTGGGTTCTGCAGCTCTAGAATTTGTTCAGAGCCATTTTTATAAGTTTTTGGAGGGACCTGGGGAGGAGCTCACTCAAGTCCCTGATTTCCAGCTGCTATCTTGGCTCCACCCCTTCCAGCACTTCTAAGTTCATAAGATCCTCCCTGATGAAGGGAGAGGGGAGACTGAGGCAGTCTCTCCCCCACCAAGAGATTCCATCTCAGCAATTTGGCTAGAATGTTCTCTCCTCTACAGTTCTAAGCTCTTGAATCTTTTGGTTCCCATTAGCACTATGGTTTTATACAGGTCCTAGAAGGCATATCCAAGTCTCTCAGTTATTCTGAATAGAGTTCCTATTTAGGGAGTTATACAGATCTTGTACAAATTTAGTAATCAATCAAGATATATTTTTACCACAATTTTATCAAGGCTAAGGCTAAATGCAGAGGAGATAACTTTGACCTCACCATGTAAACGGCGTTTGGACAATTGGAAGTTTGCTCTTTATAAGTAATATTCATCCAAATGTTCTCACCTGAAAACTCTCCTCTTAAATAAAATGAACTTAAACATTTTATCTCATATCCTAATACATTCCTGTCCTATCTCCTTTAAGGCTTAATCTCCACACTTTCAAAACATCTCCTTTACCAACATAACTTTTCTCCCTTTCAAAAAAAGTGAGTATTAAATCAGTCACCCTTTTTAGAACTCCTCTCACTCTGCTACTCAGAGAATTTGGCTGGGGTGGCATTAGGAATGGAGGATGCAGTTCAGCTTTGGCAAAGAGAAAGTTTTTGAAAGGTCAGTGTCAGGGGGAATGAGATACCAGGATTGGTCACAGAAATGTGGCTCCTCATGGGGACTGATTGTTGAGTCGCATTTACCGTATTCCATGATAGCCTACTTGTAGCCAAAGTTAAAAGTCCCTGGCAAGACAAGACAGCCAAGACCAAGAACATCCTCTCCTATGGGAGTTTTTGTTGTTTGTGAGTTCACTTAGGACTCAAATCCATCCCCCATGCTATAAGTCCTGAGCCTTTGCCTACTTTGCCTATTCCTCTAATTACTAAAACATGGAATGGGTAATTAGTCACGTGGTCGAAATTTTTGAGTCAATGTTAATTAATGATATTGGCCTATAGTTTGTTTTCCTGTGTTTTTTTCTTTCCCTGGTTTGGATATTAGGACTATATTTTTCTCATAAAAGGATGCTTTCACAAGTATGGGTAGTGACTGTCCTTTGAAAGATCGATAGAACTTTCCTATAAATCCATTGGGCCCAGGATTTTCTTTCTTTGATAGTTTTTTTTTTATAACTAGATCTATTTCTTTTTCTGTGATCAGCTTATTTAAGATCTTTAATCTGGTCTTCTGATAGTTTGGGTACTTTAAAATTAGAAGATGTTCTTCTATTTCTTTTATGTTCTTAATTTCATTAGCATATAACTGTGCATTATATGTTCTGATTATTCTTTTCATTTCTCTTAGTTTTGTTGCTATTTGACTTTGTTAAATTGCTATTTTATTCATTTGATTTTCTATTCTCTTCATATTAATCAGATTAGCTAAGAGTTTATCAATTTTATTATTTTCAAACAAGCAGGTTTTCATTTTATTTATGGGGTTTTTTTTTGGTTTCCAATGTGTCTATTTCTCCTCTCATTTTTGATATCTCCTCTTTTGGCTTATTTTAGTTTTATTTGCTGATTTTCTAATTTTTCAAATGCAAATTCAATTAACTAACCTCTTTTTCTATTTTGTTAAAGATAAGATTTTCCCCTTGAGGATTGCTTTAGCTAAATCTCAGAAATTTTGGTGTATTGCTTCATTATTATTGTTTTATTTCGCATAGTTATTAATTTTTCTATGATTTGCTCTTTGGCCCCCCCGTTATTATTTAAGATTTCATTGTTAAATTTCCATTTGAGTGTGACTATTTGCCTATTTAAAAGAGAGCTGCAGCTATAAATCAAACATCTCATACTACATTTCCTCGAACTCCTGGGTTCAAATTGGTCTTCTGTCTGGGAGGACTTCCCGCATTTAGAGAGTGGACTCACAGCTTAAGTGGTGTTTTATTCTTTCATTGTGACTTGTGTTTTATTATGTACTGTTCATTAGCTTCTCCATTTTGCACTAAACGAATGCTCTAAGCAGTATTCAAGCGTATTTGATTACTCCTTTGTAGTTGAAGTCACTATACTAGTAACCAGCCTTCACTGAAATTCAGCAAGTAAAGAAAGGAGGTGAGGTTTCACCAGTGGTAGGAGCTAAATGTTAAGGTCTTTTTGGACAGATCAACAGATCCTCACATCCCTTGACACTATTGCCCCTCAGGAAGAGATGGAGATGACAGGTAAAAGACTGATGATCCTCTGGAAACCATAGAGAACGGCACTTACTCAGCATTTCCACCCAACAGGCAATGTGCAGACTTCCAGGATGCAAGCTTACCGAACTGCCCAGTGAGTTATTATCAGTGTTACCCTGTACAAAATCTGAGTACAGACAGAGAAGTCCAATAAACCATTGCTGATGAAGTAAAGCTTAGGATCTTCATGCTCTGACCTATATCTTTGATCCCATAATAATTTCCCAACACAGGATAAGTTAATCAATTAATCAAAAATGAGCCTCCCTTATATGCCTATTATAATGTCAGGAATTGTGCTGAGTGATGGGGATACAAAGACAGAACTGAAATAGCCTCAGCCCTTAAGGAGTTTACATTCCACCTAAACAGCTAGGTGGCACAGTGGATAGAGCCCTGGGTCTGGAGTCAGGAAAATTGAGTTCAAATCCAGCCTTAGACATTTACTATCTGTGTGACCTTGGGCTAGTCACTTAACCTCTGTTTGCCTTAGTTTCTTTCACCACAAAATGGGGATAATAATCGTAGCTATCTCACAGGGCTGTTGTGAAGATCAAATGAGATGATAATTTTAAATCACAACAGTCTGGTATGTTATTATGTGCCATATAAATGCTTATAAGTGGCACTATATAAATGCTTATTCCTTCCTCCTCTCAATAGGATGGAAACGAAAATAGACGTATAAGTAAATACAAAGTTAGGGGTCAATACTTTCTACCAAACCAAGTCTGAATTCCTCTCTTGAGTTTCTTCAATCTTCATATGTCCATCTTGACCAAAATTATAATAGAATCTATTTCCGCCACTGTGTCTTTATTACATTGTTGGTGTGCTTGCATCATGCTGTTGGGATCACCAGGTTCATGATCTTTTGTCTTTCTGGGAGCAGGAGCTATGCTGAATTATTCTATTTCTCAGAAGATTTTTCCTGAGTTTCAGGCCAGGTCTGGGCAACCAGGGGTCATTCCTTGCTTTGTTTCTGTAACTGAAACAAATGAAGTTATTTCAGGTGGCATTTTCAAGGTGTTTTGAGTGAAACTTGGCTCTTCTTAGGAATCAGATTTTTTACTCAAGTGACTTTATTTCAACCATCAGTTCATTGCATCTAAACTATTTTTTGACTTTTCGGGTCTAATCGGATGCCCAGATAGCAGGATCCACCTCCTCCCCATCAGTGCAGCACTTATGTGGGGCCACTTGGCACTATCTATATCTTCTGGTTTCACAGCTCCCTTAAGTCCTAGCCTCCAAACTAGTCTCTCCTTTTGTAACAGGAGCTTGGAGGGATCTTCCCCCTTCATGTTGTCAAGTGCTGACAGATTTAGTATATAGCCAATGCCAAATTATTTCTCTAACCTTTGCAAACATTCCAATACCATGACATCGGGGTTTTCAAATTTCAGAGTGTACACCAGATTGAAAACTAGTCCTTTACAACTGATCAATGGTCTTCTCCTTTTCTCCATTTAGATTACCTACTATGGTTGATGTGTTTGTGGCATATCCTGTCTAGGACCTGACAATTGGATATGGCAGGTTTCCAGAAAAAAAAAACACACAAAAAAACCAAAACAAAACCACCCTAGTTTGCCATAGTAAAAATCATACTTTTGCTTGTTTCTAGCTTGCTCTGTACTTCCAGCCATAAACCTTTTCTCACATATGCACTGGACAAGAGGCAATATAGTGTAGTAGACAGAAGGCTTATTTTTGAGTTAGAAAGACCTGGGTTTAATTCTTGTCTTTAATATAAATTGTCTATATGACTCAAATGACTTAACATCTCAGTGCCCCAGAAAACTCTCTAAGACTATGAACTGCATAAAATTTGTCTATGTGCCAAATGCTATGGGAGGTCCATATGCCAAAGAAACCATGGGTCCAGTCCAATAAATAGAGAATGAATGAATGCATTGTACATCTTTAGACAGTCCTTCCTTTTGTAGGACGGTCTCAAGTTCTGTTTCTTACACTTTAATGAGTAGTTTCAAAAACAAATAATTTTTATTTAATCAAAAAATAATTTTATTTTTTCCAGTTACATGTAAAGACAACTTTTAACACTCATTTAAAACAATTTTTGAATTCCAAATTTTCTCCCTTCCTCCTTTCCTTCTCTCCTCCCCCTCCCTAAGATGGTAAAGCAATTTGATATGGGTTATATATGTGCAATCACGCAAAACATATTTCTGTATAAGTCATCATGTGAAAGAAGAAATAGACCAAAAGGAAAAAAAAAACCACGGGAAAAAGAAAGTTAAAATAGTATGCTTCAATCTGCATTCAGACTCAATCAGTTCTTTCTCTGGAGGTGGATAGCATTTTAAAAACATTTATTTATTTATTCATTTATTTATTCATTTATTCATTCATTCATTCATTCATTCATTCATTTATTTATTTATTTATTTATTTATTTATTTATTTATTTATTTATTTATTTATTTATTTATTTATTTATTTATTTTTAGTTTTCGACATTCACTTCCATAATATTTTGATTTCTAAAAATTTCCCCCTCCCTCCACTCCTCTTTCCCCCAGATGGTGTGCAATCTGATACAGGTTATACATATAGAAGCATATTAAACATATTTCCACCTTAGTTATGCTGTAAAGAAGGATTAGAACCAAAAAGAAAAACCATGAGAAAGAAGAAACCGAGAGAGAGAGAGAGAGAGAGAGAGAGAGAGAGAGAGAGAGAGAGACGACAGAGAGAGAGAGAGAGAGAGAGAGAGAGAGAGAGAGAGAGAGAGAGAGAATAGTGTACTTTGATCTGCATTCAGACTCCATAGTTCTTTCTCTGGTTGTGGATAGTATTTTCCAACATGAGTCTTTTGATATTGTCTTAGATCCTTGTATTGCTGAGAAGAGCCAATTCTATCAAAGTTGGTCATTGCACAATGTTGCTATTACTGTATCTGTTCTCCAGGTTCTGCTCATTTCACTCAGCATCAGTTCATGTAAGTCTTTCCAGGTTTTTCTGGTCTATCTGCTCATCATTTCTTATGGAACAATAGTATTTCATTACATTCATATACCACAACTTGTTCAGTCATTACCCAATTGATGGTCATCTCCTTATTTTCCAACTATTTGCCACCACAAAAAGAACTGCTATAATTTTTTGTACATTTCGGTCCTTTTCCCTATTTTATGATCTCGTTGCGATATAGATCTACTAATAGTATTGCTGGATCAGAGGGTATACGTAGTTTGATTGCCCTTTGGGCATAGTTCCTTAATTGCTTGCCAGAATGATTGGATCAGTTCACAACTCCACCAACAATGCACTTAATGTGTAGTTTCATGCTTTAAAAAGACCAGGTCTCCTTATTTCACCCAGTCTGGAAGTACGGAGTCTACTCAGAGGCCAAGTTCCACTCTCATTAACATTGTAGGTTTGACCTATTCCATTTCCAGCCTTTCCTGGTCCTCTCCTTCTTAGGTAATCCGGTGCTTCCAGCCCCCATTTTCAAAGGCTCGCCATATTAATGTTGAATTTAGTGAAGATACATGATCAGCTTAGGCCACCATAGCTCAGAACTCCTGAGCTCAAGACATTGATAGCCTCAGCTTCCCTGGTATCTAGGATTAGAGGCTGTAATGCCATGCCTGGACTTATATCTTTCAGGAATTTTTCCAGACTCTTATTTCTCTGACGATGCTAGAATGTGCTACTGATGCAGTAGCTTATAATGCTTATAAACTACAAGCAGTGATATGTCTGTGAACAAATAGCACATAACTACAGCACAATGCACAATAAAACAGTAAAGCATCCACTAAGTATCTGTGAGCACATCACTCTTCCAAACCCTGGAAGTCCTCCCAGAGGAATAATCTGGACCTAGGAATTTTAGGAACCATATGGTTTGACTTTGTTTAGTTCCCCACCAATGCTCTCTTTTGAATAGACAAAGCAATGTCCATTCCATGCTTCATTCACTAGACAAAAAGGCAGAAATTCTGAAGAAGCTCTGGACTTGGGACTCACAGTACAGGAAATGAAGGCTGAAACTCCCACAGAAGATGGTTTTTTAAGCCTTGGCTGTCTTGTCTTGGCATTTTCCTCCAACATCATCTGCCACAGTTAGCCTATCATGAAACAGAGTGAGGGGACTCAGGAGGCAGCCCCAGCAAGGAGCCTTTGTGACGTGTAAAAAGTTCAAGAGACAATTAATCATTTTATTAATCACGTTAGCATATAATTAAATAAAAGGGGTCAGTGACACTCTTGAATGCCAAAGTCCCCTCATGGAACCCACTCAACACTTACACGTCCTTGGAAGAGTGATGTTCTGAGGGTGGCAATCAATTCTGATTGGTTCACAATTAATATGAAGAATGAATATTATAATGAGAGATGGGCCTACTTTAATGAGGGGCTGGGGGAAGTGACTTTGATTATGCAATTTACTTCAAAATCGCTCCCAGTCTTGAGCAATCTAGACAAAAGATCTACTTCCCTGCCCAAACCTGCCTGAATGGAACAAAATGGGCAGGAATTCACCTTAGATTAAATTCTTTGCACAGTTTTTTATTTGGGTAGGGCAACATCTTCATCTAGATAGGATGGTCTAGGTGGGGTAAATTTTGGGGAAAGGTCAGAGATTTCCCCAATAATTTGTTATTTAATAATCATTTCTCTTACCATGATGCCAACATTGCCTTGGTACTTCTCTCCCTTCCTTAGCTTTCTTGTCGTCTTTCCTTATTTCCCATTTTCACACTCAGGCAAATCCCCACTTTTCTATGTAACATAGTGGGAGTGGGGCAAAAAAAGTAAAAGGGGCACTATGATGTTACCAAACATTGTTTTAAAAAATCCAGAAGATACAGAGGCCTTAACTATACCAACTCCATGCAGGGTGAATACAGACCCCTATGGCACATACAATGCTAATGCTATTGGTAGAGGTGCAAGCCAGTCTGGTTTTTTGGAGAAGAATTATACTGATGAAGCCCTTGAAACTGATGATTTGACCATCAAACTTGTTATCAAGGCCCTTCTGGAAGCGGTTCAGTCAGGGGGCAAGCACATTGAACTAGCTGTCATGAGAAGAGATCAGCCTCCTAAGATTTTAAATCCTGAAGAAATTGAAAAGTATGTGGCCAAAATTGAAAAAGAAAATGAAAAGAAGAAATAAAAGAAAACATCATGATAAATGAAATATCCAACTGGCTTTAGCTATTTGTTTTGAATCCATTCAAATCATGATGATTCTACAAATGACAATAATGCAGCTCCGGTCCATTTATTCATTTTACCTACAGTAAACCTGTATAGTTTTAAGCTTTTTTTTCTTTAAAAAAAAAAGAGAATGTTGTACTCATGAATAGTAGCACTAGAGACATTCTTACCTCCGTCTCCAACCTTGACCCCTCAAGGTTACCTCTAGAAGCCTGGGAGGATCAGAATTCTTCCTCTGTGGGAAAAAGAGAAATTAACTAATGCCTGAGTTGGGAGAGTAGCCTCAGAGCCTGTGTACAGAATCTGGTTCAGTTCAGGATGAATGAAGGGAGGTGACAAGTAGAGAGAGTAGATCTACTTTGATGAGAATCATGGGGACAAGCCAACTCCATTTTGGAGCAAACCAACTCTCAAGTTAGTCTCTGAATAGGTCTGAAGGGACAGAGCCAAGGCCCTAGAGTCAGAAGATCTAACTTTCCTGGGCCTCAGTTTCTTCATCTGTAAAAAGATCGTGTTGGCCTTTGAGGCCCCTTGTAGCTCCAGGTCTCTGATCATAGACCTCCTAAGGGTACTTTGGATCAAATCATTCCCTAGAAGTGCTAAACTTCATGTATGCCTGGAAAATAGCTTTGGGAATGAGAATGACATTTATATGGTGTTTTAATGGTTACAAAGTGCTTTGCATCCATTAGCTCATTTGATCCTGAGAGAATAGCCTAGGTATTGTTATGCCAACTTTACAGATGAGGAAAGTAGGGCTTGGGAAAATTAGGTGAGCTGACCCAGGTCACATAGCTGTTGGAGCCGGGACTATAACCCAGATCTTCTGATTCCAAGCCAAATGATATTTCTGTGACACCATGTAGCCTCATTTGAACCTCATATAAAGTCTGTAAGATAGTCAGCAAAAGTGTTATTATCAGTGTAACCCCTGTCCCAAAGCCCATCAGCATGGGACTGTATGCTCATTGGTGGAGATGAAGGCCCTCCCCTGCATAAGGGTGGTGCAGAGGCTGGAATTAGAACAGGAGAGCTCCAGCCTTCTTTAGTAGGAACTTAATAAATGTTGGTTGATTGACTGCCTGATTGATTCTTCAGTCCTCTTTGAGACTCTTCAAGTTCCAGTGCCCTTTGGGGCTCAAGCTTCAAGTCTTTGAGTTTCAAGAGAGAAGAGGGAAGATGCTAACTCCACTTCCCTAAGGAAAAGACTCAGGGAAGAGAGGAGAGGAGCCAGTGGTCTCCACCGTGTTTCTGTCCCCAGCTTGCTATACTAAGAGCTTTTGGGAAGTTTCCTCTCAATTGATATCTAGAACTCTCTCTTGGTTGAACTGAGTTAGTTCATGCCTTCACTGTTATTGCCTAGTATATATTCTTCTACATATACCTTCTCTGATTTCTGTTTTGCCATGATTTGGATAAATGGGTTTCTTTGTTATTTGCTATGTGTGTTCATTGTGGAACTAGCATTAGGTGGGAAAGGGGTCAGGCCTTGGATAAGGAGCTTGGGGAACTCCTTTCCTTCCAATAATGAGAAATAAAGTGATTAAAAATGAGATTAAACCCATTCCTATCCCTAGACTAACAATATTTAAGGGAGCAGCTAGATATAATTTTAGCCTGGTACCCCTCTCTCTCTTGAGAAGAGCACTTTGGTGGCCTCCAGCCCCAGCTTCCTACTTCCCCCTCTCTTAAAGCTTTTCTTGGAGAAGAAGGGGAAGAAGAGGCTAGAGATGTTTATTCTGCCTCCCTTTGAGCCACACAATGACACCCCCAGGATACAGGTGGGGGACAATCCTCACAGCCTGTAGGCTCTCTACATACAAGTCCTCTCTTATTACATCAGTGTCTAGCAGACAAGGAAACAGAGGCTCAGAGAAGCTGAGTGACTTGTCCCACATCACACAGCTAGCAAGTGGCAGAGCCCAGGTTTGAATCCAGATTTCTGAGGATGTAGCAGCACAGCTTTGAGAATCCTTGGGCTGCTGGACTGTGAATTAGTCTACCATCTGCTTATTTTTCCTCAACATTATTTTGTAGGGGTGGAGAAGAAAGGAGGAAGAAGGGACCATACCTAAGAGAGACATGGAATTAGATCAGTTGTACTCAAAACAGAGGCCAGAACTGACCTCTACAGACATTGCTTCATTTGCTAATAACCAGACCTACCCCAAATGAGTTAGTTCTAGGTCACTTGCATATTTTGGTGGATTACAGAATTGCAGAACCTCAGAACCTCACACTGGATCTAGTCCAAATGGTAGATTCCTGAATATCAATACAACATACTAATTTAATGTTTTTCTTTGTATCTCCAGTGCCTAGCACAGTGGCTGGGACATATCGCATGCCTATGTTCTTAATAATGTTTGTGGATTAGTTGATTTATTTATTGAAGCAGCCCATTCCATTAATGGACAGCTTGGATTGTTAGGATTTCCCCCACCTTCTATTGAGCCTAAATCTCTGTCACTTCTATTGGCTGCTCTGTGTTCTGTCGTCTAGGGTCAAGAAGATCGAATTGAATCTCTTTTCCACATAAATCGCCTTAGAACAGCTTTCAAGATCGACTCCCAAGTCTTCTTTATACTAAATGAAGCTCCTTCAGTCGATAGCGTGATCATGAGTTTTTTCACTCTCCTAGTTACTCTTCTCTGGACTCTTCATATCTTTCCTAGAATGTGGTGTCTGGAGCTGAATGAGATTCTCCAGATGTGGTCTGGCCAGGGCAGAGGGCATGCAGGGTGGCTATTATTTCCCTAATCTGTGAAAGCGTGGCTCTTTTTGGCTGTCACATCTCATTTCTGAATAAATAGCTTATGCCCTATGGGTCCTCTCTTATTACAACAATATTCTGTGGACAAGGAAACCGAGGCCCAGAAGACTATGTTACTTCTGCTCATTGTGGAACTAGTACTGGGTGGGAAAGCCTTGGGCATTGAGCTTGGAATCCCCTTTGCCCCCAATGATGAGAAATAAAGTGATCATAAATGAGGTTGAACTCATTCATAGCCTTAGACGAACAATATGTAAGGGAGCAGACAGATATAATCTCTTCTGGTTCTGCTAAGAGAACACTTTTGCATCTATTAATTAGTTTGCTTACCCTCTAAGGTAAGCAGTGTTGATATCCTCACTTTACAAATAAGGCAAGTTGAGGTACAGAAGGGTAGGTGGCAAAGCTGATTCTGAGATCCAGGTATTCCGAGTTCAGCATACTTTCCCCTATTTCATACTTCATCATATTCTACTTCTCTCTCAAGTGTCTGTTACCTTACATCTCCCTTTCACATGCCAAGGCTGTCAGAAGTTTTGCCCTCAATTAAACATTAACTGTGTTGCCAGAGAAGCTTCAACTGGTGTTTCACTGATAGCAAACCTTTTGACTAGTGGGGTGAACATTTGTCGGATGCCCTGCTCCCCTTATTGCCTACCTGAATCAGAAACCCATAAGCATTGGCAGTAACCCTAGGCATCAATGTCCGGGAAGGGATGGATGGAGGAGGGAGAGAGCACAAGGGCAGAGGCTGCAGGAAGGTATGGTTTTACCCAAATGCAGAGCTACAACCACATGAGGTATTTGGGAAGGGCACTGCCTTATTGATGGATGCTGGCCTGAACACCTCCAGTTATTTATATTTCTATGGGCCCTACTACGATTTCGAAGACTCTGTAGTAAGCTTGAGGAAGAGCATAGTGCAGTGTAGTGTGACCACTGTATTTGGGGAGAGAAGACCTGAGTTTAAATCCCAGTTGTGCTACTTGCTAGCTTTGAGACCTTGGACAAGTCACTTCTATTTTTATTTTACATTTTTTGAGGGGGGGAAGGCAAGGCTATTGGGGTTAAGTGACTTGCCCAAGGTCACACAGCTAGTGAGTGTACCAAGTGTCTGAGACGAGATTTGCACTCAGGTCCTCCTGATTCCAGAGCCGGTGCTCTACTCACTATGCCACCTAGCTGGCCTGACAAGTCACTTCTCATCTATTAAATAAAGAGATTGGACTAGATATCTTTAAGACCCTTAAAGATAAAGATCTTTAAGATCTTTATGGACCCCATCCATAATATTTCCGACACCAGGGCTGTTCTAAGCAAAATGATTTATAAATCATTAAAGTGCTGTAGGAATGTGAATTATTGGAAAGGGAAAGGGGAGAAATGCAGTAAGCATACCGAAATGCAGATGATAAAAATGAAATGTAAGTGATAAAGACAAAAGATATGAATAAACATTTTCTAAAAGAATGTGATTTCTTATTATTCTCAAGGGAATCCCTCCAGCTACATACATACAACCTTTGTAGACTTTAGTAAATAACTTCATCAAATGAGTTAATGAACATAAAGTACTTTTCAAATCTTAAAGTGCTGTATAAATGCTAGCTATCAGTTATAGTAGTAGTAGCAGTAGTAGTAGAAACAACAGTAATAATTCTAAGGAACTGACAGTGGCCTATAGAAAATGTAAATTACATGAGGACAGTGAATCATTTGCCTTTAAATCCTGTGAGCCTAGAACAATGGCTGGTATACAGTAGGTGCTTAAGAAATGTTTATTGACTGACCCAGTCACAAAGCCCACCTCTGTAGGGCAGTGAAAGTTTTTAGAACTCTAAGCCAAGCACTCTCTTCTCCCTTACCATGCTGCCTCTATAGTTTTTCCTTCTTTCTTTTTTGGTTGGGCATGGGATCTGTTATTTCATTGCTGAAGGGGTGCCCAGTGAGGAAACTCCCTGTACCAATGCAGATCAGCACTTGCGCTGCAATTTAAAATCTTAGAGTTGCTCAGGCACTGAGAGGTTGTGACTTACCCAGGGTCATTCAAGTAGGATGAGTCAGAGGAAGGATTTGAGCCTAGGTTTTATTTGAATCCAAGGCCACCTCTTCATACACTATGCTATTGCTAGTTCTCTATTGTCATTATCCTAGGAAAATTCCTGCATGTGGCTCTGATTGAATGTGGTATCTCTATAGTACCATTTCCTGTGTCAGTGGAAAGGGAGACTCTGGTTACTGGGGAAGAAGGCAGGCTAAGTACTGCTACCCAGCACTGGTATGCTGGAGCCTGCTTTTACTGAGTGGCAAAGAGCCGGTTGTTGTATGTATATACATTCAACGTGAGCATTTACACTTCAGAAATCGGCAAATGCTACAAAATCAGAGCTTGAGTTGTTTTGTTGATTGTCTAGAAGACTTAAGAAAATGGTTGAGAAAATGGTAATAATGCGGATTAATCTTAAAAGTGTGTCAGGCACACTTTTCTTCCAGAGAGCCAGTTGTTAAGCATTTACCAGCGCAGTCACTTATTCCTTCCCCTTAGTCCCATTCTTTTAGTCCCAAGTATTGATAAAAGGTTTCTCAGTGGAAGGACCTTGAGTAAGAGAGTAGCAGCCCGGCGGATAAGGGCCTCTTTCTAATTAAGGACTTCCGAGCTAGAGGCCCCTCAGATGGGGACATGCTTAGCAGGAACTGGAGCTGGTCCAGGATGACCAGTGCCAGGACACAGCTATGGTGCAAGCAGCTCGAGGAAAGCGAAGCGGGGCAAAGGGGAGTGGGGGCAGCAAAGCAACCACGCAAACACATCTCGCGGCCAGAGATAGCCCAGGAGCAAGCAGCAAGAGTGCTAATGGGGGAGGGCAAAGACTTCAAAGCAGGCACGCTCAGCACATACTTGCCAGAGACAACAAAAGACGACTTTGGCAAGGGACTTTCCCCCTCTTATTCTCCTTCCCTACCTCCCTTATATTCCGGGTAGAAGGGCTCAGATGAAAGGGCTTCTATTTGGGGGGAAAAAAGTAGGGCAAGGGAAAGATGAACTGCCCCGGGTTGCCAGGACAATAGCAAATTGGACAGCTGAGTTCAGTGTGTTGGGACTGTGCTGGGAGAAGTACTCGGAGAATTATACGGCTTTTGTCGAGTGACCATTTACACATCATTTGCAATCCTTTCTCCCTCAAGGACTCTGCCCCTCCTGACCTGTTGTGGAGCCGTTTTACCTTCGGTTATAGAGGAAGCTACTTGGAGGGAAGCGGGGTAATGTGGCCCCTGAGAAGGGAAGGCTGCACTGCATTTCCCAGGAGCATTTTAGGAGCAGGACCCAAAGCTGGGGGAGGGGAGAAGATATCACTGGAAGCAAAGGAAGCTCCTTTGATGAGTTTGTATTATCACCACCAAGGCATGTTTGCTGAGTTTGGGCAATGTAACTGGAAATAGCATCGGCAGTAATGTTATCTCTCAATATAGGAAATGATATTTATTTGTTAGCCATATTGTCATTTTGGATAGCAATTCACTGTTTATGTTCTAGTACTGTATGGGTGTCCAATTACTAGGATTATCCTTAATCAGCATCATCACCACCGTCGTCTGTATATAACACCCCTCCCTGCCCTGCCACTCTCCTCCTTACATTGCCTGAACAAAGAGTGGCCTCTATTGGAGGCCACTGAAGACAGGGAGGGGGAGTCCGAAGTGAGCGCCCTGTGGGTAGACTCCAGAGATTAAGAAACAGCATGAAGTTGGTCAGGTGAGAAAGACAGGAATAGAAGGGTGACCAAGCCACTCCAGTTTTGCCTTCCTGCCTTCCCATGCGGGTCAGGTTGCAGCTGGTTAGTAGGCATTGCCAGGAGACTTTTTCCTCATACTGGGGAGCTGTCGGAACAGATTACTACGAAGTGGAATCCCAAAATCATCATCACCACCACCACCACCATAATCATCATCGTCATCATCATCATCAGCAGCAGCAGCAGCAGAAGCAGAAGCAGTAGCAGCAGCAGCAGCAGCAGGAGCAACTGGAGATAGCCTTTGCCTGTATGAGCATCCAGCGCTATGTAGCACAACGTAGTAGTGGCTCTCAAATTTCTTGGAGGAAGAATGATAAAAATACTGATGTTGTCTCACTGAGTCACCGCAGAAGATTGGACATTGACTCTAGTAAGAGGCTTTATTATGAGTGAGAAAGCCCCAGCCTGGATGCCCGGCTAGCATCCCTTAGGAAGCCCCTGTGTTTAGGGCTTGCCTTCAGAAAAGGGCTCTGAAGATGATCACACTAGCTTGGAGGAGATGCCCACATTGGTTGTATTAATGTTGCTTATTTTATATTAATCAATCTTAATATTCTGATTCAGGTTTTATATTAGATTTTTTAAAAAGTGAATCATTTGAACCCAGTGATGAAAGGAATGGGAGGAAACAATAGAATGGGAACCAAATCAAGAATCTGATTCGGTAAAATGACCCCAGCCCCTTAGATTGAGCTTGCCACCCACAAAGGGGCAGAGCTAAGCAGTGAGAGGCAACCAGCTCTCTGAGAGTCATAAAGAGCCAACATGTTGCCTGGTCGTGAGTGGTGGGCAAAGCTGGCAGGGATGATGTGCAATCTGTCAGCATTTAGTTCTTACTTCTGAATAAGGCCAGGCACTTTCTAATAGTAACTCCCAGTGTCTACAGGTGGGTATTTAGTTCTGGGTAATTTTTTTTAAGAGTGTGTTTTTAAATAGGCACAAGAGCAGCCATCAGTTTCTCTTAAAATTTCTATATTTTTGAAGAAATTTTGTTGTTTGTTTCATTTTGTTTTTGTTATTCTTACCAGGAATTTCCTTCATTCAGAAGAATTTTCATTCTGCTTTTAATCTGATGCTAAGATGGTGCTTATTATTTTGAGTGGTTGGTTGCTAAAATATTGTTATCAGATGCATTGCTGTATACATTGTGACTATGATTTAAGCCAAAATATGTAGAGTGAATGTTAAATCTTTGGAGCATTGGTGAAAGTTTTATCATTGATGCGCATGAAAGACTTTTGACATTAAAAATGCTTGCCTCCTGGTTATTGAGGACGAAGGCACTGAGAACACTGTGGATGATTGGGAGAGATGTGAAATACTTATTAAATATTACGAAGAGGAAAACAGAGCCCTATGTATGTTTGTAAGTTACTTAAATCAGTGGCACCTTCTAACATCCATTAAAAATGGGGAGAGGAAGGATAATACTTGGAAACCAGTCACAAGTAACCTCTCCACTCTACTCCTCACTAAAAAGGGGAAGATAGAAATAAAGTAAAGCAAGTAAAACTGCTTATAAAGGGAGGGATTGTCTGAAGATGCTGCGAAATGTATATTTGAGAGAAAGTCAACATCTGGAGATGGAGAAAAAACTGGATACACGCCAGTGTGAGGTTTCCCCCACGCCAAGTTACAATCCTTCTCAGAGAACTGCCCCACCCATCTGGAGAGAAACTCTTTAAATTCAGGATAGGACGTGCTATGGAAACATTACAGCAGAAGCAGATGAATGAACAGAGATATAGTGAAGACTAATCAAAAGTTCCAGGGGATCAGCATCCAACTTAGTGCATGGTCTGAAATCAGAAGATCCACAGTGTTAGATTGATTGCAAAGGCTAGAGGAGCAATTACCCATGCAGAGAATCTATGGTGACCTTGTGTTTAGATAGATAGATAGATGTGGGTCAGTTATTTCAGTCATGTCTGACTCTTAGTGTTCCCATTTGTGTTTTTCATGGCAAAAACATTAAAGTGGTTTGCCATTTCCTTCTCCAGGCTCATTTTACAGATGAGGACATTGAGGCAAACAGGGTTAAGTGACTTGCTCAGGGTCACACAGCTAGTAAATATCTAAGGCCAGATTTGAACTCAGGTCTTCCTATTGCTCTATCTCCTTTGCCACCTAGCTGCCTCAGATGGATAGATAGATAAAACATTTATTAAGTGCTTATTATGTGTCAGGCACTCTGCATATAGCAGGAAGGGTAGAAACCTTCCAAGTTTGTTCTATGTGTGGACAGGTTCTATCTTAAACTATTAGCCAAGGGCCAAGCATAGCCTAAAGAAGTAGATGTGATTAAGTGTGCCAAGTAAGTCCTGGATTGCTAGATAATGGGCAGATGATATTCCAAGGGCACTGGATTGGTTTTGAAAGGGACAAAGAACAGATTGAATATAGTGTACTGTAGGACACAATAAAACTATTTGAAGATTGCAACCAGAGAGATCTGTGAAAGAGAAGACACCTTTTCATGTACACAAACAAAGTAGTCAATCACCATGGGTCAGCCAGACTCCAAGCAGATACCCATGGGAAGAGTTGCTAAGAAACAGAAAAATGGGCAAAATGATTTGTGCAAGCAAGGCAAAAGATCATGGGCTTCCAGGGTACAAGAAATTTGATTCGAGGACATTAAAAAGGAGAGAATGGCTGTAGAGGCTGGACTGCATTCTGTTACAACCATGGGCTAAACAGGCAGGAGTGTATTAGATGCACTCAAGAGAGGAATGCAGAACATTTGTGCCAGAAGCTGAATGGGACTGAATTGGCTTTGAGAAATGAGCACAGGCTCAGGAAGAGGGCTCACCTCAGACACTGAAGATCCTGAGGTGGAAATCCATTAGTGATCCTGCTTAGATCCCTTCTTCTCAGATTCAAAGAATTTGGGATATAAATGACAATAAGGACTGAAGATGTAGAATGTCCAGCTGTCTTGGAAAGTGTATCATAAGGGCACTTACATTTTAGACATTTATGAAAGAAACTTGTAAAAGGAGCTTAGCCACTGTGAGATGGATGAGAAGGACTCTCCGTATTTTAGCTACATTGATGTGAGCACTTCTCCCTCCCTTGGACTTCCAGCAAGAGTAGAAGAGGGAATTTTTCTCCCTTCTTTCATTCTGCCTCCCTCCCCTCCCATGCTGTAGTGTCAATGGCAGCTTATATCATAAGTAAATGCCTGTAGGAGGCATGAACTTGGAAAAATGGAAGAGAGACTGGGCTCTGTGACCCTGGCTACCACCTGCCTTTCTCTTGCCTTTCCTGGGCACAGATCAGCAACTAGGGATCCTGAGAAATAGAAGGTTCCAGCTTCGACAGTTACCTTGTGATTTTGAGGTTTCCTGAGTTTAAGATTTGTTTCTCAGTCAGCCTGAGGGATGAAGATATCCTTAACGGCATACTTCTTGGAGGAGAAGAATACCACTCCTGGGCGCATCCTTTAACTAAAGGACTAAAGAAAGTCATGTCCTGGCTGGCTGGGAGGTCTCAATTTTGCAAATTGCTTGGACAGTATAGGTAGGAAATGAATGCAAAGCATCTGTTCCGCAGTCTCGTGAAGTTGTCTTTACCTTATGAGGGGAGTATAATGAACAGAATGGGCTCTTTGTCATGTTTTATGTTTTTGTGTTTGCAAATGTGTGCCTCTGAGTCTTTTGCATCTTTTGTAGGTTTTTTTTATGGTGGAGGAAATAAGCAGCTGTTCTATACTTGGAAAAAAGAAAGTCACGGGTGTCAGCAATTATGTAGACACCATGGCTCTGGTATGTTCAGATCTGGTGAACATCTAACATGTCAACATTAACTAGGACCATTTCCAGTGTATTCAAAATATTGGCAGAGGACTTCAGGCAGTGAGCTGGGGTGCAATACCTGGTTCTTCTGATAGTCTTCTAATAGATATGCAAAAACTGTCAGGAAGACTGAAGCAATGTTGACAGAGAAAATTAAAGGGACACTGATGCCTTAAAAGTAGATTCAGAGAAATGAGACTTTGGTGATTCTCCACTGTCTGAGAAAGGAATGGAAAAATGATTGAGGAAACTGCTCAGCCTTAGTCCTGGTGAGTTCTGACAATGTGAGTGAGTATGGGATATGCATCTGGAGCAATGAACACATCCACCTCAGACTTCCAAACAAAGCTATCTTGGAAGATTTGCCACTGGGAGATTTCCTCCACAAGATGGAAGACCTCAGGAGGAGATCCTATTAGTTAACATCATCATTACAGAGCCTTATAGTCTATATGCATCACCTATAATGGTGCTCTTGAAGAAGAATGGAAAGATCCAGAAATAAGTACGCTGTTGGACACTGGACAAGAGAACTTAGGTGGATTAGTATACCACATCATGAATTCATAATGTTCTGGAACACTTCCTAGCCAGTGGTTTTCAGTGCTGGACCTGCACAGTGGATACAGTCAGATTTTTATCAAAGACAGTTCAATCACCACAATTGGACCCTCACATCACAGCCCCAGATGTGTTTATAGAAGATGTAGACATGATACTAAAGAAAAAAGAGTTGAATTGGAGCACATGCATGTTGAGGAGATTTATCTTAGGGATGAAAAATTGCAAGGGCATTGAGGGTTCAGTATATAACACATTTGAAGGAGGAGAAGACGCTAAAGATGTGGAAAACCTCAGACCTTATTAATACCAGGAAAAATAAAAGATGACTGAGAAACTATGAATAACTGTTAAATTATATGCTTGTTCTCTAATTTATGTAGAATCCTAGTGAGGACCAATAATACACAAATTAAATGTATCTTTGATCAAGGTATCAGTAGAGAACAAGCAGGTTTTTGTCAGTCAACAAGCAATTATTAAATGGCCACCATGTGCCAGGTACTGTGCTAAGATTAACTTGGAGATATGAGAAGACAAAAAACAGCCCCTGTTCCAAGCAGCTCAAAATCTAATGTGGAGACTACACGCAAACAATTACATACAAACACGATTTTTACAGGATAATTTGGAGATAATGAACAGAGAGAAGACACTAGGATTAAAGTGGACTGGGAAAGGCTTCTTGTGGAAGCTGAGACTTTAGTTGAAACTTTAGAGAAGTCAGGGAAACCCAGAGACAGAGATGAGGAGTGGAGGGGAGTTTCAGATATGGATTATAGCCTTTGAAAAGGTGAGTGATGGAATGTCATGTCTGAGGAACAGCAAGAAGGCTAGTGTCATTGGCTCACAAAGTAGGTATCGGGGAGTAAGGTGTAAAAAAACTGGAAAGGTAGGACAGAATCAATTTATGGGTTTACCTTTGACTGCTGAACAAAGCATTTTATATTTGATTTTGGACATGATAAATTAGGGTCCTAATTCCTTCCAGGCATAGGGGACAGCCAGGGGAATTTCAAGAATTTGGGAAATGGAATATTGTATGTGAAGAATAGCAAATAGGTCATCGTACCTGGATTATTGAGTACATGGGGAAGTTTTGAGTGTAGGGAAACTGGAAAGGTATGAAACATCCAGGTCATAAAAGGCTTTAAGAGCCAAACAAGATTTTACATTTGATCCTGAAGGAAATAGGGTGCCACTGGAGTTTATTGAGTAAGGTAGAGAAGGAGAGATGGTAGGGAAGAAGAGGTGGCATAGTCAGACCTTTGCTATAGGAAAATCTTAACAGCTGAGTGGAGGGAGGGTAGATTGGATCATGGATCTATGATCACTAGATTGTGAGATCTCTAAGCAGAATATTGTAGGGGAAAAAGAGAAGACAGCCCAGGACAGATCTTTGGGGAAACCCATGGTTAATGGGCACGACCTTGAAGACCTAGCAAAAAAGACTGTTAATGAGTGGTCAGACAAGTAGCAGGAGAAGCAAGAGAGAGCAGTGTCATAAAAACCTAGAGGAAAGAGCACCCAGGAGAGGAAGATCAATATTGCCAAATGATACAGAGAGGTCAAGAAAGATTAAGACAAAAGAAGACCATTAGATTTGGCACTTAAGAGATTATTATTAACTTTGGAGGGTGCAGCTTCAGTTAAATGATGAAGCCAAATCACTGAAGTTTTAGAATTAAGTGAGATGAGAAGAAGTGGAGGCACCTGATGTAGCCAGCTTTCTCAAGCAGTTTAGCCAAGAACTAGAGGAGAAATATAAGACGATAGCTAGTGAGGATTGTTAGGTCAAGTGATGAGGGAGACACTGGTGTATTTGGGGGCATTACAGAAGAAGTCAATTGGTTAGGACAAATTGAAGATTGGAGAGAGTTGGGGTAATAGTGAGGGAATTCTGCTTGAGAAGACTGTAAAGGATAGAATCAAGGTTATGAGAGTGGCAAGGAGAAGAACCACTTTTTCATGCAAGACAGGAATGAAGGAGGAGACAGTGGAGGAAAATATCCGGGTGCTGTGAGAAGATGAAGAGGGGAAAAAAGGAAACTCTTGGCCAATGCCTTCAATTTTTTTCAGTGAAAGATGAAACGAAGTCCTTAGTGGAGAAAGTAAAGAGAGGAGGTGCTGTAGGAAGCTTGAGGAAGGATTAAATGGTTTAGAAAAATCACTGTGATACATGGGTATATAAGGGAGGTGTTGTAGAAGGATTGCTTTACTGCAGTGAGGGCTCAGTAGAAATAACCATATTCGATGACCTAGAATACTGAACATCAGAGAAGGCCTAAAACAAAGAGACATACTGTATTTCCTCATGTATAAGACACACCTTTTTTCGAAAAATTTGGGTTCTAAAAACTGGGTGCGTCTTATACACTGGTTGTAGATTTTTTTTACTTGCATTTGCCGCTTTCTCATGCTTGTTGTCTTTGCACTCATTGTTTCTCATTTGTTACATCTTGCCACATTCTGCTTGGAAATGGCTCAGAAAAGATTTTCATACAGTAATGAATTCAAGAGACAAGTGATCCAGTTTGCAAAAGTGAATGGAAATTGTGCTGCTGAACGTAAGTTTGGTCCTCCTCCAACTGAGAAAACAATCTGAGGCTGGCTACGGGAAGAAGAAATCCTACTGAAAACGCCATGGCCGAAGAAGGCCATGAGAGGTAAGTCAGCAAAATGGCCTGATTTAGAGTGGGAATTGAAGATATGGATTGAAGAGCAAAGGCCAACTGGAATTCCTGTGTCCACAAAGATGGTTCAGCATGAGGCAAGAAGAATTGCTGATGAAAAAGAAGTTACTGATTTCAAAGGAGGACACAATTGGTGCTTCGGGTTCATGAAACAGAATGGACTAATTCATGTGTACACACACCAGACTTGTCCAAAGCCCGAAAGCTATGAGCAAATGAATAAAACTTGAGTTCAATAACTTTATGTAATACATTTTTTTTTCAAATTTCAGGCCCCAAAATTAAGGTGCATCTTATACATGGGGAAATATGGTATATTTGCCAATTTATTTATTTATTTTTTTGCCAATGTGATAGAGGAGACCTAGAACAAGGTTCAGGTTAAAGAGAGATGGCCTATGGATGGTAATGTTGTCTAGCTGCTCCTGTTTGTAGATGGCATCATATGGATTGCTTCAAGCCTCAGAACATTGCAGAGCCTCCTGGAAGTGATTTGCAATCATACAAAACAATTTGGCTTGACCATTCATACTTGAAAGGCCAAATGGATAAGCAATGTCCATTGCCCAGGTTACAAAATGTATTTGGTTTTTTTTCTTCGAGACTTTTAAAAATATTTATTTTATATTTATACATTTATATTCATATATATTTATATATAAACATTTATTTATACATAAATATAAAACTTTTAGTTTACGACATTCAGTTCTACAAGCTTTTGGGTTCCAAATTTTCTCTCCCTCCTTCCCCTCTCCCCTCTCCAAGACAGCATGGAAGCTGATATATGCTCCAGATATATATTCACATTAAACATATTTTCATATTAGCCATGTTGCAAAGAAGAATTATAACCAATGGGATGAACCACAAGAAAGAAGAAACAAAACAAAACAAAACAAAAAAGAGAGAGAGCAAATAGTATTCTTTGATTTGCATTCAGACTCCGTAATTCTTTCTCTGTATGTGGATAGCATTTTCCATCATGAGCCTTTTGGAGTACAATATGTATTTGGATGGACTATAGAGCTTGTCCATCAGTGTGCATATCTAGGACAGGTGGTACAGACGAACAAAAAAGTTAGGCCCAGAACTGAACAAGATAAGGATAGAGGCCTGAAAAACTGCAAGGCTTTCTATGAAAGCAAAAGCCAATCTTTTTAATACCGGTGTTCTAGTGGTGTTGATCTTTGATGGTAAAATATGGAAAGGAATGGTCTCTGAAGACTTAGGAAAGAATATCACTCAGAGGATGATGAAAACACAACAGCCATGTATAACCAATGAGCAACTTCAAAGATGATCAGGAATAAAAAAGAAGTCATCAAGGACTTGGTGTAGTAGGAAGAGAACATGGCCTGCTCACGGAAGAAGGCAGGGAGTAACAAGTGGAAAGCCTGAGGACTCTGTTGGCACTCACAGGGTGTCAGGAGAAAGCTAGGAAGGCCTCCAGAACATTTGGGGAGCTCCCTGTGGTGGAATCATGGGACAATGTGGACAAGAGTCATATGGGATGAGTTAGCATGGATGGGCCATGATCAGCATCATTATGGAGGGGGACTTCCAAATTGATGAGATCCTAAGTCCATTTGAGTATTTCAATATACTTCTTTACCATATATGTTATTATATGGTGTTATCTAGTTATTGTTCTATATTGATATGGTATCTTTCTATATTTCTGCCTATGGAGTATATATTTGGATGCTATATATAATCCGGTGATGTAATGCTATGTGTTTTAGATCATAGGAGACGTGTCCTTAATCTAGTCATCATATATGCTATTAATTATGTGCTATACATCCCATTGTTGCATATACTAACATTAGGGAGGCATCATTGTATGTGATATTTGAGGTACCTGCATGTGCATGTATAGTTGGGATATTCCTTGTGCCAATAGTACATGTCAATTTATAATGCTTATGTTGAATAGTCATAGATCTTTGAGTGTACTGAATGTAATTTGCCCTGAAAATTCTTCAAAGTGGGTTGTACCTAAGGATATACCAATGTCCTATAAGCAGATAGAAACGTAAATCTCAAGGTCTGGAGAGAGATCAAAGCTGGAGATCAATTTAAAAGTCATTTAAATAGTCATGATTGTTGAAGCTGTAGGAGTTCCAGAGATTTTTAAAGGAGAGTAGGTAAGGAATAAAGAAAGGATAGAACTGGGTGGAGCCAAGATGGCCGCTGGAAAGCAGGGACTTGCTTAAACTCTCCCCCAAGTCCCTCCAAACACCTGTAAAAAATGATTCTGAACAAATTCTAGAGCTGCAGAACCCATGCAATAGCAGAGGGAAGCAGGTCTCCAGCGCAGGACAGCCTGGATGGTTGCTGGGAAGGGTCTATTGCATGGTGCTGGGAGCAGAGCATAGCCTAGTGTGATCTGTCCAAGACCAACCAGACCCAGAGTTAGGCAGAGCAGGCCTGAGGGCCATGAATCATTGAGCTGCAACAGTTACCAGACTTCTCAACCCACAAACATCAAAGACCATGGAGCAGGTTAGTAGGAAAACTTCTGGATAGGGGTGAGAGACATCCAGCCCCAGCCCTGGGGGCAGCTGAGGTAGTACAGCAGTGGCGGCAGCAGCTGGAAGCTCCTGTGGCTGCTTCCAGAGTCCCTGGCCCACCAGGTGGGAGGAATCACTTTGCTGGCGCAGAGGCAGGCTCTCTTGCTTTGCCCTGCTTGGACCTGGATCACGATCCTGGTTAGCAGTTCTTGGGGGAGGAGGAGTGCTGCTCTGGCAGAGTTTGCAGTGATGGTAGAGTAGAAGTAGCTCTGAAAACAACAGCACATCCCCTCAAGCTTGGGACAAAGTACTCTCTACTCTACAAGCAGTGACAAAAAGCTCAGGGTCAAGTAGTTGGCTGGGAACATGAACAGGCAGCAAAAATGGACTCAGACTCTAGAATCTTTTTTTTGGTGACAAGGAAGATCAAAACATACAGCCAGAAGAAGTTAACAAAGTCAAAGAACCTACATCAAAAGCCTCCAAGAAAAATATGAATTGGTCTCAGGCCATGGAAGAGCTCAGAAAGGATTTGGAAAATCAAGTAAGAGAAATAGAGGAAAAATTGG
>CM053622.1:325817003-325835106 GCA_028646595.1 Phalanger gymnotis | reverse complement strand
AATTCTCTCTCCTGGATCTATTTTCCAGGTCAGTGGTTTTTCCAATGAGATATTTCACATTGTCTTCCATTTTTTCATTCCTTTGGTTCTGTTTGATAATATCTTGATTTCTCATCAAGTCACTAGCTTCCACTTGCTCCAATCTAATTTTTAAGCTAGTATTTTCTTCAGTGGTCTTTTGGACCTCCTTTTCCATTTGACTAATTCTGCCTTTCAAGGCATTCTTCTCCTCATTGGCTTTTTGGAGCTCTTTTGCCATTTGAGTTAGTCTATTTTTAAGGTGTTGTTTTCTTCAGTATATTTTTCAGTATATTTTTGGGTCTCCTTTAACAAGTCATGGATTTGTTTTTCATAGTTTTCTCGCATCCTTCTCATTTCTCTTCCCAATTTTTCCTCTGCTTCTATAACTTGCTTTTCCAAATCCTTTTTGAGTTCTTCCATGGCTGAGACCAGTTCATATTTTTCTTGGAGGCTTTTGTTGTAGGCTCTTTGACGTTGTTGACTTCTTCAGGGTGTATGTTTTGGTCTTCTCTGTCACCAAAGAAAGATTCCAAAGTCTGAGACTGAATCTGGGTGTGTTTTCGCTGCCTGGCCATGTTCCCAGCCAACTTACTTGACTCTTGAATTTTTCAGTGGGGTATGACTGCTTGTAGAGTAAAGAGTACTATGTTCCAAGCTTGGGGGGGATGCACTGTTGATTTCAGAGCTATTACAGCCTGCTCTGCCACACCAGTACTCCTCCTTCCCCAAAAACCCCCAACCAGGACTGGACTTAGATCTTCAGCAGGCTCTTCACTCCTGCTCTGATCCACCACTTAATTCCTCCCACCAGGTGGGCCTGGGGCCAGAAGCAACTGCAGCTGTAGTTCTGTAGCTGCCTCACCTCAGCTGCCCCCAGGGGCAGTGGCTGAACTGTGAACTCTATCACCCTATCCCCAGCAGCTTTTCCCACTAAACTTCTCTGTTGTCTTTGGTGTTTGTGGGTTGAGAAGTGTGGTAACTGTTGCAGCTCACTGATTCAGGGTGCTAGGGCCTGCTCCGCCCGGCTCCTCGTCTGATTGGTGTGCATGGCTCACGGGCTCTGCTCTGCTCCTCTCTGCTCCTAGCTCTGTGTGGGATAGACCTTACCCAGAGACTAACCAGACTGTCCTGGGCTAGAGCCCTTCTTCTCTCCGCTATTTTGTGGGTTCTGCAGTTCTTCTCTGTTGTTTTTGGTGTTTGTGGTTGAGAAGTCTGGCAACTGCCACGGCTCACTGATTCAGAGCGCTAGGGCCCGCTCCGCCTGGCTCCTGGTCTGGTTGGTCCATGTGGCCCACACTGGGCTCTGCTCTGCTCCCAGCTCTGTGTGCGAAAGACCTCACCCAGCAACCATCCAGGCTGTCCTGGGCTGGAGCCCTGCTTCCCTCTGCTATTTTGTGGGTTCTGCAGTTCTAGAATTGGTTCAAAGCTATTTTTTATAGGTTTTTGGAGGGACTTGGCAGGGAGCTCACACTAGTCCCTGCTTTCCAGCCGCCATCTTGGCTCCGCCCTCTTATTTGATTTTTAAAATCTTTTTTAACCTCTTTCAGAAATTCTTTTGGGGCATGAGACCAATTAATAGAAGCCCCTGCTGCTGATTCATTTACCCTCAAGGCCTGCGCTGACTTGCTGGGATGCAGCTTCATTGGACTGTCTTCCACTTTCACCCCAGTGAAACAGACTTTCCCTGTAGACCTCCTAAGTTGTTTTGGGCTGGAAAATTGCTTCATCCCATCCTTTTGTTGATTCTGCTGCTTCAAATTTCACTGTAACACATTCTTTTAAAGTTGTTTAGAGGGGAATTTGAGAAAGCTCAGGTAAAGTCCCTGACTTTACCACCATCTTGGCTTTCATAAAGAATCAGAGCCTGGTTTCTATGTTGTTTGGAATAGATTCCATCAGGGAAGTCCTACATTGAGAAATATTTTTCCTATAACATCTTAGCAACTGCTGTATCATTATGGCTCCTAGCTGGGTGTATTTGGGTGAAATTGTCAGTCACTATGCATTGACAGAATGTCAAGGGACACAAGAGCCAAGATTGGTGCATAATATTCTCTAGGGATGCAATTTGTATTGGCACTACTTTCTTTTGAATACATCGAGTACATTGAATACATCTTACACTTTTCATAGTCATCTACCATTTTTGGCCAGCAAAATTTGTTTCTCAGTTCAAAGCTTTTATTATGAACTCGACAAACATTAACAAATAGGAATATTTTCATATGTTATATATGAAATTGTGAATATTATGTACTTTTGAAGGATATATTAAGTTTATTTTTAAAAATTACTATCAGTTTGACAATTATCAACAAATGAACATTTCCATATGCAAAGAAAGTCAGAACAAGAAGATTGCTTATGAAGCTATGATTTTATTATGTACAACTTGTTTTTTTAACAAGGTAGTATAGTGGATATAATGTCAGGCCTGGAGTTTGGAAGAATTGATTTCAAATTCAACCTCAGACATGCACTAGCTATGTGACTCTGGGCAAGTCACTTAACCTTTGCCTCGGTTTCTTCAAATATAAATGGCAATGATAACAGCACATACCTCACAGGGATGAAATGAGATAATACTTTTAAAGCCTCAGTACAGTGCCTGGAATACAGCAAACATATATGTTAGCTATTAATTATTATTATTATTTTAAAGTATATATTAAATTTAGCAAGATGATATCATTACTAATTTGCTTGTCTGTGCCCCTCTTATATTCCTTGTTTTCTCTGTATTTTTTAATGTTTCACTGGTTTCCTTTCTTTTTCTTCTTTTTCTGCATCACTATCTCTGCCTCTACTCCTCTATCTTCTCCCCTTACCAAAACAACCCTTCCCTTACAATATCTAAGTATAGTCAAGCAAAAACAAATTCACACATTGGTCTTATCTGATAATGTGTCTCATTCTGTGTCTCTAGTTGAAAGGTGCTCTCTTGATCCAAGGGTTCTCATGCTGACATGCAGTAATTACTGCCTCTATTTTAAGTGCTCGCTAATGATCACTTTAATATTATGTTCTTGAATTTTACTAGAATTTAGTACCAAGCTCTCTGACAGCAGATTTTGTATATGGTTGGTTGATAGATGGTATAGGTAAAATCAACAAGCTAAAAGAGGATCATAACTGTAAGAAGGAGCTCACCAAAGGATCTTTTGACTCATCCTTCAGAGAGGGTTCTGGTGATTTCCACTACCCAGTGTTTGATAGTTGGAGGTATAGTTTGTTGGTGTTGTCATTATCATTATACATTATATTTTATGTTATGTATACCATAAATAATAATTAGCTCTCAGATCATCTCTTTATTGGTCCAATACTATCACCTGATCTGGTAATTGTGTGCTCTCTCAACTGGTGTTAGCAAAGAAACTTGTAGGGAAGTCTGAAGTGAGTGAAAGAAGGCCTAGATGTATATAGTTCATCCCAGTGATTTAAAAGAAACTTCTGGGGCAGAGCCAAGATGGCCACATGAAAATAGCATCTTACCAAAGCTCTCTCACAAGCTCTGTCAGATACCTATAAAAAAGTGAATCTGAGCAGATTTGAGAGAGTTAGAAACCGCGAGCAGTCTGAGTGGGGCAAATTTCCAAGCCAGGAGAGTCTGAAGGGTCAATGGGATGGATCTATAGGCTGGGAGAGTGCTTGGCATGCAGAACTGCATCAGACAGCACCAAAGTGGAAGCAGCTGTGAAAACCAACCAGCCAGACAGTCTGGGAGAAAGCTGGGTACCCAAAACCAGCAGAGATCCCCAAGCCTCCCAACACAGGATGGGAGTCTGTGGAAGTGACGAGAGGTAGCAGCACAACACCACTGGCCACAAGACATCGACTCCTGAGGCTTGCAGCCCAAAGGTATGAAATGCATCTTCTTGAACTTCCACAAGGCATAATGGCCAGGTAAACCCCCTGAGCCAGAGAAATCCTCAGGAAAAAAATGCTGGAATAGAGGAGACAGAAGTGAGGCTTCAGTTGCCAAGTAGTGGGAGTTCCTGAGTCCCAGAGGGGCAGAGCCAGCAGGGGTCAACACCAGGAGCCTAGATGTACCCTTGCACACCCAGGGGAAGTGGCAGACGCTAGCACAAACAACAAACATCTGAGACCATTGCCAAAGAGCAACAGTGCTGGAGAGCAGCCCCAGGGGAAGAGGAGACTTCAGGCAACCAGACTCCTTCCCCACACCTCAGGAAACTGAAGACTATAATACACAAAGCCAGTAACTAGATTCACAATCCCCAGAACAAGAAACCTGGGACTGAGAGGCCTGAGCCCCAAAAGCAGAAATCCATTGTAAAGCCAGGAAAAAGCTAACCAAATGAAGAAGAAAACAAAAAAACTGAGGACTATTGATTCTTTTTATGGAGACAGGCATGATCAAAATACCAATTTGGAAGAGGATAGCAATGACACTATACCCATATCTGATACCTTGAAAGGGAATGGGAACTGGTCTGAAGCCCAAAAAGTATTACTGGAAGAGCTAAAGGAGGATTTGAAAAACCAAATTAGGGAGGTAAAAGAAAAAATGGAAAGAATGGGAAAAAAAACCACTGACGAAATCAAGTCCTTAAAAAATAAGATTGGTGAAATAGCTACAGAGATTCAGAATCTGAATAGAGAAAATGACACCCTGAGAGGTAAAATCAAGCAATTGGAAAAGGAGACTCAAAAGCAAAATGAAGACAACAACTCATTAAAAATTAGAATTGACAAGTGGAAGCTAGTGACTCTATGAGGCATCAAGAAGTAATAAAACAAAATGTAAAGAATTAATAAAATAGAAGAAAATGTGAAATATTTGATTGAAGAAAACAACTGACCTGGAAAATAGATCCAGGAGAGACAATTTAAGAATTATTGGTCTACCAGAGATCCACAATGAAAAAAAGAGCCTTGACAGTATGTTCAAAGAAATTATCAAAGATAACTGCCCAGAGTTCCTAGAACCAGAAGGTAAAATAGTCATTGAAAGAACCCATTGATCACCCCCTGAAAGAGATCCCAAGTTGAAAACACCAAGAAGTATTATAGCCAAATTTCAGAATTACAAAGTCAAGGAGAAAATACTGCAAGCAGCCAAAAAGAAACAATTCAAATATTGTGGAACTATAGTCAGGATCACGCAGGATCTTTCAGCTTCTACACTAAATGAGAGGAGAAATTGGAATAAGATATTACAAAAGGCAAAGGAGCTGGGACTACAACCAAGGATCAACTACCCAGAAAAATTAAGCATAATTTTTTAGTCAAGGAGATGGACATTCAACAAAATAAGGGAATTCCAGACCTTCCTGACGAAAAGGCCAGAACTCAATGGAAAATTTGATCTTCAAATACAAAACTCAAGGGAGACCTAAAAAGGCAAACGGGGGGAAAACCCCACAAACCTTATTAATAAATAAGGGCAAATTATTTACATCCTTATGTAGAATTATATCATCTTATGTGTTTTATGCATACACACACACATATATGTCAATCTTGAGAATAGTACAGCTATTGTGACAATTGAAAGGGATACACATAGATTGTGGATGTCTGTATAAAATAACTGATACAAGGATAAAAAACAATTAAGAGATGTATAGGGAGGGTTCTGGGAGAAGAGGTAAGGAGGTAGTAGAAAAGGGTAAATTACATCAAATGAAGAGGCACAAAAACACATTATAGTAGAGGGAAAGACGGGAGGGAGAAGAGCAGTATTTGAGCTTTACTGTCATTGGATCTGGTTCAAGAAGGGAATAACATACTCTGATAAGTATAGAAATCTAACTTGTCCTACAGGCAGTAGAAGGGGAAAGGGGGAACAAAAGGGAGGGGGGGTGATCAGAAGGGAAGGAAGAACTAGTAAGTGGAAAATGGTAAGATAAGGGAGGGGAATCAAGAGGGAGGGTAAACTGAGGAAGGCCGCAGTCAAAAGCAAACCTTTGTTGAAGAGTGGAAGGGGAAAAGGAGAAATAAAAACATAAACAAGAGAAATAAGATGGAGAAAAAGACACAGATAGAAATCATAACTGTGAATGTGAATGGGGTGAACTCTCCCATAAAAGGGAAGCAGATAGCAGAACAAATTAAAAACCATAATCCTACAATATGCTGTTTACAAGAAATACATTTGAAACAGGGTTACACCGCACAGGGTAAAGGTAAAAGGCTGGAGTAAAATATATTTCACTTCAGCTAAAGTAAAAAAAGCAGGTGTAGCAATCCTAATCTCAAACAAAGCAAAAGTAAAGATAGATTTAATTAAAAGAGATAAGGAAAGACACTACATCCTGCTAAAAGGCACCATAAACAATGAAGCAATATCATTGTTTAACATATGCACTAAGTGGTATGGCATACAAATTCTTAGAGGAGAGGTTAAGGGAGTTACAGGAAGAAATAAACAACAAAACTATAATAATGGGACACCTCAACTTCTCCCTCTCTGAACTTGATAGATCTAACCTAAAAATAAATAAGAAAGAAGTTAAGGAGGTGAACAGAATTTTAGAAAAGGCAGATATGATAGACCTCTGGAGAAAACCGAATGAAGATTAAAAGGAATATACTTTTTTTCTCAGCACATACTAAAAAATTGACCATGTACTAAGGCCAATAAGGCCAAATAAAAACTTCACAATCCAGTGCAGAAAGGCAGAAGTAGTCAAAGCATCCTTTTCAGGTCACGATGCAATAAACATATTTGTAATAAAGAACTGGAAAAATAAGCTAAAAATTAACTGGAAATGAAATAATCTAATTCTAAAGAATGAGTGGACCAAAGAAGAAATTAGAGAAACAATTAATAACTTCATTCAAGAGAATGACAATAATAAGACAACATACTAAAATTGATAGGATTCAGCAAAAGCAGTTCTTAGGGGAAGTTTTATATCTCTAAATGCTTACATGAATAAAATAGAGGAAAAAGAGATCAGTGAATTGGGCATGCAATTGAAAAATCTAGAAAAAGAACAAAATGAAAATCCCCAATTAAATACCAAATTAGAAATTCTGAAAATCAAAGGAGAGATTAATAAAATTGAAACCAAGAAAACTACTGAATTAATAAATAAAACAAAGAGCTGATTATGTGGAAAAAAAAAACAAAAAAAATGATAAACCTTTGGTCAATTTGATTAAAAAAAAGAAAGAAGAAAATCAAATTACCAGTATCAAAAATGAAAAGGGTGAATTAACCTCTAATGAAGAGGAGATGAAAACAATAATTAGAAATTATTTTGACCAATTGCATGCCCATAAATTTGACAACCTTAGGGATATGGATGAATATCTACAAAAACACAAATTGCGCAGGTTAACAGAAGAGGAAGTAAAATTCCTAAATAACCCCATCTCAGAAAAAGAAATTGAGCAAGCCATCAATGAACTGCCTAGTAAAAAATTTCCAGGGCCAGATGGTTTAACATGTGAATTCTGTCAAACATTTAAAGAACAATTAATTCCTATACTTTATAGACTATTTGGGGAAATAGGTGAAGGAGTTCTACCAAATTCTTTTTATGACACAAATATGGTACTAATACCCAAACCAAGTAGAGTCAAAACAGAGACAGAAAATTATAGAACAATTTCCTTAGTGAATATTGATGCAAAAAATTTAAATAAAATATTAGCAAAAAGATTGCAGCAACTTATCACGAAAACAATACACTATGACCAGGCAGGATTTATTCCAGGAATACAAGGCTGGTTCAATATTAGGAAAACTATCAGAATAATTGATAATATCCACAACAAAGTAGCAGAAACCATATGATCATCTCAATAGATGCAGAAAAAGCCTTTGACAAAATACAACACCCATTCCTATTAAAAACACTAGAAAGCATAGGAATAAATGGCGCCTTCCTTAAAACTATAAATAGCATCTACCTAAAACCACCAACAAGCATTATTTGTAATGGGGATAAGCTAGATGCATTTCCAATAAGGTCAGGGGTAAAATAAGGATGTCCATTATCACCCCTACTATTCAATTTGGTACTTGAAACATTAGCTGTAGCAGTAAGAGAAGAAAAAGAAATTAAAGGAATTAGAATAGGCGAGAAGAAATGAAATTATCACTTTTTGCAGATGATATGATGATTTACCTAGAGAATCCTAGAGAATCAAGTAAAAAAACTACTTGAAATAATAAACAACTTTAGCAAAGTCGCAGGATATAAAATACACCCACATAAACCCTCGGCATTCCTATACATTACTTTTGTTATTATTTTATCCAGCTCTGTAAAATAATTTTTTGGTAGTTCGATTGGTATGGCACTGAATAGATGAATTAATTTGGTAAAATTGTCATTTTATTACATTAGCTTGACCTAACCATGAGCAAGTGATATTTTTCCATTTATTTAGAGCTGACTTTACTCACATGAAAAGCGTTTCATAATTATGTTCCTATAGGTCCTGAGTTTGTCTTGGCGGATAGACTCCCAAATATTTTATAGTGTCTGCAGTAACTTTGAATGGAATTTCTCTGTCTCTTACTAATAATGTATAGGAATGCTGAGGATTTATGTGGGTGTATTTTATATCCTGTGACTTTGCTAAAATTGTTTATTATTTCAAGTAGTTTTTTGCTTGATTCTCTAGGATTCTCTAAGTAAATCATATCATCTGCAAAAAGTGATAATTTAGTTTCTTCTTTGCCCAGACAGCTCCTGAAGCTACAGCTGCCCCTGATGTTGCTGCTAGGGTGTATGTGAGTTCAAAATAGGCCTTTATCCTGGTGTCACAGACCTGTCTTGCCAACAACAAAAAAAGAACTTGACAATAAAAAGCTATTATGGTATCAGAGAAAACCAAGAAGCAACCTCAGAAGAAAATAGTAATATGGTAACAGCATCAATGAAAAATACTAATTGGATCTAAACCCAACAAGAGTTCTTGGAAGAGTTAAAGAGATAAGAGTGGTAGAGGAAAAAAATTAGAAAAAATCAGAGCAATGCAAGAAGGTTGCAAAAAGTGAATTAACAGCTTGGTTTAAAAAAAAAAAAGGTACAAAAAATATTGAATAAAATAACACCTTAAAAAACTGAATTGGCCAAATGGTAAAAGAGGCATGAAAGTTTACTGAAGAAAAGAACTCCGTAAAAAGCAGAATGGGGCAATGTGTGTAGGTATGTATATGTGTATGTGTGTATGTGCATATGTATGGATATAGGTATAGGTATGTATATGTATATGTTTATGTATGCGTATATGTATGCGTATATGTATGTGTATATGTATATATATGTATATGTATCTACACCCTCAGCTGGGTATAGAAATCTATTTTACCCAATGGAGAAATAGGAGAAAGAGATAAGAGAAAAAGGAAGGGGTGATAAAGGGGAGGGATGAACTAACCCATAAAACAGAAGCAGATAGCAGAATGGATTAAAAACTGGAATCCAACAATGTTGTTTACAAGAGACATATTTAAAACAGAAGACACAAAAAAAGGTTAGAGCAGAATCTAATATGTTTCAGCTGAAGTAAAAAAGGTAGACATATCAATCATGATCTCAGAAAAACATTTTGCTAAAACATACCAAAGACAATAAAGTGATATCAAAAAAGTTTACATCTAGTTTCTCTGATAAATGCCTCATTTCTCAAATATGTATTTTTAAAAATCTAATTAAAAAAAGAGACATTCTCCAATTGATAAATGATCAAAGGATATAAACAGAGAGTTTTCAGAAAAAGAAATAAAAACTATCCATAGTTATACAAAAAAATGTTCTAAATCACTATTAATTAGAAATGCAAGTTAAAACAACTCTGAGGTACCAACATGCACCTATCAGACATGACAAATGCTGAAAGAAAATAGGTATAATAATGAACAATTAATTGAATACTGAACCAGTCCTGCCATTCTGGAGAACAGTTTGGAACTATGCCCAAAAGGTTGTAAAACTTTTCATACCATTTGACCCAGCAATGCTGCTATCAGGCCCGTATCCCAAAGTGATCAAAGAAAAAAAAGGACCTGTATATAAAAATATTTAAAGCAGATTTTTTTTTGTGATAGCAAAGAATTGAAAATTGAGGGCATGCTTAGCAATTAGGGAATGACTGAACAAGTTGAGGCATATGATTGTGATGGAATATTATTGGGCTATAAGAAATGATGATCAGGATGCTTTCAGAAAAACCTGGGAAGACTTATATGAACTGATGCAAAATGAAGGGAGAACTGGAAAGATTATTGTGTACAGTAACAGCAACGCTGCAATGATGTTCAACTGTGAAAGACTTAGTTTCTATGATCCAATGATCCAATGACAATTCTAAAGGACTCATGATGAAAAAATGCTATCCACCTCCAGAGAGAGAACTGATGAACTCTGGGGGTGAAATGAAGTATAATTTTCTCTCTTTTGGGTTTTATTTTGCAACACGACTAATATGGAAATATATTTTCTGTGATTTCACATGGATATTTGATATCATATTGCTGGTCTTCTCAGTCTAATGGGGGAGATGGTGGGAGGGAAGGAGACAATTTAGAGCTCAAAATTTTAAAAGAAAAATATTACTTAAAATAAATAATAAATTTAAAAGTTTTTTTTAAAGCTTTTTTTTTGTAAACCTTAAAGTGCTATGTAAATTATAACTGCTTATTATCATTATTACTGGAGCCAATAAAACTTTGTTGAAAAAATAAAAGATATCAGGTTACCTTCTCTTCTCTTGCTGGCTCCTTTTATTCATCCCAAAGAGGCGCTATATCTAAAAGCTTAGCCCAAATTTCAAAAATGAAAAAAAATCAATTATTAAACTCACATGAATGGCGGTAGGCCTAAAGAGAAAACTACTATTGTTGTTATTTCAAATAAGGCAGCTTCCCTTCTTCCTTCCTTTTTTTTTTTGACAGGCAAAATGGACCGAATACAAGCTCGAAATTAACGGCAGGATTCTGGGGGCTAAAAATGCTTTCACGTAAAGATAATTTGCTTATAACTTTAGCCAGAGCAGGCATGTGCAAGTTTACCAGGCACATTATGCAACACAATGGTATTTCTGGAGAGGATAACACTTTATGCTTCCTTACACCCATTCTTTTAAGATGGCCTAGAGATGTTTGATAAGGGGTATGGAATGTTATAGCAGCCTAAATAGTAGGGGCTGGGGTGAGGAAGGATCTTAAAATACCACTAGCTTCAGATTAGTAGCTCAATACAAACCTGTGGCTACTTCCCTTGTACTGGTTCACTAGGAAAGTGAAGGCACTGGAATTCAAGCCTTAGAGGCCTGAGGTGAAAATTGTGAAAGGCTCCTGTAAATCATAATTGCTGTGCTTCTTATAGGAAAGGTCAGTTGGTAGAGTAAATGGCCTGAAAAGCACAAACTATAATTGATTTCATAAACCTTTCTATTTACTATGGAACTCTCATAGACTACTGGGTTTGGTGTAGAAGTAATGCAGATGATAAATGTGCCTTAATGGGCTTGAGCCCCCATCCTAGATACTACTCAGTATTACCAAAAATTGTCTAAACTCATTCATAGCACCTTACAAAAAAGAATATGTGTTTTTAAAAATAAAAATGTAATTGGGGTTATTGGGAGTGAAGAAGGGAAGAAACATTCTCACACATTTGGTGGACTAAGGTCTTATTCTCAAGTGAATATTGCAGGGAGAAGCAAATTTTTGGAAAACTCATGCTCTGAGGTGGCAAGGGCACTGCAAAATATACCATGAGACTGAACTAAATCAATGATTCTTAACCTGGGGTCCACAGGTCTTCAAAAGGTCTGTGAAAGGGGTGGGGGGAGTGAATATTTTCACCAACCTGTAATGGCAATTTAGCACGGCAATTTTTAAAAACCATTATTTTGAGAAGGGGTCCATAAACTTTGCCAGAATGCCAAAGGGATCCATGACACCAAAAAAATTTAAGAACCCATGATTTAATGTTTGCTCTGCTGCTAGCTATGTTCCTGTTTTGTAGTTTGGAACTTCTGAGTTCTCTTTCTTACCAGTCTCTGAAACATGTGATAGGCATCTATCTATTCAGCAGACTATATCCCATGATATTGGGTGGGTCTATTTTAGTACTCTGTCCTTTGAACCTCAGGAATTTTCCAGGACTCCCTGGAAACAATGTACAGTCCCTCTTCGTATGATTTTCTTTCAGGTTTTTCCATTTTATTTCATCCAAGAATCCTGTCTCCACCTCATAACCAAATCTCTGTCCTCAGACACAATATCTCCTAGGGTTTTAGTACTGGGAAAATCAATCACTCTAGCCCTTGAGTTCCAGAGCCTCATGGGAAATGTAGTCCCTCAATTACATGGATACCTGTTACAAAACAGGTATGCTTACTTCTCTACTTAACATTAGTGCTAAATTCATCCTTATTAATTGAATATAAGACACTATATGTGTGTGTATACATATGATTCACCCACAACATACACATATACTTATGTATGTATATATAGATATATATGTATATGTGTGTAAATATATACAGAGTGAGAGAAGGAGGGGGAGTGAGAGAGAGGGAGAGGGAGAGAGGGAAAGAGAGAGGAGAATGTGTGACTGTGCAAGATGTGATTACTTGAACTTAACAAACATGCTAACCTTCACTCCTTGGTGCTACTAGTTCATCTCCATGGCAATTTTCTCTCTGGATTCAGAAGTAACTTAGTGGGTATTTTCTGCAATGATCTCATAATTTTTTAGGTGAAAAATGTCTCATATTAATTGAGCTGGAGCCTTAATCCCAGGATATAAAACTTTTCTTCCATGGGCTAGTTTCCCCTCTATCAATCTTCAAACACCAACCTAAAGACTTAGACAAAAATTACTGTTGATAATCATGTAATTTATTAAAAGGAATAAGTGAAAAAATGTAAATGAATCTTCAAACAATGTATACATACACACACACACACACATTCTAATTGGATGGCTCCTTCTAAAACCTTCATTGAAGGAAGCCAGGCCAGCTATGGCTCTTTCCTTTCTAAGCTGGACTCTGGACTTTCTCTGCTATGCCACCTGCACCAGGTACTTTTTTTCACCCTGACTCCCTTTACTTCCCTACATACTTTTCAGCTTCCTTTTCCTTTTATGTGTGACCTTCCATTAAAATTATTTTAGGATAATTTTTGTGAATGTTTTGTTTTCTTGAAGCTTCAAATTAGTTATATTTCAATCCCTTCAGATTTTACATTGGCCCAGTGTACAACATTTCCTGTCTCTTAGTGTTTCAAAGATTGTCTTTCTTTCTGCTTGTATTTATATTCCTAGCACTTAAGAAAAAGCTTTGATCCCTGCCCAGTCCTAGGAATCAAAATATAAATACCTAATCATAATCTTGTCCCTCCTGGCTTTTGGTAGTTGGATGGTAGCAGCTATCATGCTCTTATCAGAGTGAGGTTCTAGCTGATATATGCTAGCAGAGTGAAGTTTAGATAGTTTGACTAACCCAGAAGATAGAAAGGGGGAGCAAAGAAAACGTACCTAGAAGCTACCAGAGCACCATTCAGCTGAGGACCACCGTTAGAGAAAGACACCCTGCAGATATTTGCTGTCTTTGCAGAACCTGCTCATTGATACTTTTGTGTGGTTCTTACTCCCAAGATGCTCTCTAGCCTCACTGCAAATGAATTCTAGCCAGAACAAAAGGAGTTAAGGTCAGTGTTCTCCACCCACTTAAGCCACATTCCTGGGTTTAATATGTATATCTGTCAGCAGAAGGATGATTGCTTTTAGCCAGTCAGAAATTTCAGTCTCCCAAGGTTATTATTAATATAATAATGCCAGCCTGAGAGGTAAAGTGCCATAGTGGATGAAGAACCACCTTTGGAGTGGATTCAAGGCTTTCTTCTGAACCACACTGTCTATGGGACACTGGGCAAGTTGTCTAACATACACTAGGGAATTCTCAGCATTAGTAGAAGGAGTCTGGCCATTGGGTTTTTTTTACAACTATTAGACAAGTCTGGTTCCCCTTCTTTTTTGGGGGGGGGCAATTGAGGTTAATTGACTTGCCCGGGGTCACACAGCTAGTAAATGTCTGAGGTTGGATTTGAACTCAGGTTCTCCTGACTTCAAGGCTGGTGCTCTATCCAAGACACCACCTAGCTGCCCAATCTAATGAAGAAACTGAATCTCAGACAGGTAAAGTGAGTTGCCTAGGTTACACTACTCAGACTAGATCTTCCAACTCCAAGCATAGGGCCCAGTATATTACAAATTGATGATAAGGAAAGAGATGGCAAAGGTAGCAAAATCACTAACTTCTAGGCAGTCTATATCAGGATATAGGCCTTGGTCCAAAAGAGATAAAGCAGCTGTTCCTGATAGCATCTCTGTTCAGTCTCTTGGCTAACAGATTAAGACATTGAGGAATGAATTGTCCAAAAGTTAGAAGGATTTTGGTCTGGGATACACACACACACACACACACACACACACACACACACACATATAGAGGGAGAGATATAGATATATAGACATATACACATATGTATATATGTACATATATATTCGTGTGTGTATGTAGAAGGAATTAAGTATATGAGAAAGCCCTGTGTAGCATATATATATATATATATATATATATATATATATGTATGTATGTATGTATGTATAATAGAGAGAAAGAGGGCAGATATATAGAGAACAGATATAGAGATATAGAGATAGATGATATAGATATATAAATCTGCTAGAGGGCTTTCCTGCATACTTAATTCCTTTTCCTGGAGGTTGGCCTGACTCCATGGACCAGAACCCTCTATCTGCCTTTGACCTTGGTCTCCTGATTTGAGCTATATCTACTTGACCACCACTAATATCTACAGCCAAAATCCCTGCACACCCTAATGTAATTCCTTCCTCTAGCCTAACCCAGCTGAACCCAGGACCACCAGCAGCCTGGCTCCCTAGAAAGTTTCCATATAGTCTGGGGCTACTCACTGTTGGAGTCAACAAGCCTACACACACCTCTCTGACCCCAAGGAAAATAGTGGTATCACCATACAGAAAAGGAGTAGATGCTCACAATAATGACCCTGAGGAACTAGGAAAAGGTTAAAGTTGATCTTGAGCTTATCCTTCTTGCTAAGTTAGGGAAGTATAGATGATATTTTTTAGAAATGTTTCCATCAAAAATAGTTAAAAGTTAAAATGGAACATTAGCACTTAAATTTCTTAACTTAATCATCTGGAAAATTCTCTTGTGTGGTATTTCTCATTTCCTGATAACACTGGATAAGTGAAGTGCTCAGTGACAGCAACTACACATTTCAACAACCTTATTATGCAAAGGTTCTAGGAAGTAATGATTCATAATTATATATTGTAATAACCATTTCTCAAGCACTTGCTTCACCAGACTATTAGGAATCTCCCAAATATGTAATGCAAATATGATCATCCCCATTTTATAGATGAGGAAACTAAGGCTAGGTTAAGTGAAGCACATTTAAGGGCACACAGCCAGTAAATGGCTGAGCCAAGACTCAAACCCAGGCCCACAGAAAATGAATCCAAATTTAGTGTTCTTCCCACTATAACACATAGCATCTTGCAATTACACAATATTTATTTATTGCTCATGTCAATACAATAGATTGAGATCAGATCAGATTAGGTTAAAAAATTATGTAGCCTTTATATAGTCTCTGGGGTGTCATCAGCCCAACTTATACTAGTATGGACAAGTCAGCTCCCTAAAGGGCCACTGGCTACATCTTTCCCTCAGGGTCCTAGGAGTCCTCAAGGAGTTGCGGACCCTTCTAATTGTATTGGCTCAGGCCCCCAGTCTTGTGTGTTCTCCCCAATATTTATCCCCATTTATAGTTAGTATATATCCCCTATATCATTAATTGACCCAATGATTTGTGCCTCACTACCACTTAACCAATTAACCAATTAACATCAATTAGCTTGAATATTTACTGAGAAGCTGGGAAGCTATAGGTGGCATAGCAGATAGACTTCAGTTCCCAGAGTCAGGAGGACCTGAGTTTAGATCCAACTTCAGACCCTTACCAGCTATGTGACCCTGGGTAAGTCCCTTAACCCTGTTTGCCTCAGTTTCCTCACCTGTAAAATGAGCTGGAGAAGGAAATGGCAAACCACTCTAGTATCTTTGCCAAGAAAACCTTAAATGGGGTCATGGAGAGTCGGATATAACTGAAACAACTCAACAGTAACAACAACAAACACTAATAACAGAAGTTACAAAATATTTCTTCCAACACCAGGGACACATTCCCTCCCTCATCCCCTTTGTCTCTGGGGAGAGCCAGCCCAAACTTACAAGTGGTTACAAAAGCATTTCCTCCATCAAGTTCACTTAGAATGTGGTGCTGCTGATTGAGGAAAGTCCCTCCTCAGGGCTGTATTGGTCCAGACTCAAGGGGTTTAGCTTTTGGTAAACTATGGTATGAATGGTAGTTCTGAGACACCTGAAAGCTTGTTCTTCTGACTTTTTGAATTCTCACAAGGGCTTCAGCCAAAGGAAAGAAGATATAACTAGGAGATAACCCTATCCCAGATAGATACTTGTCTAGGAGGCCATGTGTTCACCAGTTTCATGGATCTTAGGAGTGAGAGAAGTCCCAAAGACCCTTCCCTATCCAAGCGCCCCCAACATTTCATCCTCATTTACCCTGGAAAGAAAATTCAATCAATTTGTCCAATTAGTATCTTTTGTATGAATACTCAGTTTTGACTCAGCAGCCATTTAAGAGGCTTCTTTTTATTATGTGGAAAGCAGGCCCCTCCATTACACATGGCCATAATAAGGTTTACCCACCCTCCACATAAAGGATTGCAGTATGCAAGTACTGAATGTGCTTGAAGGATGGGTCTCCCATTGGCCAGTCTCATAGTTAAATGCAAGTATCTAATAAGTTCCCATATGTATTTGATATGGTGCTAAATACTATTTCTATATTATTGGTCTATCATCACCTCTTGCCTAGACCATTATGATAGTTTCCTAATTGTTCTCCCTACTCCAGTCTCTCTCTTCTTTTTAATCCATTCTCCCCACTGCTTTTAAATTCATAATCCCAAAGTATGGGTCTGACTATGCCAATCCTTTTCTGGAGAAGCATCAATGACTCATTATTATTGCCTCTGGGATAAAATGTAAAACCCTTTGTTTGGCATTTACAATCCTTCGCATTTTGGAAGCCATCTATCTTTCCAGACTAATTTGACCTTAATTCCTCTCACGAATGCTACATTCCATCTACACTGGCCTATTTGCTCTTGTTTCCCATAAACAATATTCTAGCTCCCTTCTCAGTGAATTTCTCTTTCCTTACCTCTACTTTTTGGAATCCTTAGTATCTTTCAAGATTGAACTTAAGTGTCTCAGACAGGAGGACTTTGCTTAGTCTCCTGGTTGTTAGTACCTCCTGTGTTGGTAAGCAAAATGGGCTCCTTAGCACTTAGTTCTACAAGTGCCCTTGAAGAGTTTGGCTTTTGTTTGCTTTGAATAATTCAGTGTATTTCATTGAATCTTACTAAGTGCTAAGCCCCAGGCCCAAATCCCTATTAGGTGTAAAACCTACATGGGTGTGGATTGGCAACTAAGGTGGGGCCCAAGGTGGGGCTAACTCCAGGAAGGGCCTAGTTTACATGTCTGGGACAGCAGAGGCTCTCAGACCACGGGTTTAAGTCCGCTTCTTTGTGATGATTTTAGGTCGCATGGGTGAGTCGCATGTGTGACTCACTCCTGATGCTGAAAAAGATATAAAAATCAGGGATTGGCCTCAGCTTCCTTGGAGCTCTTTGCTGAAGCAGTGGTGGCATGTGACTCTGGGCCAGCCCTTTTTCTGAGCTCCCGGGCTGAACCTAGATGTTGGTAACTGTGAATTGTATTGGGTCTGTCTGTTTGTAATTTGTTTAAGGGCTCTAGAGATGGTGTTGATAATGAGACTCTGGGCAGCTGTAGCTAAGGAGCCCTCCAGCTTGTAAACCCAGATGCTGAGACTTTGTTGACCTCTGGTAACTATGTATTGGGATTTGAATCAGACAAAGTCTGTCTGTTGATGTTTGTAATTTGCTTGTATTTTGCTCTGAAGTTCAGGGTGCTGGCT
>CM053622.1:325746724-325816903 GCA_028646595.1 Phalanger gymnotis | reverse complement strand
CCAGACTGTGGAAACACCTCCCTATACTTCAACTCACCACAATTACTTTGTATTAACTTTGAGTGTATACCATTTTAGGGGACTCTGTCCACACAGGCTTGCCCTGAGGGGAGCAGAAGTTATCTTCTAGAAAGCAGTTTTTCCCAGTGATTCCTAAGTTTCAGGTGTCTGGTGAGTAGGAGAAGAAAAGGAATAAAGGAAGTAATTTCAAGGCAGGAGACTAAAAGGAGATGTTATCAGGAACAGCTGCTGAAAAATAAGCCTGCCTGAGGGTGAGACTGATTCTTTGTTATGGCCAGGCATTAGCAAGAAGAGAAGAGTCAGGAATCTACATCCCTGGGGTGGTAAGAGTTTGCCTGAGAGTATGGACTAATCCTGAATCCCTTTCATCCCTTAGGAAACCTGCCAGTTCCCTTTCTGATTATCTAGGTAACTGGATAAACAAGTTTGTTTATTCCTCATTTGTTATTTTAAATTTATACTTTACCTGTGATTGGAAAAAACCCTGTTATCCAGCAAAAATTCTAAGCTATAATTTATTTTATTTAAAATTTATAAAGAGAGAGAAGATAAATGGAATCCCATTTTGGGAGAAAGATACATGTTGCCTAGCTGAGGCAAGTGTTATACTTCTCAGTGTTATATAGGCAAGGTCCTCTAGGCCAGGACATAGAGCCAGAGGGGCTAATATGAGGTATGGTTGGAGAGGTAAGAACACCGGTATAGTATATATTTTATAAGCATCTAAGACTTAGATACCCCAAGTTTAAAATACACAGACAGAAACACACACACACACACACACACATACACACACACACACACACACACACACACACACACATAAATAAAAGCCATAGGAGTGCTGGAGACATTAAGGTGAGAAAGCATGCTGGGTTTGAAAAGAAAGCCATGACTTTGTGAAGGGACAGGGAATGAGTTGCTTAGGGAAACTCTACCCACTTGAAAAGTGGGAAAAATAAGTCTAGGAATGCTTAGGAAGTTCTTCTGGTTCCTGGGATGACTGAGCCAGCTCAGTTTATCTTACTCATTTGCATTACCTCTCTCTCTCTCTCTCTCTTTCTCTGTCTCTCTCTCTCTCTCTCTCTCCCCCCCCCCCCCCCCTCTCTCTCTCTCTCACACACACACACACTGTATATGTGTATATATAGATGTATCACATATATATGCATATACAAGTATATATGAGAGACAATATAGTATAGTGTATAGAGAATTAGCATTGAAACCAGGAAAGCTTGGATTCAAGTCCTATTTCTGGCATATATTGGCTCAGGGACTCTGGGCAAGCTACTTAACTTCTCAGTGTAATAGAGGTAGCTCTCTATAAATGAAAAAAAAAGGATGCCTGCCTGCTTTGGTAGAAGTAGTTTCTTTACTTGGGACACCCTAATACCAATGAAATCGCAGATTCAGTCCTTAGTCTCTATGTGTATATGTATGTATACAGGGTATTCCTAAAGTCTTAGTCCCAAAAGTCTTATAACCCACACCCACACACACACATTTGTGTGTGTATATATATATATATATATGTATATATATATATATATAGTTACACATACATATATAATATACATATATACATACAACATATATAGTTATACATACATATACACATATACATACACATTTATAACTTTACTGAGCTGCCCCCTTAATAGGTTGTAAACACTTTAGGATTGTTTTATTTTTTTTGCTCTATCCTCAGTGACTAGAACAGTGGTCAGTGCATAGTCAGCACTTAATAAATTCTTATTAAAAGCAATTGAATTAGTGAAAATACCAAGTGATTCTTATCCGTAAGACATATGAAATCAAATTCTAAAACGATACGGATACACCCTCCCTTCAGCATAAACACAGTAATAAGGGAATTTGAAGGGTTTCCAGAAGTAGCTATCCACCACCAAACCCCCTCCTGCCATGAAGAGGATCCCTTCAGAATTCATGGATCATAAAATGTTAGCACTGGCAGGGACCTTAGAAATCATAGAGTCCAATCCCCTCATGTTATAGAGGAGAAATCAGAAGGCTTGCTCAAGGCCAAATCATTGGTGGCAGAGTTGGGACCCAGTTTTCTCGCCTTCCGATGCTGTGCTCTTTTCCCACATCCGCACTGTCTCACAGACGCATCTTCTAAGATTTATGCAGCTACCTCGGCATGGAAGAAAACTTTTGTTGGGTTATATGCTATTCTGCCCACAAGCCCCAAATCAAAGCACTTTCCCTTTCTGTAGTGATCCACCATTCTCTCTCTAAGACGAATCAGAACCGTTTTAAGAATAAATTTTAATTACTTTCCCCTTGGGCAAAGAGAATAACGTATTGACTGATCTTTAAGTTCTTGGACAGGAAATGGGCCTTTTAAGGGGCAGGAAATATATTTTTTTTAAAAAATTCTCCTTCAGGCTCTTTACTGAATTCTAGCTTCAGCTCATTGTTTTTTCTTGGGTCCTTTTAGTTTCTGCCATTCAGGGCCAAATTAAACCTTCAGCTTGTCTGACAAATGACTGACAGTCTGTAAGGTACAGCTTGCATTCATCATTCTGACAGTGGGCATCTTACAACAATGGATTGCCAATGGCAACAGCAGTGGCATTTCCAGACAAAGTGGCAGAGTTCTTGAATAGATCTCTTCATCAGTCCAGTGGAAGGGAACACTGCTGACGGCCAAAAGACTGTTTAAGGGACAATTTTTAACAACTTTTGAAAAAAAAAGTACTAAGATTGATCTTTTGGTGCTTTACTGCAGCACAGACCTGTTTTTATTATATTTTTTGTTGATTTCAGGCTGAAGTTCACTGGTCATTGTTTCAGAGCCAATTTTGAGGGGGGAGGGGGAAGTACTCAAAACACACCTTGCATTTTAATCTGTATCATTAGCCTTCTCTCCATCATTTTCTTAAATCTATACAATCAATAAAACAATGAATCCAATCCTGATTTGTAGCACCAAATGTTTAACATTTGGCTTTCTCAAACATTCCAGCAGAGGCAACCAGATGGTGAAGTGGACAGAGCTCTGGGCCTGGAGTCATGAAGACCTGAATTCAAATCCTGCCTCAGATACTTATTAGCAGTGGCCAAATTAACTTAACTTTTATTTGTTTCAATTTTCTCATCTGTAAAATGGAGACATTAAGAGCACCTACCATACAGGGTTGTGGTAAGGATCAAATGAGATATTTTTTTGCCAAGTGCTTAGCACAGTGAATGACATATAGTAGGTACTATATAAATGCTTGAGGGCAACTAGGTGGCACAGTGGATAGAATGCCAGGTCTGAAGTCAGGCATACTCATCTTCCTGAGTTCAAATTCAGCCTTAAACACTTACTAGCTGTGTGACCCTGAGCAAGCCACTTAACCCTGTTTGCCCCAGTTTCTCATCTATAAAAGGAGCTGGAGAAGGAAATGGCAAACCACTCTGGTATCTTTGCCAAGAAAACCCCAAATGGGGTCATGAAGAGTTAGACATGAATAAAATAAAGGACTGAACAGCAACAACGAAAATAAATACTTATTCCATTCCCTTCCAGCACACTCTTGCTTCTGGGACACTTTAATCAAACATGAGGTGGAAAGAAAGAACATTGTAGTAAGTTGCAGTTGGCTTGAAGTGAGGTAATATGCTTCAAACTTGGGAACTGATTGCTCATAACCCCACAGTACCCTTAAAGCCATTGATTCTAGCCCTTTGTTGTTTGGTCACTTTATTTAGCTATGTGAATAGCAAGGTACTAGCAAATGCCTTCAGGGGACCAGCCTTATATCTAGGACTTGTTAGAGAGCTCCCTGGATGGTACTGGGAACAGGATGGTGTAACTTTCTGGCTCTCTGTACCAGTCAGTTTTGTTCCTTCTTTTAGGGCAGCAATCATTTATGTCAGACAAGGAGTAAAGAAAGTAGATTTCATTTATTTTTTTGTCCTACCCATTGCCTGAGGATGCAGTGGGCAATGAAAGTAGTTTTCTGGTTTCTTAACACTTTTGGTAGCTCTCCATCACTGGCAAGTGAGCCGTGATTTACTCCTCTCACATTCCTGTGCATTGAATAGAACTTCACGAACTTACTGTTGTTCCTGTACTTAGAACATAATTTCACGTGTTTGCTGCATATCTCTTTGCTACAGGACATTGTGGAGTTATGGTCTCACCAATGGGAATATTCCCTCCAATTATGCATCTGGCAACCTATCCATGCCTGCCCATCCTGTGCTACCCTCATCCATGGCATCCCATAAAGGTCCCACGAGGGTCCACCCAATTTTCTGGGGGACTTATGTTTCAACAATCTGGGTAGCAGCTTCTGTGGGGGTGTAAGATCCACCCACAGCCAGCACCCAGAAAGCTGCCAACAGTGCAGATTCTTTTGATCTGCTTAACTAAGGAAAGCAAGGTGAAGGGGTTTGACAAGCTTACTTTAATTCAGCACCATTCACTTAGCTCAGGTGAAAAAGACCAGCACATTGAACTTCAGAACAAAATACAAACAAATTACGAACATCAACAGACAGACCTTGTCTGATTCAAATCCCAATACATAGTTACCAGAGTTCAACAAAGTCTCAGCATCTGGGTTTACAAGCTGGAGGGCTCCTTAGCTACAGCTGTCAGAGTCTCCTCATTAACACCATCTTGAGAGCCCTGCACAAATGGCTCTGTCCTCCCTCCTTATAGGGCTTCAGATGTCATCAAAGGTCATCTGAATGATGAGAATTTAGGCTATGATTGTTTTTAGTTACCCCCTCCCCTTAAGACCCTGGGAGGTTCACATCCACATAGGTTAGGTTAACACCTAATAGGGCATGGCTCTGGAGTTAGCACCTCCCCTTAGCCAGCCCCACCTTGGGCCCCACCCTAGTCACCAATCCACACCCACATAGGTTCCACACCTAATAGGAGTTTGGGCCTGGGGCTTAGCAAAGCAAACAAAAGCCAAACTCTTCAAGGGCGCTAAGTGCTAAGGAGCCCATTTTGCTTACCAACACACCTTCCTAATTTTATTGACATAGTGAGACTACCAATGGAGCAGACTAACTGTCCACCAATTGTTTCTTACTCTCACCACACGACTGGCAGATCTTTTTCACTCATGTATTTCTTGGATCACATTCTTTATACTCCTTTGTTAATATCATGTTCTGCCTGAATTTACCATGGTCCTCTCCACTGACCTTTAAATGATGCTTAGTTTCATTTATCCAGAGATCATCATGTTCCATGATTTGTAAGCATAGAATACCACCAAAAGAATATTAGTATTAAAAAGATGGGACTTTGTTTCAGGAAGAAATTTGGGACCAAAGAACTTGACAATTCTTCAAAGGCAATCAAGTCCATTTTTCTTCTCTTGTTCAAATACAGGTTCATTCATTGTCCCTTTGAAGTGCATGTCCAAGATGTGTGTGGCGGGCATCTCAGATGGATCTGGAGGAGAAAGTGAGTCTGATGCCTTTGCACAGCCCTCCTTCACTTAAATCCAACTCACTTGCATGTCATTGCCCCATCTTCCTAATGTTACAGTCCTCTTCAAGAACCAAGGATAAACAACAACCACAACATATCCAAGATAAATATATTCATAGTTAACTCCATAGATTGTCTAGTTAGCAGAATGTCAGATTCTATATAACAGGCATTCTTAATCTACTTGGTTTTTTCTTTAGAAATAGTTCAGACAAAATCTTCAGAATATTCAATAGGCTCTGCAATGTTCTGACACAAAGCCAGCTGAAAACAAGAGCATATAGAAGACCTCAAAATCTGTAGAGAATTCCTCCCTGACCTGGATTCTGCATTGCACCTCTTCCACGACAGTGGGTCCTACCATTAGTGAGCGTACATCTCTTGGTTTTATGCCTTGCTATCATTATAAATAGTAGTGTTCAGTTGAGAAGACAATCTGTGACACTGAAGATTTTTAGGAGGACAGAAGTCTTAGGCTAGTCATAATAGTGATCTTTGAATATTTGAAGTACATTAATATTTCTAAAAGTCTATGACTTTTTCTAAAATGTATTTTCTAATGTATTCAAATATTTTCTTTGGAGCGAATAGACTTGTTCAGAGTTCCTCCAAGGATTATTAATTGGACTCTTGGTCTTGACCCCTGCTGGGTTTACATGAGATTGGTGAAAAAAACAGCTCTTACTTTTGGTGGCGACAACTGGAAAGTAGATACTCATAGACTGGGGAAGCAACTAAACAACTTGTCGTGCATGAACACAATGAAATATGACTATGCTGTAGGGAATGATGAACATGAATTCAGGGAAAAATGGGAAGATATAAATGAACTGATGCAGAGTAAAAAAAAAAAAAGCAGACCCCAAATAATGAATGTAACGTCTACAAAAATTTAGACTGAAAGTGCAAACGATTGAAACTGAGCAGTGTACAGTTATGGTAAAATGATCTTAGCCCTAGAGAAAAACCAAGAAAATGCACTTTCCTTCCTTCTTTAAAGAGACTGACTTCTGTGGGTATGGCCCACTGTATATGCTATCAGACAAATTTAATGTATTGGTTGGCTTTACTGAGCTGCCTTTCTTTTTTCTTTTTCTTTTTAACCTTTGTTACAAGGGATGGGTTGCCAGGTATGGGAGGGGAGTGGGGTATATTCAGAAATGAAGGTTTTAAATCATAAGATAATATAAATAGATGAGAGGATTAAAACCAAAATACTCTATAAAAAGTAACATGAGTGCAGCTTAGACCCAATCCTCATATTTAAAACAGAGTCTCTCAATTCATTTGCAATTGCACTCTTGATTATAAGGGGCAAACATACAAAGGGACAGCAAGGAAAGGGAAGTCAAGAGAAGGGAGGGGAAGGGAAAGGGAAGGGAGGGGAGGGGAGGATATGTTAGTATATTGTATATTGTATATATAGTATATTGTACAAGAGCCACAGGCATTCCACCTGATCACTGAGAAGGGGTCAGACGTACTTGTTTGTTTCAACTATGCTCCTAAAAAGAAAACGCTCACTTTTTAAAGTAGGGAAACAGATAAGAACATCCCAAGAAAACCTGGGGGAAAGTGCAAAACCATTTGTAACAACTCCATGGCATTGTCCTCATTACACATGGCATTTGAGATAAATCAAGAGGCTACAGACAAGAACAGAGGATGGATTTTTGGCAAACTTCCCTCTAAATCATGGTGAGAAACTTCAACATCAACGTGAAACAGATGACTTCTTAGAAATGTGCCCATTAAGAGGGGAGGCTGGGGTGCTTTGTCAGTCAGACTTGTTGAAGTGTTTCTGTATTCTTCCCCAGTTCTTTAGTCAATGGAAGTTTATTAATAGTTGCCAGAGCTCCCAAGGTTGCCATAGTATTTGTAAACAAATGCAGTTGGTCAAGAGGCTTCAGCGTGGTATAAAATGCTAAGGGAACTTTTGTGAAAAGGTCTTTCTCCTTGGGGAAGTATCCTGGAAAAATGACACCTTGAAAAGGTCCCAGAAGACAGAGATAGTACCAGTGACTTACTGAGTGAGATTTACTTTATTTACTCACACAGATCTATCCCATCACACCAGACTGTTAGAATTTAAAAGAGAGAGAGGAAGGACATTATCCGGTTGATGGGTGAAGCCATGCAATGTATTTGCTGAAATAGTAGTAATAGCTAACATTTATGTAATCTCAAAGGAGTGTAACTCAGGGGAATCTTTGAAGGCTTAGACAGAACTGATGCCAACTGATGCTAACATCTTCTTAATTTGTTTGTCTTAAGCTGCTCTGACCAAGCCTTCAGAGAGCTTCGGGGTTAGCTTTCATGAATTTCCCCTCTGAGTGGAATTTCTGAAGTGTCCTGAGCTTAAGAGATCAGTAGTTGTGCTACCATGCTTAACCTAAAACCCTGTTTACTATTTGATCTTGGAAACCCCATCAAGAAGCAGTGTGGCACAGTGGAAGGAGCTCTGGACTCTGGGAATCTGGTTTCAAATCTCACCTCTAATATTACCTGTATGATCTTAGACAAGTCATTTAATCACTTTGGGCCTCAGTTTCCTTATTTGTAAAAAAATGAAGGTTCAAACTAGAAGGCCAGTGAGATTCCTTCTATCTCTAAGGCTATGTTCCTGTGAACAAAGTGAATAAAACAATCTATTCCCAAGTTGCTGAAGTCTAGAACCTGCCACAAAAGATGCTTCTCACAAATGCTTCTGGCATTAAGGGGCCACCGTAGATGAAGAGATGGAGGCTTATGTGTTAAAAATGCAAATAGAGCTTTTGCGGGTTGGTGGTGAGTAAGGTGGCACCACCACGAAGGCCTTGGGCACCCTGAGAGAGTATATGGTAATTGGACGCTGCCTGCCTACTCCCAAGAGTCCAGTGCCACCTCTTAACAGATGTGGATCTTTGCTTCTTTTTTACTGTTGTAGCAAAGTCCCAATTCTGGTACTTTGTTTCTCAGCTGAAAAAGGTGAAGAAGTCTTCTGGAGAAATTGTATACTGCAGACAGGTCTTTGAAAAGTCCCCTCTTAGAGTGAAAAATTTTGGCAATTATTACGATTCCAGGAGTGGGACCCACATGTACAGGGAGTACAGGGACCTCACCACTGCTAGTGCCATCACTTAGTGCTACCAAGATATAGGAGCCCGTCACCGTGCCCAGGCCCACTCCATCCAGATCCTGAAAGTGGAAAAAATTCATGCCAGCAAGTGCCGCCAGCCCCCAGTCAAGTGGTTTCATGACTCCAAAATCAAGTTCCCTCTGCCCCACAGAGTTCTGCATTGCCAGCACAAACCACGCTTTACTGCCAAGAGGCCCAACACCATCTTCTCAGTGCAGAGACAAGGAGACACCTGTCTTATTTGATCTGTTTAAATAAATTTCTCAATTGGAAATCCAAAACAAATGCAAATAGAGGCTTCTTAAGTCTTTTGATGGAGGGAAGTCACATAGATAATAGATAGTAGAGCAGAGATCTGAACCCAGGTCCTCTAATTCTCCCCTCCTTCTCTGCCCACCCCCCCCCCCCACTCCTGAGGGCTCACCATTTAGATGCCAATTTTTTGTGGCTACTCGTTTAACTTAGCCCACTATAGCTCAGAACTCTGGAGTTCAAAGGTCCACCAGCCTCCGTTTCCCCAATTGTTGGGATGATAGATGTATACACTATACCTAGCCAAAGCTGAATTTTTCTAACCTTGGTGCAGGATGTTACATTTATCCCTATTAATCAATCAATGAACACTAATTAAGCACCAACCACATGATAGGAACTATGCTAAGCATTGGGGATACAAAACAGGCAAAAAATAGTTCCTTCCCTCAAGGAGTTCACAATCTAATGGTGGACACATTGTAAACAAATACATGAAAACAAGATGCATACAGGATAAATCAGTGCTAGAATTAAGAGGGGCTAAGAAAAGCTTCCTGTAAAAGGTAAAATTTTAGTGGAAACTTAAATGAAACCAGGGAAATCAATAGGTGGAGTTGAGGAAAGACAGTGTTCCAGGCATGGAGGATGGCCAGAGAAAATGGAGGGAATTGAGAGGTGGAGCATCTTGTTCATAAAACAGCAAGGAAGCCAGGGTCACTGGAGCAACGAGCACAGAGCAGGGAGTGAGGTATAAGAAAAGTGGAAGGAGGGGCTAGGTTATGAAGGGCTTTGAATTCCAAACGGAGTATTTTGTATTTGATCCTGGAGATAATAGGGAGTTACTGGAGTTTTTTGAGTAGAGGATTAACATGGTCACACTTATACTTTAGAAAAGTCACCTTGGTAGCTGAATGGAGGATGAATTGGAATGGAGCGCACTCGATTACATCCCTCTAGATTCAGCCCAACGTTTGAAGCTGTTGGGATCTTTTTGGATCTTGACTGTTATCCAATGCATTAGCTATCACTCTCAGTTTTGTGAAATCTCTAAAGCTGATAAGCCTGCCATGGCAGAAGGCCAAGGACAGCTCCTGGGGCATTCCGATTGCGATTTCCCTCCAAGCCTGGCTCCACCCTACCTTCCCAGCCTTACTCCATATTACTCCCCTCCATGTACTCTATGTTCTAGTCAAACTGTTCTACTAGCTGGTCCCTGAACTCTTGCCTCAAAGCATTCTGCCTCCTCCCAGTTCTGTGCATTTTCCCAGCCATACCCCAGCCTGGAATGCTCTCCTTTCCCTTTTCTGCTTCTCAGGATTCTTGTCTTTCTTGGAGGCTCAGCTCTGGTACAACCTTTTCTCGTCTTGTTAGCTGTTTGTGGTCTCTCCCTTCTCAAATTATTTTGTATTTACTTGTCTTTGTATATGCTAAATCTCACAATAAAATGTAGGCCCTCTTGAGGGAAGGGACTGTTTTAATTTTGTCTTCACATTCCAAATACCTAGCACAATGCCTTGCAAAGGACAGACATTTAATAAATATCTGGTGAATTTAACTTCATAGGATTTTGGATTTAGATTCTGATTGCTACACTTGCTTCCTGATCTCCCCCACTACTACTATCCTCCCTCTCCAAATGGCATAGTATTTACTTTGCTTATTATATGTGCACATCTCATCTTCCTTATAGAATAAAAGCCCATAGAGGGAAGAGACTTTTATTTAACTCTCCAGTGCCCAGCACAGTTCCTGACACACAGTGAGGTGAGGGCTTGGTAAATGCTTCTTGGTCCAATGGTTGATGAACTCATGAGTTATGTAGTGCAGCCATTAATGGTTCTGCTTGGGCCTGTTGGTAAGAATCAGTTCCGAATTCTATTTAACTATGCTATCATCTTGCCCATTCATAAAGATAGCAGCAGAGACTTGTTAATGACAACAGAATTTCTGTCATCTGTCAGGGTGTAATGTTAATGGGGGGGTGGGTGTAAGATCTTCCCCACCCATTAATAAGCCTCATGTGGAGCCCATTAGAAGAAGCTAGCTTGAAGGAAGTCTTCCATACCTTTTGGTACTAAGCTAATTAGGCAATGAATCCGGTTGTGATGCCTTCTGGCTCTGAACCTATTAGCCAAAAGAGTATATATTCAGAGAGGTGAGCTTTTTCTTTGGGGTTCATTCATTGGAAGACCGTCCCTGTGATTTGGCCAGAGGAGACTCTGGGTAGCCATTAAGGAACCCCCTGGCTTTGCAAATCCAGATATCGGTGCTTCTCTCTCTGGTAACTGTATGTATTGCTATAGTCAGACAATTAGAAGCCTATCTGATGGTTTGTGTTATTTTTTCTGTTTGTAACTTCTGGTTTTATTTGCTCTGAAGTTCAGGGTGCTGACTTTTCCCCCTGTACTAAGTGAATGACACACACACACACACACACATATATATATACACATATATGTCATATATGTATGTCATATGTATGTCATATATATATATGTCATATGACATATGTATATGTCTCATTCACTTAGGACCTGTATATATGTGTTTAATTAAAGGGAGATTGTAAACCCCTTAACGCTGCTTTCCTTAGAAAAGCAGATCAGAGAACCTGTGCTAGCAGCCCTCCTGTGTGCTGGTGTTATTGGCCTTATACCTCCACAGTAGCTGCAAGCAACTACTACACAGGGCAGCTAGGTGGCACCATAGTGGATAGAGTGATAGGCTTGATGTCTTCCTGAGTTCGAATCTAGCCTCAGACACTTACTAGTTGTGTGACCCTGGGCAAATCACTTAACCCTGTTTACCTCAGTTTCCTCATCTATAAAACAGGCTAGAGAAGGAAATAGCAAACCACTCCAGTATCTTTGCCAAGAAAACTCTAAATGGGGTCACGGAGAGTCAGACACAACTGAACAATGACAACAACTAAGCAGGTGCCCTGTCAAAAAAAAAAGAGCATTATGCTATTGTGTCAAGACTTGCTCTTGATAAATCTTCTTAGTGGTATCTGCTTCCTTTTCTAAATGTTCACAAGCCATCTCTTTAAACACCTGGGGATTTTTGAAGACTATGGAATCAATAGGAGTCAGAGATGAACTGAGACGGCCAAAAAAGCTAATATGATCTTGGTGTCACTAAAACAGGCATGGCTTTCAGGAATAGTTAGACAGCATCTAGAGTATTGTGATCAGTTAAGAAGATGGAGGGCAGCAAGTACTGCCTTGAGTCCATGTTATATGAGCGTTGGCTGAAGGAATTGGTGTTAGTTATCCAGGAAAGAAGAGTGGGAGGGCATGGTAGCTGTGTTTCAATATTTGAAGTTATCAGTGGAAGAGGGATTTCTTTGTCCTGCTTGGCACCACAGGAAAGAACAGGAGCAATGGATGGAAACTGAAAAAAGGCAAACAAAGCTTCTCAGTTGGGAAAAATTAATGATTAGAGCTATACTAAAGTGGATTGGTTTACCCGGAGAGGAAGCTAAGCGATGCAGTGAATAGAGTCAGAGCAAGCCGTGGCTTAAAATCTGGCCTCACTTACCAGCTGCGTGACCTTAAACAAGTCACTAGACTTATGTTCACCTCAGCTACAACATGGGGGTATTAATTGTACCTACTTCCTGAGATAAAGTAAAATAATATTTATAAAGTGCCTTGCAAAGCTTAAGCGGCTATATAAATGCTATCACTGTTCTTATCTCCCACTTTAGAGATATTTAAGTAGAGGCTGGATAGTGGTGATTCCTTTTGGACTAGATGGCTGTCCATCACTGAGGTCCTCTCCAACTACAATGTCTAGGATTATGAGGTTCTAAGGGCCTGTAATAATTTTTTAAATAATTTTGCAGGAATCAAAGTCAAGTTAACTGTTCTACAGTTTGTAGATCTCCCTCTCTCCTTTTCTACAAATCAGTGTAGCCTTTGCCTCTCTCAGTCCTGTGGTGTTGCTTCTGCTCTAGGCAATTTTTTTTTCTCAACTTCATTTGTCAGTTCATTCAGTATCCCCAGATATTCTGTAGTTTGTCCAGGTCTGGTGATTTGAACTCATCAAGGGCTCAGTGTTACCTTACTACTTATCTTGGGTCTGTACTCCCTCCTTACCAACGATTTTTATTATAGCTCTCCATTCAAAATATCATTGACCTTATGAGAAAAAACAAGCCAAATAATTGAGCACTTCTGCCTTCTCTTAGATTGTACATTATCACTGTGCCACCAACTCATTTCAGTAAGTACTTAGTAATTGCTGTGTTCAAAATACTGTGCTAGACAATACAATGTCTAGTAACACAACTAACAGTGGTAATAAGTAGCTTTTATATAGTATTTTAAGATTTTGCAAAGCACTTTGCGTATAGCATTGCATTTGATCCTCAAAACTCCCTATGAAGTAAATGTTCTTATCTCCATTTTACCAGTGAGAAAACTAAGGTCCAGAGAGGTTAGTTAACTTGACCAGGACCACATATTTAAGTGTTTGCTGGTGATACAAATATTGATACTTTCAAGGAGTTAATATTCTACTGGAAACTTAACTGTAGTTTTCTCCCTTCCTTGATGATCCCCTTGCCCCAAACATACCTGAAAAAATTAAGTTTAAATCAATTAAATTAAATTGAAATTTAAAAATATAAAAAGCTTTTAAGCTGTTCTTAACCCTCATCACTCCCTCGGTGTATTCAGAGCTTCAGTACTCCTGTCTCAGTACTTACGTGACAATGACACTCTTCTGTCTTCATCCTTCATCATTTGGTCTTGTTTCTATCTGATCTAGACCTATCATTTCAGATTTAAGTTGGTCTCTTTAATCAAGACTGCTTGCTTTTGTGTCATTAGAATTTCATTCTTGAGAGCCCTTTCTGGCTGACTTCCTCTTAGCATTTTCAGCCATGAGATTCTTCCTATCTATCCTTTATGTGAACTCTTCTCTCTCCTAAATTCTCACATTCACATGAAACTGCGCCCAGGTTTCCTTTGCTCCTATATAACGCATATGAAGAAGGAATGGTCACTCTACCCCAAGATTCACATGACTGATAAAGCAACCAGTTCCTTTGTTTGGTTTAGAATCAGGTCCTGAATGGCAATTCTCCTCATCACTTCTTTTTCCTTTAAGAATGGAAGGACCTCAAACGTGGCACAATATTTTATCAACTATTTCCCATCTGGCTAAGGAGAGTTCCAGCCATCAGATGCCTGGGAAGACAGCGGGTGTCTCTATTGTCTAAGCCAGGCCAGTAAGGAGTCACCAACATTCATTCTTTACCTCTTCTACCTCTGACCATTGCTGGGCCATCTCTCACTGGTAGGCATCTGTAGTTCTATAACATCATCCCGTAGTGTATTTCTTTTTCTTTTCTTTTCTTAACTTTTCTAACTTTCTTAACACAACTAATACAAAAAAAGTTTTCCTTGACTTTATATGTGTAATGAATACTGTATTTTTTGTCATCTTGGTGGGTACTGTTGTTCACCCTTCGTTCTCAAAGAGAACCAGTGACATCAGGAGGGCGATGTCTTGACTTGCAAGTGAATAGGATTTAAGTGAGGCAGAGCTGTGTAGAATCATCAGCCTCACTCTCTCCTCCAGAGTCATCGGAATCCAGTGGCAAGATATAGGTCAAGACAACTGGTGATGGCCCCTTCTTGGTGGGTAGGAGACAAGGTAAAGGGAGAGAGAGAGTTTGAACCTGAAAATAAAAGTAAAATGGAATTTTAAAAACTGTCATCATTCCTTGGAGTTCAAAAAGGTGCCTTCTACCCAGAGAATCCCATCCCACCATCCTCAGAGAAGAGCCTCATACTTCTTACATTGTCCTTCATCTTTCCTTCTACCCTCTAAGTTTCTGACACAAATTAGGACTCTTGTCAGCTTTTTCTGATATTTTTATTTGTTTGTTTTCTTTTCTTTCCTTCAAAACACTTCTCTTCCTTCAAAGGAGGCTTCACAATTGATAATCTGGCCAAATGGAGAGATTCTTCCAGCTCCTTTACTTTGTCCTCTAGATAATGACAGCCTCCGTCCTCTGTTGCCTCTTTTGGTAGTTCACACGACAAATGCCTCATGCCTCACAGGGGACTCAGTCACCTGAGGGTCCCTGAAAGGGACTTTGAGTGCAGTGGATTACATGCCCTTGCATGGTTTGGTAGTTGGTGGATTCTTGCCACTTCAAAGGAAAAGAACATTTAATGTGTAGTCAGAAGCTGCGGGTTCATGTCTTGGCTCTGACACTTCCTAACTGTGTGACTTTGGGCCAGCCACACAACTTGTCTAGGCTTCAATTTCTTATCTATAAAACAAGGAGGGTCTCTTTAGGGTTCCTTCTAGCTCTAAATCTGTTATCCTAATGAAAACAGAAAAAAGCTTCCTTCAGCTATACTCTATGATCAGGTCTCAGGTAGAAACCTAATTATACAACACACACATAATATATAATATTCTATATTCCTGAATATAATATATAATTATATTATATATTATTGTAATGTGACGTTATAATAATATATAATTATGTAATATTTTATGAGTTTGTATATTATATATGTATATATGTATGTGTGTATATACATATAATGTATATATAAAGTTATATATAACATAAAATTTATACATATTATATATAAAGTTATATATAATATAAAGTTTATATATATATATAAAGTTTATATACACATATGCACATAGGCATATACATATATATGTGTGTGTATGTGTGTGTATAAAACTTTCTTCTTTTCCTTGTGTTGTGCTCCGATAAACAAGGTATACATTTCCACATATTTATACAGGTACATCATATGCATGTGATATTTTTACACTATATTGAGTTGCCACATGGATTGGTGTTCTATCTGATTTTTTTTAAAAAAGTCAGATCTTCATGAATTCTCTGGAACATTAACAAAGATGTTATACTAATCACATCACATTCATAAAAATTTAAGAAATATGATCATTAGTCACTTTGTACCTCTTCCAATAGATTTCAGACACACCTCCTATCTTATAGCTTCTTTGATCAGAAAATCTTCTGTCTTTTTGTTGCTGTTGTTGTCACTGTTTGTTTTTTAACTAAATGGTACTATTCTACATGAGTTCTGTGGCCTTCAGTCTTCTCCAAGCTTTGGTCATTATGATTTTTACCTCAGTTGTAAGGAGTGTGTATCACTCTATATCCTCACATTTTAGTAAAGATTTGTTGTGTTCTTGAATTGACTAGACCACAGCCATACTAGGCTATTGTGAGTGGGAGAAATAAGCACTGAAAATAAGCGGTGGAAAAAGTCTGGCCCCCAGGGCTATATTTAGTCTTCGATGGAACATTCTCTCCTTTTGGATAGAGGTAGTGCAAAGTTGAGCTGACATCCAGAAAATAACGAGATAGCTAATTTGGCTGGGGAACTTTCCAGTCAGTCAGTTTGCTTAGGGGGTTTTCTGGCCCCAGGCTTGGCATGTGGGGTGACCTATTTTATTTAAACAAAGAACCGTTGGCTGTTTTGACTCTTAAAGACAAAGTATGGCACTTGTGCAGAAGAGGAGGAAGGCAAGAGTTAAGATTTTCTGTTCTTGGTAGTTCCTAAACAGGTTGTTACAGAAACTTGGCTCCATAGCTTTCCTGAATCCAAATAGTCAGTGATCATATGCACCATCAGAGGGAGCTGCTGGGCTTGAAGCGCGCGGGGCCATGGGAAGACAAAGCTACCAGCCAACGCTGCCCTGGGAGATGGCACTTGGCCATGGGAACAGGAAGTGGTCAGAAAACAATCCCTGAGAAGCCCAGCAAGATTGAGCTCTATCTTTAATTGGAATGGAGAAGTGAACCAACCAGTCCAGAAGGGGCAGTTTGCCACTTGCTGACAAGAACTGGGCAGTTTCCTATACAATCCTCTTTGTACAGTGAAATGGTCATATTTGTTGATGTTTATTGAGCTCCTAATAAAAATTTAGCACCCTTTCTGGGGTCCACCCACAAACATGTACTTGCACTGGCAGGTTGAGTCCTTGGGACCAATCTTAGATGATTGCGGCTTTGAGTTCTCTGGATAACCCTGTGAGTAACTACTCCTAACACTACAATTCACAATCTCCATTCATGTACATACCTTTAATAATCAGCCAGTAGACTAAATTAGTTCTTAGTAAAGGCATTCCCTCACAAAACCTGGGGTGCACTTCCCTACAGTCTGCAGAGAGGAGAGTGGGCACAAACCTAAGGTGGAATAATATTGAGGCACATAAGTAGGGAACACATGTAGGAAAGGGAATTCAAAAGTCTGAAAATGAACATTAGTGAGTGTTGTCACAAAGTTCACTGTGAAATATGGTATTGGTAGCAGTTGGGCCACTTGACTACTGGACTGGCTTCTCACAGGGACCTGCATCTCTACTAGACAAATCAATCCTCAGAACTCCCTAGGCAGTCTCCTCCTCCTCCTCCTCCTTTCTTCTTTTTTCTTCTTTTCCTCCTCTCCCTCCCAAAATTTACCTACTCCCTTTTATCAAAAAGAAAGAAAAACAAAATCCTTGTAACGGAAAAACAATTTCCAACATTAATCATTATACACATACCCACATCTGCATGTGTGTATGAAAAAATATATATGTATGTGTGTACATAAAGAGAGAGGGAGAAGAGGGGAGAGGATTAGGACAGCAAGTAGTTAATTGTGGGAATTGAGTGAACCACACTGACTCCATTTGTGACTCAGTTCTGGAGCTAGCTCAGTTCTCTTTCTATTCAATTATGTGCCTATTCCAACTTCTGTCTTGTGGGAAAACTTTATTCAATTGTAGCAATTGGGAGAAAACCTCGCTGCATTGTGTGAACCTAGCCCTGTATGGCTGGGACGCTGAACCTCCTCTCCCTGTTGTTTAGAAATCCTCAACTCAGGACCCAGGGTTATGCTGACCAGAAACTCAATCAGATCTTAACATCGATGCAAGGAAGTTTTCTCACAATTGTACACCTCAAGCAATCCACAGGTCTTATTAAAAAACTGTCCCAATAGTGAACAATAGATAATTGTATCTATGTTCTTTTGATGGTTTACAGATGCTTGGGGAGTGGGACACATCCTTTTCTGAATTCAGGGAATTGTGCCTGTTCATTCTCCCCCTCCCAACTTGGAAAGTCCCTCTTCTTTCATGTAATTAAAAATCAGATTACCTAATGTATTATTTCCCTTTAATTAATTGGCTTATTTGGTTAATTGTTTTTAATGTATAAAAGCCTATCTCCCCCTCTATTAGTCCCCCAGGACTGAGCTGAGGAGGTCTGGTCCCAATATGTTAGACAATTGCCGTGCATTGCTTAATAAATCAATATGCTCAGAATATTGAACCTTTGTTTCCTCAGTTTTTTCATCTTATCCCTGATATGTGTGTATGTATACACATATACAAACACACACATTTCAATCTGTACTTCTCAGTCAGAAGACAGCTAGCATTCTTTATCACTGGTCTTCTGGGATCATCGTTGGTCATGGCATTGTTCAGAATTCATAAGTTTTTCAAAATGTTATGTCTTTATGATGTTATATGGTGTAAATTGTTCTGTCTTCCAAAGTTTCTCTGAAATATTTCCCTTCATAATTTCTTACAACACGATAGTATTCTATCACATACACATGTCATGGTTTGTTCAGCCATTCTTCGATTGATGGTCACACCCCACAGTACATACACATTTCCAGCTCTTTGTCACTAGCAAAAGAGCTGTTATAAATATTTTCGTATATGTGAGTCATTTTCCTCTTTCTTTGATCTCTTTTGGGTATAGGTCTAGCAGTGGTATTGGGTCAAACAATAGATACAATTTATAGTCTGAGTTTTTTTTTCCACTGTTTGCTCATTTTCCTAGCCAATTACTTGACTTTTTAAGTCTTTGTTAAAGTAGGACTCTGCTTCCAGTGTGGAAGGTGTGCTGTCCCAAGCTTCAGGGGTTTTATGCAAAGGCACTTCTAGGAACCTGTAAATTTTCAGTTCTTCCGAGGTAGTATGATGAAAAAAGAGGTGTTTACTCCTTTCCTGGCCTGTGCTCTGATTTGTGACCATGAGAACTCTTTTCTGCCTTGGAACTATGAGGATTCCCTCTCCACCAGTGCCACAAATTCTGCCAGGCCAGCACTACTCCTCACCCTGAGACCACTACCCAAGACGGCGTCACAGATCCAAGCATGGGGAAAGCAAGAGAATCCTACCACCCTGCTCTGATCAGCGGCTCGATCCCCCCCACCATCCATGGGCTGAGAGCTACAGAAGCAGCTGCTGTGCCCTCCTCTCTCACTCAGGTTCAATAGATCTTTTCTACTGACTTCCTATGTGGTCTTTGGTGTTTATGGGTTGAGAAGTCTGGAACCTGCCACAGCTGCCAGTGATTCAGGGCCCTGAGGCCTGCTGGGAGCCGGTCTCTGCTGGCACGGCCCATGCTGGACTGTGCTCCTCTCTCAGACTGGTGTAACGGACCCTTCCTGTTGACCTTCCGGGTTGTCTTGGGCTGGAAATTTGTTTCACTCTGTTGTTTTGTGGGTTCTGCTGCTCTAGAATTTGTTTAGAATCATTTTTTACAGGTATTTGGAGGGGTTTGGGGAAAAATCCAAGCAAGTCCTTGCTTTTTCTCAGCCAACTTAGCTCTGCCCCTTGATAGATACAATTTAATAACCTTGAGGGCATAGTTCCAAATTTCTTTCCAGAAGAGCTGGCAGACTCCACAGCTCTACCGGCATTGCATGATGTTCTGGTTTTCCCATGGCCCTATCAGAATTTGTCATTTGTCTTGTCAATTTTGTCAATTTGGTGTGAAGTGGCACCTCAGAGTTGCTTTACTTTGTATTTCTCTAATTAATGATTTGGGTCTTTTTTTATATATGGCTATTGATAGCTTGGGTTTCTTCCTCTGAACACTGCTTGTTCATGTCTTTTAACCAGTCATCAGATTGTAAATGATTCTTATTCTTATAAATTTGAAGCAGCTTTCTATATACTTTAGAATTGAGACCTTTATCAGAGAAACTTGCTGCAAATTCCTCTCCCCATGTTTCTTTTAAAATTTTAGCAGCACTGTTTTTGTTTGTGCAAAAAATATTTAACCAAAATTGTCCATCTTACCTTCCATGATCCTCCTTATTCCTTATTTGGTCCTGAACTCTTCCTTATCCATAGATCCAAAAAGAAATTTCTTCATACCTCCCCCCACCATTACCCTTCATGTTTAAGTCAGTTAGATATGTATTTGGAGCTTGAGATGCTGGTTTTTAACTAGTTTCTGCTTTTCAGACAGCTTTTCAGTTTTCCCACCAGTTTTTTGTTTTATTTTGATCAAATGGTGAGTTCTCATTGCTGATATGCGGGATCATTAGTTTATCAAACATTAAACTACTATGCTTGTTTGCTTTCTTATGTTATATGAATAATCCGTTCCACTGACTGACATCTCTATTTCTTGGCCAGTAACAAATCATTTGATGATCACTGCCTTGTAGTATAGTTTGAGATATAGTACTTCCTTCCTGTGCACTTCCTTCCCACTTTTAAAAATGATTTCTTTCAAAATCGTGACTTTTTATTCTTCCAGATGAATTTTGTTATCATTTTTCTTAGTATTTAATAATTCTTTTGCACTTTGGTAGTATTGAGCTGAATAAGTAAATTAATTTAGGTAGCATTGTAATTTTTATTATATTGACTCAGCATACTAACGAGCAATGAATATTTCTCCAGTAGTTTTTGGTTATGTCTTCATTTCTATAAAAATATTTTATAGTTTTATTTGTATAGTTCTTGTATGGGACTTGTTAGGTAGATTTCTCAATATTTTATATTTTCTGTGCTTATTCAAACTGTAATTTCTCTTTACATCTCTTCTTGCTTGGTTTTATTAGTAATATACAGAAATTCTGATGATTTAAATGGGTTTATTTTATATCCTGAAATGCTGTGGAAGTTGTTGTTTCAATTAATTTTTATTTGACTTTCTAAGTACACCATCATATAACTGTAAAAATGATAATTTTGTTTCTTTGCCTCAATTTCCTTTTCTTGTCTTCTTGCTATAGGTAGCATTTTTCACAATAAATGTAATAATTTGTTTTATCACTGATATTTTGGATGTATTTGCTTTTCCTTGATCTTATTGGAAAGATCGCTAGTTTGTCATAATTATTGATAATGCTAGTTTTTGGTTTTAGATAGACATTACTTATCACATTAAGGAAATCTCCATTAATTCCTATGCTTTTGTGTGTGTGTGTGTGTGTGTGTGTGTGTGTTTTAAGGAAGAATGAGTGTCGTATCCTGACAAAAGTTTCTTCTGCATCTATTGATATAATCATGCTTTTTATTATTCTTGTTATTAATATGGTCTATCATATTGATGGCTTTCCTAACACTGAACTGATCCTTAATTCCTAGGGTAGTCGCAGTTTATTATCTTTGTGATATATTGCTATTGTCTCCTTCCTAATATTGTATTTAATGTTTTTGTGGCAGTAATCACTAGGAATGTTGGTCTACAGTTTTATTTCTTCATTCTATCATTGGTCCTCCAGAATTGTGGTTGGTCATTGCATTGTTCAGAATTCCTAAGTTTTTAAAAGTTTGTTTTGGTCTTCAGAATGTTGGAAAACAACCCTATGCCTAAACCCTGGTTTAGTTAACAATATCATATTTATGCTATAGATGAAATTTGGTAGAACTCCTTCTTTTCCTATTTTGTTCAAACATTTTTGTAACATTGAAAATGTTTGATAGAATTCATTTGTAAATCTATCAAGTCTCAAGGGTTTTTCACTTTGGGAGCTCATTTGTGTCTCGTTCAATTCTCCCCTGCGTCCCCCCACCCCACCCCAGACTGGGTTATTTAAGTCCTCTATTGCTTGTTTGGTTAATCTAGACATTTATATTTTTGTAAATATTCATCTATTTCATTTAGATTGTCATTTTATTGCCATGTAATGGGGCAAAATAGTTCCTACTTATTTCCTTTATTTTTCATTTGTTGTAAATTTATCTTTTTCATTTTTAATACTGTTAAAATGCCTTTCTTTTAAAAAATCAAATTCGCTAATAGTTTACCTATTTAAAAAAACCTTCCAATTTGATTAACCCAATGATTTTTTTTTGTTTTTAGCTTTTTAATCTGTTACTTACATTTCAGGAATTCTACACTTATTTTTAAATGTTTGGTTCTGTAGTTCTTTTAGTTGCATGCTCCATTTGCTGCTCTCTCCTCTTTAACTAATGAAAGTATTTAGAGATATAAATTTTCCCCAAAGGACTGCTGAGGCTAGTGAGAAAAGAGTGTTCTCAGCAGCAGTGCTCTAGGTTTGATGTAATTGGCTTCTGGTCTCTTTTTCCCCCTTTTCTTTCCCTTACCTAGAAACCAAACACAAGTTTTTATCATTTCCTTTTAAGCCCCTTTTTGTGAACCAGCCTCTGTGGTTAGAGTTTGTTTTGTTCAAGAGTAATTCCTCCCTTGATCTGCCTTCCCTCTCTCTCCCCCTCTTTCCTTTTCCTTTCCCCCCACTTCTCTGTCGAGTGAAATATATTTCTGTCCTCACTCTGTGTCTGTATTCTTCCTTGCTTTTGACTAGTTTAAATGAAATTGATGGTCAAACGTTGCCCCCTCTCCCTCCTTATATTTGAGTATCACAATTACTTGAGATAATTTTCCCTTTTCCCTCAAGTGCATTCTTTCCCCCCTGCAATTTCTGTTCTTTTAAGATAATCAAAATATAACAAAATTCTCAGGTCTTCTGTCTTATTACTTTTCTTCTAGGACCCCTGATGATGGTAAATTTATGAAGGGACATATAATCTCCCCGAATTTTGATGTAAATAGTTCATCCCTGTGTGGTCTCCCATAACTGCTCATTCATATTTACTTTTTTTATGTTTCTCTTGATACCTCTGTTAGTAATCAAAATTACTATTCAGCTTGACTCTTTTCATCAGAAATACTTACTTGGAAGTCTAGTTTATTAAAAATTCATTCTACCTCCTCCCACTTCCTTCTAGGATAAATTAGTTTTTCTGGGTAAATTATTCTTGTTTGTAAGATTACCTGTTTTGCCTTTTAGGCTATTCTATTACAACTTCTCTGCTCTTTTATAGTGGTAGCTTCTGAATCTTGAGTGATCCTGGCTGTGGCTCCTCAGTACTTGAATTCTTTCTTCCTGGCCACTTGTATGTTGTATTTTGTCTTTGACCACAAAGCTGTGGATTTTGGCTCTAATGTTCCTGGGAGTTTTCATTTTAGGATTTCATTCAGGAGGTGGAATGATGATTTTTCACTCTATTTTTCACTTTGCTCTCTGGTTTTAAGAGCTCTTGACAGCTTCTTTTATGATTTCTTAAAATACAATGCCTTTTTTTAGTCATGGCTTTCAGGTAGTCCAATGATTCTTAAATCTTGATCTTTTTTAGTTCAATGTTGTGAGATATCTTACATTTTCTATTTGTAGTTTTTTGACTTCATTTTAATATTTCTTATTGACTCATGGGGTTATTAATTTCTATTTGGGTCATTCTAATTTTCAAGGAGGGCAGCTAAATAGCACATTGGATAGAGTATAGGAAGACTCTCTTCCTCATGAGTTCAACTCTGGCCTCCAACACTTACTAGGTGTGTGACCCTGGGAAAATCATTTAACACGATTTGCCTCGGTTTCCTCATCTATAAAATGAGCTGGAGAAGGAAATGGCAAACCACAATAGTATCTTTGCCAAGTAAACCCTAAATGGGGCCATGAAATCAGACGTGACTGAAACAACTGAATAACAACATGTCCCTCATTGTGGGAGTCTTCCTTTTGGTCTTATATCCTTGGGTGAGAAAGACATTCTCTAGTCTGACCCCAAAGATTCTTTCCCTGTACTTCTGAATTGCCTACTCTAACTGTAGAGCTTTCTGCCTTCTTTTCCTTAATGAAGATTCGTGGGCTTTGCTTCTCTCTGCCCTGGCTGCTTTACCTGAAGCAGGTTCTCTCATTAGTGGCTACAGTTGGTTGTACCCACCTGTGAAATTCAATTCTTTCATTTAAGGATCTAGGCTAACAGCTGTACCTAGTCCCCTTAGAGGCCATGAGGATCAATAACCAAAACCATCATTCCTAAGGCCTATTTCTCCCTCCAAAAATTAACAGAAGATTATATATGTATTACATATTATATGCTCCCTTCAAAGGCTGACAAGAAGATTGTCTTCTACTGCTGTCTCAAAAACTTCCTCATTCCCTGACCTACCCTCCGCTCTTTCCCCCATCATCATTTCCCTTCCCAATCCCCTCCCCATAAGGTGGCCCTTTCCAAGTTTCTGGTTCCTGGTCCTGGTCAGATAGAAGCCTCTGATTCTCTCCACTGTTGTAATTTGTAGGATGCCTAATGAATGATCCTAGCTTTCCAGTCACAGGTTACTAGCTCTATACTGTTACCTAGGTGGTCTGATAACGTATCTTTCATATGCCACTCTAGGGTGTGGTCTCCCAAAAGCCCATTCAAAGAAAAAAAATGCTTTCACATGCAGTAAGAATTCTGATAATTTCCACCAACATTAAAGGAAAAGGCATTCTGTCACATTTAAGGATATTTTTCCTCAGTGATGCATTTCACATAATCCATCTACATTCTCACCTTCAGTCCCCCCTTGGGGCTAGGGCTATAGCCTAAAACTTAGAGAATGAGGAGGGGGTCTCAGTAACACTCAATAGTTTTCCCTGTGCAAAAGAAGCTTTCCCTTTCTGGTTTTAAACCTATAACCTTGTCATCATTAGCACAAGCAGTGTCACAAACTAATTTATTACATCTTGTCCCTCATATACAATAAGACAATTACAGGTGTTTCTCAACCACTAAAACAGTGGAGGTACTTGGCAAAACCAATGAAAGATGGTCCCTATCCTCAAAGAATTCAAAATCAAAGCCAGACCAATTAATCAACTTTTATTAGATGTCTATCTTGTTAAAGACGCTGTACTAGACACAGACATACATGAAGTGAAAAATGGAGCTGAGGGAAATAGATAGAGCTGGTGTATAGAGGAGGCTTTAAGGTTCATAAAGAGCTTTACACACACGGCCTTATATTGAACTCCCAGCATTGTTGTCTACATTTTACAGATGAAACTGAAGCTTAGTTGAGGTAAAGGGTCGTGTGTTATAGAAGAAAGAGTACTGCCCTTAGAGTTCAAATCCTGCCTTTCACATTTACTACCTATGTGGCTTTGGGAAGGTTATTAAACCTCCCTGGAACTCAGCTTCCTCTCCTAAAAAAATGAAGAACTTTCACTAGTTGGCCTCTGAGGATCCCATCTGGCTAGAGCTACAATACTGCTAAGACATCTAGGTGGTACAGTGGAGGGAATGCTGTGCCTGAAATCAGAAGACCTGAGTTCAAATCCTGCCTCAGATACTTTAATAGCAGGTTACTCTGAGAAAGTTAATAGCATCTGTTTTCCTCAGTCTCCTCATCTGTAAATATGCTAATAGCATCTACCTCCCAGGATTATTGTAAGGATCAGATGGGATAATGCTTGCAAAGCATATTTGCAAACCTTAAAGAAGTTCTATATAAATGTTAGCTGTTATTATTAATTATTATCTTAGACTTGCCATAGTGGCAGGCAATTAAGCATCTGAGGTAGGATTCAAAATCAGGTCTCTCGTGCTCTAGTGCCCTTCCCAGTTACACCACAATTTCAAGTAATCCACAAAAATAGTGAACTTTCTTTTTCTATCCCTGCCTCCTATTTCCCCATTCACATGTGAATGATCCGTTTTTCTTTAAGCCTGAAGTTCTGAATGGTCGCGAATAGTTCAGGAAAATCAGTAATCCTAGTATCCTGGACTTCGAGGTGGAAGGGACCTCAGGGGCCATCTCCTTCATCCACCTCATTTCACAAATGAGAAATCAAGGCCCAGAGAAATGAAGGGCCTCATACACTCTTCCCCTGCTCCGCCCGCATCCCCTCAGCCCTTCAACTAGGAGGCAGCACAGATAGGCTAGAAACCTCTGTCTGGCCCTGGCCCTGGCCCTCACCAGGCTTTTGCCCAGCAGCCATTTAAATTTCTCATTTCCTAATGCTGAGCAGAAACAGCGTAGGAGGTGAAATGTGAATCGGATCAACTGGGAATTCGATTCCAGCCTGGCTTCTCTGGGCAGCTTTGTAGCGTTGGTCACGATTTCTTTGGCCAGCCGCCTAGTCTAAGCCAGAAATGATGCAGGCTGGCAGTGTTGTGGGCAGCAGGAATTCTCACTTTACACAGCTGGGAATTAAACTGAAGTCCGGGATTTTGGAAAAGGCTTCGCAGATGAAGTCAAGGCTCATAAAAGGGCTGTGAAGAGCTCAGGGCGAAAGTACGAAGAACGACCCCCAGAAGCTCCAGGATAGAATCGAATGAGTTCAGAGGCTTTCTTGTGCCACGAGGCTACAATCCCCCTCTCCAGATAAGTGAGGGGAGTGACAGGAGCGGAATAAGCACGGACGAGAGAAAAAGGGGAGAACGGGAAAGGTGGTGGAGGAAGTTGGGTGGGGGGAGAAGAAGGGAGTCGTAAAGAGAGAACCGTTGCCACGTGGGGCGGGCAGCAAACATTTCTGCCTAGTAGTGTCCGTTTACACACACACACACACACACACACACACGCACTCCCTCACTTGCTTGACCTCAGAAGACTGGCCAAGAGTCATTTCTGATTTTATTTCTCTTAACCATCCTGTTTTAAAGAGAAAGGATAATGTTTAAAACCTCTTTTTGGCTCTAGGCAGCCATATCCTCTTACCCCTCCCTTGTGCACACATTTTTGTACTGTGTTGTCAGACATATGAAGGCAATCCATCAAGGAGCATTTATTAAGTGCTTACTATGTCCCGGGCATTGTGTTAATCACGAGAGATGCAAAAAAAAAAAAAAAGGCAAAAGCAGTCCCTGCCTGCCTCCGAGGAGCTCACCTTCTGTCGCGGAAACAACACCTAAGTAACTAGTGCAAGATATATGCATAGTAGATAAAAAGAAATCTGAGAGGGGAAGGCATCAGCGGGGGGTGGAGGAGGGCTGGGGAGAGGACTGGGACAGGCTTACTGGACAAGATGGAATTTGAGCTGGGTCTTTAAGGAAACCGGGGAAGCTAAGAGACAGAAGGGAGGAGGAAGAGCATCCCCAGGTATGGGGCACAGCTGGTGCACTGATCGGACATGGAGTGCAGTGATGGAATTGGTCTTATATGCTTAGCTTCAACTCCTTGTAACAAAATGGCCCTCCCAGGATAAGCTCATCACTTCTAAACTCACCACTACGGGTCTAACTGAAGCCTTAATTGACTCCATCTCCCTCAGTCGCCTCTCTTTTCTGATTGGAGGACTGGAGGGAAGGGTACCAAACTCTTCCCGAAGTCTTCCTTTATAGAAGATAGAAATTGAATTCAGCTCACTCCACTTTACATCTGCTGCCTTTTTTTTCAACTCTATGGAACAAAATACCTCTGCGCCAGTTCCCCCCATCCACATACTTTCTTGACTCTCTTTGTGGGCTGTCTTCCCCATTAGAATGTAAGCTCCTGGAAGCCAGGGACTGTCTTTTTATTAGTTGTATGCACTTAGCACAGTTCTTGGCACATGGTAAGAAATGAATGTTTATTGGATTGGATTATATTTGATTCCATTAGATCCAATCTAATTAAGTACCTACTAGGCGAAAGGCATTTATCGGGTAATGAAGCTATAAAGACAAAATGAAACCTGTCCCTGCACTGGAAGAACTTAAAGGTCCCTGTTTGGTGTGCTCATTTGGATTGTAAGCTTAAATAAAATATGAACATTTTCTTTACTTTCTTTTCTTTCCTTAAGATCCATGCTCCAGGTTCCTGTTTTAAGTAAGCTGATTCTAAGGTAGCCTTTCTCCTTATTTCTGGTCATTTGATTTCTTTGGGTGGGGTCCAAGACAGACCTGTGTTAGATTGAATTTTGTGCCAAACTGGGTCATGTGAGGCTCCTAGGTAATGATTACACCAAGTGCAGGTTTTAAAGAAAATTTTGGAACAATCTAAGGGTTTTTGAAATGCCATCCCTGCCATTTCTTAACCAGTCTTACTCATAGTAATTAGATTCTTACCCATATCTCATCCCACTCAATCTCTTCCTTTCTTGTCTTCTTTCCCTCCCCACTTCCCCCTGCCCCAAACCAATCATCTTTCTAGAGTTAGGGAATGAAATATTAGCTTGTGGTAACACTCATTCAGAGTTTCTGTTGCCTATGGCCCATAACTGAAGCTCTGGATTTACACAGATCAAATTCAGTTTTTTGAAGTCTCCTACAAATGTCTCAGTTTATTCCCCATTCCAGGAATTTGCCTACGACCATCAGAATTAGTCTCATGTCTAGGTATCCACAAGAAAAGGAAAGGAGACCTAAGATGTCATGCAAGTACTCAGGCTAAAAATACCTTATAACACAGGATCTCAAATTCAGCATATCCAAAATAATAATAGCTAGCATGTATATGCCATGTAAAGGTTTGTAAAGCACTTTACAAACATTATCTCATTTTATCCTTATAACAACCCTGCCCCAGTTTGTTTAGCCATTCCTCAGTTGAAGGGCACCCACTTGGTTTCTAATTCTTTGCGACTGCAAAGTGTTGTTATGAATATTTTGGAATAGATATGATTTTTCTTTCTATTCTTGAACTTGTTTAGCAGTAGGATCTCTGAGTCGAAGAGTTTGATATTTTAGAAATTTGAGGGGAGTATAATTTCAAATTATTTTCCAAAATAGTATGATCACTTTCTTAGCTCTCACTTGATTCTAAACCTTCTGTAATCTGGCTTCTAATCTCATCGTTCAACTCAAATTGCTCTCCCCAAAGTTACCATGATCTCTTTTTAAAAAATTATTTACTTCATTATTTCCCAATTACATGTAAAAATGTTTTTACATTCATTTAAAAAATTGAGTTCCAAATTCTCTTTGTCCTTCCCCTCTCTCCTCCTTAAGAAGAAAAAAAATTGTATTGATTATATATGTGAAGTCATACAAAACATATGCCCATATTAGCCGTGTTGCAAAAGAAAAGACAGACAAAAAAAAACAAGAAAAATAAAGGATTTTTTAAAAGCATACTTCAGTCTGCCTTCAGAGTTCCATCAGTTCTCTCTGAAGGTGCATAGCATTTTTCATCATTAGTCCTCTGGAATTGTTTTGCATCATTTTGAATCAGGGGAGCTAAATCTTTCACAGTGGGTCAACCTTACAAAATTGCTTTTACTGTGTACAGTATTCTCCTAGTTCTGCTCATTTCACTTTGCATTAGCTTATATAAGTTTTCCTAGGTTTTTCTAAAAGCATCCTGCTCATCATTTCTTACAACCCAGTAGTATTCCATCACAACCACATACCACATTTTGTTTAGCCATTCTCCAGTTGATGGGCATCCCCTCAAGATCCCCTTCTTTACCACCACAAAAAGAATTGCTATGAATATTTTTGTACAAATAGGTCCTTTTCACTTTTCTTTGATTTTTTTGGGATACAGCTCTAGTAGTGGTATTTTTGGGTCAAAGGACATGCACAGTTTTATAGCTCTTTGGGCGTAGTTCCAAATTATTCTCCAGAATGGTTAGACTAGTTTACAACTCCAGCAATAGTGCACTAATGTCCCATTTTTTCCCACATCTTCTCCAGCATTTATCATTTTCTTTCTATCACGTTAGCCAATCTGATAGGTGTGAGGTGGTATCTCAGAGTTATTTTAGTTTGCATTTCTCTAATAAGTAGTGGTTTAGCACAGTTTTATGTGACTATTGATACCATCTCAATGCCAAAATCTAATGATCATTTCTTGGTCTTCATCTTTCTTGACCTTTCTGCAGCTTTTGACACTGTTGTGGAAAGAGAGAAGATCGTACATTAGAGTTGTAGAAATAACTTTAGTTATTTTACATCCCATAAGCTGAAAAATTGACATATCCTGTGCCCTTGATGGGGCAGGGTATCTTCTTCTGGTAACATATCCCTGAGATAAGCTGCATCTACTCCTTCCTGATATCCAGATGCATATTAAACATTCAGCTGATGTTAAAGTTGATCTCCAGTCCCGTAATACAAACTGCTTTTGGTCATTTCCAATTGGATGTTCCTTATGTATCTCAAACATATTATGTTCAAAATAGAACCCATTATCTTTCCCCACAAGCCCTCCCCTCTTCCAAACTTCTCTATTACTATCAAGGGCACTGCCATCCACATCTCCCCATGCTCACATCCTTGACTTTTCACTCCCACTCGCCTCACATATCCAGTCTGTTGCCAAGTCTTGCTGTTTCTACCTTCACAACATCTCTCACATACATCCCCTCCTCTTCACACCATCATTCTGGTACAGGTCCTCATTACCTCATGCTTGAACTATTGCAATAAGCTTCCATTTGATCCCTTGCTTCAAGTCTACTCCAACTCCTAATCCAGCCTCCATTCAGCTGCCAACACATTTTTCTTAAAGTGTAAGTCTGACCATGTTGCCTTCTCCACCTCACTCTCACTAAATACACTCCAATGGCTGCCTATCACCTCCAAAGGAAAAAAAATCTAAATCATCTGTTTAGCACCTAAAACCCTTCAAATCTAGTCTTCTTATCTTTTAATTCCTTCTGCATACTCTTAGATCTACCTAGATTTTTCCCTTGCTTTTCCAACTCAATACCTTTTAATTGGCTGCTCCCCTATGCCAGCAAAGCTCACTCTTACCTATTAGTTTCCTTGGCTTCCTTCAAGATTCAGCTCAAATTCCACCTCCCTTGGCAGTGCCTTTCCTCAGAGATTATAAGAGCTCTAGAGTCTGCTAAGAGTGGACTTCCCTGGTGAGATTGTTCTCTTCTTGGTGAAGAAATTACTTTTTACTTGGTGAAATCATTTTTCTCTCCCAAACTTGTTGCTCTGGTAACCTCTTCCAACTCCCTAAACCACAGCTATTGGGTTTAGTTGGAGAACTCTGAAAAAGAGAGAAGAAGAAACTTCCTCTTGGTATATAATAGAAAATATTGAAGGGCTTTAGAGATCATCTAGTTGTAATATGGGTAGATAAATATCTATTGTACAATGGCTGGCCCACATGTCAGTCAGTCAATCAGCATTTTTCAGTTATGTCCAACTTTTTGTGAGCCCATCTGGGTTTTTATTGGCAAAGATACTGGAGTGGTTTGCCATTTCTTTTTCCAGCTCATTTCACAAATGAGGAAATTGAGGCAAATGAGGTTAAGTGGCTTGCCCAAGATTACATAAGTAGTAAGTTTCTTACCAGATTTGAACTCAGAAGGATGAGTCTTCCTGACTCCAGACCTGACACTCTATCAACTGTGCCACCTAGCTGCCCATTTACACAGATAGTAAATGATAAAGTCAGAATTAGAACTTGGGAGCTTTTGCTCCAAATCCAATGCCCTTTCAAATTTGCTTACATAAAACTGAAGCATGTTGGCATTAGCAGTTGCTAAGAAAGCTTGTGATTCATGACATAGGACTCCAGGGCATCATGTTTTCAAAATCACCATTTAGTTTAGTATTTCAAATGGGAGGAGTCCATTTGCTTCTTGGTGGCCCACAGGGTGATTCTAATGCCAAACTAGTAACCAAACAAAATAGTACATTCTCATGATCTCATCATCTGTTCCCATGGTTTCAGGACTCAAGTAACATTTCCTCAGTCACCTCTCCAGTCCCCACCAACTCCTCTCTAGACTATATTAAGAAAAGCATAATGTTCAGCAAGAGGCAAGTAAGGGTGGTCTTGCTGTATTTTGTATTATTCAGACCAAACCAGGAATGCTGGGTTCAATGCTAGGCACAGAGAAAGACATTTTAGGAAGGACATTGACAAGCTGGGTCTAGCCAAAGGATAGGGCCTAGGATGCTGAGCCTTTGGAGGTCAAGCCAATCTGGAGGACTGATTTAAGGCCCTATGGATGTTTGGCATGGAAAAGAGGACACATGGAATGGAAGCAAGGGGGTGGGAATGAGGGCTATGTTCAGACACTTAAAGGGTTATACATGAAAGAGGGATTAGACAATCGTGAGAAGGCAGAAATTATATTTCGACTCAAGGTAAGAAAAAACTCTTTTTAAAAATAAGTTTTAATTCATATTTTGTTTCTTTCAAATATTTTATCCCCTCCATTCCATGTGACAGCTAGACTTTTTTAAAGGAAAAATATTAGTTACAACTGATAGAAGATATATTGGGAAAAAGAAAGACAAAGAGAGAGAGACAGAGAGAGACAGAGAGAGAGGAGGAAGAAGGAGTAAAGAAAGTAAAAATAGTTTGCTTTAGTCTGTATTCAGACAATGTCAGATTTTTCTCTGGAGGTAGATAGCATGCTTCATCATGAGTTCTTTGGGATTGTCTTGGATAATTGTATTACTCATTGTACAAAGATGATATTGCTGGATACAATGTTTTCTTGGTTCTGCTTACTTCACTTTGCACCAGCTCATGTAAGTCTTTCCAGATTGTTCTGAAATCATCCTGCTTGTCATTTTTACAGCACAATAATATTCCATCACACTCATATACCACAACTTGTTCAGCCATTCCCCAATTGATGGGCATCCCCTTGATTTCCAATTTTTGCCACTATAAATATGAGGAAAATATTTTCTAAGGATTTTTTTTGTTTGGTTTGTTCAGTGGTGTCCTATTCTTTGTGACCCCATTGGGGTTTTCTTGGCAAAGATATTAGAGTGGTTTGCTAATTCTTTTTCCAGCTCATTTTACAGATGAAGAAATAGAAGCAAACAAGGTTAAGTGACTTTCTCAGGATCACATAGCTAGTAAGTGTTCAAAGCCAGATTTGAACTCAGGAAGATGAGTCTTCCTGACTCCAAGCCTGGCACTCTATCCACTGCACCACTTAACTGCCCAATTTTAGAGCTGTCAAAAAAGGCAGTAGTATGCCTTGTGACCTTCTAAGGTTGGACAAGATGGTCTTTAACGCCCCTTCCCATTCTAAGATTATATGACTTTATGACCCATTCTTCCTATGATATGGCTTCATAGGTCCTTCCCATCCTTCCTGGATTCTCTCTAGTTTGTCAATAATCCTTTTCAAATGCAATGCTCAGAAAGGAACACAGTATCTGGTTTGATTTGAGCACAGGGGTGGAGCCAAGATGGTGGAAAAAAGGCAGGGACCCAACTGAGCTCTTTGCAAAACACTTTTGAGCAACTTTAAATAATGCCTCAAAACAAATTCTGGAGTGGCAGAATCCACAAAAGCATGCAGTGAAACAATTTTCTAGCCCAAGATAATTTCAAAGGTTGGCAGGAAAGGTCTGTCACACAGAGGTGACAGGGCCAGTCGACGGCAAGCTGTGCCAGTGCAGAATGGGCCCCAGCAAACCAAGAACAAGCCTTGGGAGCAACTGGATCAGTAGTACCATCAGCTGTCTCCAGAGCTTTCAGCCTACAGATGATAAAGGGGGCAGATAACTGGTCAGAAGGAGATCATAGGAGTCCCTTTGCTGGCACTGGGGGCAGGACTTTGTTGCATTGGCCATACTCAGATGTGAGTTACCAGCCTGGGTATCAATCCCAAGGCAAGAATAAGCACTAGCACACCAGAGCTTATGGCCACAGGGGAGAGAGACCCTGGTCACAGTTCCAGCATGGAAAAGAGTATTTGTGGTCACTCACAGATCAGAGCACAGGCCAGCAGAGTAGTAAACACACCTCTCCTTAGATCATACCACCTTGGAATAACTGAAAGCTTATAGACCCCTAGAACTAACTCTGAAAACAGCTACGCAAAACCCCTGAAGCTTGGAAAAGTGGACCCTCCACCCTGGAAGCAGAGCCCCACTTTAGCATAGAGTTAAAAGTCAAGAAATACTCTGGAAAATGAGGAAATGACAGAAAAAAATATGATGATAGAAAGTTACTATAGTGACAAGGAAGCTCAAAACACACACTCAGAAGAAGACAAAATCAAAACTGCTAAATCTAAAGCATCAAAGAAAACTATAAATTAGTCTCAGGCCATGGAATAACTCAATTTTTTAAAAAATCAAGTAAGACAGGTAGAGGAAAAATTGGGAAGAGAAGTGAGAATGATGCAAGAAATCATGAAAAAAAGAGTCAACAGCTTGGTAAAGTAGACATAAAAAAATTGAAGGCAATAACACCTTAAAAAACCAAAATTGGCCAAATGGTTTTAAAAAAAGTTACAAAAATCCAATGAGGAGAAAAATGCTTTGTAAAGCATAATTGGCCAAATAGAAAAAAAAAGAGGCATAAGAATTCACTGAAAAAAAGAACTCCTTAAAAAAGAACTCCTTAGAACTGGCCAAATGGAAAAGGAGGTACAAAAGCTCACCAAAGGAAAGAATTCCTTAAAAAAAGAATTGGGCAAGTGAAAGCTAATGACTTTATGAGATAGCAAGAAGCAATAAAACAAAATCAAAAGAATGAAAAAATAGAAAAAATGTGAACTATCTAATTGGAAACACAATTGACCTAGAAAATAGATTCAGGATTGATAATTTAAAAATTATTGGACTACTTGAAAGCCATTACTAAAAACAGAACCTAGACATCACCCTTCAAGAAATTTTCAAGGAAAACTGCTCTGATATTCTAGAGCTAGAAAGTAAAGTAGAAATTGAAAGAATCCACGAATCACCAAAGATCCCAAAATGAAAACTGCCAAGAATATTATAGCAAAACTTCAGAGTTCCCAGGTCAAAGAGAAAATATTGCAGGTAGCCAGATAGAAACAATTCAAGTATGGTCAAGTCACAGTCAGGATAACACAAGATTTAGCAGCTTCTACATTAAAGTATCACAGGGTTTGGAATAGGATATTCTGGAGGTCAAAGGAGCTAGCAATGCAACCAAGAATTACCTATGCAGCAAAGCTGAGCATAATCCTTCAGGGGAAAAAATGGACATTCAGTGAAACAGAGGACTTTCAAGCATTCCTGATGAAAAGATCAGAGCTGAACAAAAATTTTGACCTTCAAATGCAAAAACTCAAAAGAAGCATAAAAAGGTAAACAGAAAATTAAAACTATAAGAGATTCAATAAGGTTAAACTGTTTACATTCCTACATGAGAAAATGATAATTATAAAGCCTAAAATCTTTCTCACTAGTAGGGCAGTTAGAAGGAGTATATTTTGAGAGAAGGCATGGATATGAGTTGAATATAATGAGGTGATTATCTAGAAAATTAAAAAAAGGGGTGAGAAAGAGGAATGCATTGGGAGAAAGGGAAAGGGAGTGGTAGAATGTGATAATTTATTTCATATAAAAGAGATGCAAAAGAACTTTTACAGTGGAGGGGAAAATGGAGGAAATGGGGGGTTGGAGCAATTGAACCTTACTCTCATCAGAATTGGCTCAGAGAGGGAATAACATGCACATATCTTACCCCATAGGAAAGTGGCAGTGGAAGAGGATAAGAGAAGGTGAGGAGGAGTGATTGAAGGGAGGGCAGATTGGGATAGGTAAAAGACAGAAGCAAAACACTTTTGAGGAGGGACCGAGTGAAAGGAGAAACTAGGATAAACAAGGGGGAAATAGGATGGAAGGAAATACACAGTAACCATAACTGTGAAAAATTTACAGCAAGTTTCTCTGATAAAGACTTCATTTCTCAAATATATAGAAAATTGAGTAAAAATTTATAAAAATAAGAGCCATTCTCAATTAGTAAATGGTCAAAGGTTATGAACAGTCAATTTTCAGACAAACTAATCAAAGCTATCTATAATCATATGAAAATGCTCTAAATTATTATTGATTAAAGAAATGCAAATTAAAACAACTCTGAGCTGCCAGCCCAAACCTATCAAATTGGCTAATGTGACAGAGAAGGAAAAGGGAAATGTTGGAATGGATGTGGAAAAATTGAAGCACTAATGTACTGTTGGTAAAGTTGTATACTGATTAAACCATCCTGTAAAGCAATTTGGAACTGTGCTCAAAAAGGCTATAAAACCATACATACTCTTTGGCCCAGCAACACTACTATTAGGTCTATATCCTAAAGAGATTAAAAAAAAAGGAAAAGGACCTATATGTATAAAAGCTCTTTTAATGGTGCCAATGTCCATCAACTGGGGAATGGTGTATGTCAGGGCTGTCCAAAATGCAGCCTGCCTGTGGCTTGCAGTGGGATTTATGTGGCTGGCCTACAAGCATAGAAATTTACATAAATGCTTTAGTAAATAAAGCCAAGCTACTATAGAGCTCTCACTAAAGTGGCAAATCAAAATGTATTGTCTATTGTTTCAATAAAAACCTAAGGTTGGACAGCCCTGGTGTATATGATGGTGATGGAATGCTATTATGCTGTAAGAAATGACGAACAGGATGCTCTTGGAAAAACCCAGAAAGACTTACATGAATTGATGTGAAATGATCAGAAACAGGCTAACACTGTACACAGTAAAAGCAATATTGTATCATGTTTAACTGTGAATGACTTAGCTATTCTGAGCAATACAGTGATCCAAGACAATTCCAAATGACTTATGATGAAAAATGCTAGCCATCTCCAGAAAAAGAATGGATGGAGTATGAATGCAGATTGAAACATACTTTTTTTGCATTATTTTTATTATGGTTTTTTTGGGGGGGGTCTGCATTTTTTGTTTTATTTTTTAAAACATGACTTACGTGGAAATATATTTTGCATGACTGCACATGTATAAACCTGTATCAAATTGCTTACCTTCTCAATGAGGAAAGGAGGGGAAGGAAGGAGAGAGAGAATTTGGAACTTGAAGTTGTTTTTTTTTAATGAGTGTTAAAAATTATTTTTACATATAATTAGGGAAAAATAAAATATTAAATCATGTATTGATATGAGCAGGGTGGAGTACAAGTCAAACACCATAGTGAGTAGCCTAAAACATCAAGTGTACACATGCCAGCATAAAACATCAAGTGTACACATGCCAGCAATCTAATACTGCCCAGGGAGTATTGCATGGAACAAAGCCATAAAAGAATACCTCTATATCTCTCCACTGGTTTGCACTGGGAAAGCCAAGACGAATGTCATGGTGGTGATAATGGCTTCTCTCAGCAAATTAGTCAAACATATAAGATATGGGCAGCTAGGTGGCACAGTGGATAGAGTGCTGGGCCTGGAGTCAGGATGACCTGAGTTGAAATCCAGTCTCAGACACTTCCTAGCTCTATGACCCTGGGCAAGTCACTTAATCCTGTTTGCCTCAGTTTCCTCATCCGTAAAATGAGCTGTAGAAGGAAATGGTGAACCACTCTAGAATCTTTGCCAAGAAAACCCTAAATGGGGTCCCAGAGTCAAACAACTGAAAAGCCTGAACGACAACAAACAATATAAAAGAGATCCAACTGAGGAAACCTACACAAGATGTATCTGGATGTCTCCTCTAACTGAGTGGTGCCATAGCAAGGCAAAAAAAAAAAATTCCATAGGAAACAGCCCTGAGCAATATCTGACTACCTGGAAGTTTTCTGACTCTCTTGGGGCTTTCTCAGGGAGCCCTCTGCTCTTACTGCTTCCAGACGTGGGACCTTGTAGGTACGCACCTCCCTTTCCTGCTTCCCATCTTAACTCCCTAGGCTCTTGTGCTGGTTTTGCTAATAATCCCTTTTAAAAAAAATTGCTGTCAGGCCCACAGCCATTCTGGCTTGAAGCGTCAGTGTCTTCTGAAGCAACAGTGCAGTGGAAAGAATGCTGGGCCTGGAGTCTGGAAGATTTGAGTTCAAATGTGACCTCAGATACCTGCTAGTTGTATGACCCTGAGAAAGTCACTCAACTGCTGTTTGCTTTAGTTTTTTACTTTCCTCTGCCGTAAAATGGGAATAAAAATAACACCTCACTCTAAGACTCGTCCTGAGGATCAAATGAGAACATAATCGTAAAGCGCTTAGTGTGGTGTCTGGCACACAGTAAGTGCTCTAGGTAAACGTTAGCTGTCATTATTGTATCAAATAATATTTGTCAATATTGGGTAGGTGGTATTTGTAAAAAGTGCTTAGCACAGTGCCTGGTCCAGAATAGGCGCTGTATAATAGGCTTATTCCCTTTCTTTCTCAAATTCCCCTCTTACTTATATACCTTGCCATTGTAGCATGATGGGGCTAGTTTAGAAACCCTGGAAGCTTGCTGCTCCTCCTTGGCTTAAATAAGCCAACTACTTAGACCCCACACTGATGTGGGAACAATGGAACCCAGGTGTTCTGCCCAGAGCAGGCATGATGCTTCCTTTGGCCTCAACCCCTCTGGGTTGATTTGGTTATCTCCACAGTGATGCTGACAAAATACTTTTTAACTATGCACTATGTAGCTGTGACTGTCTTAGGCACTGGGAAAGGTGAAGAAATGTAAGACATAGCCCTTGCCCTCAAGGAGTTTACTAACATAGTTGAGACATAGAAATATATAAGACTATTGTTTAGTCATTCAGTGTGTGCATCCTAACTTCAGATCTTTTCTATCTATGGTACCACCTAGTAACCATTATGCAGAGTAATGATAATAGCTAGTATTTACATAGCATTTTAAGGTTAGCAAAGTGCTTTGTGTATGTTATCTCATTTGATCCTTGCAACAACTCTGGCGTGTAGGTGCCATCATTATGCTTATTTTACAGAGGAAACTGAAGCAGGTTAAGTGACTTGTCTAGGATCACACAATTAGTGTCTGAGGTCAGATTTGAATTCAGTTCTTCCTGTGTCCAAGTACAGCCCTTTAATCACTGTGCCACTTAGCTTCTATCAACTATAAGATTATAACACTTTAGGCATTCAGAGAAGGAGCTCAGGGAAATATCTCAGGGAAGATGGTATGTTAGATGCTTCCTTGGTTACATTATACCCTCTATACTCTCTCTCTCTTTCTTTAACTTTTTTTGGAGGGCGGAAAGCAAGGCAATTGGGGTTAAGTGACTTGCCCAAGGTCACACAGCTAGTGTGTCAAGTGTCTGAGGCCGAATCCGAACTCAGGTCCTCCTGACTCCAGGGCAGGTGCTCTACTCACTGCACCACCTAGCTGCCCCTCTCTCTCCCTCAATTTTCTTTGAGTAAAACTTGGAGGGAAGGCTGTTTCAACCCAAGATCCCAGTTGTACAAACAGCCTACCTCTGGATTTGCTTTAGAGTTGAGACATCAAGGTATTTAGGAGGGAAAGTCAGAGCCATTTAGTATTATTGACTTTGGTCTTTCAGATATACTTTCCTAGCCTTAGAGAACCCAGGCAATGCAGTTCAAAGAAGCTCATCTTCTCACCTTGAATTGAGCTAAAACACTTGGGTGTGACCCTAAAGAAGCATTCAGGTAGATAGAACGATCTTGGCTTTCATGTCTTAAAGAAAGAACTAGGACTGCCTGGAGCTTGAAATTTTCATGCCAGATCATCCCTGGTGAGTGAAAACTTTGGGATGTTGAGTAGGAGCCCCCAGCTTGTATTCACGACCCTTCTGATCAAACTCCTAATTCTTCAATGCTCTAGGCATGCTTGACAAGGAGCCAATAGCACAGATATGTCAAGGCATGCCTCTGTCCTGGTGGGGAGAAATATTCCCAAAGCATCTGGAGCCAAGAAGGGAGTGGAACATTAGCTGGGGCCAAGAAAGGGGAAAGGGGAGGCAAGCAGAGAATGGTAGGGACAAAGTTGTTAGATTGGGGTTTGGGGGAGGGTATGAATTAACCTTCCCTTCACTCCATTGCAGGTGTAGGCAGAGAAAGAGAAAGAAAGAACAAAACAAGGATCCATGGATGGAAGTTTCAAGGAGGAAGAATTTAGTTCAATATAAGGGAAAATCTTTCTACAAATAGAGTTGTCCAAAGCAGGAGTGGGCTGTGCTGAGAGGGAAGTGAGTTCTCCACCACTGGATGTCTACAGAGACTGAGTGACCTTCTGTCTATTATAATCTAAGCAATATTCTCACTGTGGATACAGATCGACTGAGATGATCTTGGCTGTCTCTTCCAGATCTGGGAGTTTATGATTCTATGAGTAACCTAGTTTGATTGAATTGTAGGGTACATTATGGGAAATAGTTTGAGCTAAACCTGGAAAGAGAATGGTACCAGGTTCTAAAGGGCCTTGAAGAGCATAGTATTCTGGGCTTAGAGTCAGAAAGTCTGGGCTCAAATTCTCACTAACTGTGGAATCTTGATGAAAAGATTGAGGCTCTCAGAGCCTCATTTTCCCAATCTTCCAAAAGTGAGTATAGAGATATTTTTACTGCCTACCTTGTGTGATTGTTGTGAGGATCACACCTGGAAAGGACCTCATAGGCCATCTAGTCCAACCCCTCCATGTTACACAGGTGAGTTATTGAAGATAGTGAAGCAGCAGAAACAGTCAATGAATCCAAGCATTCTCACTCCAAAATCATTGTCCATCGTATTTTATAATCCTGAAAACAATGCGCGAACACATTATTGTTGTTATATGTGATTGAATGCTGACTAAGGAGTCAAACCTTCATTTGGTAGGCAATAGAGAGCTATTGAAAAGATTTGAGATAAAGATACACATTCAACAATTTGTGTGTACACCATGTATAGTAATAGCAATGTAATTCAAGTACGCTCATGTGTTGCCTATTTTAAGTTTCCAGAAAACCAATGTGTCCCTATATTTATTATCAAGCACTTAGCACAGTGCCTGGGTCACAGCAGGTGCTTAATAAAAGTTTATTGACTATCTCCTGCAGATATGAGTTGTCCACCAGACATCACTTTATTCAAGACACTAAACAAGTGGTCTTGTCAGAGTCTCTCTGGCATACACATGGAAGATTGCCCCAGAGGAAACTCTTCCTGAAAACACCAATGCTGCTGCCCTCCTCAACCCTATTCCTTGCAATCACAGCACTGCAAGCAGTGGTGAGGAACAGTTTAAAATCTATGCTGTCTGGGCTTGGAATTTAGCTAGGGAATAAAATAGAATATTGCTTGAAATATATAACTCCAAAGACTCACTCAACATCCCAAATATCTCCCCTCTTCTCCCTTCATGCCTACATTCATAGAACATAGGTACTCAAACACATTGGGGCCACAAAGCTTATTGAATATAGCAAAAATTAAAGGAAAAGGGGTCAGCATTCCCACATAGAACCATCTGCTTTGAACCATTTCTCCAAACTTCTTTACTCACAGGTCATGGAAAGGGTTAAAGGATGGGGCTGCATGTCTGACTCTGTTTCAGAGTCAAGCACTATACCAAAAGGAAAGTACAGTGGGGAGAGGGGAGGAAACTATTTTCCCCTCTATAGAATCACAGAATATGAGAGTTGGAAGGGACCATAGTGGCCATATCATCCAAGTGATACATGATGGGAATCCCTCAGGGTCCATATCAGACAGGTAGTCATCGAGTTTCTCTTTGAAAGTCTCCAAGGACGAGGAACCTACAAGAGGTGATGGAAATTTCAATACTTGCCAGTTCTGGCTCCTCTATTCTCAATCTCTAGATGCTACGAGTTCAAGAAAATGCTGATTCTAGCCTTAGAACTTTCTCCTTTGGTCTCTAGTAAGCAAACTCTTAAGCTGGGACAGTCTGTAGCCCAATAGTCCCAGTCCCCAAGCCCTAGTCCAAACCCTCTTGCAGTTTTTTCATTACCTGTGCCCCTCCTCTCACCTAGGAAGCTCATATTTCAAAAGAAACGGAAGGAAACAATCCAATTCTGGATGCTAGGGATCAGATCATGTGTCCTCTTGTTATAAAGACACGCTCTCCATGTCTTCTAGAGAAGGACTACAGTGGTGAGATCCTTGGCTCTCTTTCTTTCCGAATGATCATCAGGCCCTGAGGTAAATAATATTTCAGAAGAAATAAGATTGCACAACTTGGGCACAGGTTACCCAAATAAATAGTGATACCTTATACTTGTATAGTGACATAGTCTTCACAATCGCCCCACAAGGGAACACCAACTCCACCAATTGGATCCAACTCATTTTAATGCAACAAGCATCTGTTAAGCGCCGACAGGGTGCGAGGCACTGTGGGATACTGCCCTCCCCACCCCGCCAACCAGGAAGAAAAACAAGGAAATTTTCTGACGTCAAAGTTCATCCATCTAGAGGCAGAGGGCCGTCTAGCCCAACCCCCTCATTTTACAGGTAAGGAAAATGAAGCCAAGTGAGGTTAAGGTCACATATACAGGAGCTGATATCTGAAACCAGGTCCTCTGGAACTATCCAGGCGACTTTGACCTCTGGCCCCAGTACTTTTCTCTCACTGTTTTCTATATTTCACCTAGAGACATGGAGATGCTGGAACTGCCTTAGCGCCTTGAATAAGTACTTGTGTCCTGATTTACTTCTGCTCTCATTTCTGTAACTTGGCGCTCTTTTCCAGAATCTTCTTCACTTAATCATGAGAACTCAGACCTGAAAAGGACCTTGGCAAGATCATCTAGTTCAGTTTCTTCTTTCTAACTCCCTTCTACCTTCTAGCTCCATTTCAATCCAGATCACAAGAGTATTTTTTTGAGGATTTATTTATAAGGGAAAAGAGAATATGCTAATTCAGAAATAATACATGAGGTGATAATATATACATATATGATAATACATGAAGTGATCAGAAGTATGAACATAAAAAAAAAACTTCCCAGTCCAAGACCAGGGTACATTCTACTTCCAGGTTAGCTAACTAGAGATTTCCCTTCCCCAAGTTAAAAAGTTAAAAGTGTGTGTGTTGGAGCGGCAGCAGGAAAAGAGAGAAGCAAGGAACTATGACCAGTAGCGTACATATGATTTCCAAAAAGAACCAAACAAACCAGCCTCAACTGATGCGTGGGTCACAGAAGACAGAAGTTTATAGATGACTTGTTTACTTACATATGCTCATTTTTTTTCAGATAAGGAAACTGAAGATTAGAGGGGTGATATGATTTGCCCAGGGACAGCTAGGTGACACAGTGGATAGAATACTAGGCCCGGAGTCAGAAAGACCTGAGTTCAAATCCAGCCCCAGACACTTACTAGCTGCGTAAGCTGGGTAAGTCGTTTAACCTCGTTGCCTCAGTTTCCTCATCTGTAGAATGAACTGGAGAAGGAAATAGCAAATCACTCCAGTATCTTTGCCAAGAAAATCCCAAGTGGGTTCATGGAGACATGACTGGAAAACAGTAGATCTTTTGCCCAAGTTCACACAGGAGGCAGAATCAGACCTGAGACCTAGGCTATTTGATGCCCAGTTCAGGGATTATTCCACCTCACCCTGCTTCCTCCCATTTTTAATTAATTGACAAATATTGATTAAGTATCTACTATGTAACAGGCACAGTGTTAGGTACTGGAGATACAGTACAATGAATGAAACCATCCCACCTCCCAATGAGTTTACATTCTATCGCATCTTAACTTCAACTCAAGCAGGGCAGTACAGCAGCCTTAGCACACTTAGAAGGTGAACTATAGATGAACAAGAAATGGGATTCCAATGTAAGTGATTTCAGTCCTAAGTACCAATGAAAAGAAGTTTGCATTCTAAAGCTGTGCCAGCACCAGTCACATGACAAGTTTGAATTTCAAAAAACCAATAACTGAAGACTTAAGAGCTCCTCTGAGTTTCACGACTTAGCTTACTCGTTTCAAAGACTAACTAATCTCATTGTCAAATTTAACCTTTTGACTTTAGGCTTGATGAGTCTAAATAAAGGACAAGAGGAAAACTCTCACCTGTGGCTATACTTTAAAGCAAAAAAAAAAAATTCCAGGTACATTATTCGCTTTCATCCTAATTGGTTTGCTAGGTAGCCCCCTAGGGCACAGCCCTTGGTAGAAGCCCAAGGGCTTCTGAAACCATAGGGTTGGTATTTGAAACATTCTAAACAAGCATGGCCTGGTGGAATTGAGGTAGGCTAGGAAGAAGGGAGAAAGGTTGGGAGACTCTTCTGCTCCAGGAGGGGCCTAGATGGGGTTCATGTAGCGTGACACCAGGAATACTCTTGGCAGTTTTTCAGACAGCTTCTTGGCAGCTTCTTGTCTAGTCACGTACTTCTCAGATATATGAATCTGGCCATCTGCCAGAGGTACAGCCAAGAAAGTTGGATTCCTCTTGGAGATGAAGGTTCAACCCCTTTGTTCTGGTGATTCAAAACCCATTCCAGTTTCCTTCTGCAATTCATCCACTGCTTTTCCCAAATAGTCGTAGAATCAGAGAATATTGGAGCCAGAAGGGAACCCAGGAAACACAGAGGGAGAACTGTCTTGTCCAAGGTTACAAAGTTCCTTTAATTCATTCATTCATTCATTCGTTCAGCAACAGCTTAAGAACTTACCATAGGCCAAGCACTGTGTTAGGCACTAGGGGAAAAACAAAGATAACTAACACCCGGTCCTTGGTCTCATGGAGCTTATGATATAGATGCAGAGAGATGACATGACATGACATACAGAACAACATGACACACGCAAAAATATACAATATTATGCAATAACTGAAGTAAAAAATACAATATGATTAAGGCACTGCATTGTAAAATCACAGAATGAGAGCTAGAAAGAACTTTTGAGATCACCTAATCTAATCCACTCATTTTATGTATATGGAAACTGAGTCTCTAAGACCTTGACCCCAGTTCTGACTGTAAGGCGCAAATTCAGGATCTGGACCCTGGCCTTTTGAATCTAGATCTCATGTTCCTAACCCTTTAGCTCATGATTGTTGGTGAAAGAACCAGTTCTATACTTCAGACTTCCTAATTCAGTCCTATCTCTACCATCCCAAACTGCCCTAGAGTTAAATCTGGCTGGTCCCTGTGAAGCTACTCCCATGCTATTCCTCAGAGGTCACTGCATTCCAGCAGGTCAGCAACCAAAGGGAAAGTTCTTTGGAAGGGCTGGAAGGTACAATAGACTAAAGGATCATGGGATCGTAGATTGAGAGCTAGAAGGGAGCTTAGAGATGAAACAGCCTAATCCCCTCTTTTTCTTTTATCAATGAGGATCCAAGGAAAGGTAACTTACTGTGTAATCCTAGTGTGCCTGACTTAAGAGAAGTTCAAAGATCTTTACCTGGATATGCTTGTATACTTTTGGGATCACAGGATTTTAGATCTTTGTGACTTTGGACAAGACATGGCACCTCTGTGTTTTCTCACCTGCTAAAAGAGTTGGGATTAGATGGTCTCCAGCAACACTTCCAACCTGAAAATTCTAAACATTAAACTTCAGAAACAATAGGAATTCAGAAGAGAAGGGAAATTAATGTAAATTGATGTTCTTTTTTAACCAAGTAGTTTTCATGTTTTATTCTCATTAAGGGCAGTATCCACATCTTGGGCCTCTCCAACACTCCCCACCCTCCCCAGTACATAATGGGTCCATGAGGAATATTGTCCAATTGATTCTACCATTACTTAAACCAGAGTTTTGCAGAATGTGAGAACATATCACCCCACCTCCCCAGGTAGGAAGTATTCCCTTGGTGGAAGGAGGAAAGAAAGAAGCAGTGAATATTTTCTATCACAACTCTCTACTTTAAAAATAATTTAAATTAAAGGTAACAGGCACAACCAACATGGGCAAATTCAACCCAACTGATGGTGGTTGCTGCAAAGTGACTGTTTCTTATGGTATTTGCAGATGAGGTCAGATTTGATTTACCTCTATGTTGAATCCTGACAGTAGTGATAGTAGGTGTAGGTTTATAAACCAGAGGGTTATGCCATCTCACTGTGTGCTCCATTTAAAAGTGAATTATGTAAACACTATTTCTGTGAAAGTTAAAAGTATTGAAACATCTATTATACTTCTCAACATCATTTATTTTGGTAAATATGGTAACATATAATAAGCTGGTTTCCAAAAAAAACTGCAACTTAATTTTTTTAAATAACTCAAGAATAGTTTTAGAGAGTCATTGGTAACACATGGCAAACTCTTTATACTCACCATTTATCTTTCCATTGTTGTTTGTGCTAGTTTCAATTTTGATTCTTCTGAGACTGTAATGTCCTGTGATTTGGAGCCATACACCATCACTGGGAGAATGTTGGTATTTAAAAAAATTTTTTTAAAGATAGGATTTGATGGCAGGGAGCAGTTTGGTTTTGTTTTTAATTTCCTAAATGTAATTTGGTCCCATCTCTTCTTGTTCATTTCTAGATCCAATTTATTACTTATCTATAGTTCTTGTCCAAGACTCATGTACAGATGGACTCCCTGACCAAAAGCAGATCATATCAGGACATTCTTCATCCACTTAGTTTTTATAGTGTGGATGGTTAGGTTCACCTAGTTTGGGTAGGTGTGTATCTCACTGAAGAGTTCCTGTGGAACTCCAGGACATTATACAAGCAGTACTATGTCATACTCAAGCAGTTCTATCTGGAGGACTTCATCATTTATAGCAAATTCATCTTCCATTTCGACTTTGTACAGTACAGTGGTAAATGCCTTTGGTGATCAGATATATCTTTTATGTGTCACTTAATAATGATAATTAAACAAGCACTAAACAAAATTATTATCTCTGTGTCTACATTAACAAGAAAAGGCAGAGAAAAGGCTCTCCCAAATTTCCCTCCAAACAACTTTAAAATAACACTTCAAAATGAATTCTGGAGCAGCAGAACCAAAAAAATAATGAAACAAAACATTTTTTCCAGCCCAAGAAAACTTATAAGGTCAGCATGAAAGGTCTGTCCCATGGAGTGAGAGTGGAATGCAGTCCAGGGCAAGCTTAGGGGGCAACTGAATTGACAGCAGTGGCATCTGGAATTCTCAGCTCACCGATAATAAGGAGATAGGACAATTGCTCAGGAGGAAATCACAGGACACCTTTCCTAGCACTTGGTACAGAACTCTGCTGCATTGCCTATACATGGATCTGGGTTGCAGTCTTGGGTTGTAGTCCCAGGGCAGAGAGGAGCACTAGCACACCTGAACTTATGGCCACAGGGGAGCAGAGACCTTGGTCACAGTTGCAGGGTAGAAAAGATCACTTATGGTCACTTACAGACCAGAGCGCAGGCCAAGAGAATAGTAACTATACCTTTGCTTAGGTCATACCATCTTGGAAGAACTGAAAACTTACAATTTCCCAGAACTATCTCTGAAAACAGCTTAGGAAAAATCTGAAGCTTAGGACAGTACCTTCCCCTGCCCCCCTACTTTGGGAGCAGAGCCCAACTTTGACATAAAGTTAAAAGTCAAGAATAGGCTAGAAGAATGAGCAAATAATAAAAAATAACCTGACCATAGAAACTTACTATGGTGACAAGGAAGATCAAAACATATACTCAGAAGACAACAAAGTAAAAGCTGCTACATCCAAAGCCTCAAAGAAAATTGAAAATTGGTTTCAGGCCAAAAAAGAATTTTTGCAAGAACTCAAAAAGGATTTTAAAAATAAAATAAGAAAGGTAGAAGAAAAATTGGGAGAAAAAATGACAGTGATGAAAGAAAATGTGATGAAAGAAAATCATGAAAAAAGAGTCAACAGCTTAGTAAAAGAGGCACAAAAAATGCTAAAGAAAATAACACCTTAAAATAGAATAGGCCAAATGATAAAAGAGGCACAAAAATTCACTGAAGAAAAGAACTTCTTAAAAAGCAGAATTGGCCAAATGAGATGGAGGTGCAGTAGCTCACTGAAGAAAATAATTCCTTAAAAATTAGAGTTGGGCAAGTGGAAGCTAATGACTCCATGAGACATATAGGAACAATAAAACAAAGTCAAAAGAATGAAAAAATAGAAGAAAATGTGAAATATATCACTAGAGAAACAGCTGACCTGAAAAATAGATTCAGGAGAAAAAATTTAAGAATTATTGGACTACCTGAAAGTCATGATCAGAAAAAGAACTTGGATATTACATTTCAAGAAATTATCATGCATGGAAAACTGCTCTGATATTATAGAACCAGAGGATAAAATAGAAATTTTAAAAATCCACCAATCATCTCCTAAAACAGACTCCAAAATGAAACTCCAAGGAATATCATACCCAAATTCTAAAGCTCCTAGGTCAAAAAGAAAATATTGAAAGCAGCCAGAAAGAAACAATTCAAATGTCATGGAGCCACAGGATAACACAAAAGTTAGCAGTTTCTACATCAAAGGATTGGAGGACTTGAAATATGTTATTCCAGAGGGCAAAGGAGTTATCTATCTAGCAAAACTGAATCTAATCCTTCAGGAGAAAAAACAAATATTCAATGCAATAGAGGGCTTTCAAAGCATTCATGATGGAAAGACCAGAGCTAAGTAGAAAATTTGACTTTCAAATGCAAAACTCAAAAGAAGCATAAAAAGGTAAACAGAAAATTGAAATCATAAGGGATTCAATAAAGTTCAACTGTTTACATTTCTGCATAAGAGATGATATTTGTAACTCCTGAGAACTTTCTCATTCTTAGGGCAGTTAGGAGTATACATGGACAGAAAGCATGGGTGTGAGTTGAATATGATGGGATGATATCTAAAAAAAATAAAATTAAGAAGTGAGAAAGATGAATTGCTGGGAAAAGGAAGGGAGAAGTAGAATGTAGTAAATTTTCTCATATAAAAGATGCATTAAAGAGATTTTACAGTGGAGGGGATGATGGGAGAGTTAGGAAGGAGTACTTGAAGCTTACTCTCATTGAAATTGGCTCAAAGAGGGAAATTTTACCCTACAGGAAAGTAAGAGGGGAATGGAATAAGAGAGGAAGTATCAGGGGAGGCAGTATCCAGAAACAAAACACTTTTGAAGATGGACAGGGTAAAAGGAGAGAGAAAGAAGGATTAACAGGAGGAAAATAGAATGGAGGGAAATTTACCATATCATAACTGTGAAAAAAAATACAGTAAGTTTCTCTGATACAGGCCTCAATTATCAATTCCTCCTCTTCTTTGAAGGAAAAATTTCTTCCCTGGCCATTCCACCAACAGGGAGGACAAGAGAAGCCCCTCCCAACTTACCTGTGTCCCACACAACTCATGCATAGTGGACCTTCTGGTCCAAGGGAAGTTGTGAGGGACTATTCCAAGGAGTCATAAATCACACATGGTCTTGATAATCATAAAAGAATCTTTGAGCAAAGTTATATCTTATTTCTAAGTTCTCATGGCTTAGCCCAGGGCTGTCCATGGGGCCTGCAGTTTGATTTATGAGGCCTGCCTACAAGCATAGAAATTTACATAAATGCTTTAGTATACAAAGCCACAGAGCTCTCACTAAAATGGCAAATCAAAACATATTGTCTATTGTTTCAATAAAAACCTAAAGTTGGACAGCTGCCTATTGCTGGAAACAGTATGCACTCAATAATTTGGGATAAAGTTGACAACAGGTGATATTATACACTGGGTAAAGTTCGTCTTCAGACCCTCTCCACTTACATTGGAAGCTCACTTCTCGTTACACATTCACTCATGTGGTCCTCTGACAATTCAGGGATCTCACTTACAACAGGCCTTCTGGTTCCCTGCAGGAAAAGCATTCACCAAGCCGTCTTATGCTATGACACTTTAATGGCCTATATCTTACTACCTTGGGGCTCTGCTGTCTGATATTAGGCAAAGAGGAATAAAAGAAAAAATACAATAAACTGATGGAGTAGAAAAGCATTTATGATAAGGGCTTACTTTGTGCTAAGCATTGGGGTTATAAATGGAAAGCTAGATAGACCTTGGTCTCAAGCTAGATAGATTGGGGGAGGACATCACATAAAGGAGGGTTCAGTTCCATGGCAGATGGTGTTAATTGGGGTCTGGTAATCAAAGCAACAGTGCAGATGGCAAAGCCCTGAGGACATGGGGTAACAATGACAAGGCAGATGGTCTCTGACCTGTTGGTTGTATTGAAAATCCATATTTTGCCTTGGAGCATGATACTCAGTTTTGCTGGGTAGATGATTCTTGGTTTTAATCCTAGCTCCATTGACCTCCAGAATATCATATTCCAAGCCCTTCAATCCCTTAATGTAGATGCTGCTAGATCTTCTGTTATCCTGATTGTGTTTTCACAATACTCAAATTGTTTCTTTCTGGCTACTTGCAGTATTTTCTCCTTGATCTGGGAGCTCTGGAAATTGGCAAAATATTCCTAGGAGTTTTCTTTTTGGGATCTTTTTGAGGAGGCAATCAATGGATTCTTTCAATTTCTATTTTACCCTCTGGCTCTAGAATATCAGGGCAATTTTCCTTAATAATTTCTTGAAAGATGATATCTAGGTTCTTTTTTTGATCACGGCTTTCAGGCAGTCCAATAATTTTTAAACTCTCTTCCCTGGATCTATTTTCCAGGTCAGTGGTTTTTCCAATGAGATATTTCACATAGTCTTCCATTTTTTCATTCCCTTGGCTCTGTTTTATAATATCTTGATTTCTCATAACTTCCACTTGCTCTGATCTAATTTTTAAGGTAGTATTTTTGTTCAATGGTCTTTTGGACCTCCTTTTCCATTTGGCCAATTCTGCCTTTCCAGGAATTCTTCTCATTGGCTTTTTAGAGCACTTTTGACATTAGGGTTAGTCTATTTTTTAAGGTGTATTTTCTTCAGTATTTTTTGGGTCTCCTTTAGCAAGTTGTTGAGTTGTTTTTCACGGTTTTCTTGCATAACTCTCATTTCTCTTCCCAATTTTTCCTCTACTTCTCTAACTTGCTTTTCCAAATCCTTTTTGAGCTCTTCCATGGCCTGAGACCAGTTCATGTTTTTCTTGGAGGCTTTTGCTCTTTGATGTTGTTGACTTTTTCTGGCTGTATGTTTTGGTCTTGTCGCCAAAGATTCCAAAGTCTGAGTCTGAATCTGAGTCCGTTTTCGCTGCTTATTCACATTCCCAGTCAACCTCTTGACCTTTGAGTTTTTTGTCAGGGTATGACTGCTTGCAGAGTAGACAGTACTTTGTCCCAAGCTTGAGGGACTGTGCTGTTGTTTTCAGAGCTATTTCTACACAGCAAGCTCTGCCACACCAGCGCTCCTCCTCCCCCAAGTACCGCCAACCTGGACCGTGACTCAGATCTGATCTGGCTCTGCACTCCTGCTCTGATCCACCACTTAATTCCTCCCACTAAGTGGGCCTGGGGCCAGAAGCAACTGCAGATGTAGCTCTGTGAGCAGCCTCAGAGCTGCACCACCTTGGCTGCCCCTGGGGTGGTGGCCGACTGTGAACTCCTTTCACTCTGTTCCCGCAGTTTTTCCCACTAACCTTCTCTGTTGTCTTTGGTGTTTGTGGGTTGAGAAGTCTGGTAACTGCCACAGCTCACTGATTCAGGGCGCTATGGCCTGTTCCGCCCAGCTCCCAGTCTAGTTGGTCCGGGTGCAGCCCACGCAGGGCTCTGCTCTGCTCCCAGCATGGTGCAATAGACATTACCCAGCAACCATCCAGGCTGTCCTGGGCTGGAGCCCTGCTTCTCTCTGCTATTTTTTGGTTTCCGCAGTTCTAGAATTTGTTCAGAGCCATTTTTATAGGAGTTTGGAGGGTCCTGGAGGAGAGCTTTAGGCGAGTCCCTGCTTTCCACCCACCATCTTGGCTCCGCCCCTGGAAATTGTGTTTTAATCATCTTTGGGATGACTTTCATGAATTAGGTGCTCAATAAAAGTTGACAGAATAAATAATAAATGCTTTAATTCAGAATTAAGAAGCCTTGTTTGTTAAAAGTTACTACTCAAGGAGCAACAGCTAATGGTGGGGAATCTGAAGAGGCTAGTGGAGATGAGGAAGAATTTGGGTCAGGCCACCCTCTGGTGCCTGTTACATTACCTAAGACAAATCCATGATAACTCTAAGCTTGACCCTGCTTACTGGACTGACTTGACTCCATATCATAAAGTCAGAAAATGTGACATCTAGAAAAGACTTTAGGTTTCATCTAGCTTTCATCTTCACCTCCCTTATTTTACAGATGATGTAACCGAGGTCCAGGGAAGTTATAGGATATTTCCAACATCACGGATCTAACTAATGGCAGAATCAGGAAAAGAATTTTGGTCTCCAGACTTAAACATTCCAAAGGAAAATTATTCTTCAGAATTCAGGCCCTTTAGGGCCTCCAAAAAAAAGTGCTAACAGGCAAAGGAGAAGCAGAATGTTAATTTCTAACCCAAACCATTTCTTACGGGCACTAAGCAGAGAATCTTTAAATTTGCTTTACAAAGAGGCCCACTGAGGGACCACAGCTTCTCCTGTTTTCTGGTATTAGTCCTCCCTGAGTTCTGCTTCATACCTCTGAGTCATCTCAATGAGGTCAAGTTTAGGTCAACCAGAAATCTACAGAAAGGCCTCACTGATCTGATATTTGGGTTAGGGATAGGGACTGGACCTGTAATTTCTCTGATGCAGGGAATCCCAAATTTGGCCAGGAGCTCTGAGGGTCTTCCCCTCCCAGTTTCATTTTTTTTTTTAATTAAAGGGGCCATCCCTTGATTCAATTCTTAAAGAGGCCTATTCACTGAATGGGCATTACCTCATTCTAAGTGAGTACATGAATAGGCCTGAGCCTAAAAGGGCCAGGATCTCCCATTGCATCCTGGGCCATCTCCAGCTATCCTGATGAATATCAGGCCACTGGACCCAGACGGCTCTGGAGGAGACAGTGAGGCTGGTGACCTTGTACGATCTCCCTCCCTCAAATCCAAGTCAACTGCATGTCATGTCATCATTTCCCTGAGGTCACAGTCCTCTTCAAGAACAAAAGACAAACACAACAATCCCAAACATGATTAAACCTTCTATTTTTGAAGCAGGAGGATTGCTATGACTCTAAAATCATTACATACATTAATTTATATGTATGTATATGAATGTCTACATGAACATATTGGTCATTTGAGGATTTGTTTTGAGGATTTGATTTGAGGATTGCCTATATTCAGACCAATAAGATAAACTTTTCTTGATGAATCAAGGCAATCATTATGCTGAACATCAGTTAGCGTCATATGCTGTTACACGGTGATACACAAAGGGTTTTTTAATAGTGTTTTATTTTTCCCCAATTATGTGTCAAAACAATTTTTAGCATTCACTTTTACAAGATTTTGAGTTCCAAGTTTTTCTCCCTCTCTCTCTCCCCTCCTCTCTTCCTAAAATGGTAGGCAATTTGATATAGGTTATACAGGGTGTTCTTAAAGTCTGGACCCACAGGCAAAAATGCATATTTTCAAGGAATGAAATGAATGAAAATTTTATTAAATTAGAATATTAACAAATAACATCTTCAATATGATTTCCATCATTTCTGATGCAAAGTTTGATGCACTTTGCAAGATTCACATGAACTCGATGCAATAATTCGACATTGCTGTCAATTGCCTATGGGTCCAGACTTTAGGAACACCCTGTATGTGAACAATTATGTAAAACATATTTCCATATTAGTCACAGTCATGAAAGAAGAAACTGATCAAAAGGAAAAAACATGAAAAAAATGTTTCGATCTGCATTCAGAGTCTATCAGGTCTTTAGATATGTATTCTCCATCATGAATCCTTTGTACTTGTCTTGGATTATAGCATTGCTGAAAAGAGCTAAGTCATTTATAGTTGATCATCACACAATGTTGCTAATATTGTATACAGTGTTTTCCTGGTTCTGCTCATTTCACTTTCCATCAGTTCATATAAATCTTTCCAGATTTTTCTGAAATTTGCCTGCTCATCATGTCTTATTACACAATGGTATTCTATCACATTCATATGCCACAGCTTGTCCAGCCATTTCACAATTGATGGGCATCCCCTCAATTTCCAATCACTACCACAAAAAAGGACTGCTATAAATACTTTTGCACATGTAGGTCCTTTTCCCTTTTTTATGATCTCTTTGGGATACAGACCTAGTAGTGGTATTGCTGAATTAAAGATTATGCACAGTTTGGTTGCCCTTTGGGCATAGCTCCAAATTGTTCTCCAGAATGGTTGGATCAGTTCACAACTCCACAAACAGTGAATTAGTGTCCCAATTTTCCCGCATCCCCTCCAACATTCAATGTTTTCCTTTTTCATCATATTAGCCAACCTGATATATGTGATGTGGCACCTCAGAGTTGTTTTGATTTGCATTTCTCTAATCAACAGTGATTTAGAGCATTTTTAATATGATTATAGATTGCTTAGATTTCTTTGTCTAAAAACTGTGCATTCATATCCTTTGATTATTTATTAATTGGAGAATGGTTTGTATTCTTATAAATTTGAGAAATGAAACCTTTAGATCAGAGATAATTGTTTCAAAAAATTCCCCCCCTCAGTTTTCTGCTTTCCTTATAATTTTGGTCACATTGATTTTGTTTGTGCAAAAGCTTATTAATTTAATATAATCAGAATTGAAGTGGTTGCATACTTCTATGCTTTTTGAGATTTTTCTCTATGCCTTTTATGTTTGGTTGGGTTTTTTCTGGTTTCTTCCAGACAGCTAGGTGGCGAATGGATAAAGCACTTGGCCTAGAGTAAGGAAGACCTGAGTACAAATTTAGCTCCAGACACTTACTAGCTATGCAGACCTGGACAAGTCATTTAAACTCTCTCTGCTTTGGTTTTCTCAACCGTAAAATGTAGAAAATAGTAGCACCTGTCTCCCAGAGTTGCTATGAGGATCAAATGAGATAACATTTGTAAAGTGCTTAGCTTAGCGCCTAGTACACTGTAGGTGCTAGGAAATGCTTTTTTCCCTTCCTCTTTGCTTTCTATTAAGATTTTAGTTTTCCTTTTTCTTTCTCCATTAACTGGTTGTTTCCCTACGGTCAAAAGTGCCATGCTTCCTGCATCCTCAAAAGCTCTCACTTGATCCATCCCACATCCTCCCTTCTGTAGCTGAACCACTTAAGGCCATCTACATCTGATGTCTCCACTTCCTTTCTTTTCACTCTCTTTAATTGTCTGTAGTTGGGCTTCCAACAGCAAGATCAACTGAAACTGCCCTCTCCAAAGTTGCCAGTGGTTTCTTAATTGTCAAACCTAATGGCCTTTTCTCAATTCTTGGCTTTCTTGACCTTTCTATAGTCTTGGATAGTCAATCACCTTCTTCTTGTTACTCTAGGTTTTTGTGACAGTGCTCTCTCTCGATTCTCCTTCTACTTTTCTGAACGCTTCTCAGGATTCTTTGCTTTTTCTTTGTCTGTGTCATGTTCCATAATAGTGGGTGTCCCCCTGGGCTCTTGTTTGGTGATTAAAGATTGACAAAATCTTCACTCTTGGTGAAGAAGATTGCTTGGTGATCTCATCAGCTTCAATGGATTCAATTACCTTTTCAATGCAGATTATTCTCAGGTCTATTTATCCAGCCCTAAATTTTCTCCTAAATTTTAGTTTCATATCTCCAACTACCTACTGGACATTCTGAACTAGATGTCTTATAGACATCTTAAACTCAACATGTCCAAAATTGAACTCATAGTCTTTTCCTTTGACCCTTCTTTTCTTCTTAGCTTTCCTATTACAGTCAAAGGCTCTGGCAACCTAGCAGTCACCCAGGCTCAAAATTTAGGCATTACCCTCCATTCCTTGTTCTCTTTCATTCCACATCCCCCATACACATACATCTACCAAGTTCTATCCATTCTACCTGCTCTCCTCTAATATTGCCACCCTCATCACCTCCTGCCAGGTGTATTACAATAATCTTCTGGGTGACCTCACTGTCTCAAGTTTCTCCTCATTGTAGTTCATCCTCCCCTTACCCGTCAAATTGATATTTCTAAAGAATAGTCTTAACCTGGAGCTCTCTGTTGGCTTTTGTTGATTGTCTGTCCTGGTGTGATGGCTCATAGACTCAGATCAAGGCTATGTAATAAAACATAACCAGCCTGATCTTATTAAGAAGAGACTTTCTTTTTTTGTATATTTTATTTTTCCCCCAATTGTACGTTAAAACAATTTTTGACATTTGTTTTTTATTTCAAGTTTTGAGTTCCAAATTCTGTCTCTCCCTCTCTCTCTCTCCTTCCCCCTCCCTGATATAGGTTCAATGTAGGTTACACATCTGTAATCATGTAAAACATTTCCATATTAGTTATTTTGTACAATAAGATTCGAACAAAAAGAGAATGAAAGAAAAGTGAAAAATAGCATGCTTCACTCTGTATTCAGACAGTATCAGTTCTTTTTCTGGAGGCAGATAGCATGCCTCATCATGAGTCCTTTGGGATTGTCTTGCATCGTTGTGTTGCTTCAAATAGCTAAGTCATTCAACATAGGAAAAGACTTTCTTGCCAATGCACCCTAGTAGCTGGGAGTAGAAAGGAGCAGATGGCCTTGAAGAGCTGAAGCCCAGCAGATGGTAGCAGAGATTAGTTCAGAAACCACAGCCATATCCAACATACATTACAACATAACATCCAGCATAAAGAAGCATGATGGTATCATTAGAGTATACCAGAAGCTATGTGCTTAATAAATGTAGCTTCAGAAGTTACCCTGGCCAAGTATACACCCTAGCTACACATGTCCTTCTATGCATGTTCTACAAAGATGTTCCTAGTCATATGGTTACTGACAAGTATGTTCTCTACATGTATCTCAGCAATAAGGTTTCCTAACATTTGCCCTTTCAAATATTTATTCATTTGATAAATGTTCATTAAATACCTACTATGTGCTAAGTACCAAGTTCTGGGCATACAAAAAGAGGCAAAAGACAATCATTGCCCTCAGGGAGCTTACAATCTGATGGGAAAGACGATATGCAAATAAATGTGTGTGCGCATGCACGCATTTGTACACACATACAGATCAAGCTATACATAGGATAAATAGGAAATAATTAAAATATGTTCTTGGCCCTATGGCCATAGTTGTTTGATAACCCGTGGGAGATATAATTACTCTTATGTAAGTGAAAGTGTCTTTTCATGTCACTTTCTTTGAGATGCTGTTTGATTAAACATCTTTTATTTTAAACTAATTTGTCCTCTGGCTGGCTGATGAAAGTAAACACATTGGTGGGGGCTTGTGAGCTCTGATTTTGAGAGGGTGTGAATGCACAGAATTCCTCAAACCCGGCATAACATTTCTAAGAGCTGAAAAGTGAGAAGGTACTCTGGATTGTAGATCAGTTTCTAATCTCCCATGAACTTGATATTCAAATAACCAAGTTTCTCATAATTGTATTTAAGGTAAGAATAAACAAGCTTTGAATGCCTCACCTGAAAATTTATTAGTAGTATTCATGAGCTTTTGTGGTATTTATTCAAACCATCCCACTGACCTTTTTATTTGCTTTCTATTTTGTGGTTTTGTTCTGAATAGTTGGTAAAAGACTAGCTAAATTACCTTCAGCTAAATGAGATGTATTAAGAGAAGGCAGCAAAAGTATGTTGGGTATCGAGGGAGGTGCTAAGAGGAATTTTAGCAATCATGAAATGTAAAGTATCTGGACACATTTTCCCAGCAGAAAAAATGTAAACTTTTAGGAAATTAAGAAACAAAGATGTAACATCAACAAATGAGGAAGAAACCAATGGGAAATCTGTAGAATGTAATAAACAGCACCTTTCTCACGTCTTTAAATAGATGTAGTTCCTGAAGAGTGTGGTTGGCGTCCCAATTGCGACTGAGCTTTGTCCTAACCATTTAAAATACAATTAGAGAGAAAATCAGCAGTTGTTAGGGCCCCTGGTTTAAAGTTGGGAAACAATAGGGTCGGGTGGTTAGCATGCAGATCATACTCCACTAGGCTGAAAGAAGGCACATTAGGATGCTGGGCACCTGGGACTTTCTGGCTGGGGATAAAGACTGGCCTGAATGTTGGCCTTCAGGCAGCCAATTCTAATAGCTAATCCTCTTTGTAACGGTCCATTTGCATGTTAGAAGATCCAGAAGACAGGAAGCACAGAATAAGCCTTTGAATTTTCTTCCTTAGAGTTTGTTTCTTATTAGTTTTTCTGAGAGAAGAATCATAATCTCCTACCAACTGTTCCGAAGCTTTCACAAGTAGGTTTTTCTTCCATTTTACAAGGCCATAACAAGTTAAGAAACAAGAAAACAAGTTAACTCTGGTTAAATGTAATTTTTGTGGGTTTTTCCCCCTAGACTTAAAATGACTTGTTTCAATGTCAATAAATTGGGCAATATCATCTTTGCATTTTCATTTACGAGATTTTTAAATAATAAATCACAGTGATTTGCATCTAGTAAGTGCCTAATAAATGCTTATTTATTTATTTGTGCTTTAACAACCAGTCTGAGAATGTCATGACTGGATGGGACTTTAGATATCATTCATCTCACCGAACTCTCATTTTACTGGGGAGATGACCAACGTTTAGGGAGATGAAGTATTTCAGCAGAGGTCACACAGACGGTAGAACAGCTGGGTCTCCTGAACCTCAGTACAAATTCTCTTTCTCCTATCCCACACTGTCTCATAGTCATAGCAGTGAGTTTCCTGGTCGGCGTTGGAGGAAGGAAGTGAATGTAAGAAAACATGAGAAAGTAGCATTTGTTGCTGCTGTTTACTCTTTCAGGTGTGAACTACTCTTCATGATCCCATTTGGGATTTTCTTAGCAAAGATACTGGAATGGTTTGTCATTTCTTTGTCCAGCTCATTTTACAGATGAAGAAACTGAGGCAAATAGGGTTAAGTGACTTACCCAGCCTCACACAACTAGTAAGAGTCTGAGGCCAGATTTGACCTTGTGAAGATATCTCCAGGCTTAGCACTCTAGCCACTAGACCATTTAGCTGCCCTAAAAAGCAGCATGGTTTATTGTAAAGAGCACCAGACCTGGAATTAAAATACCTGAGTTCAGTGACCTGCTTTTGCTGTGCCTTGTTGTGTGACTATTGCCATATTACTTAAACTCTCTGAAACTCAGTTTCTTCAGCTGAAAAATGAGGACAACAATGCTTGTAATTATCTTTCTCCCAGGATTGTATTGAGGAAAACTACTATACATATACTATCATTAGCATAGCTTCTTGATTCTGTTTCTATTTTAATTTCTTTTAAACTTTCCAGGAAAAGCCAATCCTTTAAATTGAATTCTCATGTTCTTTCTTCAAAGGGCGAAGAGTTCTGCTTGAAGATTTGCAAAGCAACAGTTGGTCGCATTAGATTTGTCTTACTCCAGGGCACATTAGTAATGTGTCATCAATAATGCTTTTGGAAGGTTGCCAGAAGGCTCCCTACCTATCCTTAAAGTCTCCTCCACCTCCCCTGCCAATGCCTGCAATTTCCATATGACCAGTTAGGAAGCATATAGTGATTTCTTCCAAACATAGCCAAAATGCAAACACATCAAACCATTATTAACCATTAATACCTCAGAGTCAACACACTTATCAGATTTGCCAGTTATTTACCAAGCTGAGAGAACTAAAGCCAAGACTGGAAAACTTCCAAGGAGATTAGGGATCAAGAATGTTACATTGATGGGAACAATTCCTGGCTTGAGGATAGGGAAAAAGTAATGGGGACCAGCATGGGGCAAATGAGGAAGAGGGACGCAGAAAGAAAGAGGTTACTGAAGGGAAGAAAAAAGGGGGCCATGACAAACTTCCTCATTTTAAATGGTAGTTTAAGTTATAATCTCTTAGAATGTTAGAACTAAGGAAAACATCTCGTCTAACCTATAATTTTACACAAATTTTACCCCAAAAATTACATTTTACAAATGTGTGCCTCTCTATGTATGTTCCTTTATAGGAATCCACTTTTTCCACTGACACTGTATATATTTGTGAGAGAGTGGGCCCCATATTTATGGGGAAATGTTTTCTTGCTACTTTATTATTATGCTATTTCATTATATAAGGCTGAAGAGACCTTATATAATTACCTTATAATTAAATGTCTTTGCTTTGAACATTATATCTCTGGCTGACTATTGAAGGTAAACACTTTGGTGGGGGCTTGTGAACTATGGTTTTGGTGGATATGGAACTACAGCATAATCTGAACCCAGAACAGCCTAATCTGGGGGACTAGCCCGTCACATTGGGGTTGCTCCCAGATGCTACTCTGGTATCCCTTGCAGTTGGCACATAATAAGCCCTTAATAAGTGTTGAATTTAATTTGTAAATACCCAAGACTGTTCACTAATTCAGCCAACCAGGCATGTGCCTTCTCAGGAATTCTTTCCTAACATAAATTGGCTAAGACCAATCTAGCCTTTTCTGCCTAGCATGGTGCCAGCTTGAGCAGCTGGTGTACATTTAGGTCCCTCTGAGGTAGTGAGGAGTCCCTTGGAATATGCTCTGAAGAGATTATCTATCACCTAAATGAGAGACATGATCTTGGCAAAAGGAAATGAATAAGACTCTACTGACAAATACTGGGGGAGTTAAAAATCAGGAAAATGGTTACTTGGAACAACATTGTGCAGATTTTTTTAGCCATGTGACTGTCACCTTGGGCAAGTCTTTTAACTGCTGTCAGCCTCAGTTTCCCATCAGTAAAGTGGGGACAATAATATGAAATATTTGCCAGCATTGTTATGAAGATAAAGGTAATATCCGTAAAGTGCCTTGCAAACCTTATAGCCCAGCTATTACGTTATCATTAACACTGTCATTACTAGAGAGGGTGATTTTGTATTTTCAGCTCAACACAGTTGAGAAGCAGGTAGTACTGGATTTCTTCAAAGTTCTAGAACTTTTTGAATTCAAGAACCACGAGAAGTCAAGTCACACGGTAGTTGGCTGCTTGAAAGACCTTCCTGACACATAGCTGATACTTAATAAATGCTTCTTGACTTGATTAGATTCAGATTTTTGGATCCCCTGCCAAGTCCATTTTCAAAGGACAGTCTTAACTGCATGTTCTGCAGAATCCTGATAAAAATACTACCTATTTCTATTTCTTAAATAGTATTTTATTTTTTCCAATTTCATGAAAAGACAATTTTTAATATTCATTTTTAAAAAACACATTGAGTTCCAAATTATCTCTCTCCATCTCTCACTATTCCCTCCCTAAGACAGTAAGCAACTTGATACAGGTTATGGATGTGCAATCATGTCTTATCTATTTCTAGTCCTTTGGAACTATTATGACTATGGACCTCTGACTCTCTGTATAAAGATTCACTCTTTGGAAATCTAACCTGCTTAGCTTCTTTGGTCCTCATGTCCATACCTCAGAAGGAAGAAAGAGCCAAAGGATAGCCATTCCACTTGATTCTGGGTTGGAAATGAGAAAAAAAGAAAAAGTGAGATAGTTTATTACCATTTCGATTGGTGAAATATGTAATCACAGAATATCTGAGATGGAAGGAATGGCAATGATCTCCTAAGCCAACTCTTTCATTTAGGATAAGAGGAAATTGACCCCTTAGAGAAGTTAAGTAACCTTGCCAAGGTTACATAGCTAGTCTGGAGTTCCCCAATTAACAAGGTCAGTGTTCTTTCCACTACACAGTGCTGACAGGTTGGCCACAAATACAATTCTTTTAGGTATGTCTATAATATGGCCATAGCTGTAACAGCAACCACACTGGCATAGCCAGGATGGCTGCTAGCACAGGTTCTTAGATCTGCTTTACTAAGAAAGAGAGCTGTCTCAGGGGTCAACAATCTTCTTTAATTATATAAAATACAAATAGAGAAAATACAGAGAAGAGAAATAAAGACCAACAGACAGGGCTCTACTGCCTGAATCAAAACAATACTGCTATATATACTTTACATTGACCACTGGATCAAGAAAGCCTTTACCTCTGAGCAGTTGGGGAGCTCTGAACATTTGGCTACTCAGAGTCTGGACCAGGGAATCATGAGATCCTTCTTGTAAGCAAGCCCCCAAAGCAAAAGCTCACCTCTCAGAATATGTAGTCTTTCGGCTAATAGGCTCAGAGCCAGAAGTCATCACAACCTGACTCGGTGCCTAATTAACTTATTAGCAAAAGGTGTGAAAGCCTTCCTACAAGCAAGCTCCTCCCCTAAGCTTGCTTAGGGCTCTTTAATGGGCTCTACATGAGGCCTATTAATGGGCAGGGAAGATCTCACATCCCTCCCCACCCCCCTTAAGCATTACATAGGCTACTGACAAAAAATGGAAGATTATCCTTTATCCCTTCCCCTAATTCTATCCCTGCCTTTAACTTTTATACCAAATTATGAGCACTTGCATTCCTAAAATGCTGGCAGTCAAATTATTTCTAACAAACCATTTTCCAAGGCATATACATTGTATAATCTTGCATAAAGATCACTAAACTGAAGGGTTGATATTAACTGCAGACAGAATAGACATCTGTATATATGGTGTGATTTGAGAGGCATTGAACCCTCTCCTTCCTCCAAACCAAAAACATCTCTGTCAGTGACCAGCTGCAGTGTCTAACATCACACCATGAGTCAGTCATTCCTTTGGTGTACAGTATTTTTAAATTAAATTTTATTTTTTTTAAATACACAAAGATAAATTATCTCTCATTCTCACCCCATTCCCTCCTTGGAAAAAGAAAAAAGAAAACCTTTGTAAGAATTATGCACAGTCATGCAAAACAAATTCTCAAGTTGGCTGCATCTAAAAAATGTATGCCTCATTCTGCACCTTGAGTCCATCAGCTCTCTGTCAGCAGGTGGGTTATATGTTCCCTCATCAACATTGACAAGTAGTAGTGAAGACAGCTGTTAAAATTTCATTAATTCATTTGCCCATCTAACAAATATTTGTTAATTACCTGCTATGTACAAGGTGATGTTATTCATGTCAAAGTAGGGGAGGGAGGGACTATAAGAAAATATGACGATCTCTGACCTCAAGAAGTTTATACCGAAGTCAGAAAGGTAAAATAGTGTAATGCAATCCCAATGACTGTTGAATTGGGAATAAAGAGATACAGGTCCTACTCTATTTAAGTATCTGATAGCTTGCTGGTAAGGTCCTGGGAAGGGGAAGATACCAGTTGCCTTTCAAGATCTCATGAGGCCAAAGAAGACATGAACTGCAGGTGGCCTTATCTGTAACACAAGCTCACCTGGGAGACCATGAGCTTATAACTTATAGCCCAGTGGGAAAAAGGGAATCCTAGCAGACCCAGACAGCCTCTATTTCCTATTGGTCATAATAACACTGAATTGGCTGCAGAGAGTCAGAGATCTATAGGTATAATAAAGAGACAATCCCTGGCCCTCAGGTTTCTTCTTCCACTTGGCCTAAAAGTATTAGGACAACTCTTTGAGTTCTGGAGAAGTGTGTGTGTGTGTGTGTGTGTGTGTGTGTGTGTGTGTGTGTGTGTGTGCGTGTGTGTGTGTGTACATGCACACATGTATATATTGGAGGGCAGAATCCATCATACATGTCCAATATTAGGCCCATTTGGACACAGCTCTCTAGAATGTCACTGAACCTGCTAGGAGGGGGGAGGCCTAAAAAAAAAATAAAAGCATTGAACTAGATCAGGATCTTAACTTAGGGTCCATAGGTAAATTTCAGGAAGGTCTGTGAACTTGGATGGGAAAAAAATAACATCTTTATTCTCATTTACCTTTAATTGAATTTTATAATTTACCTTAAATATGAATATAGTAATAAAATATTCCTCTTGGGTCCATCAACTACCCCAGACTTCCAAAGACATCTATGGCATAGAAAAGGCAAAGCATCACTGGTTTAGATGAACCCTGAGCTCCCTTCCATGTTGTTAGAGCCTCTGACATCATAAAAGCTATTTCTATGATTTAGAAGAAACTCAAAAAATCATCTCATTGAATGACTACCCTTCAGTTGTAGCTATGTTCAGTGGCTTTTGATTGATGGCTAAGATTGACAGCTTGGAAAACCAAAGAAAGAAATACAATCTAGACTTGAAATGTGCATGGCACTGGGCTAGATGCCAAGTTAACTGATGGGAGATAGTCTTTGGTACTGAGGAGTTTCCAGCTTATTTGCTTAGGTGGACAGATGTATATAGATAAGGAAGTATGAAGTATTTTGAATAAGGAGAGAGCATTAACGTCTGGGAGAAACTTAGACCAACTGTAACTTGGCCATATTCAAGTAAAGGACCAAAAGGGTGAAGGGCTTGAATGGGTATGAATTATCTTGTGATAAGATACCTTTTCCTCTAATGACTCCAGTTATTTGCACAGCTAGGACTTAGTAGGACTGAACTACTGCAGTCATTTTTATTCTTGGAGAATAGAAGCCTGGAATGGACTTTAAAACTTTGAAAACAGTAAGATGTGACGGCTGGGCTAGGGAACTTATCTTAAAATAATCACATTCTGGTTAATTTTGCACCTTGAAGGAACTCCATTGTATTTTTTTTTATCAAATACATTTTTAAAGTTCAGTGGTAAGGATAACATCTATTAGTCTTCTGTGACTAGTCTAAAGACAGAATCAAAGCTTTTGAGGCAAAGAGTAATAATTTGGACTCTATAAAGCACACAAGGGACTCATAGGCCTGAAGATGTAGAGATTATCTAACTTGGGACTCATAGAAATAATATTAAAGAAGAATTTGTCTAGATTCACTTAAATATTCAGCTACCTATCCATCAACCAATCAGCAAACATTTGTTCAGCACCATTCATCCATCTATCCATTAAGCAAGTAGTTATTGAGTTCCTTCCCTTTGTCAAGCTCTGTGCTGGAAGCAACTAGATGGTGCAGAGCATAGAGTGCCAGAGATGGAGTCAGGTAGACCTAAGTTCAAATCTGGCCTCAGACATTTACTAGCTGTGTGACTCTGCCAAGTCACTTAACCTCTGTTTGTCTCACTTGCTACATAATCATTCCTCATAATGTAAAATGGGAATGGTAATAGCACCTACTTCCCAGAGTTGTTGCTGTGACAATCAAATGAGATAAGGTATGTAGAGCACTTTGCAAACCTTACAGAAGTGCTAGGTAAATGCTAATTATTATCTTTAGCTTCTGAAAGACTAAGACAAATAGAATTCAGTCAATGATAGTAACTCAAATTCATATAAGCTCACAGTGCACTTTTCTCAAAACAACGCTTTGAGGTAGAGCATAGGATGGTATGATTTAGATTTGTAAGGGACTTTAGAGGTGGTCTACTCTAGGGGTTTATGGATAAGTATCACGTAGTAAATTTGGAGGGAAAAATTATATCTTTATTTTTATTGACTTGTAACTGCAATTCAGCATTTTTCTTCAATTATTTATAAGCATTCTTCTGCAAGAGTTTTGTCAACCCCATAGGCATCACCTTATTGCTATAGGGACCCATGACACAAAAAACATTAAGAAACCTTGATCTAATTCCTTTTCTTCCCAGGAAATTGAGACCCAGAGAGATAAAATGATTTAACCAACGCCACACAGCTAATAGGGTCAGATTTTGAACCCAGGTCTTCTAATTCCAATTCAGTTCTCTTCCCATTATATATTACTGAACTACAGAAATTATATTGGGCATTTTTTACTAATAATATGGAAAAATAGTCACAGGGAGTTTTACCCAAAGTCTCAGAGCTACTAGGTAGAACTAGGATTTAATCTAGGCTTCCTAAAAGACCTTAAAGAAAGACCTTAAATCTAAACCCATGTCTACTATCACAACACATGATCTCCAGCTCTACCACCGAGCTTCATTTAATGTAAGGTCTCCTGTAGGCTGGCGCTATGGTCGCCTGCTCCTCTTGCTTTCACATTGAAACAATGCTAGGTCTCTGGCCTTCCTAACAAGGTTCAGAAAGTATATCTGTCCTCTTCTTTCCCTTTTCAGTGAAAATGCCTGCCATTTTTCCCCAGTTGGCATCAAATGGTAAGGTGCAGCTAGATAGCACAGTGGATAGAGCACTAGGCCTGGAGTCAGGAAAACTCATCTTCCTGAGTTCAAATTCAGCCTCAGACACTTACTTGTGTCACCCTAGGCAAGTCACTTAACCTCGTTTGCCTCAATTTCCTCATCTGGAAAAAGAGCTGGAAAAGGAAATGGCAAACTACTCTAGTATCTTTGCCAAGAAAACCTGATGGGATCATGAAGAGTCAGACACAAATAAAAAAAAATGACTGAATTGAAAATTAAATAGTTGACCACCACCCCCTCAATCTGTAAAATGGATATTTTGGTCCTCTCTTCTGTCTCTTCCTCTCCTCTTTTAAATTCTGCCCCTCCTCCCCAAAAAACCCAGTCAGAATGGATAGAATTCAGCAAAGCAGAAAAAGAGCTTTTCAAAACATCAGGTGGCAAATAATTTCATCTTTCCCTAAGGTGATCTTGGTCTCTGTACATATGCCAAGTGAATAGACAGTTTAGCCAGAGCACCTGATACAAAGAAAACCCAGATAACATCAATGCAGATCACTTGGGGTTTAAACATTACTCTCTAGAGTAATTGCCATTGCAATTTCCCTAGAAGAGTCCTGGCCTAGAGGGCAGAATTCAAACATTTAACATGCCCAGGGTTTCTCAGGCTTGCAGCAGCTCTGGTAAAGTCACCACAATACACCTCTCACCTCTGCCTGCATTTATTTCCCCTTCCACATCTTGGCTTGGACATACAATCTAATTTCAGTAAAGGAAGGGCCCATTTTTAACCTTGTTATTTAGCTGTGCTGGCTGGGGCACAAGGAACTGTTTTTCCATAGGTCAGACAGGAAACCATTTCATTTGTCTGGGGTTTGAACCCAGGTCTCTGAGTCTAATCTATAAATATACAGAGACATAGCCTCTCTGTTGCCACTAATTTCCTCTCATGTACCAGTGCTGAGAGGGGTGCTTGTTTTCTATCTGTGACATGTGGATCCTTGATGTCTCTTCTCTTAGTTGAATAATCAGCTTTTATTAATGAGCAGATTTGTTTTTTTTTCCTTAAAACATATTTTTATTTATTTCTCAATTATCTATTAAAAAATTAAAAAGTAAAATAATTTTATTTTGAGTTCCAAATTCTCTTTCTCTCCCAAGCAATTTGATATAGATTATACATGTGAAGTCATGTAAAGCATATTTCCATGTTAACCATGTTCTGAAAAAAAAACAGAAAAACCCATCCAAAACCAAAAACATGAAAAATAAAGTTTGAAAAAGTATGTTTCAATCTTCATACAGACTTCATCCGTTCTTTCTCTGAAGGTGGATAGAATTTTTCGTCATGAATCCTTTGGAATTGTCTTGGATCCTTGTAATAATTCAAGTAGCTGTCATTCACAGTGGATCACTGCAAAATATTGCCATTTCTGTGTACAGTATTCCTTTGGTTTGGTTCACTTCACTTTGCATGAGTTCAGACAAGTCATTCCAGGTTTTCTGAAAGCGTCTTGCTCTTTTCTTATAGTGCAATAGTATTCCATCACAATCATATACCCCATCTTATTCAGATATTCTCCAATTGATGGGCATCCCCTCAGTTTCCAATTCTTTGCCTCCACAAAAAGAGCTGCTATAAATATTTTCGTAGATATAATGCTTTTGCTTTTGTTTTTTTTATCTCTTTGGGATACAGACCTAGTAGTGGTATTGCTGGGTCAAAGGGTAAGCGCAGTTTTATAACCCTTTGGACATGGTTCCAAATTGCTTCCCAGAATGGTTGGATCAGTTTACAATTTTACTGACAGTGCATTAGTATCCTGATTTTTCCACATCCTCTCCAACATTTATCATTTATCTTTTTGGTCATATTAGCTAATCTGGTAGGTATTGGGTGGTGCCTCAGAGTTGTTTTAACTTGCATTTCTGCAATCAATAATGATTTAGAGTATTTTTATATGACTATAAATAGCTTTGATTTCTTCTTCTGAAAACTGCCTGTTCATATCCTTTGAGTATTTATCAATTTGGGAATGAATTGTATTCTTATAAATGTGACTCAGTTCTCTATATATTTGAGAAATGAGGCATTTATCAGAGAAACTTACTGTAAAATCCCCCCCTCAGTTTTATGCATTCCTTCTAATCTTGGCTACATTGCTTTTGTTTGTGCAAAACCTTTTTAACTTAATGTAATCAAAATTATCCATTTTATATCTCGTAATACTCCCTTATCTTTCGTTTGGTCAAAAATTCTTCCCTTATCTGTAGATCTGACAAGTAAAAATTTCCATTAATGAGCAGATTTTGTTATGATCTTTCTCTTGCCTTCAGGATCAAGTATTAACTGTTTAACATTTAAAGCCCTTCACAGTCTGGCCTCAACAACCTTTTCAGCTTTACTATATATTTATGCTCTTCCTGTACTCCATGGTAAAGGTAAACTGGCTTTGTTTCTGATTCTCACATATGACATTCCATTTCCTGGGCAAGTCACTTACACCTGTCTGCCTTGGTTTCCTCATCTGTAAAATGGGGACAACAACAGCACTTTCCTGTCATGGCTGTGATGAAGGTAAAACGAGACATTTGTAAAATGGTTTGCAAACCCTTAAGTGCTATAGAAATGTTAGTTATTATTATTAATGTTATTATTATCTCCCATTTCCATGCCTTTACGTTGTCTGTCCTCCACTCCTAAAATGGGCTCACTTCTCATCTCCACTTATAAGAATTACTTGTTTCCTTCAAAATTCAGTTCAAGCCCCACCTTCTCCAGGAGACCCTTCCTGATATTCCACCTCCTAATACTCTCTTCCTGCAAATTACTTCGCATTTGTCTCTTATAAACTACATACCCTCATGTTGTCTTCTCCGATAGAATATAAGCTCCTTCATGGCACAGGCTATTTTATTCTTTGTCTCTGTGTCCCCCTGCCCTGCCCCCACACATCTGAAATACAATAAATTTGATTAATTGTTTGTTGATTAATTGACCAATTAATTGTTAATTGATTAATTAATTATTGATTGATTACCAGCATATATCAGCAGGTCTTCTGCAAACTTGAGTTGCCTGTAGCATTGAGAGATTAGATGACTTGGCCTCCATCATGCTGCCTATATGTACCAGATGTGGGATTTGTTTTTTTGTTTTTGTTTGTTTTGTGAGGCAATGGGGCTTAAGTGACTTGCCCAAGTTCACACAGCTAGTAAGTGTCAAGTGTCTGAGATGTGGGATTTGAATATGGATCTCTCTAACCTAGAGACCAACTTTCTATCCGCTATGCCCAGATGCTTCTGAAAAAGTATTCCCTATTAATATATTCATTGGGTGCCGATGTATTTATTTTTTAAACTATCTTCACAGCTATAATCTCTGTGATGAGAAAATATCTCAGTCACTCTTCAATAATTTTCCTAAATGTATTGTTTAAGAAGTTTCCTCATAGGCTTAGATATCAGAAAGATACCTGAGTCTTAAGGGTTAAGATATCAGTTCCTTGGCCTCTCTGATCCACAGTTTCCTCATCTGTAAAATAGTGATGTTAAGACTTGAGTTACCTGCTTCATAGGGATGTTGTGACAAAGAGTGTTTTATGAACTCATGTGCTTCACCTCTAAACTCACCCTCACTCCAAATTTCTTTAATTCTATTGAGGGCACCACTGGCATCCTTCTCATCCAGGTTTCTCATCTCAGAACCATCTTTTGCTCTTCTCTTTCCCTCATCCACAGAATAAAAGCAGTTTCAAATTCTTGTCAAATATACTCACACAACATCCTTTCCCTCCACTCACAGAGCCACCACCCAGGTTCAAACCCTCACCACCTCTGTCTTTGCTACTGTAATGGATGCCTAATTGATCTCCCTTCTTCCAACCTCTTCCCTCTCCACTTCATTGCAGCTGCCAAAATAAACTTCCTGTGGCCCATTTCATACTGTGCCTTCATCTTACTCAAGAACCTTAAGTGGCTCCCCATTGCCAAGGGATAAAATATAAACTTCATACAAGCCTGATTTTTTTTAATTTAAATTTTTAAAAATATTGTATTTATTTTATTCTGAACTTCAGAAATGAAACAAGCATTTCCATAGCATAGAAGAATAGGAGAAAAAACCTGCAAATCTTTTATGTACAACTTGCTCTTCCTTTTAAATATAATAAAATTATCATTTAAATTTATTTTTCTCTTTTTTTCTTCTTTTCCCCTCCCCTCACCCTAGAGATGGTTACCATTAGACAAAATATACGTATATATGTGCAAACACATATATGTAAAGCTGTTCTATACATACTTCTATTTATCAGTTCTTTCTCTATATGCAGATGGCATCTTCCTTCATAGGACTTTTGTAGGTAATTTGGGTATTTTTATAATAGTCAAAATTCCTTAGGTACTCAAAGTTGTTCTTTTTTTTTCTTTTTTTTTTTACCCTTGAACATCCATTCCCTCTAACACCCTGAGTTCCAAATTCTCTCCCCTCATCCCCTCCAATCCACCCTCCCCAAGAAGTCAAGCAATTCAACATGGGCCACATGTGCAACACTATGCACAACCCTTCCACAATACTCATGTTGTGAAAGACTAACTATACTTTGCTTCTTCCCAACCCATCCCCCCTTATTGAATTTTCTCCCCCGACCCTGTTCCCCCTCGAAAGTGTCCGTTTTTGATTATCTTCATCCCCACCTGCCCTCCCCTCCACCATC
>CM053622.1:325723829-325746224 GCA_028646595.1 Phalanger gymnotis | reverse complement strand
CTTAATTCTTCAGCAGGCTCTTCACTCCTGCTCTGATCAGCCACTTAATTCCTCCCACCAGGTGGGCCTGGGGCCAGAAGCAACTGCAGCCTAGTTCTAAAGCTGCCCCAGGGGCAAGTGGCCGGAACCGCAAACTCAGTCACGCAGCTTTTCCCACTAACCTTCTCTGATGTCTTTGCTCTTTGTGGGTTGAGAGGTCTGGTACATGCCACAGCTCAGTATTTCAGGATGACAGGGCACTTTCCGCTCGTCTCCTGGTCTGGTAGGTCCACGTCTGGTCTGTTCGCGCCGTGCTTGCTGGGCTCAGCTCCGCTCCCCTCAGCTGGGGGCTGGGAGCTCTGTGTGGGACAGATCTTACCCAGAGACCATCCAGGCTATCCTAGGCTGGGGCCCCGCTTCCCTCTGCCACCCCGTGGGTTCCGCAGCTCTAGAATTGGTTCAGAGCCATTGTTTTATAGGTTTTTGGAGGGACTTGGTGGGGATCTCACACCAGTCACTGCTTCCCAGCCGCCATCTTGGCTCCACCCCCCCAAAGTTGTTCTTAAAAGAATATTGATGTTGCTATATACAATGTTCTCTTGGTCCTGTGCATTTCACTCTTCATTATTTCATGCAAGTCTATTCATGTGTTTCTAAGATCAAGTGCATCATTTCTTACAGCATAGTAGCATAGCAATCATATACCAAAACTTGTTCAGCCATTCCTGAATTGACAGGCATCCCCACAATTTCCAGTTCTTTGCCACCACAAAGAGAGCTGCTATAAATGTTTTTTAGAACATATAGTTTCTTTTCCTTTTTCCTTAATTACCTTTGGAAACAGATCTAGAAGTGGTGTTGCTGGGTCAAAGGGTATAGGCAGCTTAATAACTCTCAGGGCATAATTTCAGATTATTCTCCAAAATGGTTGGATTAGTTCACAATTCCACCAACAGTTTTTCCACATCTCTTCCAATATTTGTCACTTTCCCCTTCTATCATTTTAGCCAATCTGATATGTATCAAACAATATCTTAAGGTTGTTTTAATTTGTATTTTTCTAAGCAATAATGATTTAAAACATTTTTTTCATATGACTATAAATTGTTTTAATTTCTTCATAGGAAAATGTTCATATTTTTGACCATTTATCAATTGGGGAATGAGTTGTATTCTTATAAATTTAATGAAGTTCTTTATACATTTTAGATATGAGACCTTTATCTGAGAATCTATAAATTTTTTCCTCTGATTTCCTTCCAATATTAACCACATTTGTTTTATTTGTACAAAAACTTTTAAAAATTGATGTAACCGAAATTATCCATTTTATACCTCACACTGCTCTATATCTCTTGTTTATTCATATATTATTCACCTATTCACAAGTCTGATCCAAAAATTACTTAACTGAACTAGAAAAACAGCAACTAAATTCATTTGGAAGAACAAAAAGTCAAGAATATCAAAAGAACTAATTAAAAATGTAAAGCAAGGAGTGTTAGTAGTACCAGATCTTAAACTATATTATAAGGTAGTAGTTATCAAAACTCTCTGGTTCTGGCTAAAAAATAGAAAGGTAGAGCAGTTGAACAGAATAGATACACAATTTACAGCAGAAAATAAATATAGTAACTTTGTATTTGACAAGTATAAACTCTTAAGTTTTGGGGATAAGAATTCATCATTTGGTAAAAAAAAAATTGTTGGGAAATCTGGAAAGCAGCCTGACAGAAATTGGATGTAGAACAATATCTTAACCATTTACCAAGATAAGATCAAAATGGACACATGACCTAGATATAAAGAGAGCTATTAAAAGAAAATTTGAAGAACATGGAATATATTACCTATCAAGCCTGAATTTAAGGACTTTTACAATATGGCTCCTCATCTAAATTTTTGTTGCATTCAGTCAAGTCTGACTCTCTTCGTGACCCCTTTTGGGGTTTTCTTAGATACTAGAGAGCTTTGCAATTTCCTTCTGCAGCTTATTTTACAAATGAGGGGCCTGAGGCAAACGGGATTAAGTGACTTGCCCAGGGTCACACAGCTAGTAAGTGTCTCAGGCCAGATTTGAACTCAAAAGATGAGTCTTCCTCATTCTAGGCTCAGCATTCTATCCACTTGAGCCATCTAGCTGTCCCCAAAATGGGCTCATCTCATGTCTTTTTAGCCTCCTTCTATTCTTCTTTGCTCCATTAACGCTACACTTAGTCACTTTACTACCCTTTGACTATCCAGTTTGAGCCAAATTGGATTACTATCTGTACCCTGAATACAACACTCCATTTCTCACATCTGCATATTTGCACAAACCATCTCCTAAAACTGGGATGTTCTCCTTCCTCATCCCCACTTCGCAGAATCCTTTTTTTCCTCCAATGCTGAACTCAAGTGCTTCTTCTTCCATGAAGCTTCTCCTGATTCCCTCCTCATTCCCACCAGCTATGAGGTTCTCTCTTTCTACCTCAGCTGTCTTTGTATTATACAGTGTCCAAAAGTCATAGGGTAGCTTGCATCCCCCCAGAATTGTTTCATTTGTGATTTTATATTCCCTAGTACCTTGAACCAAGTAGTTGCTTACTGGGATGCTTGTCAGATTGAACTGAATTGAATTTCTGGAAGGGTTTATCCTGGTAATTCTGTGAGATTTCTCTCTAGGAAAATGAGGTAGTTACAGAGACTTTAACCTCCACAAACCAAACCTCTGAAGATCTTACAATGAATCCAGCCTACAACCAAAACAATGTAATAAATTCCTATGTGTTTATTCCTAATAGTACTTATCTTTTTTGTCACCCCAATGAACTCTGGGAATGAGTACCAAATTTTGTGTGCTAGTGTTAGCTAGTGACAAGGGACAATCAAGACCCCGAGGAGTTCCTCTCCCCACTTAGGAGTGCTTGGTCTTCCAAGAATGAACATTTTGGTGCTACCTCCTACCTCAGGGAGTAATTCACTAAGAGGCAGAGCACTAACTTGGGCAGAAATGCTGAGGCTCTGCCCCAGAGTGCCAATATAAGAAAGGATATCCTTTCTCTTAAGCAGGACACACTTCTTCTTCATGGTTACTGTAAGCCTTGATGCCCTTCCTCAGCCTGCATCTACCCATCATAACTGCTCCCTCCTCCATCCCTAGCCCCTGTGTGGTGCTGACATGGCATCCTGTTCCAGGGGCACCTACTCCTTCTCAATCTCTCTAAGTGCATGGGGGATAGAGGATACCCCTCTCCTAAGAGAGAACAGTGTTTTCTAATGGTTTCTTACAAACCTGGCTCAGTCAAACTCGCTCTGAATTATTTTAACTATGCATAGGAAACCTGGGTTCTAGACCTGCCTTTGCCATTAACTATGACCACAGACAAGCAGTGGCAATTTGTGACTTCCTGGTGAGGGATAGCAAAGCCGCCATTTATAGATGTGAAACAAGCAATAGAAAGTTCTGCTGTCTTCTGGGTGCATGTATCTGGGATGTGTCAGATAGTTTCCCAAGCACTGTCAAAACTGATGCCTTCTACCTCTTCCTAACGATTCATGTGGGAACAAATGACACAATGAGAAGAAATCTAGAAAGCTTTGTTAAAGATTATGCTATTCTAAGCAAGAAACTCCAAAGTCCTTAGGGGCAGGAGTGGTGTTTTTATCAGTATTGATTGAAGGTTGGGGATTCAGAAGTGAATGGTAGATTTGAGAAGGGAGGTAGCTGACTAAGATGAAAATAGGATCTGGATGGCTTGATTATCACTTAAAATAGAAGACTGGCAGATTCTTGGCAACGGGTGGAGTTCATTTAAGGAAGACTAGTAATAGCATGTGTAATAGGGGAGACTAGCCAAGATGGCAAGGTAGGAGAGAGCGAAGCAGCTCAGCTATACCTAAAACTACTTGAACAAAGATCCAAGATAAGATTTAAGAGAAAGGAAAGCAAATGAACCTACTCACCTAGTGTTCAATTAACTCAAAAACCCAAGCTTCTGCAGTAAGAACTCGATGTTGAACAAAAGCTGCTAAGAAAACGAGGTAGCAGCCTGACAGAAAATAGGTTTAGGCCAACTCCTCATACCATATATGAAGATTAGCTCTGAGGGATACATGACCTACATAGAAAAAGTCATATCATAAATCAAATAGAGGAATATGAAAGAAATTACCCTTCAGAACTCTGGATTTTGAAAGAGTTCAACATAGAGAGGATCATGGAAGTTAAAATGGACAATTTTGACTGCATAAAATTAGGAATTTTTGCTTAAATCTAAAGCAGCTAAAATTATAAGGTAAACAATTGAGTAGGAAAAAATATGTGAAGCAAATTTCTCTGATAATGAATGACATCAAATGTACAAGGATAACAGCCATTCCCTAATTGTCTAAGGATATGAAAAGGCAGCTGTCAAAGGAAGAAATCCAAACTATCTATAGACATATGGAAAAAAATAACCCCAAATCACTAATAACTAAAGAAATGTAATGCTTTAATAAAGGAAAATAACAAATGTTTGAAAGAGCTTTGGGAAAATAGCCACTTTAATGCAGTTTGGAGCTGTGGAGTGGTCAAGCCATTCCAGCAATTAATTTGGAACCATACCTCAAAATTTATTAAACTTTGAATACCCTTTAACCCAGTAATGCCACTGCTAGGTTTATACCCCCAAAGAGATCAAAGAAAGGAGAAAAGGACCTAAATATACAAAAACTGTTATAGGAATGCTTTTGTGATATCAAAAAATTGGAAACTAAGAGTGGGTAGTACCCATCAATCGGGTAATGGATGTACAAAATATGGTATATGAATATAATACGATAATATTATGCTATAAGAAATTCTGAGAGTTTCAGAGAAACATTGGAAGACTTATATGAACTAACGCAGTGAAATGAAAAGAACCAGGAGAATGATTTACACTATGACATGCATGTAATGAAAACAAATAATTTTGAAAGAATTAAAAATTCTGATCAATGCTGTGAATAACCATAATTCCAGAGGGATGATTATGAAGAATGCTACCCACCTCTTGACAGAGAAGTAATGGACTAAATGTGCGGAATGAGGCATTTATTTTTGGACCCAGTCAACATACAAATTTATTTTGCTTAACTATATATATTTGTTAAAAGGGTTTTGTTTTCTTACAGGGGTTGGGGCAAGATGGAAGAGTGGCAAAATTAATTTATGATAATTGAAAATGCACTTAATTTTTAAAAATTATCTAGGGAAAATAAAGAGTTAAATCATAATTTCTAACATTCTGTTATGTAAAATAAGTTAAATATACTATATTTGTGAAAACCAAGAAAGTTTATTAATAAAAACTATACTAAAAGTACACAAGTATGTTTTTTTTCTGTGAAGCTAATTCATTTGAGTCGGTTGAAGGGGAGGGGGGGATGGAACAGGCAGTTGTAGTTGAATTGGAAGCCAGTGATGTTTGAAATAAAAGAGTGTTTTGAAAGTTAAAAAAAACCCAACCAAATAATTAATGCAGTAAGATCTGCAACATGCTTTATCACTGCATGAGCCAGAGAGGCTCTGAAGACTACCATAGTGGCATATTTCTCCACAGTAAATTGAAAGCATGACAGCCCAAGAACTATGATTTTACTGGCATAGGCACCTCCAAGGATCAGTGCAGATTAACAACTCTTCTGTTAGTCATGGTCTTAGAGAGTTGGCTGGGTAATTAAGGTTAAGTGTTTTGTCCATTTTCAGACAGCTGCAATAGCCAAAGGTGGGTCTTGACTTGACCTTTGATCTTCTCAATTCTGAAGCCACTCCTTTCTCCACTATACCTAACTTACTCTGGTATATCATTTGGAAATTTATCATAGGAAAGGCATTAAGAGTCCAAAGAGTTAGAACAGTGGATTGATGATTCTGGCTAAAGAAATCTTTCCCTACCCTACTCTCTTATAGGAAATTATTATGTGTACAATTCACTTGGAAATTATAATATGTACATCTTTGAGATGCCACTTTTACCATTTCTAATTGTTTTGGTATTTCATTGTTATAAAGCTTTTCCAATGTTCATCTCTTCACCTCTACTAGATTGTAAGCTCCTAGAAGTCAAGACTCACGTCTTAAACTTCTTTAGCTTCTGCCACAGTGTCTATTGCATATTCACAACAAAGTGCTCAATAAGTCTTTTTATTACATTTTAAAAAGAAAAAAAATAGATTAACCACAGCCAAACAGGCCAATCATATTGTACCTACTCTAGGTCAAGGTTTATAGTCACAACCCAGTATAAGAGGTCTAATGGAACACTGAAATAAGATGTTTCAATTCTCCTGTATTCCAGAACCATACACAGCTAGGACAATTCTGTGGTTTTCTTCTAAGCAAACAAGCATTACCTTTACTCCCAAGTCCCCTCTATGTCCCACTGAAAGTCTTGAGACTCATCTGTGGAGAACAATAATTTTCTTTTCCAATTTAACCATATTCCCGCCAATGTGGACCAGAGGTAACCAGTTAATCAGTCAACAAACATGTATTAAGTGCCAGACAAGGGGGAAAAAGGAAAGGTGACATTTTGAGAATCTGCCCTGTCCACCCACCTTAGCATTCCAGAATACTCTATGTGTCTTTCGTTGGGGATCTCTAGACAGATTTCTTGGGGAAGGGGGCATATGCCACCAAGAACCTGAGGGCACTTGAGTGTGGGCGTTCACAGCATGCAGCTCTGGAAGGCTGTGTGGTCTCATAAGCAGCTCCTGGAATTCAGCTGCTCATGCCTCCTGAGCTCCCGCAGGCCTGGGTGTAGCTGAACCTCTTTCTGGCTAATACCCAATCTGACAACACTCCTCACCTGACTCTCAGCACAATCGTGCCTCTAAATCCTCTTTGTGTTTTTGGAAGCTAGTGAATCTCTGAAACAAAGACAAGGGCATTATGGTTATGCCCCTCCTGGGAAGACTAGGAAGTCTGAGCCTGTGTTGTCAACTCAGGCCAACTGAGAAATGTGTCTCTGGGGGATTCCAATCTAATCCAGGGGAAGGTTGAACAATTCTTCCAGCATGAGAGAGGGTGTAAATCAAGTGAACATGAGGCCTTCTTGACATGAAGAAGAGAACTCACCATTATTGAATGGATTGGAAAGCATCCACATCCTTCATGCAGTATCTGGAGAGCAGCCTGCTGCCAGATGTTAGCTGGCCTGTTGGGTTAAATATAAGGCCTCTTACTCACTCAGCTCAAGTCTCTCAGTGATGAAAGGAAGGAGACCCTAGGTTGGCTGAAAGTGAGCAGGAATCAAGAGTCTTGCTCTAAGTACAGTGAGCTGGGGCCACCTGCATCCCGACTGCGTTCAAAGACGCAGTCATTTGGCTACCTTGTAAACCTGCCCCCAGAGCACTTCCATGAGGGATATAGTGGGTCTGGGGGTAGTGGTGACAGCTGGGGGGACCCTAGGACAGCTTTCTTGCCCTATTTTAAGAGAAAGCTGAGGCACTGGATGACTGAAAGGTGGCATTTATCTCCTCAAAGTTGACCTGGGAAGATGAAGACAGAAAAAATGTGATAAAAGTTTATAGTTATAGGATCATAAATGTGGAGCTACAAAATTTCCAAGATCTCAATTCACTCTTTAATATTGGAGCCAACAAAAAATTCCAGCATCACTCATCGTACTGTTGATGGCTAAGGACTGTCATTTTTGTTCCCACAAAAGGATCACAATAATGTTGTCATTTTTATAAGGTCTAAAGCTAATGTTACTTAAGGTTCCCAACACCCCCTGGGGAAGTAGGTGTGAAGTTCTCCACATTTTGTAAGATGAAGAAACTGAGGTTTAGTGCCTGAGGCTAAGTAACTTATGTAATCAAGTAATTACAGAAGTAGGATTTGGACCCAGGTTTTCCTTGCTCCAATTTCAGCATTCAATCCCTGCTATGTACAGGGTATCCACAGCCCCTTGGGGTCAAGTTAATGGAAGTAGAAGAAATCTGGCTAAAGGGACCAAAGGTAGGTTTGGTTTTTCCTCCTCCTCCTCTTGCTGTCTGCAGACCTTGCCCTTGGTCCCATTACCCAGGTTCCCCCTTCTTCCATTAACTTCACCCCAAGGGGCAGTGAGCACCCTGTATATAACACAGAAATCTCATTTTAAAATTACCATTGAAAATAATGAGAGCTTGAACTTTATGTCTCTATAAGCTGCCATGTGAATAGTGAAAACTGGAAATGTACTTAAAGTGTAGCTGAAACATTTAGATGGTTGGAAAAATCTGAGCAGTAATAGCAAACAGCAGGAACAAGGCTGACCCCAGGAGAGGTGCTTGGAATGGTTGTTTTGTGGTGGGAGGGGCTGAGGAGAGAATCCTGGATCCAGAGTTCATGCTCAGCAGCCTCTCCAAATCAGAGCTTCTCTCTAAGAATTATCATCTTTGCTCCAGCATGAGCTCTTCCAAGTGCCTTAAGGAGCTGAGCTCAACTGAGAAGCTTCCTTCCTTCTGATGTCTGCTTATATCTCTAGGACACTTGTTCAGCCACACCCAGCACATCCTCATTCTGAGCTCTTTTTTAGCAGTGAATATCATGATGGCTCTCAGGTGAATCTCATGCTGTGTCTTTAGGTATTCAAGATCACAGTGACTTTATCCCCTAGGTAGGGACAGTTGAAGTGGATAGAGTGGTGAGACTGGAGTCAGGAAGAACTGAGTTCAAATATCATTGTGGATACTAATTGTGCGACCCTGGGCAAATCACTTAATCTCTGTATGCCTCAGTTTCCTCAACTGTAAAAGGAAAATAACTGTAAAACGTGGGCTCATACCTCCCAGGGTGGTTGTTAAGGATCAAATGGAATAACATTTATAAAGTATTTAGCACAGTGCATGGCACATAGTAGATGCTTCAAAAATGCTTGTTTTCTTCCTCCCTCCCTCCTTCTCTCTCTCCCTCACTCCCTTCTGTCCTTCCTTCCTTCCTTCCTTCCTTCCTTCCTTCCTTCCTTCCTTCCTCCCTCCCTCCATCCCTCTCTTCCTTCCTTCCTGTGTATTTCTTACTTTTTTTCCATCTCTATCATTGGATCATAGACTCTTGATCATAGCCTTGGAGCTGAAATTGCCGGACTAAATTTATTGAATATCCATTTTTTAAACAGCTCACATTTTAAAGTTCCTTCAGGTTTTTAAAGCACTTACCTTGCAGTAGCCCTGACAGGTAAGAATTATTATCCCCATGTTACAAATGAGGAAACTGAGGCTTGTAGAAGTAAACTGACACCCATGGTGGCAAAGCTAGTAAATATTGCAGGCAGGATTTGAACCTAAGACTCTTGATTCAATAGACAATGTTCTTTCCTTCTATACCATAGTGCTAGAGATTGTAGTTCTTACTACAATAGTTCTTACCTCACAAATGCCAAGTATTTTCTTCTACAAACAGGGTATTCAGTAAACTTTGTTAAAGCAGTATTTTTGAGTATATGACAAGACAATCCTAATCTCCCTCTAGCTATATACATATCCTACATCCTTTTCCTGCATCTGTGATACCAAATCTTGATTTTATGTTTTTATTCTACAATGTTGTCCTATACATATGCATTACTTGTATCTAATATCCTAGTGCCTGATAAACACTAAAACACCAGCTACTGGCATGAAGGCTTGATATTTGTCAAAATTTTCTGGGAAAATTGGACAGCAGTATGGAAGAAATTAGGTTTAGACCAACAACTCATACCTTATGCCAAGATAAGCTCTAAATGGAGACCTGACCTATGCATAAAAAGTCACATCACAAATTAGAGAAACATGGCGGGAGGGGGGATCCCTATCAGATCTTTGGATAGAAGAAAAACTTACACCCAAACCAAGAAATAGAGATAATCACAGCAGATAAAACAGATAATCTCGATTTCATAAAATTTAAAAGTCTTTTTTTCATGAACAAATCCAAGGTGGCTAAGATTATGGGTCGGTTAGGTGGCACACTAGATAGATTACTGGGACAGGAAGCAGGAAGACCTGAGTACAAATCTAGCTTCAGACAATGATTAGCCATGTGATCCTGATCAGGTAACCCTATTTGCCTCAGTTTCCTCATCTGTAAAATGAGGAAGGTAATGGCAAACCACTTTAGCATCTTAATGAAGAAAATCCTAAATGGGGTCACAAAGAGTTGGTCATGACTGAATAACAACAATTAAAGCTAAGATTATAAGGGAAATAATTAATTGGGGGAAAAAATCTTTGCAGCAAGTTTTTCTGTTAAAGTACAAATAAATTGAACCAGTGTGGTATGGCGAAAAGAATCCCGGATCTGCAGTCAGAAGAGCTGGATTCACATCTGACATTTACAAACTGTATGACTTTGGGCAAGTCAATTAACTTTTCTGAGCCTTAATGTCTTCATTTGAAAAATGGGGGTAACTTTTGCACTATTCACTTGACAAGGCTATTGTAAGCAAAAGCTGTTTGTAAACTTTAAAGCACTTTATGAATATGGGTTTTTTGCTTTTTGTTTTTTTTTCTGTAAGTGAGGCACTGTGGGAAACACAAATTAGTATAAAACACAACACCTAACATCCAGGTATTGACAGTCAAGTAAGAGCTTGGTATATGAGGCATATAGAATCAGTTTACTATGGAAGACAGAGTGCAAGGTCTGGGATCAGGTAGATTTGGGTTCAAATGCTGCCTCAGAGATTTTTTAGCTGTGTGACCCTGGCCAAATCACATGACAGTTTTCTCAACTGTAAAATGATGAGGTTGAATTCAAGATTCTCTAAGGTTCATTGCAGCTCTAAATCAATGGTCTTCTGATCCTACACGCACATGCGTGCACGCACACACACACACTACAAACAACAAGCTTCAAAAGGTAGAGATCAGGGAGAAGGTCATAAGGTATATGGAAACACAGCAAACAAAGATGCAAGGGAGGAAGCTGAAGGAATGTGATTGAGGGATGACAAGTCGAGTAGCCTGGTTTAGGTCGAGCATAGGACATATAACGGGGAGTAGTAGAAGGAAAGTCTGGAAATGGAGATTAGAAGTACATGGTGGGGGTCCTCGAATGCCAAGTCTTCAGTGAGTTTGAACATTATTTCATAAACACTGGGGAACCATGGAAAACTCTAAACAAGGAGTGATGGAACAGAACTATGAAAGAGGAAGATGACTGCGGCAGGGTAGTTTGGATGAGAGAAAGAGTGGAGTTGGGAATCTATTGTCATGGTCCATGTGTGCCTCACTACCAGAGGTTAAGTCCACTTTTTCCATGTACTTCATGTGTGCAAGCGGACAGTGCACACCGAGTTTGGGAGCAATGTTTTATACAAATTCTTCTTACTATACCTTCTCATCAAATCCATTTTATAAAAGCTTAAAATGAACCCCCCCCAAAAAAAGCCAAAAGTTGTAGGTGAATTGACAATGTATGCCTTATATTTTGATTAGAGTTAAGTCAAACAAGCAAAACAGTGAAACAGGTGACATTTGTCTCTGGCATCCTTCCATGATCCTTTTCAGTGCATCCTTTCTGGTGCTCAGACCTCCCCCTGGTCACTATCTATCATCTCTCCCCTTCATTTGCCACCCACATGAGAGTTCCTCATGCTCTCCTGAAACATCATCATCCAGTAAGATTACATTGACTTTTTTCTTTAAAATATTTTAGAAAAAGACTTAACTGGTGATCAAAGTGTCTCATTTGCATCCTTAGCACCTAACAGCAGTTTCTCCCACTAAGTAGATTCTTAAGAAATGTTTGTTGATTGGCTGATAATATCTTAGGGTGTGGGTGGGCCTTTGCCAGTGGCATTTGGTAAAGAGAGACCACTTGCTTCTTCCTTACAATTTGCATCTGGGAGTTTCCTGCTGTCTCCAGTTCTACCTCCACTAAGCAACAGCTGCCAACATTATGGAAGGTTCTTGGGGAGGTTCTGCATGGGTAATTTTGGAAAAGGACCCACTTCTCTCTGCTCCTTCATAGAGAGGTCCTCCACCTCCCCCCTCACAGGAAGCGAGTAAATGGAAATGTGGCATACCACTTCAGAAAGGTGGCTGACCCCAGTCCTTGAAGGCAAGGCCAATATACACCATCTGTAACCTGCCTGTCCCAGAGCTACATGCAGTTTGGTGATGACATTAATTATAGGTGTTCTGCCTTGGGTGGTCAGGTTTTGACTCTATAAGCTGACAATGTCAGGAGCCTCATATGTAGAGGCAGCCCTCATAATACAGTCATTATGATGAAATGGACATTAGATCCCTTTCTCAAACTGAGAGACAGCATGGTGTGGCCAATGGTGTCCAACTCAAATAGAAATGGATCCCTAATGACTTAGAAAACCACGAATTAATATTATCTACGTTGGATTATATTTTGATCTATTTTGTTAAACATTTGCAAATAGTATTTTAATCTGATTTGGGCCACACTAGCAGTTTTATAGGCCAGGATGTGAGTCTGACACCTTTTGTGAAGTGGATAGAATCCATTCTCCAGGGTTGGGGCATCTGCAGCTTCAAGTCCACATGTGGCTCTCTAGGTCCTCAAGTGCAGCCCTTTGACTGAATCCAAACTTCACAGAACAAATTCCCTTAATAAAAGGGGTCTAGACTCAAGTTAAGAAGACCTGGGTTCAAATCCTACTTCAGACACTTGCTCACTGTGTAACTCTGGTGAAGTCTCTTAAACTTGTTTAGGCCTCACATTCCTCACCTGTAAAATCAGGGGGGTGGACTTGGTTCTCTTCCAACTCTAAATCTATAAGCCAATGGGGTCACCTCAGGTTACAGGCTTCCCTTCACTAGTCATAAACACCTCTGTGTTGAATATAACAGACATGGCATAGACAAGATGCGTACAACCATTAGTCTTATAGTGAAGAAGATCAGGATTTGGCTCCCACCTTGATCTCATCTGTAAGATAAAGATAACACCTGCACTCCCTACTTCACCAGGTTATTGTGAGGAAAATTCTTATCAAACCTTAAAGCATTCTATCTTTGTCATTGTTCAGTCATGTCTAACTCTCCATGACCCCATTTTGAGGTTTTCTTGGCAGAGATACTGGAGGGATTTGCCACTCCCTTCTCCAGCTCATTTTACAGATGAGGAAACTGAGGCAAACAGGGTTAAGCGACTTGCCCAGAGTCACACAGCTAGTAAGTGCCTGAGGCCAAATTTGAACTCAGGTCTTCTTGACTCCAGGCCTGGCACTCTAATCCACTGTGCCACCTGGCTGCACTCTATCTTAGGATCAAAGATTTAGAGCTAGAAGAGACCTAGAGCTGTTACATCCAATCCCCTCATTTTAGAGATGAAGAAACTGAGGTCCAAGAAGGATAAGTGACTTGCTCAGGATCACGCAATGGTATCTGAGGCAAGATTCGAACCCAAGTCTTCTTATCTCTAAGTCAAGCACCGTATCTGTTATGCCACACTGCCTCTCTGGTAACTCACATCTATTATTATTGTAAATGATGAGCTGATTGCTAAAATGCACACCATGATAGCTCTTTTAAGACGGACAATGTTGAGACATTTGTTAAATACAGAGTAAATGAGCTCTTACATCAAACATGGGATTCCTGGAAGGAAAATGCTGGTTCCTATCAGGACCCAAGTGTGTTTTTATGTTCTTTGTAGAGTTTATCTAGATGTTTGAAGGGCCTTAAAATGCTCTTAGTTAATAGAGTTATATTTGATTCCTAATGGACCTAGTGATATGACAGTGGGGTGATTGAGGGGCATAACTCAAGGGCATAAAGAAAATGAGTTTTAGTTCTTTCATCTGTCATATTTATTGGGCTTGGAATAAAAATCTGACCACACCGAGAGTTTCCTGGAATTGGAGAACCAATATCTTACAGTGGGCAAATTTCCTGAGTGAATATGGTTGGTTTCCATTATCGTCTCTATGCAGGTAACTCTCAGATCTACTGGACCAGCCCTAACCTCTCTCCCATCTTCCATCTCCAACTTTTGGATATCAAAATAGATGTCTTATATTGACATCTTGAACCCAGCACGTACAAAACTCATTATTTTCCTCTTCGCACCATCAACCTCCCAGTCCCCCAGCCTCACAACTTAGGTGTCATCCTCAACTTCTCACTCTCTCTCATTCCCTACATCCAATCAGTGGTCAAGTCCACTCTTCTCCACCATCTTAACACCTCTCAATTATGGCCCTTCTCTCCCCACACTGGCTCTCACCACCTCATACCTAGACTACTGAAATAGCCTGCTACATAGTCTTCCGGACTCAAATCTCTCCTCACTTCAGTCCGTCTTCCATGAAGCTTTCAGTATGATCGTACTCAATGAAGGGCTGACCATATTGCCCTCTTATTTAATGAATTCCAGTGGATTCTTATTATCTCCAGGATCAAATGTAAAAGCCTCTATTTGGCTTTTCAAGCTTGTCATAACCCACCTTTCCTGCCTTCCTCTTACATCTTGCCTTCCTCCATATCCTCTGCCATCCAGTGACACTGGCCTCCTAGAGGTTTCCAAACACAACATTCTACCTCTTAAGTCTGAGCATTTTCATCGGCCACCCCCCAGGCCCATAATTTCTCTTTCTTCATCTCCACCTCCTGGCTCCCCTGGCTTCCTTCATGTCTCAGTTGAAGCCTCACTTTCTATAAGGAACCTTTCCTAGTCTTCCTTAGTATTACTGCCTTCCTTCTGAGACTATTTATTCTCAATCTGCCCTGCATGTGGCTTTTTTGTTCGTATTTGTTTTCATGTTGCCTCCCCCATTAACTCTTCCAAGACCATTACACTTAAAAATGATTTCTTTTCTTCGAGACTGGATTAGTCAATATTGTTCATATCACTCATGTGGCGCTTATGAGCTTTGTGTTACTAAATTGTAAAATTTAAAATTGTACATTTAATTTTATATGATTTTTACATTTACATTTTATATTTAATTTTATATAATCTATATCATTTTACATAAAATTTAAAATTTAATTGTAAGTTATAAATATGTAAAATTAAATAAATATATTTGCATTATTAAATCATCTCATGTTGACATCTTATTTGTTCAACCAGATCTAAAACTGCCTAAAGGCAAAGAGTATGTTACACTATTTTGTGTCCTTTTTAAGGTATTCCTACCACCTGAGCTGAAACCAGGAATATTTGTATCTAGGTCAAGTACCACAAATTGTACGTAGGACACGTGACACAGGGTCACATTCAGTTTAGGATAGAATACTAAAGCAGAGATCATAGGACAGCAGCCCCACTGCTAGGAAGTGTTGCAACATAGGTGGGGAGAGAGAGAGATTCACTCCAGCCCATTGTCTGCTCATTTTTTATTTTGATTAATCATACCCACTAAGTTGTGGAAATGCCATCCATACTCTCTGAAGTCAAGCCTCTATGGCAAAGCCCAAGTTATATAGCCCTAGTTATGGCTTTCCTACACCACAAGTGGTGCTGGGATAAGTGTTGGGGGAGGGCTACAGCAAGGAAAAGTACCACATACTGTGTCTCCAAAGAAACACAACATTGCTTTCTAAACTTGAATATTCACTCCATCTTTGCCTATTGGATTCTTACTCATTTTAAAAGCCCAAAGTAACCTCCCTGGGCCCCAGTTTTCTCATTGGCAAAATGATAGAGTCAGACTGGATGTCCTATAAGGCATCTTCCAACCCTGAATCTACAACCCAACCCCATGTTTTGCAAAGCATGCCTGGATACCCTTGAATGTAACACTTTTTATCACTCAAACCTCCAATGTGTTTTTCTTTAATTCTCTTGTGTATTACACATTCTAATCCACAGTATTACAGAATTTTAGAGCTGGAGGGGACCATCCAGTCCATTCCATCCCAAGGAATATTCAATACCACAGACCTGACACGTGCTTTTCCAGCCTCTTCTTGAAGACCTCCCATGAAATTAAAAATGCCAGCTTCAGAGGCTCTAATTACTAGGTTTTTCCTGACATCCAGCCTAAATTTCCCTCCCTTCCCTTTACAACTTCTTCCTATTACTCCTGGCTCAACCCCCTGGGGCCAATAGTTAAAGGCTTATCTCCTTTCCACAAGATACCTCTTAAAATATTTGAACATAGTTATCAGGTCTCCCCTTCATCTTCTGTTCCAGAGGCTAAAGGCACTCAGTTCTTTCAACTGATTCTCATTGTGAGGTGGACCCAGGATCCTTGAACACCTTGATTTCCCTCCTCTGGTGGGCTCCAGCCAATCAAAGTCCTTCCTAAACTGTGGCAGCCAGTTCTTGAACACCACAGATGTGGATCGAATGGACTGTAGTAGAAGGGGCTACCAACCCATCAGTTAATTAACAAGTATTTATTAAGTGCCTGCCTGTATATATGTCAAGTATTGTGCTAGGTGCTGGAGATACAAATTCAGAAGGGAAGCAATTCCTGCCTTCAGAGAGCTTATATTCTATGGAGGAAAACATATATAGATGGGGAGTGGTGGTATGTGAGATACACACACACACACACACACACACACATATATAATACGTGTGTGTGTGTGTGTGTGTGAGAGAGAGAGAGAGAGAGAGAGAGAGAGAGAGAGAGAGAGAGAGAGAACTTTGCAAAGCTCTGCCTCATTTAAATCCAATTCACACAAAAGTCAAGACATCACCTTGTGATATTGCTGGTCCTCTTTGAGAAGGAAGGACAAACAACTATATAAATGAAATACAAATTACGTATAGAGTGATTTGGGTGATAAGAGTACTACTAACTATGAGGACCAGGAAAAGCTTCACAATACAAGAAAGTACTTGAGCTGAGTTTTAAAGGAAACTAGAAATTCTAAGTGGCAGGGATTAGGACAAAATGCTTCCTGGGAATGGAGAGTCAATACAGATACACAGAGAAGGAAATGGAAAAACAGTTAAAAAGCCAGTTTGATTGGGCACTAGAGTAGGTCTACAGGGGAAAGCTCTGTTTGTTTTTGTTTTTATTTTTTTAATGCAGACTAAAATTAACTTTGCTGGCTGTCATGTTACATTGCCAGCTCATATTGAACTGGTAATCCACTAAACCTCCCAGATCTTTTTAAAACTACTTTTTAATCATAACTCCCCATATTATATTGTGAAGTTGTTTTTAAACCCAAGGGTAAATTTTTACACTTATTCTTCCTGCATTTCATCTTAATAGAGTCAGCCCAAATTTCTATAAGTTAGCTCAATTCCGATTTCGATTATGAAAAAATGTTATCCACCTCCAGAGAGAGAACTGATGAACTCTGTGTTTTGATTGAGCTATTTTTTTCGTTTTCTTTATTTTTCTTGGTTTGTCTGTGTGTGTGTGTGTATGTGTGTGTTTTCTTTTGCAACATGGCTAATATAGAAGTATATTCTACATGACTTCACATGTATAATAGATATATTACTTGCCTTCTTATGGTGGAAGGGGAAGAGGTGGAGAGAATTTGGAGCTCAAAATTTTTAAAAATGATTGCTAGAATGTTTTAATGTAATTGGAAAATATTTGATAAAGTAAAATTTTTTTATGAATAGAGTCAGAGTCAGTCCAGTGTTCTAGCCTATCAAGTTCTTTTGGGATCCCGATTGTCTCTTGTTGTCTTAACTTATTTCTCTCAACTTTGTGTCATCTGTAAATTGGATAAACATTTGATCTTAGCCTTTATTCAACTCATTGACAAAAGTATTAAATAGTATAAAGCCAAGAATAGCTCCCCAGGGCACTCCAGTGGAGACCTCCTACTAAGTTGATGGTGAACTCATTCCTTGAGTCTGGCCATCCAACTAGTTCCAAAGCCATCGAATTTGTTGTTGTTTAGCCTACAGCTCCATCTTTTTCTCCACAAGCATTGTATGAGGTATTTGATTAAAATCTTTGCTAAAATCTGGGTAAACTATGTCTACAGCATTCTCCTAATCTATCAGCTTAGTAACTCTTGAGAAAGGAAATAAGGTTACTCTGGTCTTGATGAAAGCTGTCATTTCTATGTTTTAAACCATGGTCCAGAAAATCCAAATTCTGCTTTTGGTACCGTCTTATTAGTCAGCCAATTCACATAAATGCACAATGTCTGTGTAGGTGTTTTTTCTCTAATAAAACATAAACTCAATGAAGGCATGGGCCTATATTAGCTAAATTTTGTGTCTTCACACAGTAAGCACTTAATAAATCTTTATTGAATTGGAATAGGTTGGGAAAGCATGGTGTAATGTAGGGAACATTAAATTTGTAGTCTAATGGGCTTGAATCTTGGTTTGTTAAACTTACGTTCTATGTGACCTTGGATAAATCAGCTTCTTTTTCTGTTTTTCAAACTTCTCAGCTATATAGAAATGGTGGGATTACAATGACCTTTAAAGTTGTTTCCAGCTCTAACATTCAGTAAATTGTGCAGCTTGAAGTTACAAATGGTTTTTTATTAGAGACTCCCTTTAACCTGTGGTGTGAGATCAAACGCTATGTTCCTGAATTGCTAGGATGTGAAATTGTGGAGAGAAAGACTTTAAAACTTTAAAACCAAACTACGATTCAGAGGCTTCTGCTCAAGATTAGGAGTTGGAAACCCTGAATCCTCCCTTTGTTTTTCACATTGATTGTCTGTAACTTGAGGCAAATTATCTATTTGCTGGGTTTTGGTTTCTTTTCAGTTAAACTGAGGATAATGATACTTAATTATGGGCAGCCAGTGGGGCAGGTTAGTTACCAGGGCAAAATGCTTTGATGGTGGAAAAGGTTTGAATATCTCTTAGAGATCCAGTCTAACATTGTTCTGTCCTGACCCATGAATTGCCCCATGGATAGCAATGCTGAAGTCAGATACTGGTGAGCACTTCAAAATGTCAATTTCCTTAATGAAATGCTCTAAATTACCAGGGCTCCCAAATATTTGTCAACAAAGAATTCACCTCCTAAAGTGGTTTTTCACTTGGGTTTCATAATTTCTGCCTTGTATTTAGGAAAAAGAGTTAACAGCCTTAGTAAATAAAAATTTAAAAATACTTCTAACTTTAAAAAAGCTAACCAATGGTTTTTAAAGAGAGGAGTAGGATTTGTTTTATGACTTGAGATAGTTGAGACTTTCACAGTTCATTAAGAAAATCACAAGTACTTTTGGAAAATGACAATGGGTTGGGGATTTATTTTCATTTTGGCCATTAAGGGGATCTATTTAATTATTATAGGGATGCGTGCAATTGAGGATAATCTCTAATGGGCCTTCTAGCTTTAAATTTAAGAGTAGATGAGCCTACTAAGTAACTGCCATTTCAATACTAATGCATTCCATCTCCCAGAAACCGAAACATGCATCTCAATAAAAGAAGTCTTGTGGAAATAGGTGTTTTCTAGACTATATAACATTTGCTGAAATGAAGGTGAAAATTGCAGGTCTGTGGCTCCCTACTGCCTTCAGGGTAAATAAAAACATCTCGGTTTAGTATTTAAAGCCCTTCCCAATCTGGCTTATCTTTTCAGGCTCATTCTCTATTACATACCCTTCCCACCACCGATCTTTGTTGCACCTACTGGCAGTTCCCTGCTGGAGTCTATGTTTCATTTTCTGACTCCTTCCCATCTGTGGGCCTTTGCACATGCTATCTATTCCCACACCCCATTACTGGAAAGCACAATTTATCTCTAAGCTCAGCACAAGTACTCCTTTCTTCTGGAGGCCTTTTCTGACCTGCCCCCACTCCTTGTCAGAACTTTCTCCTTCCTCAAATGACCTTGTATTTTCTCACATCCTAAATCCTCCAATAGAATGCTAATTCTTTGAGCGAGAGGGCTACTATTCCCTTGTATCCAGATCTCCTACCAAAGTTCCTTGCATTTAGTGAAGTGCTTCATAAATGTATGGAACTGAATTTGCTGATTTTTAAAACTCCAGGTTGTTGGTAATTTCACTACACCCAACCCCTTCTTTTCTGATATTTTTGTCCCATGCACTGATGCTTAAATTCCACTCTTCTGGGCTTCTATGTTTGCATCAATTAGCGGATCTTCCTTCCTCACACTACAATCACAGATGAAATCACACCTTAGTCTACCCTCTCATACCTCACGATTGTAGGTGATCCAAAGGGCAAAGGACAGTGCTAATAGACTACTGCTTATGAACCAAGATGAATTATCAGAAGATATTTTAGGGAGAACAATCACGAAATATATCCCCACTCCTCCCACCCTCACCATGTGCTCTGCCTAGAGCATGTCCTATGGCACGTGAGAAGAGCTTGAGCTGAGCCCTTCTGGCCTGGTCAGAGGAGAGGGAGAAGAATAACAGATGGACTGAAGATAGTCTGAGTGTGACAGTGGTATACATGAAATATGAAGTCCTCCAAGAATGGCAGAGATCTCCTAGGAAGGACTTATTATAGAACCTGGACTGTCGCACAGGGATGAGGAGCTCATGAGTAGACTGATATCTACTGGAGGAAGGAGCTTGATTCCCTATGACCTTGAAGGTTCGTGGAAGCGTTGACTCTCTTGAAGCAATCAGTGTTGTGATAGGAACATGAAATAGTTTTTTCCCTATCCTATTGAGGAAATAAATGATCTTGACCCCTGAAATTTTGCCCTTTTCCAGAAAAACCTTAAAGCATGATGTAAATATGAGAAATTACTATTATTTTTGTTTTAAAATTTTTCATTTTTTTACATTACCATAATTGCTAAATATATCTCTTCCCTTCCCCAGAGGGGAGGAAAATAAATTTAGGGAAACTAGTCAGCATTTCATTCAAGTTTAAGAATATATGAAATATTCTATTCCCACAGTCCTCCATCTCTACAAAAAAAGGAAAGAAGTATATTTTCTTTTCTCTCCTTTGGGGCCAATTTTGACTACTATGCTTATATAATCTTCAGTTTCAGCTTTGTTTTTCCATTAATATTGTTGTGGTCATTGTGTATAATGCTATCCTGGTTATGTTTGTTTCACTTTCCATCAGTTCATGTAAGTCTTCCCTGTATTGTTCAGTCATTTCTTATGGCAGAATAATATTCCATTACAATACATTCATGTACAACAACTTATTTAGTCATTTCCCAATTAACACTGTCCTAGCATTTCTCAGGCACCAACTCCAAACAGGCCCAGGTTCTGTTTTCCTTTTTTTTCTTTTTTATTTAGGATCATCCATAGTCTACCCGCCCCTGAAAGAGCCAGAACAGAAGTCTTGTTGTTGGGATGTGTGATTGGGACTTGTATATTCGTATTTGTTACATGAGGTTAGTGACTTCTAAGCCTTCTTTTTCTTTTAAATCACCCTCCTCCCTCATAACCCCTCTTGCTTCTTTGAATTCAAAGAGAAGACAAGCATCACAGAACGCTAGATAGGAAAGGACCATACAGATCACAGGCTCATAGGATTTAGAAGTGAACTTTAGAGGTCATCTTGTCCAACTCCACTCATAGACATCCCCACACTGATTAAACAGATCTCTTTTAAAGAAAAAGGAGAAAAATCCTTAACCCACTGTAATTTTTCAAAAGCATTTGTGATTTTCCTAATAAACTGTATATCACAATATGTATCATAAAACAAATTCAACTCCAATCTCTAAAAACCATTGGTTAGCTTTTTAAAAAAGCCAGAAACTTTTGGATAATAGGCATTTTTTAGTCAATTGCATGGCTATAAAAATATTACCAGGAAGTTAAGTTGCTCAGTGCAAAGAGTGCTGGGCCTGGAGTCAAGAAGATTTCCTGAGTTCAAATCTGACCTCAGACACTTACTAGCTGTGTGACCCTGGGTAAGTCACTTAACCCTGTTTGCCTCAGTTTCTTCATCTGCAAAATGGCCTGGAGAAGGAAATAGTAAACCACTCCAGGATCTTTGCCAAGAAAACCCCAAATGAGGTCACGAATTGTTGAATGTGACTAAAATGGCTGAAGAAGAACAAAATGTTGCCTGCTGTAGAATATGGTTTGTGGAAATCTGTCTATTCACTTTTCATATTTCATCAAGGATTCTCTTACTGTATGTACGGATTTTTTTTCTCATAAAAAATTTTGTGGGAAGAGAAAGTAGGAATATTAATTGATAGCTATCAATGACCTCTAACTACTTTTTGAGGTATTAGGATCTCATTTAGGAAGTTCTATAATATTGCTGGAAGTATACAATCAGCCCAGTCACTCACCAGCAAAAGCATCTGGAGGACCTCACTATCTTTAGGGAATCCTTCAATTTGGGCTTTAGGCTGGACATTATGAGTGACCATGAAAAATACCTTTAGTGAGCTTCCATCTCCCTGCCTCACTTGATAGTAGCAAACAGAGGATCATGGGACAAAGTTATTTCTCGTTGCTTCTTTCAAATAGTTGTATCCTAGAACAAGGGGTGGAGTGTGTTGTTAAGCAAAATTGTCTCATTAGCATGGCTTTTGTTTCTTTTGAGAGGAAGTACTTTCAGCTGTTAAGTGCTAAGCCCCAGGCCCAGGGCCCTGTCAGGTGTGAAAC
>CM053622.1:325697292-325723329 GCA_028646595.1 Phalanger gymnotis | reverse complement strand
GAAGTTTTTGCTGCGGTGGGGCCTAAATAAATTTCTTGTTGTTTTCTCCTTAGAGAATCTCTCATACCTTGCGATTTCGGACCATTCAAACATATACATGATTATATTTGAGATCATAAATTCGGCCTTCCTACTACAATAGTCTGTGTGCATATTGGGAGCACCTTGCGGTGTTGTTATTGTTCAGTCATGTCCTACTCTTTGTGACTGGATTTGAACTCAGGTCTTCCAACTCCTGGCCCAGTGCTCTATCCACTGTACCACCTAGCTACCCTTCTCTCTACCTTGTGGTAGAAGAAATTTTAAAACTGCATTTTGCTCTACTGTATTAAATGCTTTGTGAAAAATGCCTATGTCTACATATATGCATGTATATGTGTGCATACACATGTACACATACACGTGTATATGCCTACTTTATATGCATGTTTGCATGTGCATTATATATGTATGATTGTATCTACATGTAATATTAATAACTTATTTAGAAAAAACTGGAACATCAAAATATCATGCCCTAAATTGTCTGATTTGGTCTCAGTTGAGGTCCTGATTTGGCCTGCTTACCCAGATGCAGTGGAGCAAGGCAGCGTGAACCCCACTCCAACAAATCAACGTTGCATTCCCAGAGACATTCTTGAGATAAGCTCATTCTCCCCCTCTTGGTGTGTACTCCCTGTCTCTGGACAGTTCTCTGGGACCTCCTCGGTGAACCTCAGAGGAAGACTTTGAATAATGAGAAAATCCCTGTCACCTCAGTGTGATTGAGTTTATTGGTTGGTGCAGAAGAGACTGGTACAGAGTGTATGAAGGTTGGGAGGAGCCCATAGGGCAGAGGTGAAACTATCCCAGAAAAGGAGGGAAAGATTCAGCAAGAGCTTTATTGCTGTTTCCAGCCATGGCTAGTACAGATGCCCTGGTCTGCTGGATTTTCAGTCTCGCTGTGGAGACTCCACCCTTTTAACATTTATTAATAGTCATAAAGAGAAAGAGGAAGGGAGAGAGGTCTAGGCATGAGCTTTGATTAAGATGAGGACTAAGGAAAAAAAGAATGAGGAAGTCGAGGAGTCCTCGGAGAAGTGATCAGCAGATTCTAGAAATCTTAACCTAAGTCTTCCCTGGGTTCACCAGAGCTATTCTGAAACCTGGGGCAAAGTCAGTCGGGAATGGGGGTGGAGGGAGGTGGGGATGGCTGGATTTGAGACTCAACCTCGCCTGTGCACAGGTGAGAGAGGCTGGAGACAGAGGCCATGGAAGTTGAAGAGGAAACGAGAGGTGTGTGTATGTGTGTGTGTGTGTATTCAAAGGGAGCCAGGTTGGGGCAAAAAATAATACTGTGAGTCAGGTACTTAATTTATTAGTGAAGAGGAAGAGTGACCCAGAGGTCCATGGTAAAAAATTAAAATCCAGATAGACTGAAGTGAAATTTTTAGGGGGAAAGAGAGGTGTTTGCTAAGTGACAGCGGCACAGAGCAAGGACTAGACCATCCCCTCTCTTGCCCTCGTGTGGGAGGTCAGAGGATGGGAGAGAAGAGTCAGACTGCCTTTAAAAGTGCCAAGAAATGGTGTCTTCAGGAGAAAGTCAGTTTCACTTGAGCACTGAGATATGGAAGGAATGTGAAAGATCTAGAATCATAGGACAATAGCTTTAAAGCTGGAAGAGACCATATATACATTCTTCAGTGGTGTCAAACTCAAATAGAAACAAATCCTGGCCTGCCATATATTGACTTAAAAAACCACAAATTTACATTATTTATATTGTATTATATTTTTCTTTCTCTGTTTTGTTAAACATTTTGGATTGCATTTTACACCTGCAGGCAGCCAGTTTGACATTTCTAATCCAACCCCCTCATTGTATGTATTAGGAAACTGAGGCCCAGAGAGGTGGTACTAAGCAACTTGACCAAAATCAAACAACTAGTGAGAATCTCAATTTGGGTCCTCCATCTCTAAATTCATCTGTTTTTCCACTTTGACACACTATTTCGTTCTTGTTGTTCAGTCATTTCAGTTGTATCTGACCCCTCATGACCTTATTTGGGGTTTTCTTGGTAGAGATACTGGAGTGATTTACCATTTCCTTCTCTAGGTCATTTTACAGATGAAGAAACTGAGGCAAATCAGGTTAAGTGACTTGCCCAGGGTCACACAGCTAGTAAGTGTCTGAGGCCAGATTTGAACTCAGGAAGATGAGTCTTAACGACTCCAAGCCTGGTCTTCTATGCACTATGGTGCCATCTACCTGTCCTTGGACATACTGAAGCAGACATGCACAACTTGGCAGTAGGTAGGGGCCAAAATTAAAATAGACTATAAACTTCTTTGGGCTACAGATAGGTTTTTAGCAGCTCACTTTCCAAGTAAAGGTATAATTAATAATCAAACTATTTTGCAAATGAACCATATTTTTATAAAGGGGAAATTTCAATTAATATCAATTAATTACACTTAAGATTTTTATTTATCATGAAATCACATTAATGTTAAAAATTACTTTGCTAAATGGTACAAGTTTTAATACACTTTTCAGGTTTCCTTACTGTTTATATTTAGTTAATGGGACATATTACACTTCTTGTCAGTAATCAGTTTATTGTACTCTGGAATCATATTTGAAATAGATTTCTTTAGAAATCTGAAAACTAACCTTAGCAGCTGCCTCATTTTTGGAGTTTTCTTTCTTGAAAAAATGTTTTTCCCCACTGAGATTTTTCAACAATTTGGACGCTTTAATTTGTTTTTCATTGGTGTCCAATTTGCTTAAGTCAGGATTTTTCAAAATGGCGACAAAGATTGTATTCCTTCTCGATGGCTATTCTCAGCAAACAAGGCACAATATTTTGTCTCTCCTGCAAATAAACAAATATCTATTTGTCCTCTCCAGATTAAATACTCTATGTCCTAGTTGATCTTCTATTTCTTTTTATCTCCTATTTTACAAAGTAACCCCCCAAAACTTTAATGTTAGAACCAAAAAAAATCTCCACAGCCACTGCTCACATACAAATACTGAACTGAGTGTCCGACATTGGAGAGAGTGCCAGATACTCATGTAACTTGGAGGGTGGCTGCACGGCAAGGGAGGCGAAGAAGCCCTCACTTTGTTGCCACTCATTACATAGCGGGCATCAGCTGTATTAGGATGTGGCTGCACTTGCTTTGTCCTTGTTCAACAGCAGTAACGACTGAAAACAGGTGAAAAGGTAGACTGTAGCTCCTCTCAGACTACAGACAGACTGATGACAGTTGGTTGCTTCAAGTCACATGACAAACAGGAGGGCATGTGGAGGGGCAACCCATATGCCAAGTTACATGACACACGCAATAGTGACTAGTGGAAGGCGAGGTAAGTAGGGCATGGACAAAGCACTCATTACATCTTTATTTTCTTTTACATTCTCTACTTTTTCTCTTGTCCTCCAAAATCCTTTGGTGAGCCCAGGGGCTGTATGTGGTGCAGGCCTGCACTAAAGGAGGGACACAGTGGAAATGAAAGGCAGAAGAGAAGAGGGGCTGGGGAAGGCTAGTGCTGAGGTGGCAAGGCTGCTCCGTGGTTCATAGAGTAGAGCAGAACTCAATTCAAATTTACTTCCGACACCTACTAGTTGTGTGGCCCTGTGCAAGCCACTTAACCTTTGTCAGCCTCGGTTTCTTCATCTGTAAAAAGAACTTCATAGTTAACACCTACCTCACGTATTTGTTATGAAAATCAAATGACATAATATAGGTAAAGTACCTTGCAAATCTCACTATATATATACATATATATATATTTTATTGTTATAAGGAGCAGATAGGTGGCACAATTGATAGAGTGCTGGACATGGAGTTAGAAAGACTTAATCCAAATCAGGCCTCAGACACTAGCTTCGCAACTCTGGGCAAGTCACTTAACCCTGTTTGCCTCACTTTCCTCATCTGTAAAATGAGCTGGAGAAGGAAATGGCAAAACACTCCAGCATCTTTGCCAAAAAAAACCCTAAATGGAGTCATGAAGAGCTAGAGATGACTGAAACGACTGAACAACAAAATTATAAGGAGCTCATGCTCCTTAGTTTGGGTGAGTCCCTCCTACTGTCCTCCAGACTTTGCCACTTGCCCTGACTCTAGGCTCTCCAAACCTCTCTTATTTTTAAATGACTTACTTATGACTCTAGGATCCTCAGGCTTTTCTCTCTGCCTTGCAGATGAACTATTACAATGGGAGCTCCTTGAGAGGAAGGACGGTTGTTTTTGTTCTATCTTTACCCCCAGTGCATATATAGTACAGTGTTTGGCACATAGCAAACACTTAAAACATGATTTTTCACTCATTCATTCAACTAGGGACTAAATAAATAATCTCTAAGTTTTCATAGTCCAACACTGTAGAAGGGTCATCAAATTTGATTCAATTCATTCATTCATTCAAAGAAATCACCTCTTGGTGCCTTTTTAATGTGTTTTGAATTAGATTCCATGTCTAAATAGACCACACTATTTTGTGCAGTACACATTTCTTGATGCAGTTAGAGTTATACTGCAGATCCACCAGTCCTTTGTCCATAGAAGGCCAGTCACTAGACTACAGTGGTCATAACATACCATAAGCCTTGGTTCTAATGCTCACTGTGTACACAGGAATGGAGAGAGCACAATTGAAGATTTTTTGTCATCTTTAAATGTGAACCCATTCAGAACTTTGTAAAGAATCTTTTCACTGGCCCAGTCAAGGAAGGAACCTTGGTTTCATCACTCACTCCCTAGAAGGTGTCACAGCTGGGCAGGCTGGGGACATCATTGCCATAGAAGTCTGATATTCAGTCCCCAGGGAATTCAGACTTGAGTGCCATTAAGAGTCTTTGATCTATTTATTCTGGGTTTTCCTCAGGACTTCAAAGACCATTGCTTGAGACACAGTAAAGTTGTTTTCCACTACCCCTTTGGGGGAGGGACACACTTACGATTGACGGTTTGGATCCTCGCAGGAATCTGTCCTGAGAGCTCAGTCCATTTCTCCAGACAAGTTGGCAAGATTTATAGATGGAAATGATGCAAACTTCAAAGTTCAAGATATGCCCCGCTCAGCAAGCCAACCCCAGGGAGGCCTCAGCTGCTCCTCTGATGTTAACAGACACCTGGACAAACAGAGTAGATGGATCGGGATGCTTTATTCCTTGTTCATCTTTCTGGATCAAAGAATTGTCAAGGCTATTCTCCCCATTTTCAGATTATAAAGCAGCTTTTGTGCTGTGACCCCGGGAAGAGAGTGATTATGACATTCAAAGCTTCTTAAAATTGGAGTTTTTCCCATTTAGCATCATAGCCAGCCAACCCATCTGTCCTTGACTTCATTCTCCGTAAGGCTGGCCCTGAAGTGGTCTCATGCCATAGCTCAGAGGCTGTCTGCAAAGCTAAATCCACCTGCCACGGGAAATTCTCAATTGAGGGTCTGTGCTGGCATCACAAGCATCTCTAGTATAGTGTATTATTCACTTCCTTCATGAGAAAAATTCCCCCCACCCCCCCTAACCTGTTGCTTGTAGGATAAATTAGGTCTGGCTTCTGTTCTTATCATTCAACTGAAACTTCCCTTTCTAAATTTACACATAATCTCTCTCTTGACAAATCTAATGGCCTTTCTCTATCCTCATCCTTCATAGTCTCTCTGCAGTCTTTTCTCTTGGATACTCTCTTCTCTTCAGGTTTCCACTCTTTTCTGGTTCTCTTCCTACCTGTCAGATCACTCTAGGTTATGCTCATGCCTTTCAGACATCTCCCAAAGCTCTGTTATGGGCCCTCTTTTCTCTTTATTACATACCACTGGTGTCAGTTATATTGGACTCTTCATGACCCCATTTGAGATTTTTTTGTGGCAAAGATACTGGACTGGTTTGCCATTTCCTTCTCTAGCTCACTTCACAGAAGAGGAAACTGAGGCAAACAAGGTTAAGTGATTGCCCAGGGTCAGCTAGATTATAGGTGTCTGAGGCTAGATTTGAACTCAGGTCCTCCTGACTCCAGGTCTATCCACTGTGTCTTCTAGCTGACAATAATTGATACATAAAGATCCCTGTAAGGTGCGTATTGACTTAGTTTAAAATGTAATATTATCTATGTTTTATTATATTTTTATTTATCTTGTTAAATATTTCCCGATTACATTTTAATCTCGTTCTACCACCCTCAGCCTTATGGAAGTCTGCTGTTTGACAACTCTGTTCTATACTATCTTGATTTCATTAGCTCGCATGTTTTCAATTACCACCTTAATGCAGGTGATTCCCAGATCTATATATCCAGCCTTGATTTTCCTCCTGAGCCACAGTCACACATCTCTAACTGCCTCTTGGACATCCCAAAACGAATGTCCTGTAGATCAAACTCAGTGTATTCAAAACAGAACTCATTATTTTTCCCTCAAACTCTTCCCCTTTCCAAATTTTCCTATTCCTGCTAAGATACATTTATTCTCAGTCATGGCCAAAATGGTTATTTGTTTTGTTTGACTATAAATATTTGTTAAAAGTGATAACATCTGTCTAGAGGGGGATAAAAAGGTGGGTTTGTAGGCACTGATAGATATGAAAAAGAGCATCAATAAAACCCTAACAATTTGCAAAAGAAAATAAAAAAGTATAGGAGCGGCCACAAAAAGTAATTTTGTTATTACCTTATTAAACCATTTGTATTTCTTTTTTTAAATGATACACAACAAAAAAGTTACTTTTATAATTCTCTTCCCTGCTCTTTTTTTCTTGAAATGTTTTTATTTGTTGAGGGTTATTAAGATCAGGAAGCTGGACTATAAGAAAAGCCAAACACCACAGGATTGACACTTTCAAATTTTGGTGCTGGAGAAGACTTTTGAGAGTCCCTTGGACGGCAAGAAGTCAAATCAGTCAATACTTAAAGAAATTAACTCAGACTATTCACTGGAAGGTCAAATGCTGAAGCTGAAGCTTAACTACTTTGACCACATAATAAGAAGACGGCATTTACCCGAAAGACCCTGATATTAGGAAAGACTGAAGGCAAAAGGAAAAGTGCAGAGGACAAGATGGGTAGACAGTATCGTGGAAACAGTAAACATGAACTTGGACAGATTTTGGGAGATAGTGGAGGATAGGAAGGCCTGATGTTCCATTGCCCACCAGGTCACAAAGAGTCAGATACAGTGAATGAGTGAATAACAACATTAAAATCGTATTAAAATTTTTTAAATGAGAAGCTTAAATTAGATGACCTCTAAGATCTCTTCCAGCTCTCAATTTATTATTACTTTGCCTAAAGATCTTTCTCCACTGGGAATTTCCCCAATAGGGTATTTCTCCTGAAAAAATTTCCCCCACTGTCCCAAAGAATAATTCCCCGCATTTATAGTCATTCCTTGGGTCAGTGCATTGAAATTCTGATTTATAAAGCACATATAGCATTCAAACACTGTTTTAGATGGATAATACATTTAGCCATCATCCAACATTAATATCTTAGCCATAATTGGTTTACCAGATTGGCTTCAACAGAGTCCAGGACAATGGGACAGTGTGGTGCTGTGGAAAGAGTGCCAGAGGCAGGCCTAGATAGCTATTTTATGATGCCTCAGCTCTGCCATTAACCCAACAGCAATCATTTATTAAGCACCGACTGTAAGGAGAGACTATTCCAGGCTCTGGAGGAAATGTAAAGATACAGCTCCTTCCCTCATGGTGTGCTTAAGCTAACAGGGCAATACAGCACATATGCAAATGACTATAATACAAAATAGACAATGACATTTATCTGAGCCATATAAATTGCTACCTGAACTAGCTGTATAGCTTAGTCAATAGCTGAATTCTACTCCTTTGAAACAAATGCAGTCTCTTGGACAGCAAATCACTTAGTAGTACAAAAGCAGTCCATTTTGGCTGGAGCATGCCCTATGAAGAGTAGTTTCTTGTTCAGTTGGGTCTGACACTTGATGACCCCATTTGGGGTTTTCTTGGCAAAGATACTGGAGTGATTTGCCATTTCTTTCTCTAAATCATTTTACAAATGAGGAAACTGAGGCAAACAGGATTGTCCAGGGTCACATAGCTAGTAAGTGTCTGAGGCCAGATGTGAGCTCAGTGAGATGAGTTTTTCTGACTCCAGGCATGGTACCCTATACATTGAACCACCTAGCTGCCCCAGGAAGAACAATGGGTGTTATCACAATAAATGGAGATAGGCAGAAATGTGAAAAAGAACCTTTACTGGTCATAATGAAATAAAAATTGTAATCAAAAAGGGAAATATAAACATAAGGAGCAGGCTTATGAAGTTGAAATAATTTAATTCTAAATAAATTGAGAAAAAGAAAAATCACAGAAACAATAAGTTCTTAAATAAAAATATAACAAAAAACTTACAAAAAGTCCTCAGATGCAGTTAAAGCAGTTCTTAGCAGAAAAATTTTTTCTATGCATATATCAACAAAATAGAGAAAGAAAAGTATATTTAATTAGGCATATATTGACATAACTAGGAAAATATTAATAACTCTCCCACAAGCATAAAAGTCGATCAGACTTTTGAAAGTCAAAGAAGAGATGAAAAAATCTAAGACAAAATAGGTTATTAAGATGATACATAAAAAACTAGAAAGTTTTTGAAAAGACCAATAAAATGGACAAACCACTAATTAGGTAATTTAATTTTTTTAGAGCTGTCAAGACCAAATTACTAAAACCTTTATCAGAAGCACTTATACACAATTACATGCCAACAAAACTGATTTAAAAAAAAAAAAGAATATATCCAGAACAAAGAGAATCTAAACACTCTGATATCGGCAAGAGAAATTGAGTTAGTCATTATGAACTCTCCCCAAATTCCCTGAAATCAGAGAGATTTATAGGTGAATATTAGACATTTAAAAACAATCAACCCCTTTGCTATATAAATTGCTCATAAAATTAGAGAAATTACTTTTCTAAGAGAAATGTGATCTTGACATCCACAACAGGGAAAGGTTAAAGTAGGGAATGAAAGCATAGATCAGTATCATCAAGAGATTTTTTGATTTGAATTTGTGATTTCATCAATGCAGGAAACTCCCTATATGGAAACATCTTCCAACGGTATAAATTGCCAACTTGTCTATAAATTATGAGCTCAGAGAGTTTCCAGGGAGCCAAGAGGTTAAATAACTCACCCAGAATAACACAGCTAGAATGTTTCAGAGCCAACATTTAAACTTTGCTATTCCTGATTGCAAAACTGTCTGTCTATATTACTCTGTCTCTCATCACTAATGAATATTAATGCAAAAAATAATTAAATGAAACAATAGAAAAGTGGCTATATTATTCAATAAATTTAATAATATTCAAATTCAATAAATATATTCAAATATATTTGAATAAATTAAATTCAAATATATACAAACATATTATACTTGAATATAAATTCATTCTTTCATTTATTTATGGATATGGACCAGGAATGCATGAATGGTTTAGTATTAAAAAAAATTACTGGAGGCCTAGACCTATAATTTCATCCATAGAGAAAAGTTCCAGTATGGGAGCTTCCTCTTTGGAGAACTTGACTATAGCTTATAGTTATATAGAGGTGCCTGAGCACTGAATAGCTAAGTTACTTGTGCATGGTCACAGAGCTAGTTTGGGCCAGGAAGGGAATTTGAACCCAGGTCTTCCTGACTCCACGGTTAGCCTTCCATTCAATATGCTATATCACTTCTCAGAAAGATCACATTTTATGGGAAATCTATAAAAATAATGTTATTTTAATTACAAAAATAAATTTCATCACAAATTGATTTTATCAATAGACAGAGAAAAAGCCTTAGATAAAATGCACCATTCATTCGTGTAAAATACTAAAAATCACAGGAGTAAAAGTACTTTTATTTAATATGATGAAAAGCATCTATCTAAAACCAAGATGCAACATTATTTGTAATGGGAAAAAAATGCTACCTGTACCAATAAGATATGAAAATAAATTGAGAGAATGAACATAGGCAAAGAGAAGGCTAATTATCTTATCTGAAGATTATAAGATATTTAAGCAAATGCTTAAACAACTTCGGAAACTAAAAGAAAATACTTAACAAAAGTAATAATTTCAGTAAAATAACAAACTACAAGAGAAACCTACAAAAAATTATCACATTGTCTACATTTTACTAAGAAAACTTGGGAGGAAGAAATAGAAGAGAAATGACCCTCAAAATAACCTTGAAATGCACAAAATAGTTGGTGATTGAGCATTTAAGACACAGTATTTGTGTAAGTAAAACTACAAAATATTCTTTACAGAAATAAAGGAAGAATTGAAGAATTGGGGAGAAGCATTCAATGTTCACGAACAGGCCACACTAAGATTTTTAAAAATTATGATATTACCTAAATTAGTTGAGAGGTTTCGTTCTATGCCAATCAAACTACCAAGGGGTTGCTTTGTAGAAGTAGAAAAAAAATGATAAATAAATAAATCAGCTGGAGGAACAAAAGAGAAATTCTCTGCAGAAGTAATAAAAAAGATAGGAATGAAAGCTATCTTGGAGCTCCAGATCTCAAACTGTATTGTAAAATAATAATCAAGAAAATTGCTTGGTACAGGTTACAGAATAGAAAAGTAGGACAGATTAAGTAAGCCAGACCCAGATGCAATCAAGCACAGCAGCCCAATGTTTAAGAAAAACCAAGAGCAGAAACCACTGGAATAACAAATATATTTGACAAAAACTGTAGGGAAAATTAGACAACAGTTTGGCAGAAATTAGAGTTAGGAGAGCATCTTAAAACTCCAGTAAATTTCAAATGGAAACATCATCTAAATATAAAAATCCTCATCAGAGAGAAAGAGAGAGAGAGACTGACACAGAGACAGACAGAGGGACAAAGACAGAGAAAGACACAGAGAGAGACTGAGAGGGAAACTGAGACAGACAGACAAAGAGACAGAGAGAGAGAGAAGGACAGAAAGAGACAGATAGACACACACAGAGAGACAGAGAGAGTAAAATGAAGTGCCTTTGCTATCTTTGGCTAGCAGAAGAATTCTTAACCAAAGGACAAAGGCAGTAAAAGATGAGAAGAAATACCAAGAATAAAAAATTTTAAAGCTTTCACGTAAACAAAATCAATTTAACTAAGATAAAAAGAGCAGCAGGTGGGGGTGGGAAATCTTTGTATTAAATGCTCATAAAAACTAAGATCTAAGATATATAGGATTTGACCAAATGAAAAATTAGACCAAGTGCCATTCCTCAATAGGTAGGTGGTCAAAGGATATGAACAAATTGTTTTCAGGAGAGGAAATACAAATGATCAACAATCATTTTAAAAGCTTTCAATCACTAACAACAAATGCAATGTAAATTAAAACAACTCTGAGGTTTCACCTGACACCTCCCAAATTGGTGCAATAAAAACAGGAAATTATCAATGCTTGAGGGGCTCTGGCTGAGAAGACAAGCACATTAAAGAACTGTTGGTTGAACTGGGAATCAAGCCTACCCTCCTGGAAAAGAATTTGGCATTGTGCAAGAAAAGTCATAGAACTGTTATATCCTTTGACCCAGAAATTCAACTACTGGTCACATGCCCCTAGGGTTGGTAAATGACAGAAAGTAAGATCTCCTATATAACAACATATTCGTGGCACATTCTTTGTTGTAGCAAAAACCTAAGGGGGAAAAAGTGAATGTTTCACCTCAAACTCATCCAATTAGACAAGAGGATAAAAAAGTGAAAATACTCCATTGTTAAAGGGATTCCTGTGCTTACCACACAATAGGTGCTTAATAAATGTTTATTGACAGATTCCACATAGTCGGTCTTGTTAACATACTGCTGGTAGAGCTTTCATCCTTCAAAAGATAGAGCAACTAACTAGAAGAAATTCTCTTTCAAGAGAGACAACATGGTAGAATGTTTAAGGCACAGTACTTGGAGTCAGTAAGATTTGGGTTCATATCCCATCTCAGAAACTTACTAATTGTATGACCATGGACAACTCATGTAGCCTCTCTGTGCCCTGGTTTCTAATTCTTGTAAAATAAGGGGATTGAACTCAATGGAAGACCTAACTAGGTCTAATAGATTTAAATCTATGATCTGATAAATAAAGAGATAATAGCCCCTCTGCCTTCTGGGTGCCACTTTTTGGGAAGGTATTATACAAATTGAGATGGTAAAGGGCCTTAAGTCTGTCATTTGAGGATAGCTTGAAGAAAGTGGAGCTGATTAGCCTGGAAAAGAGAAGCTTTCAGTGGGACGTGTTACCTTTGTTCAAGTAGTGGAAGGGCTATTACAAGGAGGAGGGATCTAACTTGTCCTATTTGGCCCCAGAGAGCAGAAATAAGAGCAATGGGCAGACGTTGTAAGGAGGTAAATTGAGGTTTAGGGTCAGGAAAAACTTCTTAATAATCAGAGTTGTCCAAAAATGGAATATATTCTTCTGGGAGGTGGTGAGATTCCCCCTCCTTGAAAGTCTCCAAGAAAAGTGCTGACCACTCATCAAGTATGTTATAGTGGAAGTTCCTTTGTGAGATTAGGTTGGACTAGATGGCTGCCAGCGGCCCAACTCCAAAATTCTATGATTCTTTAAGCTATGGCTTGATCCAACACATCTGGAAAGACATTTGTAGTTATGTGGGAAAAGTCATTAAACTGTTCAAACCCTTTGACTCAGCAACCCAACTCTTGAGTGTGTACCTTGCCTGAGTCAGTCGGTCAATCAACAAACATTTATTAACTGTTTACTATGTGCTGCAAACAGCACTAAATGCTGGGGATAACAATATAAGAAAAATAAATAGTCCCTGCCCTCAAGGAACTCACTTTCTAATGGAGGAAAACAACACGCGAAAGCAGAGATGAAAAGGAAGAAGGGGATGACAAGTGGAGGAATGTTTAGGGTGAGAATGCAGATGAGGCTGCTGCTGAAGTCCAGAAATCATAAGCAGAAGCCAAAGACAAAAGCAACGGTCTTATCTACACTTTTTGTGATAGCAAAAAAAAAAAAAATGGAAACAGTTTTGTTCCCAGCAAGTGTGGAATGGTTGAACAAAGTAAGGTGTATGGATATAATGGAATGTTATTGTGCACAAGAAATGACAAGTAATGAAGAATTTAGAGAGAGATGGAAAGATTTGTATAAATTTATTCAGAATGAATTCAACAGAAGTAAGAGAACAATATAATTAATGTTGTTGAGTCATTTCAGTCATGTCTGACTCTCCTTGACCCCATTTTGGGTTTTCTTGGCAAAAATACTTGAGTGCTTTGCCATTTCCTTCTCCAGATCATTTTACGAATGAAGACACTGAGGCAAACAGGTTTAAGCAACTTGCCCAGAGACACACAGCTAGTCTCTGAAGCTGAATTTGAACTCAGGTCCTCCTGAGTCCAGGGCCTGGGCTCTATCTACTGTGCCACCTATGTGCCCTAGGAGAACAATATATACAATGGCTATCATAATATAAATGAAAATGAAACACAAATATTACTAAATCTGGGATAAATATCATAAGTGTTGAATCCACAATTCAGCTGACTACAAATGCCTAATGTGGCAGACACCAATATGCCCATTTGCTCTAGTGGTCTGTTTTGCTTTATCATTTTTCCTTGTTACATGATAGGGATTAGAACCAGGGAGAAAGGAGCATGTAAAAAAATTGTGATTTTGAAAAAAACCATAGAGATATTAATAGACATTTTTAAAAGAAACAAAGTGAGAGACAATTGATTGGAGCAAAGCTGAGTAAGTTGTGAGATGGGAATGCAACAGAATATTATCATGCGATAAAAAAACAAATATGAGAAATTCAGAGAAACATGGGAAAGCTTGTATGGATTGACTCATGGAAGTAGAACCTAGAGAATAATATTAACAACATTAAAAGGCAAGGTAGTTTAATGGAAATCTTAGTTCCAGAAAACTGAGAATGAAATGTATATTCTTCTTCTCAGAGAGGTGGTAGACTACAGACACAGAATGTTGCATATGCTATCAAACATTTTATCTATTTTCTCAGACAGTTTTGCTTCACTGGGTTTTTTGTTTGTTCGTTTACAGAGGAGGATTTAATGGGTGGGACAACTACACTGAGAAATAATTGTGAGGTTAAAAGAAATAAACAAAAATTCCCAAAGCCATCAATGTTTTCAATCTGAAAAAATAAAGAATTTTTCTTCTTAAAGACTAAGCAGGTGAGGATGTAGCAGAAGTATTTTGTTCAGAATTCTTTCTCCAAAGTTTCCCTATATTTATAGTTAACAGAAATAAGCAAGTGACACCAGGAGACCAAGAGTGCCTAGCTTGGCCCTTCTAGACCCAGTGGGAATGGTGATTCCCTTTGAATCTGAATTGCTCTTGTTCCATCAGCAAGGGAGAGTTCAGCATCCATTCAGGAGGGTGGCATTGAGCTCTATTTGTTTTCAATGGTTCATTTATTTCAGTGAGGGGTTGGAGTTTTTAAGGGGTTTTCTTTTTTTACAAGTTCTTTTTTAAGGGTCATAAAGAGCTTTAAGATGCCACGCATGAAAAGCTCTGGATAAATGCAGCTTGTACTGGATTGTAAAATACTGTATTGTAGGGAGCTCAGTTCCTCAGATGAGACTGGAATTGGTAATTTCCTTGACCAATGGCTGAGTGGAATGCCAACACACTGCAAACTGGAAACAGCAACGGTCCCCCCAACCCCCCTGCAAGGGACCTGTGCGGCCTGCAGTTTTAAACGAGGGCCCTGGGAATGATTGTGCAGAGGCAGACCAGACATCTTTATGAGAAATTACATGTTTGATCCTGATTGAATTTTCCTGACTTTTGCATTAAGGTGAAATTACATCATTTTTATGGAGAAACAACTCCCTCCCACCCCTATAAAGTGGCACTTTGGGGGCGAGGGCCACTGTTTTCCTGGCTGGCTGTGCCAGTAAATCACATAAAGTACTTTTCCCTGAGAGCAAGGGCTCTGAATTCTCTGGATACCCTCCTCCCCTACCCCAGGCTGTGTGTGACCCTCCACATACGTAAGAACTCAGAATAAGAGCTCACATTTATATGGTTCTCACCAGCTTAAGAAGCCCTTTCCTCAAAGCAGCCCTAGAGCTAACCGGTACGAGCATTATTATTCCCAGTTTACAGATTAGGAAACAGATTTAATGAAGTTAAGTAATGTGCCCAAGGTTACACAGGGAGCTGGGAACAATTTGAATTGAGGGTATCCAACTCCAAATCCTACACTTGTTGGTCATCCTTCATACTTGAAGAGGACCAATGGCACCATGATGTTGGGGTTAAGTCCAATATGAGCTCAGGAGGCCCTACCACAGGTCGGGCACAAATGGTCCCTTTGAACATTTGAGATGAAGATGTCTCTAGATTTGGCATCTCATGTTTCTTTTGTGCTACTGCAATTCCGCTTTGCTCTTGGAGCACAGCACCTTCTCTAATGTGGGGATGCCTTGCTGGGTGGTCCTGTGCCAGCATCAATCATGTCTCACAATTGCTATACTACATTGCTTTGGGATTGAGTGAATGCTTTTGTCTTCAGTCTATCAGTTCACCTAGGACAGGGGTGGAGAACCTGCAACCTCGAGGCCACATGTGGCCCTTTAGGTCCTCAAGTATGGCCCTCTGACTGAATCCAAATCCCCTTAATAAAAGGATTTGTTCTGTGAAGTTCGAACTTAGTTAAAAGGCTGAACCCAAGGACTTAGAAGGCCACATGTGGACCTCAAGGCTGCAGGTTCCCCACCCCTGATGTAGGATATCTCTCTTGTCACTGTATGACCCTCTCTAGCTTTTTTTCATGCAGGGTCCCTCTAAACATATTAGACTAGTCAGTCAACAAGCATTTATTAAGCATTGTAAGGTTAATGGGGAATATGATCTTCCCCGCCCATCAATAGGCCTCATGTGGAGCCCGTCAAGGGAAGCTTGCTTGTTTGTAAGAAGGCTTACTCATCTTTCGTTAATTTCTAATTAGGCACTGAAACTATTAGCTGAAAAAAGTATATATTCTGAGAGGTGAGCTTTTGCTTTGGGGGCTTGCTTATGAGAAAGATGTTGTGATTCCCTGGTTGAATGGTCGTATGTTCAGAGCTCTCCAACTCCTCAAAGGTAAAGGGTCTCTCAATTCTGTGGTGGATGTAAAGTGATGTGTGTGTGTGTGTGTATGTATGTGTGTGTATGTATATGTGCATATATGTGTGTGAGTGTATATATATATATAATACATATATAGATAGATAGATAGATAGATAGATAGATAGATAGATAGATAGATAGCTGTTTTCCTTTGATTCAGGCAATAGAACCCTGTCTGTTCATCTTTATTTCTCTTCTCTGTATTTTTTCTGTTTAATTAAAGAATAATGTTGACCCCTGAAACAGCTATCTTTCTTTAGTAAAGCAGATAAAAGAAGCTGCACTAGTAGCCATCCTGGGTATGCCAGTGTGGTTGCCGTTACAAGCACTAACTATATAGAGTTCTAGCCCTACAGTCAGGAGGACCTGAGTTCCAATCTTCCCTCAGACACTAGCTGTATGAGCCCGGGCAAGCCACTTAACCCTGGTTGCCTCGGTTTCCTCATCTGTAAAATGAACTGGGGAAGGAAATGGCAAACTACTCCAAGATTCTTGCCAGGAAAACCCAAAATGGGGTCACAAAGAGTCAGGCAGGACTGAAAAATGGCTGAATAATAACAAAAATGTGTCAGTTAAGCTCTGGGGATACCAAGAAGGGCAAAACCACTTTCTTTAATCTCAAAAACTTCAAATTTGAATAAGGGTGAGGTAGGCGGGGGGGATAGGCCAAAAATTTTCCATATGAAATACATAAAGTGAAAACAGAAGTCACAAGGCTGTGGGTAGGAGACCAGAAGAGGTCTCCTTCCGAAGGTGTTATGTGAGCTGAGTTTTAAAGGAATCTAGGTAATGAAAGCATCAGAGATGAGAAGGAAGAGCTCTCCAGATATGGACGACAGTGAGTAAAAAGGCCAAATGGAATGTCTTTTGGGAGGGACTGCCAGAAGGCCAGTATCACAGAACCATAGAGAATTTGGAGGGAAGTAAAGTGTAAGAAAACTCAAAAGGTATGAAGTTGTGAAGGGCTTTAAACGTCAAACAGAGGAATGTATATTTGATCCCAGAGATAAGAGACAGATACTCGAGTTTATTGAGTGACACGGTCAAACTTGACCTTTAGGAAAATCACTTTGGCAGCTAACTGGGGAGAATGAATTGGAATGGGGTGACACTTGAGCCTGGGAGACCAATTAGGAACTGGTGGAGTATTCCAGGCATGAAGCCATGTGATCCTGAACGAGCATGGCAGCTATGTGAATAGAGAGAGTCAGAAAGGTAGGGCTTCTCCCTATCCTCTGTATGTACACATTCCTTCTTTGTTGTCCCATTTCCCTTGTGATCATATTGTTTCCCCTACCCTGAATTCCTCCCTTCTGCCTACCCTAAATCCTACCCATCCTCAAAGACCGATGCCTCTTTCAATGTCCTCTACTAGACTTTTTTCTAATTATCTCCCTCTCCCTTCTGCTGGACTTCAATTCAGCACACACTTTAGAATTTACTTTTCTCCCCTCAGTTTCTCTTTTGTGAATTTTGATAACACCAAATAAATTGTAAGTACCTTGGAATCAGGGAATTCCTCTTCTACTTAGTTTGTACCCTTCATATACTCTCAGATACTTACTAGCTGTGTGACCCCAGAAAAGTCACTTAACCTTGTTTGCCTCACTTTCTCTATCTGTAAAATCAGCTGGAGAAGGAAATGGCAAGTCACTCCAGTATCTTTGTCAAGAAAACCTTAAATGGGGTCACAAAGAGTCAGACACGACTGAAAAATGACTGAACAATAACAAAGATCAAAGTATCTATCATCATGCTGAGCCCTTGTTAAGGTTCGATAAATACATGGTTCATTCATTCAGCAAAAATTCATTCAACAAATTCATTCAATAGCAACCACTTATTCAACAAATTTTTCATTCATTCATTCATTTAACTAATACTTGTCAATTTACAGGCATATCTGGGCAATCCAGATCAATCTAGGTATGTAAGGTTGTACAGTAGTTTGTTTACAAACTTCTTATACCCTGGATGGGGCTGGGGGTGGTGATGGTGTCTAGAGTTTATTTACGACCTTCTTATGCCCTGGTTGGGGTGGGGGTGGTGATGGTGTCTAGTTTGCCTTCCCTGGAACCATTGCTCCACAAGGACAGCAAAAGCAAGTGAAAGACACACTTGGATTAATTCTTTTTCAAAACCATTCCCAAGCCCTCTCTTTAGTCAATAGTCTGTTATAGCTTTCCACTAGCACCATCAGGGACTCAAATTTAAATTCTGGGCCCCCAAGAAAAAGCTTCAAGAGGATTTCCTTGCTCTCCAGTTAATGGAAGATCAGCCCTTCTCTGAGGAGAGGGGACCTCCTCTTATGCAGCTGACCTATAGCTCGGCAAATTCAAGGGCTTCTAGGGCAGTTCAGGCCCACAGCTACCACATTTCCTTCCTGCTCACGCTGGCTCCTTGGATACTTTGGGAGTTTCTTGGCTTGAGACTTTTCAGTGCTTTTTTTCTATGGACAAAAATAAGGATTTTTTAATTCCTTGATTTTAGAAAGAGCAAAAGGGTTCATATTAAGAAAATGTTATTACTGCTTGGGTCATTGTTATTGAAGTCCATTGTGACATTTTGCACTTGCTTGGAAAAGCTCTTTTTACTCGCCCCGCCCCCCTTCCTCAACCCTCAGCCTCCCCTCACTTGTGCTGGCCTTTTGTATGATTCCTTTGGCTTTTCCAATTCTCAGATGGGCCCACATTTTAAATAACATTCCTTCTTGAATTTATGCATTCATTTCCTCAGCTTCTGTGCTTGGTTGGTTTCCAGCTCCCATCCTTTTTTTGACTAATGCTTTTTGCTCCCCCTTTCTTTGTTGACATGCCAATATCCTGCCCCTTCCTCCCTTCACCCTTCATTCCCCCGGGCCTGGCTGATACACACTCCTTGTATGAGTGGGGAAACAAGCTGCTATTTGGGCATATAATACATCTTCATAAACCCAGGGGGAGACTTGCAACAGCCCTCTCTACCGACAATGTGTTTTTAATAGGCAATACACAAAGCCACTTCTCTCTACAGGTTGTATGATTTGACTCAACCCCAAAATATCTTCCTCACTGACTTGTGCCTGCAATTTTACCATTACAGTTTCTTTTCTTTATGCTGAGGGTGTCGTCTGTTATTTTGTCGTTCAGTTGTTTTTCAATCACTTCAGACTCCTGATGATCCCATCTGGGGTTTTCTTGGCGAAGATACTGGAGTAGTTTGCCATTTTCTTGTTCAGCTCCTTTTACAGATGAGGAAACTGAGGCAACCAGAGTTAAGTGACTTGCCCAAGGTCAGACAGCTAGTAAGTGTTTAAGGTCAAATTGGAGCTCAGGAAGATGAATCTATGTATTTTCATTTTTCATCTACTTTTTTTCCAATGCAGATGGCTAGGCCAATTTCATTCTAATTGGTATTCCACTGAGGAGGTTTTATAGTATAAAGCCTGACTCAATGAGTCCAAAAGTATCTGGGAATGGAGCATTTGAACAATCTCATCATCAACAAGGAATATTTTTTTCTTTTGTTTGAACTTTTTGGAGGACTTTTTTATGACACTAGGGAGCACCACAGGTGAATGCTTATCTCCTCAGCTAATCCAGGGCTTAGCACTACGCCTGGCCCCTAAGAGACACTAATAAATGGTTATTGATTGATTAACACTTCACTTAATATCAGTACTCAACAGATCTTGAACCAAGTTATCTGCATAACACCTTTCACTGATAGCTCCCATTTAACATAGAACCATTGCAGGAAGGGGTAATTCATTAAGCTGTCAGCTATTAAAACACTACCAAAAATTATTTCATGGAATTCCTTCCAAAGAACAGCTATGGAGCTGAAAGAGCTGAGAGCAAATCTGATACAAGAAGGCGAGAGGAGTAGCTCCTCAGCACTGGACATCGCTATGGAATGGGACGCCGCAGTGGGGAACTCTGAGCATGTGGGGAGGGGAGAAGGCAACACAGTGAGGGGAAAGAGAGAGAGGAAAAGGTAGTAGGAAGATGCACAACTGCCCATGTCACAATTTTCCTAGGAATAACATGTGAAGTATAGGAAAAAAAAAGTCCTACCTAAGATGGGGAGGAGAGTGCTAAATGCCATAGGTTACCCTATTAGATAAATTTCTATTCTAGGCACTACTCTTCTGGGGAATAGTTCTAGTGGAGAGGAGAATATTTGTGGAAAGAAAATAGAGAGACTCAGAGGAGTCTGTCTTCTCTTCATAACCTGGAAGAAACGTAAGTCAGTGGTGAATTTTTTAGTTCCTACATTTCTGTAGGCAGCCATTTTTCTCAGAGGGTACACTTTTATAGAATTGATTCATATTTTTGGAAATGTAGTCCAAACTCTCCATTTTACTTGTGTATGCACACATACATATATACATATATATATACATACATATACACACATATGTATACATGTGTGTATATGTATATGTATGCGTATGTGTATACATATATAAGTCTCTGGATATGATAAAGAGCTAAAGGGATAACATGAGGGAAAATGGGAATTCAATATGCACAGAAAAATCCTTACTTCAATTGACTCCTTCTGCCACAGAGGCAACAGGAAGTGAGACATAGTCATATGAGAGGGCTAAGTTCTTGGACAAAGTCATCACACAATATATAAATCAAAATCTATGTTAGGGAAAAATCTGGCATATGGCAAAATGCAAAGGCTTTAAATGAGCAAAGAGAAAAAATATGACAGAGACAATTAGACAAGTTGAAGTTTGGTCTTAATTAAAAGCACAGTTAGCCTTCAATTTGAGTGATTACATAGAAAAAGGTGGCAGTGAAGTGTTTGACCTGAGCAGTAACATTTTTTTAAAATGTGGAAAAGTGTGGTCTTTTATGCAAAATGGAGCTCAAGAGCGTCTACCCAGGGAGCCTCTTGGCCACTGGAACTACTGATGTTAGAGGTTTGTTGGAGCCATAACTAGGGTGGGGTATTCATAACTTTGTCCCAGGACATTGAAATTATAGGGTATTAATAGCACTTGTAATTCTTCACCAGAAACCACTGAACTTAGCATCTAGTTAGCATGAATAATTAATTAAAGTAGGAAGTTGTTCACTTGTGTCCTTCCTTGCCTTGATCTCATCATGCTCCCCCACTATCCCCAACTGTGGCCTCTTAGTCTTCCTAGTCCGAGAGTTCTCCCACCAATATTCCCCAACCACGTATTGAAGGTATGGTTTATGCTACTTGTCCTTGTATTGAGCCCACAAATTTCCGAGTGTGGCTCTGCTTTCACCTACTCTGCTCCCCTTGTAATTTCTACTGCCTTTTCTAGCTCCGGAGATCCTGCTACCAGAGCAAGAGGAGGGAGGGATTCATCACTCCCAACTCTTTCATTAGAAGAGCTTTTATAACCTAGTAACCAAAGGACCATTTATAATATTGTTCCTTTGGGGAAATACCTTTAGAGCTCATTGAGTAATAAATGGAACTGCAAGGAGCCTTAGAAATTAGCCAAACCAACCCCCTCCTTTTACATGTGAGGAAACTAGACTGTCAAAGAAATGAAGAGACTTACCTGGGTCAAATAGAATTAGTTAATGGCAAAACTGGGATTCAGCTCCAGGTCCCTTGACTACTAGTCCAGTATTCCTTGCACTATTCCATTTCCAAAACAACAAATTTTCAAAAGAACATAATCTATTTTCACACTAGTCACTGACAACAGTTCTATTTTTTAATCTTCAGATACATTTTTTCGTTTTTGTTCACAGAGGATTTTATAATTTGATCTCTAGCTTCTATGGATTCTACTTTCTGCTTCTGTGGGAGGGTGTGAGAGAAGGAGGGAGAGAAGAGAAAAAAGCCTGAGATGAAAAAGGCAGGATTAGGAAATCACATGGGTGACTAGGAGGTTTTGCGTCTAAGGACGTAGGTTAGACGTTGTATTTGAGGAGGAAACATTTGGCAATATTGGGGAGAAACTGAAGGAAAATGATTTCCAGCCCCAGATATTGGTCCAGATTCTATTTCTTAATTGAAAAAGAAGCATAACCAAAGGTCATTAAGGAGGATATAAAAACATTAAAGAGAATCAAGGAGTATTATAGAATAGAACCTGAAATGAAGACTCAAGAAGGAAAAGGAAAAGGTAATCAGTAAGGCAAGATAAATTGGACAATTAGAGGCTACATCAAATGAATAGAATGTATTGGTGGCTGGGGAAAATTGGTAAGAGACATGGGAGACTGGCATAAGGCTGAAGGAGAGGTGGGTGTGAGTAGGGAGCTGTTGAAACTGTGGAAAGTTGAGAGAGGTTGTCAAACTATTAAGAGGTGATAATAGGCTGTAAAAGTTTTAACCAAGTGGTTAGGGTTAAGGTGTAAACACCTGCAAATAGTTTAAAAAAAAAGATTGAAAGTCTACACCAGTATGGTGAGTAGGGAAAACTGTACAATGACTTACATTGAGTGTGCAATGTTTCTATTTCTGCCATAGTCAAGGAATACAGACTACATCACAAATGCAGGCTGATCTCCCTTCTGAAGGAGGTGAAGGGGCTCTCCATACTCCATGTTGTCAGGGAGAATGAAGGGTTCCAAGAAAAAACACAAATAAGGGTTCAAAGTAGGAAAAAAGATCTATGGCAGAAGCAGGGAAACATGGCCCTTGTCGGAATGTAGGAGGAAGGAAGAGTGTTACATGGAAGAGAAAGGGAAGAAAAAAGTCAGCTCTATAATAAGAGTTTAAAGACAGATTTGAGATTCTTCCTGAAGAAAAGGGACCTTGTGCTCTGACCTTGTGCACGTCCTCCAAAGAATTATATAGCAGCTGCCAAGGGAGAGGTCATCCAGCACTGGCCAAAAGGAAGAAGTAAAAAGGATAATTTCTTGGTCATTCACGATTAATGAGATCTCAGTATTAATTAATTAATTTGTTGACATGATAACAATTCCCAGGGCATAGCCAAGACATAACAGAGAATATCTGAAATTTTATGTAAACAGATTGCAACTATTCCTTTCTTGTTCTTCACAAACAACACAGGAGCCAAAAAAAGTAATTCATTCAGCCAGTCAATGAGCATTTATTAAATTCCTACTATGTACCAGGTAGTGTGCTAAGCACTGGGTGGGGGTGGGTGGGAACAAATATTTGTTGTTGTTCACCATTTCGTGTTCTACTGTTCATGACCCCATTTGGGGTTTCCTTGGTAAAGATACTAGAGTGGTTTCCCATTTCCTTCTCCGCCTCATTTTACAGATGAGGAAATTGGAACAAACAGGATTAAGTGACTTGCCCAGGGTCACACAGCTAGTATCTGAGGCTGAATTTGAACTCAGCTCTTCTGGCTCCAGGCCCAGCACTCTTCTCATGTCACCAGAAGCAAAAACAGTCTCTGCTGTCAAGGAATTCACAGTCTAATGGGAGAGAACATGAAAAACTACTGTCTACAAGTAAGATATATACAGAATAAATTTCCCACAGTTATGAAGTCTTAGGCAAGAAACCAAAGAACGTAGGAATTACAAGTTGTGTATTCCTCACTGTTGTCAATTGAAGGTAAATAATGCAGACTAGAACATTTTATTTGGAAAATAAACAGCTGGCTAAGAATGTGATGTTTGAGAACGGCATTTGGATTTTTGAACCAAGGTTTACAATATAAGGCTGACTGATTGCTGGCCAAATATGGAGTATACCTAACAAAAGCTGGAAGAATGTATTTGCCAGGTGTCTTACTAATGAAATTAAAAGGACTAGAAAGAATGAGGGAGATGGGAGAGGACTGCCTATGTATATCCCCCAAAGATACAACAAAGAGTAACTTCAAAAGAGAAGGAAGAATAGGAGTTGATATGTCTGGAAGTTCCCAGGAGAAAACTATATAAGAAAGGAGCTAGTAGTAAAACATATGGTCTTCATATGGGAGTGAAGAAAATTTAATTAACAAAGATGAGGGCACAAAAAAAGAAAATCCAACCTTATGTTATAAGTACCACTGAAACTTAGAAAGATGAAACTCATACCTGGACTCTGTCTCTGAATGGGTCTATCTTATTCTAAAGAAACATGATAGGTTAAAAAAGGTGGGGTCAGTTGGAGTAGCATTGTGTATTAAGATATACTGTTATGAGAAAATCCAGGAACCAGAGCAGTAAATCATGATGGAGAATATCTGGATGAAAGTCAATAGAAGGAGAAGCCAAAGTTATTTGGTTGTTGGAGTAGTCTACAGACCACCTTGACAGAGAGAAGGAATAGATGAGGAGCTTAAGAAATAGATAACAAGCTTAGCACTAAGGTATAATATAGTACTGGTGGGGGAACCTCATTTTATCCTGATATCTGCTAGAACTCCTTCATTTCAAAAGTAGAGCAGTTAATAGCATCTTTACTTGCTTTATTATAAACTTCATCCTTGAAAGAATGGAGGACGCAATAAAGGAAAATTCTATTCAAGATCTAATTCTCGCTACCAGGAACAAACTGATTGCTGGGGTTGAATTAACAAGAACCTTGTAGGTAAGTGACCACTGCCTCTTTGATGGATGAGATTGTGAAAATATGGTAGTGTGCCAGGAAACTGACAATCCTAGATCTCCCACAAAAAAAACTCCTTCTGGGCTTAGAAATATACCACTTAGAAAAGTAATGAAAATAATCACTGCTGGATTTCCCAACCCAATCAAGAATCCACAGAGGTACACCTGGGGTTCTGTTGAGATCCTGGGATAGACACGCGGGGTAAGACAAAGGCAGATCACAGGGGGCAAAACTCAGGCAGCCGCTGGATTCTTCTGGTTGATCCAGAATTCCCTGCCTTAACTCCATACCGAGCAATGCCTGAGTCTACCCTGAGCCAGCCCCAAAACTCATGCTTGCAGAAGCCCATCAGAAAGTATACCTTCAGGAGTATTCGGTCTGTCCAAGACATGTCCAGCTATGGGAGAAAGACCCTAGTCAAAATGCATCCTGAACAGTCTCTGAAGTTTCTTGTGGCAGGAGCCTAGTACAATAGTAGTCCTTCAGTCCAGCAGCAGGGTAAAAGGACCCTCAGCAGAACTTATAGCTGAGGAAAGTTCCAGAGTCCCATGACAAGAAAGAGTTTCTAGCCAGAGCACTGGAGCAGCCACCGAGATCCTTGAAGGAAGGACCTAGTCTGGCCAACTCTACTCAGGACCACACAGGCCTGCCCATACCATCCACTTTTGTAATCTGTCATAACATTCCCTCCAATCTAGATATTGAGGTATATGAGATGAGCAAATGAAGGAAAATGCTGAATACCATGAGGAAATATTTTGGTTTGAGAGATGCAAAGGAGGCAAATAGCTGAAAAACATAATTACTCCACAAAAAGTCCAAGGAAAGCCTCAGAATAAAAAAAAATCCTGGTCACAGGGATTTCAAAAGAGCCTAGAAGAAATGAAACAAGAGATACAGAATGGAAAAACTAGAGAGAAAAGAATGGCAAGGAAAATGGACACCTCAAAATATATGGCAGAAAACCTCACTCAAGATTGCGTCTAGAAAGCAGGGACTAGCGTGAGCACCCCGCCAAGTCCCTCCAAAAACCTATAAAAATGGCTTTGAACCAATTCTAGAACTGCAGAACCCACAGGGTAGCAGAGGGAAGCAGGGCTCTAGCCCAGGACAGCCTGGATAGTCTCTGGGTAAGGTCTATCCTGCGTGGACATGGGAGCAGAGCGGAGTGGAGTTGAGTGGAGCAGAGCCCAGTGTGGGCGGTGTGGACCAACGAGACCAGGAGCCAGGCGGAGCTGCAGCAGTTACCAGACTTCTCAACCCACAAACACCAAAGACAACAGAGTAGGTTAGTGGGAAAAGCTGCTGGGGACAGGGAGTTTGCAGTTCTGCCACCACTCCAGGGGCAGCGGAGGTGGGGCAGCCACAGAACTACAGCTGCAGTTGCTTCTGGCCCCA
>CM053622.1:325648259-325696792 GCA_028646595.1 Phalanger gymnotis | reverse complement strand
AAATAGATGTTCAAAAACAAAAACAAAAAAGTTTTTGCAGGCAACAAGAAAATAAGATACACAGGCAATGGGGCATAGAAATCTATCTTGCCCTACAAGAAAGGAAGGGAAAAGGGGATGGGAGGGTAGTGGGGTGACAGTAGGGAGAGCAGACTGGGGAACAGGGCAACCAGAATATATGCCATCTTGGAGTGGGGGGGGGGGTAGAAATGGGGAGAAAATTTGTAATTCAAATTCCTGTGAAAATCAATGCTAAAAACTAAATATATTAAATAAAATTTATAAAAAAAAGAAAACCTCACTCAAGAACTGAATGACCTGAAAATTAGAATAAGCCAACAGAAAATGGCCCAAAAAAACAGTGAGAATCATTCAAATAAAACCAAAAGATAGGAAAAAAAGAAGAAAATGTAAGAAGGGTAATAGGGAAAGTACAATTGGCCTAAAAACAGGTCAAGAGATAATCTAAGAATTATTAGACTATCTGAAAACCATGATCAGAAAAAAGTCTATATATTGTATTTCAATATATTATAAATGAAAACTGCACACAATTCTTAAAACAGAGGAAAATGTAAAAAAACAAAACCAAAAACTCTACCAGATACCTCCAGAGAGAAACCCCAAAATAAAAACTGCCTGGAATGTCATAGCAAAAACCCAGAGTTTCCAGGTCAAAGAAAAATACTACGAGCAGCTAAAACAGAGAGTTCAAATACCAAGTAATCACTGTAAGAATTTCATAAGATTTATTATCTGCCTAGCTGCAAAAAGGAAGAGCTTGGAATACAATATTCCGAAAGACAAGAGATAAAAATTTACAATTATAGATTACCTATCTGGCAAAACTAAGTATTACTATGGGGTAGGGGGGCAGGGGGAGATAGACCTTAATGAAGAGAAGGTTTCTAAAGAAATGAAAAGCTTGAAAATGAGAAGACATTTTCAAATGGAAATGCAGGTGCAAAGAGAAATGTAGAAAGATGCTTCCTTTTCATTAGAAGGGAATATATAGAAACAAATTATTTACACATTAATTGGGCAATGCCTGCTTATTATTATATTAATTGGGGGACAAGAAACAAAAGTCTTCTCAGAGCCCTAATGTCTTTAAAGCATAGAGAAAGGTTAAAATTATAGAAAGTCTATGGGTACTTTTGTTCTGTTTTAATCTTAGGAGAAGACAAACATGTGAAGGACAAGAAATTATATTGGGGAATAAAGAAGGCAGAAAGGAGAAAAAAATCACTATTACAGAACAGAGATGCCTTAGATCAAGAATAGATAGATAGTCAAGAAGAAAGGAGTAAGGGAAAACATTTCCGTTCTGGGCCGTTGCAGTCATCCTGACCTATTTCTTGCCACCGGACTCCAATGACTCTGGAGGAGAGAGTGGGGCTGATGATTTTGCACAGCTCTGCCTCACTTAAATTCAATCCACTTGCAAGTCAAGACATAACCTTCTTGATGCCTTTGGTCCTCTTTAAGAATGATGAACAAAAATCTGTGAGTAGTAGTAGCTGCTCCCCAGGGGACCCAACAGGCTGGCTCCAGTTGGGCAATGCTGCTATTTTCTCCTTCTCTTCCCCCTCCTCTTCCTCTATGTGGAGAGTCATACCCTTACAGGTGGGTGCTCTGTCCAAAGGAATATAAATTTTGATTGCTTATACTTCACAAAGTATCTTAGGATTTGGGAGCTAGATTTTTTTCTTCCCTATTTATTTATTCTATCATTGTTTCTTTTTTTTAAAATGGGAACAGTTAACTCTTTTGTCTTATGTACTTTTCATTTATGATTTCTTGAAATATAGCTCTGAAAAACCAGGCTTTAATGAAACCCACTAGGATTCAAATGGAGCTATTTGACTACACCTTTAAATCTAAATCACTCTGGCTCTTACTGATTGGCCAATAATTGGCCCCAGCCCAAGCATCACTTGCTCATTGTATTGCTTTTGATGGCTCAGAGTGAGTATAAATAGCAATTGTTTTTGTTCCATGCCAGAAACTCAGTGTTTTCCCCTCCCTGATTGATTCTTTTGTGAAGTCAAAGTTATTACCTAGATTTTAACTACCGAATGGGTGCTGCCCCCAAATTCATGTTCTTTGCTTCCATGACATTATCCATCTATCTCATCTTCTGTCATCCCCTTCTCCTTTTGCCTTCAATATTTCCCCTACATCAAAGTCTTTTCCAGTGAGTCTTGTCTTCTTGTTATGTGGCCAAAGTAGTTAAACTTCTGCTTCAGAATGAAGAAAACATGTGTCGCTCACCTATGGCCAGTGAGGTAATGAATTTTAAATGAATTTTTAAAACCATACATTTTTGGACATGATCAATGTGGGAATTTATTTTGCTGTACTGTTCAGGGTTTTATTTTGGGGGATTAGTTTTTTATTTGCTCAGTGGGAGAGGGATATGGTGAATAGCAGGGACAGAACAACTTCTTTAAAAATGAGTTTGCAATGGAGAAATTCAGAATATCTGGGCATAGACTGATATGTGACCTTGATTTTAGGAAAACAGATTTTAAAAGGTTCAAAGGAAAGTAGGATCCCATGGATTAAAATGGTATAATTGAGGTCTGACTAGGAGAGATGGGTGATGTCTAAGAATGAAATTATTAAGACGCAAAGAAAAAAAAATTCCAACAAGGCAATATAGTGGCATTTTTCTTCAGAGACTGGCGAGGTAAACCTGAAACCCAGCAACCAACCTAGATTTGAAATGAAATGTACACTCCTTTGCAGAGAGGGTGACGGTAGTAGTGTCCCACAAGTGTGGAACACTGCATATGAGGTCAAATTTTTGCGCTGTATTGATTTATTTTTCTGACTTTTTCCCCATTCTCTCTCTTTTTCTTTTCTTCAAATTTTTTTTGTTTGAATGAGTGGCTTTCTGAAAAGGAGGAGGAGGAGGGATACAGGCAATATCTAGCTGATATAAAAGCAAAAGATATCAATAAAAGAGAAATAAAAGTCCATTTTAAAAAGAAATGTACAAAAGATGGAAATAAGGCCAACTAACAAAGGATAAATTAAAGAATGTGGTATGGTCTTATTTTTTTAAGTGTCAGTTTCTTGGTTGTTTCTTCTCATCAATTAGTACTTTATTTTTTATTGCTGTGAAGCATCTAATATTGGAATTGCTATTGGTGAATAAAGGCTAAGCAATGTAATATTATTATCTTTCTTATCATACTTACGTTTTCATCATCATTATTATTTAGTTAATGTTGAAACTGCACTGCAACTCTCATTTTGGAAGTCTTCTTTCCTAAATAGAAGAAGCTTTTTATTCCAAAAGTTCAAATTTTTTGTTTTGTTTTCTCTTGTTGTAATTTTGTGAAAGTTCCCACCCCTATATTAAGATGACAGTAGCTTTACCTAGCTCCATTGATGATTGGTCCTCCTTGAGTTACTTAGGAGGACCAAGTATCCCAAGTGTCCTCCCCCCAGAAAGCAAGCACCTACCTCTGAAGCAACAGAGGGTCAAAGACTACTAAAAAATAAGGTAAAAATGGTCCATGAGCTTAGACATATGCCACCTGACCCAATTAGCACCCCTAAATATTTAAGAACACTTGGGGATGAGGGACTTACTGATAATGACTGAAGTCAGAAGCACAACTTTTTCACTATTTAAGCAAGAGTAATCTATCTTCAATTTGCATTACTACAGAAGAAATCCTCTGACCTTCAGGAGGAAATGAATGTCCTGGAACATGTAGAAGGTTGGTGTAGAATCAGAAGAAACTTGTAGGCTTAGAGGAGTATATTCTTTAGCTGGTGCATCTTGGTGCAACAGAATTTGCTGAATAAGTTGTCTTGGGATGGAAAATTATTTCCTCCTATGCTTTTGTGGGTTCTCCTGCTCCAGAATTTATTTTAAGGCATTATTTGAAAATGTTTGGAGGGGTTTGGGGAAGAGCTCAGGTGAGTGAAACCCTGCTTTTTCTCCACTATCCTTCCCCTGTCTCCCCCCCGCCCCGCCTCCACTGGTACTTTTTGGGAAACACTGAAGAAGAGGAGCATTCAAATTTCAAGTACCTGCTATCCATCTGAAATCCAGCTGGCCATCATAACTTCTTTTCCTTTAATAAATCTTTCCAGAAAATCCATAAGTTGTGTGTTGGGTTTCAGTGGCACAAGAGTAACTATTAGAACATGACTACTTCTGTAAAGAACAGTAGTCGCTAAATGCTAGAGAATGGGGTGGCTGAGCCTCATCACCTCTCCAACATTCAGAATTAGTCCTGTAAGCCTAGACCTTGGCATTCTGTGCTCAGAATGGGCTGAGATGAGCAAAAGAAGCTGAGGACAACACTCAGTGGTATTTGGGGGATGCATTTTTAGCATCTCGTTGCTTTTGCTTTCTTGGTTTTCTCTTTACCAAGAGAAAAACACAGGAGGAGCAAAGAAGGGATAGGAGTTTTGCTTGGAGTGGGTGGATGGGATCATGATAACTCACAACAGGGAAGGCAAGGGAGATCAATTTTTACCTTGCTTACATTTTCTCTACCAAGGAGAGGATGCTTTGCCATGGAAATGACAGGACAGAAATGTCTAACAGGGAATTGAAACCCAAGTTAAATAAAGGGTTAGTAAAAGAACACCTAGTTAACAGCCGAGAAACATTTATATACTGCTTACCATGTGCCAGCTACTTTATATATAAATATCTCATGATCGATACAACAACCCTATGAGTTAGGTAGTATTATTATCCCCATTTTACAGATAAAGTAACTAAGACAAACAGAGGCTAAGTGACTTGCCCAGGGTCACACAAGCTAGTAAGTGTCTGAGGACAAATTTGAACATATCCTCCTGACTCCAGGCTCAGTGCTCTATCCACTGCACCACCAGTTGACTCAGAAGTTGCTTTTGATGGATTCCAGTCACTGGGCCCAGATGAACTACATCCTCAAATACTGAAAGACATGGCAGATGTGATTACTGACCCACTATCATGATACTAGAAAGGTCATGAAAAACGGGCTAGGTACCACAAGATTGGAGAAGGGCGAATATCTTGAGTTTTCAAAAAGAGAGAAAGATGAAACTAAGAAAGAAAGAAAGGAAAAGAGAGAAACAAAGAAAGACTAGAAAAGAGTGCAAATTATGATTCTGATGGGCTTAGTACTGATAAAGCGCTATATAAATATTAGCTATTATACATACACATTTATATGTATATATATATATGAACACACGTATATACATACATATTTATATATAATGTTATCACTTATAATTCTTGGAAAAATTCTAGAATGGGTCATTAGGGAGATGGCACAGTGGATAAAATACCTGGTATTTTATCTTCCTGAGTTCAAATCCAGGCTCAGATACTTCCCAGCTATGTGACCCTGGACAAGTCACTTAATCTTGTTTGCATCAGTTTTGTCATCTGTAAAATGAGCTAGAGAAGGAAATGGCAAACCATTCTAGTATCTTTGCCAAGAAAACCCCAAATGGTGTCACAAAGAATTGGACATGACTAGAAAATGACTGAATAACAACAAACATCTCAAAAAAGAAAGCAATGATTACAAAGAGCCGGCATGGCTTCATAAAGAACAACAGTTCTTGCAAACTAATCTCAATTCCTTTTTTGGACAGGATCACTAAATTAAAAGATGAGGAGAATGTTGTGGATATAGTTTACCTAGATTTTTTCAAAGATTGTGATAATGTATATCATACACTTCTTATGGAGCAGATGGAGAAAGTAGACTGGATGATAATATAATTAGATGAATTCAGAACTGATTAGTTACCTATATTCAAAGAATAGTGGTGAATGGCGCAATGTCAACACAGGAGAAGGTCTTCAGGCAGTACCCAGGGATCTGTGCTTGGTCTTGTGCTATTGGACATTTTGTCAGTTATTTGGATAAAAGCATAGATGGCACACATTTCATATCTGTGGATGACAAGGAAGGGAGGGGGATGGGAATAGGCATTGATATAGTGCCTAATATGTGCCGGATACTGTACTAAACACTTTCACAAATATTATCTCATTGATCCTCACAACCAGCCTGGGAGACAGAAGCTTTTATGATCTTCACTTTACAGTTGAGGAAACTGAGGTAGACACAGATTAAGTGACTTCCCCAGGGTCACCCAGCTAATAAGTGTCTGATGCTGCATTGGAACTCAAGTCTTCCTGATTCCAGGCCTAGCATTCTAGCCACTGTACCACCAGCCATTTTTAAAGCTAAGACAGAGGCTAACACACTAGACAATAATCAAGGCCCAAAAAAGCTTTTGATGGGCAAGAGTATTGGGCTGAGTCTAATGAGATTAAATTCAATGGAGATAGATTATAGTCTTACACTTGGGGACAAAATAATCAGTTTCACCATACAAGGTATGGAAGGCACGGTTAGACAATAGTTGTTTTCAAAAATATCTGGCGATTTTAGTGGAGCACATACTCAACATGTCAGCAGTGTGATGAGGCAGCCAAAAAGGCTAATGGTATCTTAGGTTGCACTGAGTGACACAACTACCAGGAATAGATCCACTGCCCCCTCCCCTTGTTAGACCTCAGAGTACAGTGCTTGGTTCTGGGCACCATCAATTAAGAAGGACATTAAGAAACTAGAGAGCCTCCAGAGGAGACCAACCAGGATGCGGAAGGGCCTTGATTCTCTGTGTTCTGAGGATCAGGTGAAGGTCAAAGCATTCAAGCTCTGTTCTATCCTAAAGAAGAGAAAACTCAGGGATAACATGATAGATAGCTATGTTTAAACATTTGAAAGGCTGTCATATTGATGAAGGAAAGGACTTTCCCAGATAACAGAATCAGAAGGAATGGGTAGAAGATGAAGAGATATGTTAGAAAAAAAGCCTTCCTAATGATCATTGCTGTCTCAAAGTAGAACAGATGGCATTGAAAGCTGTCTGGTTCCATCCTCATTGGAGATTTTCTAACAAGGGGTGGATCAGCATTTGTCAAGTGTGTTAAAGGGGAGATTCCTTTTGTGTATGGGTTAGAACAAATGGCCATTAAGGTCCTTTCCAACTCAAATTCTATGTCGTTTTCCCATTTTCATTTGACTCATACTACATCCATAATGGGTATTTCCCTCATTTATGCATTTTTTTAAAAGGAATTGATATTTTGGGTGGGAAACAGAGAAATCAAATTAGAGGCCAGGCACATCTTTTATTCTCTGTTTCCTCAGCACTGGAGGTCTCCTCACCTTAGAAAATCCAAGCACTCCGATGGTTTTTTTCGCCCTGGACATCCCTCTGCCAGCTCAGCCTTCTTTTCCCATTGATGAGTTCCTCCTGGAGCTTCCATTTGGTGGAGAGGCCCGGCCTATCCAGCCTTTATTCCCCTTCTAGCTCCTGAGTTTTCCAGACTGAGTCATCTGTTCTCTTTCTCTATATTCTTTCTGCTGTTTTCTTTTCAGCAACTCTTATTTCCTGTGCCTAGTGGGTGAAGATTCCCATTTACCCATAGCCTGGGCACTGTGAACTGAATCAGTGAGAGGGGAAAGACTTCCTTCTGCTTCATCCTTTTAACCCCAGCTCTGGCTCCAAAAAATGGGAGTGGTGTTGTCTGTTTCTATTTTGTCTTGTTTGTCCTCCTCAGTTTCAGGTTCCAGAGGTGGCATTGGTTAAGACTAGTGAGAGAAGAGGTCCTCCTTTCCCATTAAGGAATAGCACTCAGAAATTTAGCTTGAACCTGAAAACCACATCCTCTATATTAACAATAATTAAGGTAGCAGATAGATAAAATTCTATTTTTAATTTTTTATTTAGTATTTTATTTTTCCCCAATTGTATGTAAAAACATTTTTCAACATTTAACAGTTGAGTTCCAAATTCTCTCCCTGCCTCCCTAACCCCTTCATGAAGAAGGCAAACAATTTCATATAGGTTATACTTGTGTAGTCATAAAAAACATTTCCATATTAGTCATGTTTTAAAAGAAAGCATGGATCATAATAAAACTCTCCCCTCTTCCTTCCTTCCTTTCTTCCTTCCTTCATTCTTTCCTTCCTTCTTTCTCTCCTTCCCTTCCTTCCTTCCTTCCTTCTCTCCTTTCCTCCCTCCTTCCTTCCTTCCTTCCTTCCTTCCTTCCTTCTTTCCTTCCTTCCTTCCTTCCTTCCTTCCTTCCTTCCTTCCTTCCTTCCTTCCTTCCTTCCTTTCTTCTTTCCTTCCTTCTTATTTGATACATCAGGCAAAACTCCTAAGTGACCATTAAAATGGTACTTTATAACTACAAATGCCCAATTTCTACATTATGTGTCCCTAGAGCCTGGACCATTTGTTTAATTGACTTCCTTTCTTATGCCCACCCAACCCCATAGAATCAGTGCAGTTCATACAACAAAGTGAATGGGGTTCAGTTACTGGAGAGCTTCAATAGAATCTAAGGTCAATAAGACTCCTGAGAGGGCATCTAGGTTACCTCCCCCCACAACCCCCAGGAAGACTTGTGTACATATTTTCTAGCTGATAAGTTCTCAGCCTTCAATTAAGGAGCTTTCAATTAAGGCATAAAAAGCAGATAAGAAAAATCCACAAACTTCAGAGAGAGGTCAGGACTGGTGCTGACTCTTAAAAGAAAAAAGCAAATAATCCAAGTCTTACTTGGTTCAGATTAACCTTATTTTGTCCTAGAGAAATGAATTACACCATGGGAACATGACTCTATTGAAGAAAGCTAAACTCAGATGATTTATTAAATGACTGCACTGTTCTGCACTTAATTTCCTGCAGATAAATTCCATATAATTCAAAGATTTCTACAACTACAATGTACAGAGCAAACACAATATTAAAATGAGATTGGTAAGAACTATAAGAATATTTTCATAGAAATTAAGGTTTTCTAATATTCCTCCAACTTATTCTTGTTACATTTAAAGACCCCTTAGTATCTTGCAGGCAAAATCTCATTAAGTATCTTTCCCATTAAACCATATGTGTCCATACATCAACAACCTGTGATTTTAAGGGTATCAGGATTCCACCATGCAAATTTCAGTCCCATCCACGACTTAATAGAAAAGTCTAACAGAGCTACCTAAGGCTCCGATAGATTATATCACTTGTCCATGGTTATACAAGTAATAGGTGTCAGAGGCAAGATTTGAGCCCAAGTCTTCCCAACTCCGAGTCCAATACTTGAGTCAGTCAATAAGCACTTGCTTTGGGGCAGGCACTGCGCTAATTACTGGGAATAAAAAGAGAAGCAGAAAGAAAGATATTCCCTCCCCTCAAGGAACTCGAGAAGGCAACACATTCAAGGAAACTTGAGTGGGGGGTGGGGTGGGAAGAGAAGGTACTCGTGAGGAGGTATAGAGGAGAAAGTTCAGAGGATAAGAAGTGGAGTCCAAAGAAGAATGATTGTATAATAGACCTGGGCACTTTTCTCAAAATGGACCTCCTGGGAGAAACTGACCAATAAGAGGAAGGGGCCTCAGGGATGGAGTGGACTTCAAGTGTGAGAAGGCCAGGGAGTGGAATGAACTTCCAAAATGAGGAGGCCACAAGAGCAGAGTAAACTTCCAGGGTGAGAAAAAGCTGCTGTGGCATGACAGAGAAAGTCTGGGAAGTCAGGAGTGGAGCCCAAAAAGAAATGAAAACCACATTGCCACCCTACTACTATGCCATACTCTCTTTTGAGCTGTTCTAATACTGAATATTTACTATCAAAAAATAAAAAAGAGTGGCACCTAGGTGACACGATGGATAGAAGGTTGGATTTGGATTTGACCTCAGATACTTGCTAGCTGTGTGACTCTGGCCAAGTTACTTAACCTCTATCTGCCTCAATTTCCTCTTCTATAAAATGGGAATTATAATAGTACCTACTAGCCCCTCCCCTTCCCTCCCTCTTTTCTTCTTTTCCTTCCTCTTCCCTCCCCTCCCCTCTTCTTTTCTTTTCTAGTGTAGCAAACAGAGCAAACATTTTACCCTAGCAGTTCACTGCAAGATTTATTCTTCCTGAGATTTGCCAACAAGAATGACAGAGGATCATCACCTGAAACAGATTCTACCAAGAAAACTTACAAAATTCTGAAACCCCCAGGTCAAGGATAAAATATTATAAGCAACAAAAAAACCATTTGAATATGGCATTGCCACAATTAGAATCACAGTTAGAATACGGCAGTGCCACAGAAAACCTGGCAGTGATGATACTAAAAGACCACAAGTCTTGGAACACTATATATCAAACAAAAGAACTGGGGTTGAAGTGGAAAAATATCATACCCAGCAAAGTTAAGCATCATCCTGAATGAAAAAAATGGATATTAAATGAATTGTCAGACTTTCAGGATTTTGTTAAAAAAAATAAACACACCCTGAACTTAGTAGATTTGACACATAAGATCCACAAGAAATATAAGGGACATATCAAAGACTAATCAATTACAAAGGACTCAGTAAGGACAGACCATTTACCTTTTATGTGAGGAAATGTAAAAAGTATGTTTAAGATTGTTATTAGTAATTGGGCAGTTCATAAGAAAGATTGGGGTAGACTTGAGTATGACATGATTTTTAAAAGTGAAACTGTATAGGAATAGGTAAAAAAGAGTAATTATTTTATATAAATGAGGTGTGAGAGGAAGAAACGACACAGAGGAATTAGATGGGTGAGGAAGGCTGCTAGTTCTGGACCCCACCTTTTATCAGGAATGGGTTTAAGAAGGAATAATACTTACATATCTAGAAGGGTATAAAAGTCTTCTAAGTTCAGGAAGAAAAAAGGCTAAGGGGATAGGGAGGGGGGAGAGTATAAGGAAGGGATTTTTAGAGGGGAGGGAATAGGATTAAGGGGGGGAGGGTTATAGAAGGATGTTTAGATTAATAGGTTTGGGAAGATAAGGAAGGGATCTTTGGGGAAGGAGCAGGTTAAGTAATAGGAAGGCAAGATAGTGGGTAGAAATAAAGTAGAGGAGTCAGGAGGGATAGGAAATGAGAAACACACAAACATAAAGGTCAGGAGTAGAATTTATTAGGGAAAAAAGCAGGGGTATTAATCATGATCTCAGACAAAATTAAAGCTAAAATAGATTTAATCAAAAGAGAAAAATAGAGAAAGTACATTATGTCAGCCATATTAATCAATATTGTTGTAGACCATTTAAAATAACTAGACAGCATGAGGTTGGAATATTGCTGTGGTGTAGGAAATGATGAGTTGGTGGACTTAGAAAAATATGGAAAGACTCAGATTTATCAAGGAAGAGGTTATCCACCCTTAGAGTAACAGAGGACAAATGAGTATAGCATGGTCTTATATAGATGCATATGAATGTATATGTCTATATGTGAGTATGACTATAGATATCTAAGTATATGTATATGTATGTAACTGTATGCATGTATGTGTATATGCACATATATATCTTTGTGTATATGTGTACATTTGCATGTATGTTTATGTGTGTATACATATATGTATTGTATATATGTGTATGTGGGTATGTATGCATGTGTGTGTGCATATATATAATGTATATATATGTATGCTTAATTGCAATCTTCTTGGGGAGGAGGGGGAAGAAGAAAGGGGGAAAGAACAAAGTAAAAAGTACACAAAAGAGAGCAAAAGAAAACTTACAAGGAAGTGAAGAAAAGATGGAGAGCTCTGAACACAATGAATAGTATTTATTATATATTTCTTGAAATGGAAATTTATTGCTATACATTTTGAATTCTCTTACATTCTGCTGGGAACATGACAATGTCTTTTTTCTTTTCTTATTTTGTATTTAAGTTTTTTAAAAAATAATTTTTTTTTAAAAAAGAATAACAGAAGATTGTGGATCTAGCTTCTATCAAGTATGAAGGATATGGAAATGGCAAAGCATATCCAGAGGAAGGGGACCATGATGGTGAGGGGACTGCAGACCATGCCATATGAGGCAGTGTGGTGTGATGAATAGGAAAGAAGACCTGGGTCCAAATCCTGCCTCAGTCACTTATTAGATGTTGTCCTGGGTAAATCATTTAATTTCTCCAGGCCTTACTTTCCTCATCTATAAAATGAGGAGTTGGACTCACTGATGGCTAAGTCCCCTTCTAGCTTTCAGTTTCTGATCCTATGACTGAATCTCTGAACACTACAGTTGGTTGAATGAATCAGAGATGTATGACCTAGGAGAAGAAAAGGTCATCTTTTTTTAAGTATTTGAAGGGCTACCATGTGAAAGCAGTCTTGGACTTCTTTTTACAAGTTCCAAAGGGCGAGCTAAGCACAATCAGAGAGAAATTGTTAAGAGGAAGATTTGACTAGATGTACAGAAAAATTCTAAAGAATGAGAACTATCCAAAAGTGAAATGGACTGATTTGTGAGGACATGGGCTCCCCGTCTCTGAAGGTTTTCAAGTGGATTCTGGGCGACTGAATATTTCTTGGGAAACTCAGGGAGAGACTTCCTCTTTAAGCCTGAGATATATTTGATGCTCTTTGAAGTCACTTCGAAGTCCAAGTTTTTGTGAGTTGGTGATTCCAGACTAGCTTTTAGGGCCCGTTGCTCCATATTTCAAGGATGAAGAGAAAGTTGGATTCCAGGATTTGCTACCAGCCCCTAGGCCTTATCACATATTGTCCTCCCCCCACCCAAGGAAAGGATGAAATTCAAAATAGCATAAAGCTAATTGATAATTGATAAGGCATTGATCAGGCACTAACTTAATAAAATTTCAGGGATGGAAGGGACCATAGAAATAATGTAGTTCAAGTACCTCATTTTATATATAGAAAAGGAAACTGAATGATAGAGAGTTGAATTCAACAATGGAGACTCAACAAGCATTTATTAAGTGCCTTCTCTGTTTCAGGCATTGTGATAGTCACTGAATGAAGTGACTTATCCAAGGCCACAGAATTAATCTGCAACAGAGTCCAAGCCTTCTGCCTTCTATTCCAGTGTTCTTTCCATGACATCATATTCCTCTTTACAACATGTTACAGTATGTACTAGAACATTTTCTCAGGGAAGTGTTTGGGGGAGCAAAACGAAGATGTTCTCTATTACTTAAGAATGACCTAATAATATTAATAGGAACAGCTGTGTAGCTATCCATGTTAAAAAAGAATGTCCGTCATTGCTAACAGTGTAACTCTTTGCTGAACAACAGCCTGGCAAACAGAGACCTAGACCTGAAGTCAAGAAGCTGTTTAGTCACTTTTTTCAGTCATGTCCAACTCTCTGTGACCTCGTTTGGGATTTTCTTGGCAAACAAGAGTGAGTTGCCATTTCCTTCTCCAGCTCATTTTACAGCGAGGAAACTGAGGCTAACAGGGTTGACTTGCCCACAGTCGTACAGTTAGTAAGTGTCTAAGTCCAGATTTGCATTCAGGTCTTCCTGACTCTAGGTCCTGTGCCCAAGAAGTCACTTGACTGAAGTCAAGAACACCGAGTTCAATTCCTCCCTGAGGCTATGGTACTCTGGACGAGTCACTCGACACCTCTTGGTACCCCCAGCAACTCTCTAAAATTATATGTCGCAGAGCTGATGCTGATTTCCTTTGGTAGAGGAAATTCCCTTAACTAATGATGTTGTATGTTCAATTGAAAAAGGAAAAAAAAACCTCCTTGCCCTAGGGGGAAAAAACCTGACTATGGAGGTTATTAGGGGTGGTGGGCAGTCTTTAAAAGTTGCCTAGGGCACAAAGAGGTTAAATGATTTGCCCAGGGTTACAAAGTCAATATATGACAGAAACAAGACGTGAACCCAAAGTCTGGAGCTGAGAGAAGGGAAGGCATAAAGCCAGAAGGGTGAAAGCCCAGTAAGGCTATTACAGCAATAATGACCACACCTACTTGAAGATCTTGGAAGGATGGCCCTCATCTTCCAAAGGTCAGGTAAAAATCAGGGGCCATCGAGTTCAATGGGCTTTTCTTAGGGATACCGATTCTAAATCTATGATCTTGTGACTTTACTGTGTCTATTGAATCTCTTTTTCTTTTCAAAGTCTAGTCCCCAAATGGATTTCTCAAATGCATTGTCCATCTCAGCATGGGTCCCTTGGGGAAAGAGATTAGAAGTTTCTTCTGTCTTCTCTGAGAGGAAATCTGAGCCAAGCCACATCTCTTCCTTTGATAGAGCCGAAGTGTTTCCTTACTTACCAGGATTGTTTATTGTTAATAGAAAGAGTTGCTAGTGAAGAGGGCCATTATGCAGCAGATTCACTGGCAGCAGCAAAATGCAGGGTAGCTTCTAACATGTTGTAATTTTCTCAGCACAAATGAGAAACGGGTCCAGAGGAAGAAGCAGGTGTTCTATAGGCTCATCGCAAGGCTGGAACCAAACATTCTGAGGTAGATGTTAGTGACATTGAATGGGATACTGTGTTTCTTCTTTTTGATTAGTGAAAATCATCTTCCATAGCTTTCTACTGTCTTTTGCTTCACCATAAGCACACACGTATCCCTTTTGTAAGTTCTCCTCCTAAAACACACCTCCATACACACACCGCTCCATTTTCCCACCTTTCCTCACACACAGAGATATTCTATATGGGATAGGACAAATAGAAATGTAGGATAAAGCATTAGGGAGTGTATCAATTAAATAGTCTATTCCTCTTGTTTTATAAAGGGATGGGAGGATTTTAAATGCATATCTCAGAGCTAAAAGAGCTCTGAATCTCTGAAAAAGAATCTCTGAATCTCTGAAAAAGCTCAGAATCTCAGAGCTAAAAGAGATTTTAGAGATCAACTAGTCCTTCTCTCCCATTTTGCAGATAGAGAGAGTAGGGCCCAGGAAATTAAATGACTTGCCCAGGAACACAGCTAGCTTGTAGTAAAATCAGGACTAGAACTCAGTTCCTCTTACATTTGAAAGGTTGAAGCTAATTGGAGAAGGTTAGCTTGGAAAAGAGAAGAGTTCCAGGGTGTGTGAGAGCCCTATTTAGATATATGAAGGGATGTCATATGTGGAAAAAAGATTAAACTTCTGTTTGTCCCCAGAAGATAAAAGTAGAAGTAATTGGTATAAGACGAAAAGGTGCAAATTTAGTATTGATATCAGGAAAAACTTCCCAACCATTGGAGCTGTCCAAAATTGGAATGGAATGTCTGGGAAAGGTAGGGAATTCCCAGTCATGTGAGGTCTCCGAGCGAAGTCTGGTGACCACTTGTTGGAGATGTTACAGAAGGGACTCTTGGTTGAGCATAGATTGGACTCGATGGTCTCTAGTCCTTTCCATCTCTCAAATTCAGTGAAAATTTATCAAAAGCATGAATTATTTCCAGCAAAAGACTTTCACTAATTTACCCTAAAGAAAGGTACTTTGCCATAAAATAGGAGCAAGTTGACTATACCTTTCAAAGTTCATCACCTTTTCTTTAAAGGGTCAAAGATTAAATTTAATTCAACTCAATAGATGGCTCCTGAGTACCTTCTACAAGCCCAGAACTGTACTAGACAATATGGGAAAGAGAACACTTCAAGGGCCTGTATGATTCCACTAGCATGGCCACACTGATATTAATCATGACTTTTGTACCTTACGGTGATAGTTTTGGGAGTCTAAAAATCTCATTACCTCATGGTTGGCTTGCTGGTAATGAACTTCTCTCAATTTCAAAAGGCCAGATGCTCAAAAATGCATAGTAACAACCAGGCCTGTATTTGAAGCCTTTTCAGAATATGTTCCAGTGGCAAAGCCTCTAAAAATTTTGAGTCACCGCCATGGCAGTCTGAGGTGTTACAGAGAGCAAGGCTCCAGTGGAGAACAGGAGATACAAGAGAAATAAAAAATCAGTCTGGTTCTCAGTGAGCTTGAAATTTGGAAGATAATTGAAATAACTGGTAATAAACATTATGTGGTCAAGTGCTACATAGCATGAAACATAAGTCCAGTAAGAAGTCAGAGGGAAGAAAAAGGTTGTTACAGTTGGAAGTTAGAGGAAAAGAAGCCAGGATTTAAGCTGGGCCTGGAAGGACGGGGAGGATTTAAATAGATGTTGAGAAAGGGAAGGAAATTCTAGGCTAGCTATCATCAGTTCCAGGTCTGCATTTGAGAAATAGGCTTCCTCTGCAAAGTCAAGTGAGAGTTAATAGAATACCATGCCATGGGTATTCTAATACCCACACTTCCTACATACACTGGTACTCACAGACTAGAAATATCGAGCTTGATTTTCATGGATTGCATTATAAAAACTCTAGTATTCATGGGGAAAGTACCACAAGCAATAGAAAGCTAGTGGGAGACAGAAAAATAGCTGTAAGCTGCCTTTTTCTTGAGAGGGCCTGGCCTCTCCAGAAGAGAGCACTGGTTGAAGCCAGAATGACTGATTTTGAGTCCCAGATCTGTCACTTACCTTTTCACCTCCAGCAAGTCACAATCACCCTCAGTCTCAGTTTCTTCATAAGTTAAAAAAAAAGATATGTACATTAGGGAGAGTTAATAGTACTAGTCCTAGCTATCTCATAGGATTATCGCAAGGAAAGTACTACTTTACATAAGCTCAGCTGCCACTCATCCAGAGATACAAGTACCACCAAGTAGCCCCTCTAGATAGACTTTGGGGTTGAATTTAATTGTTTATTGAGCAACAAGAGAGTACACGGCCCTGTGCTGGGCATTGTAAATTGGTCCAAACCCAGAATTCATATGAGCCCTGTCTTTAAGCTCTTTACGATTCAAGGAGTACTGGATAGAAAATAGAGAGCACAATTCAGATACATAAGGAAGACGGTGCACAGGGGAACAATGTCAGAATGAAAGTATTTTCAGTACTTTTGCATGACTGCGTGCTGTTCTTATTGTCAATGATGCTGGAACCTTCCCTTTCTCATACAGCTGCCTCTATCAGGAATGAGGACTGACGCCCACTTGTATGTGCCAAAGATGGAGATGGTCTTTGGGCTTCCGGTTGGGAAGGATACTCTTGTAAGGAGAGGCTCTAGGGCTTCTTGAACCCCATCAACTTTCCAAGAGATCTGGCATCTCCTCAATGTCATATCCAGAATTCAGAAGACCCTGCCTCTATCCCTGGGACTTTCATCTCTAAATCTCTCTTGATCTCTAAAGTCTGAGTCAAAGTGTTCTTTCACCTTCTTGGTTCCTGAGCTTGCTTGGCCCTTTGAGTTCAGAGAACTACATAGGATCTGTCCCCCTCTTGGCTCCAAAAGATAATATCTTTCTCACCAGAACATGCCCCATGCTCATTCCCCATTCACAATCCCAAACACTTACTCAGGCAATCAGGAACCTCCTCATTTCCTTTGTTCTGACTTCTACTAATTTTTGAAGGATGAGCAGGATATGGATAAGGAGAGAAAAGAGTAAAAATAAAAGGAATTTCTTGTTGAAGATCATTAGGATGACTAGAAACTTCCTAATTGATGGTGGTTTGGGGGTGATTTGTTCATATTTGTACAAGTAATAGGACAGAACTTTGAAACAACACTCCAGAAGATTGCATGCTAGCTAAGTACTTGATTGATTGCAGAGTTTTTGGTTAATATGCATGACAAATAACAACGGAAATATTGCCAGGCAAGCATATTATGGAAGAGCATTCACCTGGGGAAATGGAACAAGAGGAGAGATCATCTGATGGCCAGGGTAAGACCTAGGTACTGAGTTGGAAAATGGGTGAGTAAGTAAGTAGGACAGGGAATCCAATACAGCACCCTTTAAGTGACTGATATATTCTCCTCCCATTATATAGTAGAGAATTACCTTTTATTTTCTTTCATTAAATCTTTTTACTTTGAATTTGTAGTCATTGGTTTGGCTTAGCAAAGAAACATCCCTGTGGGCTCATAAGCAATGGATTTAAATAGATAATCCCTAATTGTACCAGGTTGCTCCTAAGTATCTAATAAAAGGCCACAAATAACAGCATCACTCATAGTAAGTGTAATGATTTCCTCACAGCTCCTAGTTCCACTTTCTTGACTATATTCCAGCTTGGCATCCAGCTCTCTCTCCCTCTCTATCTCTTTCTCTCTGTGTCTGTCTTTGTGTCTCTGTCTCTATCTCTCTGTCTGTCTCTGTCTCTGTCTCTCGCTCTCTCCCCTCTCTCCTTTCTTTTGCTTCTGTGCTCAATCTCAAATCACTCTACCCCTGGCTGTCATTCATTTGCTCCCCTAATCAAATCTCCCAAGACAGCTGATTTCCCGTGTCTTATTCTCCTCAGCAGAATTTCACCATCCTTTTAAAAATGTGCATGCTGAAAGCTGTGAAATAAGAACATAGTTTTCTGAGGAATGTAGATCTCAAAATTAAAATATGATATCCATCCCCTGGGTCCATCCATAAATTTTTAGCTAACTAGATATCTCTGACTTCTGCTTAAAGAAAAAAAGAGAATAAAAAGGAGCTTTTACCAGAACCTCAAAAATATATATACCATGATTCAGACATTAAGTGAAGACAAACCAATCCATCACAGTCTCTGTGACTGGTTTTATCTTTAAGAGACAGGATCACAAATGTAGGAGCTAGAAAGTGGATCATAGATCTGTTGCACCTTTGTGTTATTTGATCAAAAATAGAAATTTGCTAAAATAGTTTAAATTCTTTAGTTTTTCTTTGTTTTATTTTTCCCATAAAGGAAACATCCAAATATCAAAGTTTCTTCCCACAGGGTGACTTTTGAAGAGAAGAAGAAGAAGAAGAAGAAGAAGAAGAAGAAGAAGAAGAAGAAGAAGAAGAAGAAGAAGAAGAAGAAGAAGACTAAAGGTAGCATATAGTGGATACAACACTGGACTTGGAGCCAAGTATACCTGGATTCGATACTACCTCAGACACTACCAGCTGTAAAGCAAGTAATTTAACCTGTCTATGCCCCAGTTCCCTTATCAGCAAAATAGCAAGGGGCGGGTATTGTGAGTGTGGGTGGACTCAATGACCTCTATGATCCCTTTCAGCTTTAAAAATCTATGATCCTGTGAACTATTGAATCACAGTGTGAAATAATCCTATGATTATCCAAGATATCTTTCTGCTGTCACCTAAGTCAGTATCCAAACTATTTAAGATATGGCTGTCAATACTTCTCCCCACCTTTAAAAAATAAGGGTGAAGAGAGGAGATGGTAAGGGTAGAGTTGGGGATTTTAGGGAGAATAATTCAATAGGTTCCTTAGGTAGTCTATTCTACCATTTAATCGACCTCACAGCCAAGAAATAACTTGTCATCTCCATCTTAAGCTTGTTTCCTTTTGTTTAGTTCTTTGTGGAAATGGAGAAAAGCTGGTCAGCATCCCAAGGCAAGAAGGGATTCATCACATCTCACCCTCTCAAGGGCTGGTTGCCGTTGGAGGGGCCTCAGTGCTTCCCTGGCTCTATAGCAGCACTCGGGGCGGGGGGGGGGGGGGGGGAGGAGAACATTTCCTGGTTTAAAATGGACCTGGAATGCCATTCGGCTGCATTCCAGGGGAAAGAATGAAAACAGCCTCACTGAGAACCGTGATTAAGTCACTTCCTACTTCAACTGAAAACACTTGGCATTTCACTTAAAGCCTGAGTAACTTTCCATTAACTTGGTTGGAATCTATAGTATACTTTACCTTTCCTCTGGACTCACTTCTTTTTTCTGCTGATTTGTTCCTAAGAGGTTTGAGGGGCCCCAGAATCTGAGGTAGCCTTAGATAACGAGCCATGTGTATGGTGACTATACCATCAGGATTAGAAAAAGTCACTCTAACTTTTCAATATGATGAAAATTTACTAAGTGTCTACTGTAATGCATCATGCTATTATAGGTACAGGTAATATAAAGATGAAAAATGATAGTGTCCTCAAATAGCTTACAATGTTACGAGCAGATACAACATACAGGTACATAGCCATACTACAGGTTAGAAGTTCAAAATAAAGGTCCAAATAAAGAATTTACCCAATGATTGTGTTGATTCAGCAAAGGACATTTATGGGCAGTTACCTCTAAAGCAGCTTGGTGTGGTTGATAGACAACTCTGGCTTTAAAGCTAGAAAGAGTGGGATTCATGTCCCTTCTCTGACATATAAAGGCTGTGTGATCCTGGAGAAATCATTTAAACTCTCTGCACCTCCAGGCAGCTCTCTGAGACTGTAAGTTGTAGAGGAATGATTAGATCTGTATTTTAGGAACACTAATTTGGCAGTTGCATAGAGAATAGGTTGCAGATGAAAGAGATTGAAGACAGGGAGACCAGGAAGGAGGATTGAATGATATAATAAATGTGAAGTGTTGTAGAAACTTTAATATCCTGTATGTATGTCAGTTTTTATCACTGAGGGTTGTGTTAGGTAATATCTTTGACAAGGGGGAACTGAACCAGTGCTGGGGAGTTCATTGTCTTGGTAGACAGCTCATTCTACCACTGCATAGCTCTGTTTGTTAGAAAATTCTTCCTAGTCTTTTCCCCGAATATGCCGGTGTATTTTCAATGCATTAGCTATAGCCCCACTCTTCTGGAACAACAGAAAGCTAGTCTAGTTAATCTGACTTCTACCTCAAGGTTTAATGCAAAGATGTCAAACCCAGGAGGGTGTAGCCCAAGCCACATTAAAATGTAACTGAAAAATGTTTAACAAAATCAATAAAAATACAATAAAACAAAGATGATGTTAATTTGTGATTTCCTAAGTCAATATGCAGCCCTTAGGAATCCATTTCTATTTGAGTTTGTCACTACTAGTCTAGTGGATAGGGCATTCATTGGCTTTGGAGCCACAAGGATCTGGATTCAGATTCTACTTCAGACACTTAATAGTTTTATTATCCTGAACACATCACTTAACCTCTCTATGCCTCAATTTCTTCATTTGCAAAATGGGAGGGCGTGTAGGACTTAATGGGCTTTGAGGTCTCTTCAAACCCAAAATAATTCCTATGATGGGACTTCAGATATTTGATGAGCTGGAGCTAAGTTCTCTTCTTCACTGCTTCTTCCCCACTCCCTAATTTCTACCAATCCTGTTGCAAACTCAACATACTTCATTTTTCAACCATTCATCATGGGGCAGGGTTTTCAGACCCCTCACATACTCCAAGTCTGGAAAAGGCAATGTAGAGAATTGGAAAAGGAAAACTCCCCTCTCAGCAACAGCTTCCTTTTTCTCACTTCATAAATATAGAGTCCAAGAAGGCCCTGATTTGAGACTGGAATGGAAATGGGACTGTTACAACACTACACAGGATAGGTGATCTTTACTGGAATTTTGTCTAGATCTGAGGCCAAGAATAAGCAAGGAAGAACCAGGGCACAATATAATCAGTGAATCAATCAATGTTGTAAACATTGGGAAAACAAATAAAACCAAAAATAATCTCTTCCCTCAAAGGGTTTACTTTTTAAGGAGAAGGTGATATGTACTTAAATAGGTACATGTGTGCAGAACAGAAGGAAGTTAACATTAGAGGAGAAAGCACTAGCAGATGGAGGGCGGGATTAGGAAACACACAGACACCTTTTAGAAATGCACATATTTTAATGGCAAAATTTTAGTCTTTGTCACATTTGTATTTGTTTTGTAATGTCAAAACAACAACTACATATATATACATACACACATATGTGTGTATACATATATGTATATGTATACACACACATATGTGTGTGTGTATGTGTGTGTATTCCAGCCAAGATCAGAAATCCCCTGGTGGACAATAAAAGGAGAAACAATTTTCAAACATATAGGGGACATACTTTTCAAACTTTCCTGCGTCTGCCTCTGCCTTTCTCTTTGTGGGTCTGAGGAAATTAGTCAGAAGGGCACCACGACTTTGGTCAATCTGCTTTAGAGGTCAAGCTTCTTTCAACGGATGTTATCAGATGCCTCCTTCTTGAGTACCTGGAGGGAGTGACAACCAGTTGTCCCTAGAAAGGGCATTTTAGTTCTAACCCATCTAAAGTGAGTTCTGCATCCTAGTGTTCACAGAAAGGTCTGTGATGGCAGTTTAACAAGAGTCCTCCACCTCTTGCACCCATTCCTTGAGTGGCCTTCCATCAATTTCAACCTGACTTCTATGATTACACAGTTTTATGGGGTGATTTTCTGACTATAATCTTAAAAAAAAAACAAATCTCGATGTGGAAAACTTTCTTCCAACAGCAGTCCATAAACGCCACCTTCAGGAAGAAAATGTTTTTTCTTTACCCAACCATAGATTGAGAGGAGAAACAAGCAAACCTCATCCTAGATCAAGGTATCACCACACTGCTGCCTTTTCACTCTGCTGAGGGGAACCTGGTATCTACCTTTTTTTTTTCTTCAAAAATATACTTAATAGGTACTGAAAAGGCAAAAATTCCCAGTAGAACTAGACCCTGAAAAACAAGGTCTGTCACATCCCTTTCTTTTCTAAAGGAACTGGGATGATTATGAGGAAAATCATTAATGGTGCTTTAAATTGACAGCAGAGACTACTCACCTGGGGAACGGTTTTAGGCTGAAGCGGAGACTATCCTTTTGCCGTCTCACCTTTATGTTACCTTTTTTGTTGTTGTTTTAAATTTTATTGGCACTCTTTGCCTGGTTTTTAATTACAGTGATTTCTGAATCTACCACCCTTTATTTCCCCCCTGGAGTCTTCGGTTTTAACAAAGAAAAGTGGTTAAGCAAAATCCATCAACCCAGAGACTACATCTGACAATATTTACCACACAGCAGAACCATAGTCTCTCGCTCATCTGGCAAAGAGAGGCAGGTGCATTTCATCATCTGTTCTCCTAAACCAAGATTGCTTATTGCAATTGTTCAGCTTCCTCTGGTTGTTATTAGTATTTATTTTATAATAATAATAGCACTTATATTGTACTTTAAGGTTCGCAAAGCCTTTTATATATGTTATCTTATATGAGCCTCATCATAACCCTATGAGGTAGGTACAATTCTTAAATCTATTTTACAGATGGGGAAACTGAGACTGAGAGATTAAGTAGCCTGCTTAGTTAGTGTCTTGGGCAACATCCAAACTCAGATCTTCCTCACTTCAAGTCCAATACCCTAGTCACTATGCCCGCGAGCTGTTATAATTGCTTTTCTGGTCCTGCTTTCTTCACTATGCATCATCAGTTTACCCAGATCTTCCCCTCTTTCTCTGAATTTTTCAGATTTGGCCCTTCTTATGGCAGAATGAAAGTTTATTACATTCATATTCCACAATTTATTGATCCATTTGGCTTTTATATTTCAAAACCCTACCTGAATTTATGCAGGACATATCCCACATTTTACTGTGGTTTACAATATAAAGGCAAACCTGAATTTTTTCTGATTGCTTTCCTAAAGAAGAAGAGATTATGGGGAGATATGGCTCTTTGAAGCCTTCTAGTTATGATTCTCTACAGTCAAACTTCACTTGACAAGGATTTTATTATTCTATTCAGAATTTGCAATAACTCTAGTTTGCAAATCAAGTTATCAGTGTGCATGAAGGAATGCTTAGCTCACTCTAGAATGAAAAGTATCATGCTGTTTCCAAATATTTGTAAGAAAGGAGAATAGTTTTTTTAGCCTGAGTAGTTCAGTACCTGGTTCTAGATGCAATTACAAAAAAAAAACTGCAAAGCTGAGGCAACTGGAGTTTTGCCCCAGGCTCCTATATTGAGAGGGTTTCTATACTCCTTGTAATATGTCAGCAGCAGAATGGAAACAATGGGGTTTAACACCTTGTTAGCAATACAACTTTGTTGAATGGCAAGATACAAACTGGAAGACTAGAGTGAGCTCTTCCTCTGCTCTTTGCTGTTCCTTCCCTCAATATGGAGACCCTCCCCCCACCACCAGGGTCTCAGAAAATAAAATGTCATCCCCCAGATCAGGTAGCTAGTTAGTAGAAGAGAGTTCAGTCCCAGGGATTTTCCACACTATGTTGCCTTCCATGGCATTTTGTAACATGTTAGACTACGGAGGAATAATATGGTACTTAATGAAAGGGGAGTAGCATAGGATCAAAGGACTAAGAGCTGGAATAATAATTATAATAGCTAGTTACTAGCACATAGATAACGCTTTACAAGGTTAAGTGATTTGCCCAGAGTCACACAACTAATAGGTGTGTGAGGGTGTGAGGCAGAATTTGACCTCAGATCTTCCTGATTGCAAGTACAATACTTCATTCAGTATGCCGCCTAGGGCCCAAAAGAAATTTTAGAGGATATGATGTAGACCAGTAGTTGGCAAACTATGACCTGTCACCTGTTTTTTGCATGGCTCATTTTTAATCTCACTGTATTTAAACTTTAATAAATGAACATCAAATATGCTATATTTAATAATGTAAAAACCATCCTTAGCTCCTAGACGGTACAAAAACAGGCTGCACCAGCCATAGTTTCCTTACCCCTGGTGTAAATTGTTCTTATTTGATGGGGAATACAAGACTCAGGTCAAACAGAGGGTAAGGGCTGGAGCTGGAATCAGGTACCCCTAACTTCAAGGCCAGAGCTCTTTGCATAACCCCCTCCTTCCTTTCACTTACCTAAAAATCACTCTTGCCATCCTCCCTCAGGCCGGGGCTCCTTCTTTATCAAGTGGGCTTGCAATGTAGCTAGATGACATTAGGAGGCTAGGCAGTCCCTTTCCAACAGGGACAGTGGTGGTGGCAGAACAGGAGCACAGACCCACAGTGAGCAGGGAGACTACCTCCCAAATGCCTAAATATCTCAAATGGAATTGGCCAGAAGGACAGTACCGAAAAGAGAAACAAGAAATGCCCCCAAGACTTCCTGCATTTGGATTCATAACTGGATAGTCTTTATGAAAGTGGCAAACACATTTGGGGAGTTTTACATCTCCCTGTTATATGCCCTGATTTTAACTAGTTCTAGGACAGGCCTGATCCTGATTCTGCCTCAGGATCAGGATGCAATGAGACACTTATAGATCATAAAATACAATAAAGGTCATTTAACTGATAATGAAAGATAAAAAAAATGCGATTCCTAACATTATCAAGAAAGTAATTCAGATAAAATAGCTACTCTCTTCTGCCTTTGCAATTGCCATGGCAACCGGTCTTGCTGCCATAGGTCACAAAAGCTCTCTCCAAAGGATAGTGGGAATTCTGCTAAAACATCTAACATCAACTTCCCAAAGACTGAGCTTTTTATACCTCTGGCAGCAAGTAAGTCAAATGCCTTCTCTGCCTTCTTAAAGGTTCATCTCAGCCTACATAAAACATGTACTGCTTGTACCACAATATTGATAATCACAGGGGCAACTAGGTGGTACACTGAGTAGATCACTGGTGCTGGAGTCAGGAGGATCTGAGTTCAAATCTGGCCTCAGACACTTGACACACTTACTAGCTGTGTGACCTTGGGCAAGTCACTTAACCCCAATTGCTCTACCTTCCTCCCTCAAAAAAATATTGATAATCAGAAAATCATTGAACATAGTTATCTCTGTGGATGCATTGTCAAAGAATCCAGTATGATGTTAACATATTATAAGAGATACCTTGTTGGAAGAGAATACTTTATACATCACATAAAAATAGATTTATTCCAGATCTCTACAGAATGTGTTAAAACATCTTCCAACTTGTGTTTAAATGTGAATTTGGGGATAGCAGAGAAGGTTATTGTTGCAATACCATTAATCTGAGGATGGGCACTTTCCCTTCTCTGCGACTCACATTCCTTATCTGTGTAAAATAGAAAGGTTGGGCTAAACTATCTCTAGGTTCTCTTCCAAGTCTGTTCCTAAATGACAAAATTCATTAATCATTTTTTTTCAAAAACATTAAGTACATGTTGTATAGAAAGCAATGTACAAGGAATTAGAGGAGATTAAAAATTCAAATTTTTAGATAAGATCCCGACCTTCATTCAGTTCAAGGAAGGAAGGAAACAAACGTTTTTCAGGCACCTCCTCCCTACCAGGTACTATAGTCAGTGCTTTTCAGATATTAGGTCATTTGAACCTTACAACTCTGGCAAGTAGTAGTATTATAATACCCATTTTACAGCTAAGGAAACCAAGACAGAGAGGTGACTTGCCCAGGATCACATAATTAGTAATTATCTGAGGTTCAGGCCTTCCTCACTCCAGTTCTAGCCCTTTATCTACTGCATCCCCTAACTGCCTCAATTCAATAAACATTTAGGAAGTCTACTATGCAAGGCTATGTGACAGATGCTCTCGGATAGCTTGCTTTCAAAGAGGACACTGACATGGCCACAGAGAAGTACAAGCCTGGGGAGCAAAGGAGAAATCTAGAAAGAAAATGAACAGAAAATGGCTCAAGAAAATTGAGTTACAGAACTTACAGTGTAGTAGGGGAATGAATCACCGGCACAAATAGATAACATACTACTCAGCGAGGTACAAAGCAAAGTTCTGTATGAGTTTTGAGAAAGAAGGCTGACCTTGATAATCAGAATCCTTAGGGAAGGATTCATGATGGAAGTCGCAGGAGCAAAAGCTATCACACACTTGTTTATCTGGATCCCTTAGTCTAGCTAAACCATCTTGCTGTACAAATACCTGTAACATCCTCAATAAACATGGACCCTCAGTTTCCTTGAAGTTTGTGTTCTTGTACTTGCCATTAGTGGATGCTTTGATGCAATTTCAGTGCAAACATCATGGAACTGACCAGTGGTCTGGCAGAAATTCAAGTGAAAAGACCCCTGAAAGGAAGAAATGGGAATGATTGCCATGTTGGAGTGACTTGCAATCTTTGTCCCATATTTCCAGGAAGATCTCATGTTGATTCAGTTACCCATTGTTCCCACCACAGGGCTTATCAGTGTTGGGGGAGGCATTAGTTAGGAAGGAGACACCAAGTCTGCAGTGGTTCATATCACCTGCTCTTCCTTACTATCCCTACCTGAAAATTGTCACCTTTTTGCTCCCTTGGGAAGGAACTGAGATTCAAGGGCCCTGCCTCTTTTGCTGAGGTTGTCCTATCTGGATTACCTTAAAGTTACCTATAAAAACTGTCCCCACCTTGAAGCCATTGCTGATTTCCAGTGATTAACCTGTCAACATGTTGCTTGCTACCTCAACTTACTCATACTAAAATCCTTTTAATTCTCTTTGTTCTAAGTCTTGCCTTGTTAATCAGGGTGAAAGCCCAAATGAAGAATTTTCCTTTCAACACTTAGAGTTACTGATCTTTTCCCATTTGGGCCAGTAACAGACATGATGGCAGAGCAGCTAGAACAGGAGTGGGGAACCTGCAGGGTTCAAGTGTTATCATGAGAATAATGAGATAATATATGTTTAAAAAAAAAAGGAAAGCTCACCACAATATTTGGAACACAATAGGTACTTTATAAATGCTTATTCCCTTCCTCCCAACCCCTTCCCCTTTGTTCTGGTCTGCTTATTGCCTTGTGAGTATAGGCTTTTCAATTCATGTCTGAGTCAAAACTGAGCAAAAGGTACCAGCGACTGGACCTCATACTCTTTTCTGACTGACAGTATTTGAGTGGGGAGGCAAGGCCTGCTATAAGCCTCAAAGTAGGAAGAGAGAGCTACTCTCTGCACCAAGGTCAACATGAAGACAGAAACATATGCTTTCTTGGCTACCATAATCACTTTGTGCATCTCACATTCCCATAGTAACACCCAAGTGAACAGCAAGACAAGGGGACTACAGTTGAATTTGGGAATGTAAGCTGCAGTACTGATGAATTCTTCCTGCAGACGTCTGACTCGGTGCTCAACTTGGTCTAAGCTATTTCAGATCCTGCAGGCCTGTACCTTCAATAACAGGATGGGTCTTCCTGTGCTGAGCAGTTGTTGTTGTTGTTGTTATGATTGTTTTTGTTGTGTCATTTCAGTCAGTCACATTCGACTCTTTGTGACGGCATTTGGGGTTTTCTCGTCAAAGATACTAGAATGGTTTCCTATTTCCTTTTGTTTTGCAGATGAGAAGACTGAGGGGAACAGGGTTAACACGTGACTTGCCTGGAGTCAGACAGCTAGTAAGTGTGTAAGGTAGGATTCTAGACCTTGAAGATGTAGCATTCCTACGGGGAGGAATAACTCGTTATTCTAACATTTTGTGTTCTCTAGATTGGCCATAAGGACAGGGCTTCACCGGCCACAGGACCCACACCAAGATCAGGCTAGATTCAAACATTCTACCCTTGAGGATTGGGAAGAAGTGGTTTGCTGGGGCCACAGCTGCTGAGTGTGTTTGCTATTAATGCATTTTCTTGAAATCACAGTATTTTAAGTAGATTGTTTTTGTTCTTATAATGATATGAGGTCACGTGATGAATAATGGGGGTGGGGATAGGGACAAAACTTGTGATTAGATTGGTATAGGGAATCCGGGAGTAATTGAACTCCCTCTGCTGATCTGTGTTGGCATCTGGTCTATACTTCATGCTCTTAGGGAGTTACTTAAGGTAAAATTGCCCAGGTAACTCTCCATTCTTCTTCAGCAGCTCTGTTTGGTTTTGGCTCCACATTGGGTACCCTCTAATGGCCTCCTCTACCCTTGCTTTTCAGCTTCCTTTTGTGTGTTGCCTTCCCCCATTAGATTGTAAGATCCTTGAGAGGATTTAAATTTTTAATTTAAAATTAATTTTTATTTAATTTTTAATTTAAATTTTTAAATTTAGTTTGATTTATTTAAATTAAAATTTAATTTAAATTTATAATTTAAAAACTTAGCAAAGTGTCTGGCACATAGTAGGTGATTAATGTTTACCAAACTGCATTGCCCGGGGCATTGAGAGGTTTAATGTTTTGCAAAGAGTTTCTCAACTAATGTGTCAGTGGACTTGAATCTAGAGCATCATACCTTTGGGGTTAGATCTTTAACCATTATGCCATGCTGCCTCTCACATCACATCAAGGTTGGTCTCAACAGGGCAATCCAGTGGGTTAGAACCGATAGTGTTACTATGAGTAGTCGTAAAGACCAACCTGGAAAGATTCTTGCATATTGGGACCTTGTTACATACCCTTCGGAAGTACTCTATATTTATATACAATCTAAATTGTATTTCTTTGCAAATGCAATACGACATATGCATCAGGGTCAGAAAAAGTCCCAGCATACCTCAGTCAAATGTTGTGTAATAAGTGGGTATTTTGCCTAAAGAGAGCAAAGTATGATTCCAGACACAAATTCAAAGAACGTTAGCGCGGGAAGGGATCAAAATGTGCCACCATCCCAACAACCAAAAACTTTATACGTGGAAAAACTGAAGTGAGAGCAGCAAGGTAATGTGGAAAAAGCACTAGGTCTGAAGTCAGAGGATCTATGTTCAAACCCACTCTCTGAAACTTCAGATTTGTGGGCATTTCACTAAGCTGCTTAAGCTCCCTAGTCTTCAATTTTGTCATGTGAAGAATGAGGGGATTGGAGTACATGGTCTCTGAGGTCACCTCTAGTGTTAGACTTAAGATCCTATGAATCCCAAAGAGGTTAAATGACTGGTCCAAAGTCATACAGATAGTAAGGGGCAAAGCTGGGAGTCAAACCCAGTCTCCTGCCTCCCAATTCCATAGTCATTCCATACCACCACACAGGTATCAGGACCATCCACATTTTTACATGTCCAAATTGTGCTTGGGCATAATTGGATCCATAAATGAGATTTATTCTATTTCATGCTAAAATCATTAGCCAAAGAGAAGTGGCAGTAGGAAGGAATGCAACAGATGTGTCGTGTTGGTGGCAGGGGCAAGAGCAAGTGTAGCTACTGCATTGGGTATGTGCTTGTGTTTCTAGCAAAGAATTTCTAGCAAGCGTTTCTAGCAAGGAGAAGCCACCACTAGCGGCCTGTGATTTTAGACCAGACCCTATCCTTCTGCAGACACAGGGTATGTGTTTAAGTAGGAGAGCAAAGGACGTGTGTAGGAATGTCCAATAAAGCCCAGTTAGTGCAGCCACAGTGGTCTGGGGTTACTGAGCTGACTTTCCTTGTGTACCAGTCTGTACATCCATCCTATAATGCTCATATATGTTCCCATGATCACATCTTGTCTATACACTTCTGCGTTGTAAGCATCTCAAAGGTTTGGGAACCATGAACATCACAAGACGGTCAGCTGATGACAAGTTGAATGTCCACAGACACAGCTGGCTGCTGGCTGCCTGATACATCCTTCCAAGGCCAATTCCCTTTCCTCTCTGGGCATGCCAGCAGCAGAGGCCAGTGCCTTTGTCAATCTGACGTTACCACAAAGAAGATAATTTTTATCCTGAGGCATTTTTGAATAAACATTTACCGACACTTCATATTTCTTTACTTGCAATGATAGCCAGAGGTGATAGGAGAAATATCTGTACTGCTGCTTTGTTTGAGCTAGGATTCAGAATAAACTCAGCTTAGAGTACGAGTCTGCTCTGCTCTCTCCAATAGCAAAGAATTTGATGTACAAAATAGAAGACTGGGTGTTTTAAAACAACACAGTGAAAGTTTAGACACAGTACATGTACTCTGCCTAGCCACCAGTCACTGGCTTTTCTTGCATTATAACTAAAATCCGCAGTAACATAACGAAACCATACTTTAATGTCTTTCAGCAAATCACCTGAGATGCAAATGATGTAGCCAATGGCAGTCCAAACTAGCACTCAAGCCTGATCGTTCCCCTGAGCATCAGTCTGCTTACTGCTTATTGTCCTATTTATATTATTCCACTGGAACTAACCAGCCCCCCTTGATGTTGTTTCGCCCAAAATCACGCTTCTGCAGAACCGTTTAACAGTGTTAGTTTAGGTAGGTGTGCCTGTGTACTAACAGAAACAGAGCCAAACTTTCCAGATTTTCCTAATTACTCTCACCACTTTTTTTCTTACACACTCATCTTAAAAGGCAATTAAGAAATGATTTTTGATCCATTATTCAGGACTCTTGGATCAGAAGGGAAAAAAATGTTAGGGGACATCAGGCCAACGTGTGGGTGATAAAGGCCCATTTTTCTATTGCTCTTACGCCGTCTATCTTCCTCTATCAGTCTCTGTTACCCTGAGAGGCTTTAATAAGGGATACAAATTTACTGTTCAGGCCAATACTTTACTGAAAGAAACCCAGTTAACACATAAACAACATTGTATCTCTTTTTGTGATAGCCTATCTCAGAATACAAAATAAGATTTGCCCCACTAAACAAAAGAGGAGCTCCATAAATGCTTGTTAAATTGAACTGGAATGAACTGAAGTGATAGAATGGCAAGAACAATGGAAGGAAGGCAGCAAGCATTTATTAAGCACCTACTATGTGCTAGGCACAGTGCTAAACATTTTAAATACATCTCATTTGATCCTCACAATAACCCTGGAAGGTACATGGTGTTATTATTCTCATTTTGCAATTAAGGAAACTGAGGTAGCCAGAGGTTAAATGACTTGCCCAGGGTGACACAGTATCTTAGAAGGGATTTGAACTCAGGTCTTCCTGACTTGGAGCCCAGCACTCTACCCACATAGTCACCTAACTGCGTAGCTGTAGGCTTTTAGTCAGAAGACCAGACTACTTACTACCTTCAGCAATCAGTAAATCAACCAACATTTATGAAATACCTATTCCAAGCCCTGAGGATACAAAAAGAGGCAGAGGTTAGTCCTTATCACCAAGGAGCTCACCATTTAACGAGGGAGACAATAAGAAAACAAATACATACAAACAAGCTACATATGAGAGAAATAGAAAAGAATTAACCTAGAGGAGGTGCTAGAATTAAGAGAGTGGGGAAGGCTTCCTCTAAAAGATAAGATTTTAGCCAGGAGGAAGAGTTGAGGAGGGGGGCCACTCCAGGCATGGGGAGAAAATGCCCAGAGCCAAGAAATGGAATGTTTCATTCAGGGAACAGCAAGGAGGTCAGTATCATGGAGCAAAGAGTACATGGAAGGGGTAAAAGATAAGAAGACTGGAAAGGCAGGAGCAGGCTGGGTGATGAAAGGCTTTGAGTATTTTATATTTGATCCTGTAGGTGATAGGCAGCCATCAGTTTATTAAGCAGGGGAGTGACATAGTCAGACTAGCACTTGAGGAAAATCATTTTGGTAGCTGATGGATCGGATGTGGAAGATGGATTGGAGTGGAGAGAGACTTGAGGCAGGCTGACTCGCCATCAGGCTATTGCAGTAGCCCAAGCAAGAGGCGATGAGGGCCTACACCATTGCAATGGCAATCTCAGATGAGAGAGGGTTGCATAGTAGAGGGATATTGCAAAGGTGAAATCAACAGGCCTTGAAGCAGAACAGCATTAGGGGAGTGAGAGAGAGAGTGAGGAGCCCAGGATGACTCCTAGGTTGTAAGCCTGACAGCCTGGGAGAATGGTGTTTCCCTCTACAGTAATAGTGAAGGGAGTGGGATGAAGGGAGAAGTCATTGTACCTGAACATGAAGAATGAAGAGAAGCAAGGAAAGACTTGTAGGAATTGTTCAGAGTGAAGAGAGCAGAACCAGAAAAACATAATGACTACAACAAGGTAAGTGGTAAGAATGACGACAACAAAATAAAATGGAATTCTATAATTATAACATGACTTGATTATGAAAAAAAGAGATGAGAAAATGCATTGCCCTCTCTTCTTTACAGAGGCAAGGGGTTACAGGTGCTGAATTGCTTATACTGTCAGCCTCAGTTAATATATTGGTTAGTTTTACTAGACATCTTTTTCTTTTTAAAAATTTTTTGTTGGGGCAGCTAAGGGGTACAGTGGATAGAGAATAGGCCCTGGAGGACCTGAATTCAAATCCAGCCTCAGATACTTCCTAGCTGTTTGACCATGGGCAAGTCACTTAATCTTGATTGCTTTCCTCCCCCCGAAACATTTTTTTAATTCCTTCTTATAAAGGATAAATATTTCAATAGGAGGAAGGGGAGAGACATATTCACAAATCAATAAAATTTTTGAAGATAAATATTTTGTTATAGCAAGAATGATTATTTACTAAATATCATCATGAATAGGATAGTAAAAGACCATTAATTGGCCATGAAGGAAGTTTAAAAAGAGGTTTAAATTGAAGTGAAACAGTTAGACTTGTGGAGATCAATGTGTAGGAGGTGAGAAGTAGGGGTATGCAATAAGCAAGGTAGGGAAAGAGAAAAGGCAGCAAAGCGAGGGTCAGACTCTTAGAACATAAATTCTTCTCATATCTGGAAGGAATCATTAACATCCTCTAGTTCAGGGTTTCTTACCTTTTCTGAGTCATGGGCATACTAGACATTCTAGCAAAGCTTTGGAGCCCTTTTCAGAATCGTGTTTTTATATAATAGAAGGAAATGCCAAATTTCAGTTAGAGGTTAGTGAAAATAAAGATGCAGTTTTTCCCATCCAAGTTCACAGATGCCCTGAAATCTACCCATGGATCCCTTGGGGTCCCTTGTGGATCCTAGTTTAAGAATCCCTAATCTAGTCCAACCCTCTCGTTTTGCATATTAGGAAAGTGGAACTCAAAGCACCCAGAAATAGACGCAAAATCAAGATGAGATCCTAGGTCCAGTGGTCTTTTGACTCAGCACTACCTGCCAGCATCACAGACCATGACCACCATCCCATTTAGAGCATGGATAAGAGGAGAGGTAGGGAAGGAGGCTAGACATGCATCAGGCAAGAGACAGAGTAGTAGAGCAAAGAAATAGATGAAACAGATCAGGGAGCCAGGGCATGGGGGTTGTGGAGAACAGGTGATGTGCAAACTTCAGGAGCCAGAACTACAAATCTGATGGGTCCAAATCTAACACAGGCAAACTCTGTTTGGCCTATATTCTGGTGTTCCCTAAACTGTGGTCCTTGGTCTGTGTGACCCAGCTAGCAAGAATATTGCTATCTTTTTAAAATACCCTGAAGTTATTCCTGGTCAAAGAGTATGTATAAAAATCTTCACGTCTATGGAGTCAATAGCAGTGGGTAGCTAGGTAACCCTGCCAGGGAGAGTTTTCCCAAAGAGCCTTTGAGATTGTGTCTCATACTGACTTTTCCGATGTTCTAAGTCATTGGATTGGGCAGCTTGGGAGCACAGTGGATAGAGCACTGGGCTTGGAGTCAGGAAGACCTGAGTTCAAATTTGGCCTCAGACATTACTAGCTGTGTGACCCCAAGCAGTCATTTAACCCTGTTTGCCTCCATTTCCTCATCTGTAAAGTGAGCTGGAGAAGGAAATGACAAACCACTCCAGTATCTTTGCCAAGAAAACCCCAAATGACATCATGAAATATAGCCCTTTTTGAACATTGCAAAGATTTTCCTCACAATATCCCTCTGAAGTAAGTGTGATGAGTATCATCTCTATTTTAGAGACTGGGAAATTATGGATGAAATGTTAGACTTTCCCATGTTCATACATGGGCAGTAAGAGTCAACCAATAAGAATCAAAACCAGGATGTGAACCCAAGTTTCTGGACTCTAAAATCCACACAACTAAAGATGACTGAACAAGCCATTAGATGCCATTGACTGTTGTGGCAGGTAAAGGATGAAATGACTGAGGAAAACGAAAGTCAGATCTTCCAAGCATATTGATTTATTAAGCAATGCATGCCAATTGCCTAACAATAATTAATCAAATAAAGCCAATTAATGAAAAGGAAATAATACAACATTAGATAATCTGATTTCTAATTGGATGAGAGATTAGGGACTTTCCAAGTTGGGAGGGGGAGAATGAACAAGTGCAATTCCTTGAATTCAGAAAAGGTATCCCACTCCCCAAGTATCTATAAATAAAGAAACATGGAAACACTCTGGGACCAGTTTTCAGATAAGATATATGGGTTGCTTGAGATATACAATTATAAGAAAATTCCTTGTATTCGTTTTTGAATCAGAGTTTCTGGTCAACACCACCTAGATCCTTGGTTAAGGGTCTCTGAACCCCAGGGAGAGGTGGTCTAGTTTGTAGGGCTAGGTTCAAAAAATGCCTTAAGGTTTTCTCCCAACTCCCTCAATTGAAGAAAGTTTTCTCACAAGACAGAAATTAGACTAGACCCATAATTGAATAGAAACTAAGCTAGCTCCAGAATTAAGTCACAAGATGGAGTCAGTATTGGTCATTCAGTTCCCACAATTAACCACCTGCTGTCCTAATTCCTTCAGTCGGGAATTATCCCTCATTTAATATGTTCACTGTATTAAAGAAAAACAGACTCTCCTGGAAAACTGCAAGTAAAACAGATTTTTATCAATGGAATCATCTTCTAAATGCATCAATGGAGCTTGTTGTAAGGGAACTCTCACAAGGGGATAATCCTCTTGTAAACTATTTACATGGGTCTTGTAAATCTGCTTTTCACAAGTCAGGATTGTTTAAATCCATAGATCTGCCTATGACCTTTTATAAATAATCCTCTTGTGGGAAATGTTTCAATGCCGATAGTACTGACCACTCATTCAAACTCAGTTCTCTCCTGAGTATTTGATGATATGCTATTCTTCATACTAGTCAATGAACATTTATTAAGCACCAACTATATGTCAGGCCTTATTCTATATGCTGGGCATATGGTTAAAAAACAAAGAAAAGGCTAAAATAGTCCCTGTCCCCAAACTGGAGGAGACAAACAAGCAAATAATTATGTAAGTACAAGATATATATATATATATATATATATATATATATATATATATATATCGTACTTACATAATATATATATATATATATAGTGTAAATAGAAGGTAATCTCAGAGAGAAGGCATTAGGAAAGGCCTCCTATAGAAGATAGAACTCTAGCAGAGACTTAGAGAGAGCCAGGAAGCAGAAGTGAGTAGAAAAAACACTCCAAGTATAGGGGACAGCCAGGGAAAAGACATAGAATTAGGAGATGGAGCATCTTGTGCGAGGATCAGCTAGGCCAGTGACATGGAATCCAAAAGTGGAGGAGAATTAAATATAAGGTCACCAAGAAGGTAGGGAAGGGTTTTAAAAAACCATACAGAAGATTTATATGTACAGTATACATATAGCTATCTCCTGTGTAAATCTTGAGTTAATTTCTGGAAGAAATGTGGAAACTACTTACCATGTCTTTCCCTGTGGTAAAGACCCTCTGGCCATGGAGCTCACCACAAAAGTCATTGATGTTTCACAATTGACTAGACAGGTTTTAGGACTGGCAGATGGATCAAAAATGACCAGTCAGAAGCCCAGCCTCAAACTTGAATTTTTACTTATTTAAAATGAGTTGTTTTAAAAAATTTATTTGAAATGAATTTTGCTCATTCATTGACTATCTTGAATCAATTCAACCTTGATCATGAAAGACAGCCATGTAGCTACCTACTAGGTAGCCATTCATGTGGTCCAAGTTGAAGCACTTCTAAAGATCTGTGTCAAACCATGTCTCTCTACTACTGGAACACGGAAAGAGCTAATACATTTTGTCAAGCTGGCAGACTCTTACCTTCTGTTTTTAGATCAATGCAATCCATTTGCACCAGAAGCCCCAGGATAATATCCTTAAAGACCTTAAGCTAGGCAAGGTATCTTACTGTCCAGGAAGAGTAATATTAGCTAGCTCACTTTTTCTCATACGGCAGAGGAGCTTGCTTCAGTTAGTGGATAGGACACAAGAAAGGTAAATTTTGATAAGAGATAAGAACTATTCCATCCCCTCATCTTCTGGCTCAGCCCTTTAGAACTTTGGCAAATAAGAGTACAACAAAAAGTAGGCAAATGGCACAAAAAAGGAATAGATGAATGCCATAGACTCATACACACTTTAAAATGTTGCCCAGCATGGCTTTGAGGGCTGCTAAATTAATCTCAAGTAGTGAGTCTGGTCAGGAGTCCTTCATTGTTCATGACCCAGTGTTTTCAACTTGGAAAATTCATATATGGGAATGTTAAAAAGTTATTTACTTCCTTCAACTTGAATCCAGAATCTATAAGTATTATTAAGAAATACTACATGGCAGGACAAAACAAAACATTTCTTTCAATATTTTTAGGAGATTCTGAAGCTGTTTTTTTAGGTTGGTTATTTTTGGTGGGGGAGGCAGAAGTATGGAGGTTAGAAAAAGGGAGAAGTGAGACACTATAGTGGGTAGAATAACTGAATTTGGGTGTTGAAAGAGGACTCAGTGGCCATCAGGTCCAACCGTACCCCAAAGGAATCCCCACTATAACCTACCTGAAAAGTGGCCATCCAGCTTCTACTTGAAGGTCTCTAATGAAGGGGAACACTCTTCCAATCCTTCCCAGAAAGCCTCTCTACTTTGGGGGTGCTCCAATTGTTAGGAAGCTTTTCCTGACATTAAGCCCAAACTTTCCTCTTTGTAATTTCCACCCATTGGTCCTGGTTCTGCTTTCTAAGTGACAAACAGAACAGGTCTAATCCCTCTTCCATGAGACCCATTCAAACACCTGAAATTAAACAAAGCTATCTTGTCCCTACTGGGTCTACTCTTCTCCAGGCTAAGCTAAGAATATTCTTCATGTGGGAAGGACTCAAAGAGCTTCACCATCCTGGTTGCCCTAGTTTTGCATACTAAATGGTGGCTCCCAGTATGTTCTGATCAGACCCAGGCACATAATCCTGGATACTATGACTTTTTTTGAGGGGGGAAGGCAGGGCAATTGGGGATAAATGACTTGCCCAACATCACACAGCTAGTAAGTGTGTCAAGTGTCTGAGACCAGATTAGAACTCAGGTTCTCCTGACTCTAGGGCCGGTGCTCTATTCACTGCACCAACTAGCTGCCTCTTATGACTTTCTTAATGCAGTCAAAGGTATTGCTAGTTTTTGTGACATCCCACTCACTGTTGGTTCTTATTAAGCTTTCTATCTACTGAAACCTCTAGACTTGATTTAAACTGATTCCTATTTAACCATGCTTTCCTCATCTTGTTCTTGAAAAGATGATTCTGAGTCAAGTATAAGACTTAAAATTAATCATTACCGAAATTCCTTTTTTGGGGTTCAGCCCCATGCTCTACTTTTCAATATCTTTTTGATTCCTGATTCTGTCATCTAGTGTGTTAGCTGTCCCTTCCTGTTTGATGTCATTTGTAGATTTGATGAGCAAACCACCTTGAAAAGCACAATGTGCTTTTTTTTTAACCAAGTCATGGATAAAGATGTAATGCAGCCCAGGACGAAGCATAGATAGCTGGGACACTTCTCTGGGGATATCCTGCCAAGTATGATCTATAAGGTACTGGATTTAAAGTCAAGGAAGGCTTAGTTCCAAGTCCTGCCTCTGGTACCTACTAGTTATATGACCACAGGCAAGTAGCTTTCTTTCTGAGCCCCACTTTCTTCATCTGTAAATAGGCAAAATCATACCTGTAGCCCCTAACTTCTGGTGTTATTGTGAGGATCAAATGAGATATTTTAAGTAAAGAATTGTAAAAATGTCAGGGATTGTCATTAATGTCTCTACAAAAGGATATACTGCTTCATGTTTCTTTCCTGTCTTGTTTTCACAAACTAAGGGGAAAAGTTCCTTCCAGCTTAGCTTCAACAGCTTAGTCACCCAAACCTACATTGTGCAGAAGACATTTGTATGCCCCTCAGGGAATCCAAACATCTGCCTAACTTTTCAGTTTATAGATTGTTGTTCGTCCTTCATTCTCGAAGAGGAACAATGGCATCAGAGGGTGATGTCTTGACTTGCAAGTGAATTGGTCATCAGTCTCACTGTCTCCTCTGGAGTCATCTAAGTCCAGTGGCAAGACATAGGTCAGGATGACTGGAGATGACCTCAGATGCAGTGGGAGACCCTGGCCTTTTTAAGCTAAGTTCTTTCCCAGATCTCAGTTTGTCTGGAGCAATACCCATTCAGTAGTTAAATTCTAGGGAAGAATTGAGGTAAAAGATGCCCTACTTTGCCTTCACAAAAGAATCAATCAGGGTGGGAAAGACTCTCAGAGTTTCTGGCCAAAGCAGAAACAGATTGCTGTTTACGCTCACTCTGGGCCATCAAAACCAAAACAATGAGCAAGTGAGACTGGGGCCTATTATTGGTCAATCAGTGAGAGCCAAAGTGATTTGGATTTAAAGGCATAATCATAAAGTATGGGTCAAAGACTACAACTTTTGAAAACTATTAAAAAATCTTTATAGCAGCTGTCATTTGATGAAAATAAGGATAGTGACCATGATATCAATGAGGATATATCCATTATTAAAATGCTATCAGCATTTTGAGTATTATTTTTAAATTATGTATGTCTAAGGTCTATACTTATTCAAATACTTAAGGATTTTATCATGAGGATAAGCCCTCCACTGATAACAAATTAAATCTCCATGCCTAAGTGTCTGGTCTTTATGTGTTACTATGCCTGAAAAAATAAATCACTGCCAAATGGTCAACTCTGACAATTGACAGAGACAATTGTCAAGCCTTGACAACTGAATGAGGCCAGCCCTCGGGTGACAGACAGAGTGTGCATAAAGAGCTACCATATTAGAAACTTTTTGCAGCTTGGTAGGATCTATGAGTGCTTGATCTCTGTAAGCTTAACCTCTGGAAACTAAGTGCCACATTCACGACAAAATCAGGCATCAGGGTAAGACTTTGGTGGAAGAAACTGTACCCAGGACAAACAAAATCTTCCCTTGAAGCACTCTATGTCAAAATCTATGCAAAGTCTATACAAATCTGGGCCTCAGCTTCCTCATTTCCAAAAGGAAAGGACTGGACTAGTCAATGGATCAGTCAACTAGCATTTATTAAGGGTTTATGTGCCAGGAACTATGCTAAGCACTGACTATACAAAGATAAGCACAAGATTGTCCTTGACCTTAAGGAACTCACAATCTAACTGGGGGGATAATATGCAAACTGCATTGTTTGTCTTTAGTTTCAAAGAGGACCAGTCAAGGGGGATGTCTTGTTGTGAACTGGCCTCACTCTCTCTACCAGAGTCATCAAAGTGATGGCCTGGGATGTAGTGGATGACCTTGGTTGGCATCTTTGATGTCTGACCAAGCTCTAAGAGCACCACAGTAACTGCTTAACCTGTCTTTATGGCCTTTGTAATAACTCGTTCTCATTTGACCATTCTGCCTGGGAAAGTCTTCACGTTTGGGGTTGCTGTTTGTCCTTCATTCTTGAAAAGAACCATGACATCAGGCAGGTGATGCCATGACATGCAAGTGAATTGGATTTAGATGAGGGAGGGCTGTGCAAAGTCACCAGCCTCACTTTCTCCTCCAGAGCCATCTAGGTCCAGTGGCCAGATATAGACCAGGACAACAAGAGATAGTCCAGGATGCAATGGGGGATCTTGGCCTTTTCAAGGCAAGGTCTTTAACAGGCCTCAGTTTGACTGAGGCAATGCCTATTAAGAGATCATTCTCTGCCTCATTTCTTATTAAGCCTTAATCACTGAATGGGTGACTGAGACATGTTTGGGGTAGACATCTCCCTAACTCACTGACAGGCTTGAGGCCTGTCGGTTACCCTCAACCTTGTTTAGCCAGTCTGCTAAGATGATTTTATCAGAGTGTAGACGCTATACATGCTACATACAGCTTCTTGGAGCCATGGGACAATAGACAGGATAAATTGGGGGTAGTCTCAGAAGGAAGGACCTAAAGGAAGACTGGGAAAGACTTCTTATAGAAGACAGGAGCATTAGCTGAGACTTGAAAGAAGGTGAGGAAGACAGGAGGTGGAAATGAGAAGAGAGAAAGTTACCAGAATGGGAGGTAGCCAGTGTAAACATTGGGAGTCAGGAGATGGGGCATCTCCTTCAAAGAACGACAAGAAGGCCTTCTGGCCCTAACATGGTATACTTTATCCTCTCTTTTTTCCAACAGTGAGGTGTTCATTCATCTCCAGCCTCTGGCTCCCTCCACAGGTATCTAACTCTTCTTTGTGGTGACTGACTGGAATGTTAAGACTAACACTTACATACTATCCAGAAGGTGTCAGACTTGTATCTCTGAATGTTGAAACCCAAGGTCTCCCTTGCCTCAAAGAAAACTCTCGACTTATTTTAGAGGTGTTTCATCAGACTGACTGGCGGATAGATAATCTAAAAACTGAAAATGAAGCAGAAAGTTTCTTTCAAAGTAGAAAATAAAAGCTTCCAAGAAACAAATCATGTACAGGCTAAGTAAGTCTATTAGTAAAGACATTCTGAAACAGAGAATGATCTGAACTAAAGAGTTTTCCCCTCTCTTTTCAGTCTAAATATGGCATTTGCTTTTGACAAAAAGAATTGAGAGAAGCACTCTGGCATGGTGGAAGGTGGGATAAATTGGGGGGTAAAGGACATGGATCTGATATTGGTACCCATGTGACTTTGCCTATCTGAGCCAATTTCTCACCTATAAAATGAGGGGTTCAGACTAGAGGACCTCCAAAGTCCAAGATCAAAGTAAATGATCCTATGGTTTTGTTTTAATTTTTCTGAAAACATGCCACAGAAGGCTCAGGTTTGAAGGTGATGATTCAACTTCTGAAAAGCAGAAGATTATGCAAAAGAAGCCACATCATCAATCTAGCCTGCATGTAGGGCTTCCTGGACACTGAGTATGGATTAGCATAACATTCATTATTTCTTTGATCTGAGTTGTACCTTAAGAAATCTCTGTGGTAGATTTTAGCTATACTGCAAAGAGCACAGCTCTGATGTGCTTGCCATGTAGCCTGAATGCTAAACAGACTTTGACCTAAAAGACTATTTTATGGAGAACTCAAACAAGGCAAACATTCATATGGAGGTCAGACTAAGCAGTAAAAGTACACTCCTCTCAAGGTCTGTCTGAAGAACTTCGTTATCAATTGTGAGATATGGGAGACGGTGGCACAAGACTGCCCCATATAGTGTGCTAGCATCAAAGAAGGCACTATGAGCAAAGCAGGATTGCAATAGCACAAAGGAAACATGAGATACACAAATCTGGAGGCATTTCCACTCCAAATGTTCAAAAGAACTATATGTGCCCAACCTGCAATAGAGCGCATATTGGTCTGATCAGCCACAGTCAAACACACTGTACCTTGACCCCAACAACATGACATCATTGGTCCTCATCAAGTATGGGGGATGAACAACAACAACCTTAAGCATTCTAGGAAATCTTGACAAAGCAATAATTTCATGAAAACCCAATTTAATGAGCAAAGGATATCGCTAGAGAAGTACTACTTCTTGTATTGCACTGAATGTCCTTTCGAAATATCTAATACGATGATTTTCAAACTAATTTGAGCATAGGACACTTTTGAATTCAAAATATGCTATTGGAAATTATAAATGTTGATATTCAGGGAATCAATATTCCTATAATATGAGAGAATTTGGGATATTTCAAAGCAAAATAGATGAAGCAAAATGTTCATAGAGGAAAAAATGTCACACAAGCTAAGTGCTTATATCATATATGCAATTTCATATTTAGCATCACAGAGGGAAAAATACAATTAGTACAATTAGTATTTTCTCATGGAAACCCTTATTCACATCATGGTTTCTTGAAATGCAGTTTGGGTAACATTTTTCTACTAGATGTAGGCTATTTAGCATGATAGGAAGTAACTTTTCATGTGCAGGTGAACTTCGCTTTACAAAATAGGTGTATTTTGGAACAGTAGTGTAAATTAAATTTTTGTAAATGAAACTTAGTCCCTCCACCCCCATTTATGTATTACAAATTTTGATATCCAATTAGTGACTTTTCTGACATTTAACCTTAAGTTTACTTGACTCACTGTTTCCTGCCAAAGGGGTTAATAATCTATAAACACATACTCATACACTAGGAATAGAGGTGACAAGGAGAAAAGCTACTATTTTTGAAAGTCTTTTTATTTAAGATATCTATTGTAAGAAAACCGATTAGAAAAAATATTTAAAGTGAATATTTCAAATAAAGCCCTGGCATCCCAAAATTTTAAGGATAGATAGATAGATAGGTATAGGTATAGACATATAGATATAGATATGGAAATGGCAACAAAGTATGATACTATATATGAATGTTGTTGAGTCATTTCAGTCATGTCCAACTCTTTGCGACCCTATTTAGGGTTTTCTTGGAAGAGACATTAGAGTGATTTGTCATCTTCTTCCTCAGCTCATTTTACAGATGAGAAAATGGAAGCAAATAGCGTTCAATGACTTGCCCAGGGTCACACAGCTAGTAAGTGTCTGAGGCCAGATTTGAACAAGTCTTCCTGACTCCAAGCTTGGCACTCTATCCACTGTGCCACCTACCTGCCCACATGTAAATGTAATAAAATATTATTGTGCCCCAATAATTACTCAACAAAATCCATTGGTTCCATATTATATCCAAGATCAAATATAGAGTCCTCTGTTTGGCATTTAAAGCTCTTTACAATCTGGCCCCTTCCTGCCTTTCCAGTCTATTCACACTTTACTCTTCTACATAAACCCAGCTACATTGTTCTCCTTGTTCCTTACACATCCCCCGTATCTTTACCTTTGCACCGGTGGTCCTTAATTTCTGTGGCTTCCCTCAAGACTCAGCTCAAATCCCACCTGCTGCAAAAGGCCTTTGCCCCTACCTCCAGCTACTAATACCTCTCTCCATGAGATCATCTTTATCTTTCAGTATATATCTGGTATAGACATGATTATTCACATGTTATCTTCCTTATTCAAATTAGAATTAGGGCAATGATTGCTTTTTGCCTTTCTTTGTGTTGTTCAGTTCTTAGCACAGTGCCTGACACATGCAAGCACTTAAGAAATAAATACTCATTGACTGGTTGATTGATTGGAATGACAAACAAAGAATTCAAGGAAACTTAGGAAGACTGTATGAACTGATACTGAGTGAATTAAGTAGAACTAGGAGAACAATATTTTAATGACCACAGTAACATAAAGAAAAACATGCAAAGGTTACAGAATTATGGTCCAATGCAATGACTAGCTGTGATTCAGAGGACTGACTGATGGTGAAGCATCCTTCCCTCCTCTTGGTAGAGAATGAAGCATACATTTATGACATGGTCAATGGGTTGGTTTGTTTTAACTATATCTCTTTGTTAAAAGGGAGGATTCTGTTGGGGGCATGATGCTGAAAAATAACACTAATATGAAAAACAAAACACATTTATAGAAAAGAAAATTCCCCATTGATCTCAGAAGTAGTACACCATGGGAAAACTTCCTTACTAAGGAAGTAAGGAAGCCTTTTCTTTTGATATTTCATTTCCCACACATTTATTTTTAGCCATCTCTATGACTAGAATTCTCTCCATCCTTGTCTCTCCCTCCTGGCTTCCATCAAGTTCCAGATGAAGTCCCACTTTCTTCAAGAAGCCATTCTCAAACCCCCTTGATTCTGGTGCCTTCCTTCTTTTCATTCTATCCAATTTATCCTGTATATATCTTGTTTGTACATAACTTTTTGCATGCTGTCTCTACCCCTTGAGAATAGGGATTGTTGTGCCTCTCTTTGTATTCCTCATGCTTAGCACAGTGTCTGGAATATGATATATGCTTAATAAATGTCTGCTGACTATCTGAGTCCATGATTTAGTCCATTTGAAATTGGGGAATGGATAACCCCAAGGCCTTAGTAATTCTGACATCCTCTATTAGGACAGAAACTTAGGAGATTGGCCACCAACATCAAATCTCCAAATTATCCAAAATCTTTTCCCCATAAAACCCACCATATTCTTGCTACCCCTTAGAGCAAGGAGGAGGGGGAGGGGGAAAGCAAAGAGACTTTAGGAAGTAGCATAGTGGCCTGGGCCAGATAATGATAAAGGAAAAATGCCACCTCTCTCAGTCCAAGTGCCAGGATCAACAACAGATGGTTATGAAGTTCACACCTGCTCCCCACCCAACAAGAAAATTCACTGAGGAGAACCCTGTTTAGTCAGTAAATCTAGGCTGGATAAATGATGAGAGAGGCATCCCCTTCACTAGGGATTACAATGACAAAATTCCCCATCTGTCTATCATTGCTCTTTCCTGCTTCTCAAAGTCTGGATGAGAATTGGTGTACCTGCACCAGGCCAGGCTCACAGCTTGGTATCTGAGTCCAGGGCACTGTAATGGATGGCCCCAATGCTTGTTTTCTTGACTTAAGTTTAGGATAAAAAGAGGAAATACTTTTTTAGGTGACTCTCTGTCCCAAGATATGGTACTGGAAGGAAAGGGTTTGAAACCATTTATGAATGACAGAGTCATGCCTTGCTCTTAAGAGAAGCTAGAATATACCTAGCTAGGCAGCACAATGGATAAAGCACCAGGCCTGGAGTTAAGAAGATTCATCTTCCTGAGTTTAAATCTGGCCTCAGATTTACTAGCTGTGAGACCCTAGGCAAGTCACTTAACCCAATTTGCTTCAGTTTCCTCATCTGTAAAATGAGCTGGCAAAGAAAATGGCAGATTGCTCCAGTATCTTTGTCAAGAAAAACCCAAATATAAATGGTCAGACACAACTGAAATGACTGAACAACAACAATAAATGATAGTCATCCATCATCCCTAAGATAAGCTGAAAAATATCTAACCTTCAAGGTTAACAACAGGAAAGAAGAGACACATCTCCTATGACATGTCCCTCATGGACTCTGTTAGTAACAAAATTATATTGAGTGGGTCATGGAGTCTGACCTAGCATGACAGTATCTGTGGCTGACTCCATGCAGTCACTGAAAACATTGATTGTATAGCACTGATGTATCACTTAATCCCAGGAAGAGCATAGTATGGTACAAGATCACTTTGGATTCTTTTTATGAAACTAGGGAGAAGATTAAAGCCTACCTCATCATCTAACTTTGTTATAGCAAGATTTTGCTATATACAGCTACTGTTTCTAGAAATGTGGATTGACATATGAGGGATGTGAATCCCCTCAACACCTTCCCATTCCATCATCTTTATCTATTGAATAATGTTCAAGAAATAGCAGTGCAGAGTCTAGGAAGATGTTCCCAAGCATAATTGTTCTAATGAGAGTAGGTAAGGTAATGAATTTAACACTTCTCTACAATAGTCCCCAACGCCTGTTATAAGGACAAGGTCAGAGCAGATAGAAACCAGGTGGGCAGTTGGAGTTGGGCAATTACCCTCCAGGCAGGATAATCACCAGGCAAACTAACTATTCACACAGGAAAAATCAAGTTGATAAAGAATTTCTGTAATCCAGACTACAGTATGAAATTAGTTACTCAATAACATAAAGTTGGTCCATCAATATGTATGTCTTGGACAGTCACTAAGAAGGGCCAGTGAACTGAGCCTAGAACTAAATAGAAGAGTAGGCTAGATTGACTTTGGGAAATTACATAGTGCTTTCATTGACCCTTAAGCTTCCCTCCAAAACAAAGGACCATATTTAAAACATCAGTGTTCTTCTGGTGATAGTATGTGGTTACAAATCGTGAAGTCGCAGTCACAATCTCTGAAGAATTAAGGTTGCCTAAAGGTAAAGATGCATGGTTAGCCTATTGTAACATACAACCAATGAGAAATGGCCCAAGAGAAGCAGTGTAAAGGATATCATAAGAGAGATGCATGAAGGAAGCAAGCTAATACTGCAATGAAAATTATGGATGATCAATGGAGAGCCCTCACTCTCCATCAGTATCCATGCAATGATATATGCTCTAGAGAAAGCAGATGGGGTGGAGTCCTCCTGTGGTGGAATTATGGGAAGATATGGACAAAAGTCTCATAGGATGAGAAGGCTAGGATGGATTGTGTTGTGATCTGTCTGCTCTGTTGGAAAGAGAACCTGCATTGTAAAGTCACAAAGGCAACAAAGTATCTCACCCCATTTACATTATATATATATATATAAAATACATGTATATGTTTTATATGTGTACATACATGCTGAGGGGGGAAGGAACGGGAGAGAGAGAGAGGAGAAGGAGAAGGAGAAGGAGAAGAAGAAGAAGAAGAAGAAGAAGAAGAAGAAGAAGAAGAAGAAGAAGAAGAAGAAGAAGAAGAAGAAGAAGAAAGAGAAGGAGAAGGAGGAGGAGGAGGAAGAAGAGGAGGAGGAGGAGGAAGAGGACGAGGGAGAGGAAAGAAGGAAGGAAGGAAGGAAGAAGAAAGAAAGAGGATGGTATAGTAGGGATCCAGCCTTCTCAAAGCCAAAGAGACCTGGATTCAAGTCTTGCCTCTGACACATCCTGGCCGTGTGACCCTGCACAAGCTAAACTCTCTAACTCACAGAGGAGCTGGCCTGCATCAGTATGGGGTGTTTCTTCACTTGGGAGTTCTCAATACTGTCAGTTACTATTATATATACATTTATAATATTATATAATATATGACATATACAATATTATATATTATGTTATGTATAATACTATATCACATTCTATAATGATTGCATATTATACAATATATCTCACACATTATATAATATATAATATTATATGATATATCTTACATATGGCTGCGGGACACTGGACAAAAAGATAGGTATATCTGCCATTCCAAGCCTCTAAACTTTCCCACTGACATAGTTAGTTACAGCTCAGTGAACTGCCATCTTTGGGTGTTGATCCCCTACCAGATATCTCCAGAACTCCGGGCAGAAGGAGACTGGGCAAAGAATGTGTTCTGAGAGAGCCTCCTTATTGTGAGATCTGCAAAGGGAAAACATAGGTGACCTTTGAAGCTTTGGGAATACCCAGTCTAGCAGCAAACAGCCCTATTACATAAACAAAGACATTTACAGGGATTAGGACGATTGTACAAGCTGCCTAAATTGATTGTAAACCAATGTTGCAATGAATGAGAAAGCCCTTTGAAAAGGTCCAGAAGAAAATGTGGTGAAACTGTGGCCCACAGAGCAACAAAGCCACAAAAACACTTCTAGATGTTCCCCAAGGATTAAGACAGTTGACTCACTGAGGCATCCAAGGCTTTCCTGCCTCTCTTATCTGGCCCTCTACCAATTTTTTTTTGCAACTGAAATGGGAGATAAAAGGGTACCAACCACACTGGCTCCAAAGAATCTCACCGGACCAGTATGGCAAAGTAACAGGGAAGCAGACTCCAGGTCTATGTAAAGTAAGTACTTCCTAATAAGTGGAAATGCCTGGTACTTCAGTGGATAGATAGAGTGCAGGAAGACCTCAGCTGAAACATGACCTCAGACACTTACTAGCTGTGTGACTCTGGGTAAGTCACTTAATTTCTGTTCACCTCAGTTTCCTCATCTCTAAAATGGGAATAATAATAGTGCTACCTCTTAGGATAAAATGAGGTAATTGTAAAAGGCTCAGCACAGTGCCTGAAAAGTGCTATATAAGTATTAATAGCAGCAGTAGTAGTAGGAGGAGGAGCTATAGTAGCAGCAGCAGCAGCAACAGCAGCAGCAGCAGCAGCAGCAGCAGCAGTAGTAGTAGTAGTAGTAGTAGTAGTAGTAGTAGTAGCAGTAGTAGTAGCTATAGTAGCAGCAGCAGCAGTAGTAGTAGTAGCAGTAGTAGTAGCAGTAGCTATAGCAGCAGCAGCAGCAATAGTAGTAGTAGTAGTAGCAGTAGTAGTAGTAGCTATAGCAGCAGCAGCAGTAGCAGTAGTAGTAGTAGTAGTAGTAGTAGTAGTAGCTATAGTAGCAGCAGCAGCAATAGTAGTAGTAGTAGTAGCAGCAGTAGTAGTAGCTATAGCAGCAGCAGCAGCAGTAGCAGTAGTAGTAGTAGTACTAGTAGCTATAGCAGCAGCAGCAGCAGTAGCAGTAGTAGTAGTAGTAGTAGTAGTAGCT
>CM053622.1:325596258-325647759 GCA_028646595.1 Phalanger gymnotis | reverse complement strand
ATGTTCCCAGCCAACTCACTTGACCCCTGAGTTTTTCAGCAGGGTATGACTGCTTGTAGCCTAAAGAGTTCTATGGTCCAAGCCTGGGGGGATGTGCCAGCTCTGCCACACCAGCACTCCTCCTTCCCCAAGAACCCCCAACCAGGACTGGACTTAGATCTTCAGCAGGCTCTTCACTCCTGCTCTGATCCACCACTTAATTCCTCCCACCAGGTGGGCCTGGGGCCAGAAGCAACTGCAGCTGTAATTCTGTAGCTGCCCCACCTCCGCTGTCCCCGGGGCGGTGGCCCAACCACAAACTCTATCCCAGTCCCCAGCAGCTTCTCCCACTAACCTACTCTGTTGTCCTTGGTGTTTGTGGGTTGAGAAGTCTGGTAACTGCCGCAGCTCACTGATTCAGGGCGCTAGGGCATGCTGCGCCCAGCTCCCAATCTGGTCAGTCCATGCCACCCACGCTGGGCTCAGCCCCGCTCCCCTCCACTCCCAGCTCTGTACGGGATAGACCTTACCCAGAGACCATCCAGGCTGTCCTGGGCTAGAGCCCTGCTTCTCTATGCTATTTTGTGGGTTCTGCAGGTCTAGAATTGGTTCAGAGCCATTTTTTATAGGTTTTTGGAGGGACTTGTTGGGGAGCTCATGCTAGTCCCTGCTTTCCAGCCGCCATTTTGGCTCCGCTCCCTCTGCCTCAGTTTTCTTATCTGTAAAATGAGCTGGAGAAAGAAATGGCAAAGCACTCTTGTATCTTTGCCAAGAAAACCTCAAATGGAGTCATGAAGAGTCAGACATGGCTGAAAAATGACTGAATGACAACATGGATAGAGTGCTGGCTTGGAGTCAGATCAACCTGGGTTCAAGTTCTATCTCTGGTACATACTAGCTGTGTGATCCTGGCAGGTCACTTAACCTTAGTGCCCCAGGCAATTCTTTCTAAGAGATGTTGCACAATTCTTGCGTTGTAGCTCCCTACACCAATGAAATCAGAGATCGGGCCAAAACATATACATACATACATATATACATATATATATATATATATATATATATATAATGTGTGTATGTATGTTCATACAGGTATATTTATCTATGTGTGTATATATATATATATATATAGAGAGAGAGAGAGAGAGAGAGAGAGAGAGCGAGCATGAGGGAAGGGGAAAGGAAGGAGAGAGAAGGGGACAGAGAGTGAGAATAAATATAATGTGTGCAGGAAGTCCCTAACAATTGGGAAGAATCAGGAAAAGCCTCACGTAGGAGTTGTTACTTGAGCTGAATCTGGAAGAAAGCTAGAAATTCTAAGAGGTGGAGGTGAAGAGAGAGTGTATCTAAAGCATATAATCAGTCTGTGCAAAAATACATTTTACAGAAGAGGAAGCTGAGAGTCAGAAATGCTTATTGATTTCCCTATGATCAAGTGTAAGGACTGGGATTCAAGACTAGTTCTCCTGATCCCAAGCCCAGAGCTCTTGCTATTTTGCTTTGCTCAAAGTAGAGTCAAGAAATCTGGATCACAAATCAGAAGACCTGGATTCTAATCCCTGCTTTACCACTTAACAAGTTATAAGTTTTGGACAAATTTCTTAGCGTCTCTGGGACTCAGTTTTCCTATATATCAGATAGTGAAGATTAATTCTCTCCTAGCATTATTAGTATTATCGAGGATATTCTCTAGGCCTCTGTGATAATGTGGTTTCACGAAGCGTATTGTAGACTGTTACTGTTTAATCATTTTCCATTATGTCTGACTTTTTGTGACCCAATTTCTGGTTTTCTTAGCAAAGATACTGAGGTGGTTTGTCATTTCCTTCTCCAGCTCATTTTACAGATGAGGAAACTGAGGCACAAGAGGTTAAGTGACTTGCCCTGGGTCACACAGCTATTAAGTATCTGAGGCTAGATTTGAACTCAAGTCTTCCTGACTACAGTCCTTGTACCTCAAACCCATTGACTGATTTTTTTTTAAAGATAGAAGTGCCTATTCCAAGCCCTGTACTTTATTAATGAGGGAAGCAGAGCCCAGAGAGGTTAAGTAATTGGTCTGAGGTCATTCAGCAAACAAAGCAGCAGAGTAGGAATGGGGAAACAGAATGCTGGGTGCATTTCTTAGAGACCCTGGGGTCCCCCTCCCCACACAGCATGGCCTTGTGTTCTGTTCACTGGGCTATCTGGGGAAGGGGAAAAGAATTAGCATTTATGTATTTTTTCATATGACTATACATAGCTTTAATTTCTTCCTCTGAAAACTGCCTGTTCATATCCTTTGACCATTCATCAACTGGAGAATGACTTGTATTCTTATAAATTTGACTCAGTTCCCTGTATATTTTAGAAATGAGGCCTTTATCAGAGACACTAGTTGCAAAGATTTTCTCCCAATTTTCTGCTTTCCTCCTAATCTTGGTTGCATTGGCTTTGTTTATACAAAAACTTTTCAATTTAATGTAATCAAAAATCAGTTTTGCCTTTTGTAACGCTCTCTATCTCTTGTTTGGTCACAAATTCTTCCCTTCTCCATAAATCTGAGAGGTAAACTATTCCTTGCTCGCTTAATTTGCTTATTGTATCAGCCTTTATAGCTAAATCATGAACCCATTTTGACTTTATTTTGGTAGACGGTGTAAGATATTGGTCTATGCCCAGTTTCTGCCATACTATTTTCCAGTTTTCCCAGCAGTTTTTGTGAAATAGTGAATTCTTATGCCAGAAGCTGGACTCTTCGGGTTTATCAAAAAGTAAATTACTATAGTCAGTGACTACCGCATCTTGTGTACCTAACCTATTCCGCTGACCCACCACTCTATTTCTTAGCCACTGCCAAGTAGTTTTGATGATTGCTGCTTTGTAATACAGTTTAATATCTGGTAAGAACCGGAGACTGTCTTTTGCCTCTTTTTCTATTGCCTGCACTTACCACAGTTCCAGGAATATAGTAGGCACTTATTGGTTGAATGAGTGAATGAATGAGTCTGAAAATTACGAGCTTGCAGATGAAAGGAGAGAATAGAAAAGCGTCTATGATCTGTAAAGCACTAAAAAAAATATATTCCACATAGAGGAAAACAATTCCAGCAACACCTTTCAGGTTAAAGGTGTGCGATAGATGTTACAGGAAAAATATTTAATGTTTTTACCCTGGTCTTGGCCCCTTCACCCTGAGACAATGTAGATAGTTCAGGAAATAGTTCAAGGATAGATCTTGGAAAAAAATTTACCATGTTACATTTCTTTTAAAACATTTTTAAAATGCATACTCTACTAATTGGTGTAACTTTCCAATGACTCTCCTCCCTCATGGCAGCAAAGATATATGGTTAAGCAAAACAAATCAGCAGATATGCCTCAAGCAGAACATATACACTTCTCTGTTGAGAGGAGGGAGTGATGCTTCACTACCAGCCCCTCTGAAATTAAGACTAGTAATGACCACATTATATGCATATATGAAATACCTTCTCTGGTGATCAATCTAAGAGGAATAGGATTAAAACATACTGGAGAAAATTGGGGTTACGTATGAGAAACGTATTAAATACAAAAAAACATCTCTGAAGCTGGGTTTTGCTATCATTTTTGCATATCCTGACTGGTGCTGAAAGGACAGCCAGCCCAGAAGGGAGAATTCCAGGCTAAGGTAAAGTGGAAAGTTACTGGTATGCTTAGGAAGGCTTTACACAATTATAGGCTGAGGTCAGGAACACTATAGACTGTACTTAATTTCTAGTATTTCCTTAGGCAGTAAGACAACTAAACTTTGACCTGTGTAAAGTATGTTGCCTCCTCATATGGAAAAAACTCACATGATGGAAAATTTACATTATCTCCAAACAGACAGCTATTGAGTTTTCAATCATAAAAACATGTAGGAATTTGTTAATAATGGGACCCCAGATGTGGTTATGGGGCATGTTAAACTATAAGCAATTTGATGGGAAGGAATATTCCAGTTGGGTCCTCACTGATCCTACAAACAGGAAAATGCACCCCCACCAAACTCTAATACAATTACAATCCTGTCTCCACCCCTGCCCTTTACACTGCATTCTGGTCTGCTAAGTGCCTCACACGGACTCATTTTTTTCAAGAAACTGCTCCTGCCTTCTTCCTAAGGAGGCAGTTATCAGAGTTAAGACGATTTCACATCAGTCTAGACGAAACTACATCCCATCATGCAGCCAGGTCCAAACCCCCTGTAAGTGTAAGATGACGGGCTGCTCTTCCAAATGCTGCCCCAGCTCCACCCTCTGGGCTATGATAGTTTCCCATGACTGCTGGACATTTCAGGCCTCCCAAATTTATGAGAGGTCACCACTGTAGTGTTAGAGGAGTGTTCATTCTGTAAGATTTTCCAACAAGAATTTAGATGAAAAGATAAACTTTAATACTGATAGTGGGGCATTTAGGTGATGCAGTGGAAAAAGTACTAGCTCCAGAGTCAGGAAGACCTGAGTTCAAATCCGACCTCAGTCACTGTCTGACCCTGGGAAAGTCTCAGTTTCTTCATCTGTAAAATGAGCTGAAGAAAGAAATGGCAAATCACCTCAGCATTTTTGCTCAGAAAACCCCAAATGGGGCCACAACGTGTCAGATACAACTGAATGACAACAATAATGATGCTTTTTCTTTGGTTCTGGATGTCTGGGGTGAGGGGGGCGGGGGGAAGGGAGTTCTTCTATATAAGTAATTCCCAGTGTAGAAGCTTTCTCTTCTGAAGTAGATCAGCCACTTTTTAACTGCCTTAGATAAGAGCCTGGAGAAGTGAAAGGCTAGGTAGCATGCTCGCGATCAGCTAATACAGTTAGCATATGTTACAATAATACAAGTAGCTAGTATATATTACGAACCTGGAACCTCAGTTTTCCTGACTCTATGGTTTCTCAGCAAGCTAATCTAGATGACTAGGAGGGAAAGTTTACACTGAAGAGGGGAGGGGAGGGGGGAGGGAGAACATACTTAGACATTCAAGGTCACAGAACCACAGATTTGAGATTAGTTAATATGAGTAACTTCAGTTAATATTATGATTATATGATGCAAGTCATCAGACATCAAGGTCTCAAAAGAATCAACCTTGCAGCAACCCAGGGAGTAAGAGCAATGAAAGCCATTTCTAAAACGATTTTAAAGCTTGCAAAGTTTTTACATACTTTACCCCTTTTGATCCTCACAATAACCCAGTGAGGAAGGAACCACAGGGTGTTGTGATGTCCCAACCACTCCAATAAGGAAGCTGAGGATCAGAGAGGTTAGGGGATTTGTTTGAGGTCACTCCACTAGTGAGTGTTAGAATTGAGAATCAAACCCAGTTATCTCCTGATTCCAATTCCAAACATGCTGCCACTCCCTGGAGGGCAGGGATAACATCATTTAAAACCTTTATTGCTCCAGCACCAGGCATATACAGTTATCCCTTCTGCATCTTGGGGACCAGGGGTGTGGCACCCCCTAACCTCTGCAATCTGGAAAATCATCACAAAATTTTTTGGCCCTCCCTTCGTACCAGAGAAGGTACTAAAAGATAAAATATGTTTATATACAATATTACACATATATATTATGCATTTCTGAGTTTCTATTTTTTCTCTGTGTTGTATGTGGTCTATAGCTTCTGCAAAACTCCCCAAAAATTCCCATTTAATATCTTATGCCGAACTATGATATATCAAAACCTTGAAACATATGCATATTCCCTTGAAACCTTAAAAGCATATACAAAATATATGGTTCATAGGAAAGTCACAGTATGAAAGGGATAACTATACTAGGCTCTTAATGACTATTTGTTGAGTTTAGTTGACTTAAAATGAAATGAAATGATCTGAGCTGAAGGACTCTGGTTTCAATCTCAACTCTGCCACTTACTACTAGTGTAAGCTTGGGGAAGTCAGTCATCCTCTCTGGGTTTCAGGTTCTTCATCTTCCAAGACCACATCTTATATGTCTATAATAACAAGAGGTCTGGTGCCATCACAGTGATATACAGAGCAAAGCTCATGTCATCTATCGCCTCTTCCTTCAAAATGCTAAATAGATCAATGTATTCATTAAAATATCAGGGGAGTAAAATAAGGGAATTGGACCCCTCTAAAGTCTTTCCCAGCTATCGAGCTATTCTATGAACCTATGAATTGAGGTAAAATATTCAGCCTATACTTCTATACCAGACCTTTAGGCACTCAGTAGCTAGGGCCTTCCTCTCACAAATTACCTTTTATTTATTTTGTATATGTTTTTAAACTTATTTAGATACATCTCCCTCAATTAGATATAAGCTCCTCAAGGGTGGGACTATTTCATTTTTTGTCTTTGTATCACCATACTGGTACAGGTCTTGGCTCACAGAAAATACTTAATGAAAAGTTGTTGCCTTGATTCCAGAAGACCAATGATAAAGAATGTCACCCATCTTCTGAAAGAGAGGTAATGGAATAAATATGCAGAAAGAGACACAGTTTTTGAGCTGGTCAGTATGGGAATTTGTTTTGCTTGATTTCACATATTTGTGATGTTTTTAAGGGTCACATTTTTCTTTTTTTTCCTTTTTTTCAGTGGGGGAAGGGAGATGGGAGAGAGAAAAAATAAATACTTGTTGATTGAAAAAAATGTTTAGTTTTGAAAAAGGTTGTTAATTGATGGCTATTGCTAAGGCAAGGGAAAGCCAATCTTCTCTTTAAGGGCTACTGGGGTACCCAAATCAGGAAGCCTATATGTTGCACATTGCACATTCCTAACAAATTTGGAGTGGGGGGAAGGGCCATTGCAGGGAGCAGGATGAAGGAGTGAAGAAGGGATATCAAGATACATGGAACCATGTACACAGAGAATACCTAACCTAGAATTATGAATTTGGAATTGGTCAGGTTGTACTTTTGAGTATGAGGTGGTCCAATGGAGCTTGACAGGAATCCTCGAGCTAACCCCTAAGTTCTTAGCAGACGGAAAGTGAAAGAGAGAGAGAGAGAGAGAGAGAGAGAGAGAGAGAGAGAGAGAGAGAGAGAGAACTGTTTTCTTCCAGCTCTCCTCAAGGGCAGGCAGGCAGGATCTGACAGAGAAAGCCTTTCACACAGGACATGCAGACCCGACCCTGCAGAGGGTTAGTACCAGAATCATATCACCTTTCATCAAAAATCCTATCTGGGAAGGATTTTGCAAGGTGACTTGACTTTATTTCCCTGTCTTCAAGTCATACAATCTTAAGGTATTTACTCCAATCCAACAAATATTAATAAAACACCTACTCTGCACAAAGCCTTGAGGATACAAAGACAAAAACTAAATAGTCCTCAGTCTCCAGTAGTTTACCTTCTACTTCTATACAAATAAGTAGAATACAAGGGAAGGTGTGACAGCGGCAAAGGAGGACCCAGACAAATCTCTATAGGAAATTTTAAGGAGAAAAAGAGTCCAGGGATTGGGGACTGGCTAAGACGAAGAGATAGAGGATTAATAAAGGCATGGCACCTGAATTGAGATTTGTAGGGGGAAAAGGATTATGAAAGGCATAAGGAGAGAGTTCTTGGATGTCTCTCTGGGATGTCTAGCCTTTTATTAAAAATCGGTGAAGAAGAAAAGTCATGAGTGAACTTGGCATCATTTCTGTATCTGACTTCTTACTTATAAAATACTTTTTATTTCCTCATATTTAACCCCAATTTCTTCATTACAGTTGAAACCTATTTTCCTGTTTTTTCCTGTTTTGGGTAAGATGATTCCTACGTATAGCATTGCCTTGGTTTTGCCAGCTCAAAATTCTAGAATGGGATGCTTGCTATTTCAGACACCCAGAAGATGACATATTACTATACTCGGTTGATGAATAATGCTTATCACTCCCCCTTACTGGCCTCTAACCATATATGGGTAGAACGACTCCTTCTCAGCCACAATTTCAGCTCCATCCCTTGGGTATAGCTTTATCTTTAGCCACTCCCATGGTTTCTCCCCTCTAGGAAAGGATCCAACTGTGGGAAAGAATGAGGTGAGTAGCACCCTTCCCACCGCAGCCAAGTTGCTGACTTGTTCATTCATCACCTTAACCTGGGGCCTAGGAACTTGTTGTTATTATAATATATATTTTGGTAATTGTATTTTAATATAATTGGTTTCCTTTGTAATCTTGTGTATTTTATTTTTATGCATTTAAAAATATTTTGAGAAAGGGTCCATCTGCTTCACTAGACTGCCAAAGGGGTCCATGGCACATACACAAAAAGGGTTGGCTATATAGAGAACCTTCTTTTTCTGTAGCTCTCAGCCTTCAAATAACATATGATAAAATATATAGAAATTGAAAAATTGAATTGTCTCCCCTCCCATGAATGTTCGTGTTGCCTCCCTCTCTTTCATTTGTGCAGTGACACACAGAGGCTCATAATTAAATGGTTAAAATATTATATTGAAAAGACAAGATGAACATAAAGGTAAACAAAATCTTAAGAAATGGAAACTCAGGAAATAAAAAGACACTTTGAGGGTGAAGGTGGAGGAGGAAGAAGAAAAAGAGAAGGAGGAGGAGAAAGAAGAGGAAGAGGAAGAAAGTAAGGGAACAAATATTTATTAAGCAGTTAGTATGTACCAAGCACTGTGCTAAGTTCCAGGGACACAAATATAAGCAAAAAGAAAGGCAGCTTTTGCCTTTGAGAAGCTTACATTCGAATGAAATAAAGTAGCCCACAAATGGGACCTGAAATGGGGGGGGGAGGCGTTAGAAGAATGAAAGATGTTGTAGTCTGGAAAGTCAGGAGCACAACCAAGGGGCGGGGGGAGTGAGTTAGGAATTCTGGCCAGTCTGGGCTGCTCTCCAAAAAGGATGCCTGGGCAAAACTCATCAGCTGGAGAATGAGGCTGGCATGGTGGTTGTATATTACATGGAAAGGAGGCCCCAGGTGCCAAAGGAGGTTCCATTAGGAGACTATGGATGTCCAGATCTGGAGCACAGTCAAAAGTGAGGTAGAGAAGAAATGGAGAAGTCATCTCTTGTGGGTCTGCAGTTAACGTTGAGACACACAAGCTCACTCAGTCTGAGAGTCTGGCACTAAAGATCTCATAAGTAGCTCTCTCTCTCTCTCTCTTTCTCTCTCTCTCTCTCTCCCTCTCTCTCCTGGTTCAGGCAGAAAACTCACACCAGCATCTCACCTGTCAGTCCCCTGAAGAATTTATTCTAACCTGGGGAGTGGTAGAAGGGTGCTTATGAGTCTGGTAGAACTGCCTGCCTAGCTTAAGGATGTGTGGATGGCTAAGCCAAATGAGGTGGGAGAGAGGGAGACAAAGAGACAGAGATACAGATAGTCTCATAGCTCTCTGTTTCCTCTCTCTTTGACTCTATCTCAGAGGCTATCTCTCTGTCTCTGTCTCTCGGGGTCTCTCTGTCTCTGTTTCATTGTGCTTCTCTGTCTCTGTCACTCCCCCCCCCCAATTTGTTTTAACTGTCCACACACCCTTAAACTGGGAGGACAGTTCTATGACATGCATCAGGCCCCTTCTACCACTTCCCAGGTTGGAGTAAATTCTTTAAAGAATTAAGAAGTGAGACACTGGTATGAGATTTCTGCCTGAACCAGCAGGCATCATTCTTCAACACTGTTTCCTTGTAGATGAGGCTGAAAATGCCACATAAGTAAATAAAGAAATATCATGTGATTAAAATAATAGCTCCCACCACTTTAAGATTTTCATTGTTTCTCCTCCATCATCTCATTGCCTCATTTGATGTATGACCTCTAGATGCAAAGATGACATTAATGATCAATCATCAGGAAAACCACGATTAAAATTCTACCCCTGACAATTTATCAGCTGTATGAGCATAAACAAGTCACTTAGCCGCCCTGAGCCTCAGTTTTACCATTTGTAAAATGTGGCTATCAATACTTGTACCAACCTCCCAAGATCATTGTAAGAGTCAAATGAGGTGTCATGTAAAACTTTTTTGTAGAAATAAAAAATAAAAATAAAAGCACTCTATAGATATGTGCTTATTTCGCTGCTCTTGGTCTGGACTTATCATTTCAAAGGTTTGATAGAACTTCCAGTGTGAAAATTCCATTCACTGATATAAATAGGTAACTCTGTAACTTAGTGATAGAATTACCTGGGGAACTGAGAGGTTAAATGCCTGACCCAGAGACACACAGTATGGCAAGGCTAGGTAAACTATGACCTCTGGAATCCATTTGATGATATCTGTACTATACTGCTATGAGCTTTCCTTTTCTCTTTTTTATTTTTAGCACAGAGTTTAAACTTTATTTTATTTTCAATTTATAGAATAAAGCAAACATTTCGACAACATAGTACAATAAAAAAGACAATTCTACATGAAATGGCAAATCTATTAAGTACAACTTTCTATTCCTTTCAAATATACAACAAAATTATCATATAAATTTCTTTTTTTCTTTCCCTCACCCTATAGATGACTACCATTAGACACAAATAGGTGTTTGTGTGTGTGTGTGTGTGTGTGTATAAAATTATTCTATACATAGTTTTATTTGTCAATTCTTTCTCTGGATTCAGATAGCATCTTTCTTCACATGTCCTTTATAGTTAATTTGACTATTTATAGTAGTCAAAATAACTTATTCACTCAAAGTCATTCTTAAAACAATATTGCTATTACTGTATGCAATGTTCTCTTGGTTCTGCTCATTTTGATCTTCATTATTTTGTGCAAATCTTTCCATATTTTCCTAAAATTATCGAGCTTTTCATTTCTTATAGCATAGTAGCATTCCATAACAATCAGTTGGGTATGTGAAGACAAACCCAACTGATGAGCATCCCTGCAATTTCCAGTTCTTTGCCACCACAAAGAGAGCTACTATGAACATTCTAGAATATAGAGGTTCTTTTTCGTTTTCCCTAATCACCTTTGGAAATAGATCTAGTAGTGGTATTGCTGGGTCAAAGGGTATAGGTAGTTTAATAACTCTCTTGGCATAATTCCAGATTGCTCTCCAAAATGGTTGGATCAGTTCACAAGTCCACCAACAATGAATTAGTGTCCCAATTTTTCCAAATCCTCTCCCATATTTGTCACTTTTCTTTTCTATCATTTTGGCCAATCTGATAGGTGTAAAATGATATCTCAAGGTTGCTTGAATCTGCATTTCTCTAATCAATAATGATTTAGAGCATTTTCATGTGACTGTAAATTGTTTTTATTTCTTTGTTGGAAAACTGTCTATTCATATCCTTTGACCATTTATCAATTGAGAAATGACTCATATTCTTATACATTTGATAAAGTTCTTTACATATTTTATATATGAGACCTTTATCCGATAAACTACCTACAAATTTTTCCCCAATTTTCTGCTTTCCTTCTAAACTTGGCTATAATCATTTTATTTGTACAAAGATGTTTTAATTTAATATAGGTTCAGTATTGATATTGCTTCATTGTCTATGGTACCTTTTATCAAAAATATTGTTACCCTGTTTATCTCTTCTACTTATATTTAATTTAGCTATAACTTTGTCTGAGATAATAATGGCTACCCATGCCTTTATTGCATTGGCTGAAACATAATAAATTCTACTCCAACTCTCCTTTTTAACTCTGTGTGTATTTCCCATTATTAAATGAGTTTCTTATAAACAATATATTGTTGCTTTCTAATAATGTCCATAAGAATATGATTGCTATTAAAAGTTTTCATAACTGTGAGTGCCACCTTCCATTTATGAATACAAATGAATTGATATTACTTGCCAGAGAATGTGTATGTGCATGCATGTAGCGTGCTGGACTTCGAGTCAGCAAGAACTGTGTTCAGATCCCACTTTTGACACATAATAGCTTTGTGACCATGGGCAAGCCACTTAATCTCTCTGTGCCTAATTTTCCTCATCTGTAAAATGAGGGAATTGGACTTGACATACTCTAAGGTCCTTTCTGGCTCTAGATCTATGAACCTATGTTACACACACTTATTGAAAGCAATACTGATACCTGAGGCCCCTCTTCTTAATATCTTATCTTAATATCTTCTTAATAATCTCTTTGCATTAGACATTTTCAAATCTTATATAAACCTCCCCTGCCCTATCCTCTTTTTTTCCAGAATCAAGCTAGCATTCACATGTGGAAGCCCAAAAGGAAGCTGCAAGCGCCTCAATCAAAGACCTTTGTCATTTCGCTTGAGAAGTCCCGGGGAGCCCATTCTCCTGGTAATGACCAAGCAATTTAGAAATAAAGAGAAATCCTTCAGGATTCCTGTGCCCCTATCAATTGCTTATATTCTGCAAACTGCTCTTCTAAGCAAGCATCCCTTCTAAGCAAGTCCCCTTAGAGAGGTAAGCAGCATAGGGTAGTGGAGATAACACATATTAGATGGTAGAAGACCTGGGTTTGAGTCCTTGAACTGCTATTTACTAAGTATATGACCATGGTTTAAGTCACTTCCACTTTCTGGGCCTCAGTTTCTTCACCTGTAAAATGAAAAGGTTGAACCAGATGACCATTAAGGTCCCTTCCAGTTCTGAATCCATGGGCTTATGATTTCTAAAGTCTCTTCCATCACTAAGTCTATGAGCTTCCATGTGCTGAACATAGTGACAACCATTTTGTCATTCTCTTATTGACCCCTTTCATACGTCTCCTGTCCTCTTCACCAGCCTCAAAGACTCTTTCTTGCCCTTTGAAAATAGCAGGTTTTCTAGATTGTACCATGATGCTTTCTTTTTCTGCCACTTGTTTCTTCCGCCTGGCCTTGGCCAACAGCTCCCAGATCATAAGTGGAGAAGACGCTCCTTACATTTACTTAGATTAGGTAAAAGCTTTACTTGCTTCTTTCTTTGACCTCATCACCTCCTTTGTCTTTCCAGAGTCACTTTATTACATGGGAAGAGGAAGGAGCCTTGCTCTAGCTGGGGAGGGAGCCCAGTATCTTCAGGGGAATCACTGCTGCAAGATTCTAGGAGAATTCAAACAGTATCACACATTTGCTGCTGAAAAACATGAGTTAAAGAAACACAGGAAATAGCACCAGTGAACTATGAAGAGATTCCAGCTTAGTTCCCAAGTCTCCATGGGACTAAGAGCTCATATATAAGTTTGGGGGATGGTCAAGTTTAGGTTAGAAGGATATACTCCAGGTATATAACAATGCACAAGTCAGGCCTTCAGTGACTGTCTGTTCCTAAGTAATACGGTTTGGAGCAGCAGCTACAGTCTTCTCGAAATGGACTTTTAGATTTAGGTCTTGAAATGATTCCTTACTAGCCAGGGAACACAATCTTTGGCTTTGTTTCTTCCCTTACGGAATCATTCAAGATGAAAGATGTCCAAATGAGAGAGAAAGATAATGCCATAAGCCAGGATTCTGAAGTGCTCCTCCCAGCCCAAATCAGTTAATTCCTAGAAATGGTTTTGGAGAGAGGAAAGTGGGCAAAATTAATTAGAAAAATGAGTACATGAAAGGCACTTTCAGGAACATTAATAGGCTTTCTCTCTAAATCTTAAGTACCATTAGTCCTTCAACACTTGGTCTCACATCCTGAAAACATTGGAATAATGCATTTCCTAGTGGTGGTGTTTCACTTCCTCTCTGCTATAGATTCTAAGGCTATTTAAATCTCCTGATTGCATTATGCAGGATAGCAGTGATTTCTCTCTTTTTCTCTAAAACTTCTAAGCCTTTGGTTTTTTTTACATTCAGTTCACACAGATGTTGCAAAAATTAAACACACACAAACACTGACACGCACAAATCCCTAATTAGGGTTCCTGTAAAAATATAATTGACTATTCATTGAGAATCCTGCCCTTTGGTTTTACAGAACCTTCCTCTAAATTGCCAAATGGAAAGACTTCAGCAGGAACTTAAACTGGCAAGCCCCCAATACTATCAGACTGTACTTACTTAATGAACCCCAAATTGAATTGAACACGGATATTCGTTTTCGACTGAACCATTAACCAAAGAAGTTTTTGGTTTGGTGGTTTATTTATTTTTTTCAAGAACACAAGAACAGCTAGTGAATCAGTTTGGAACGGAATGGAATGCAATCAAAATACAGAGCTGGAACTAAGGGCAGGCACGGTAAACAGTTAACAGTTTGGCTTTCAAAACCTTTCACAACCTGGTACCTTCCTACCTTACTAGCATTGTTCACTTTATTCTCCTTTTGCATTCCTTCAATATAATGCCCCACCCCCATAATCTGTGCCTTTTCATTGACTGGAACATGGACGCTTCACCTCTATCTCCTCGACTTACTGGATTCTTTTAGGAACCAACTCACATCTCACCTTCTGCAGGAACCTCCCCCACCTTGTCTCCCTACTGACAGTACCTTATATGTTGATATCCATATTTGTATCAACATAGGGATTTATATACATATATATAGTAAATGGAAAATAATGTTACATGTACAATATCACATGAATATATAAAACTATATAGGTTTATATATTCCACATAAATTCATATATGGTAAATGGAATGTGATGAGCACACAAATATATTTACATATATAAAACATTTGTATAAGGGTGTGTGTATACATACATACATGTCTATATGTACATGTATACATACTCACATGCATACGTGTGTATGAAATCTTTGCCACTCTAATGGGTGTGTGGTAGAAATTCAAAACTGTTCTACCTTCATTTCTCTAATTAGTAGTGATTTAGAGCAGTAAATGTTGGAGGGGATGTGGAAAAACAGGCACATTGGTGCACTATTGGTAGACCTCTTAATGGGTACAACCACTCTAGAATGTATTTGGAAATTAAACACAGAAAGTTACCAAAGAGTATGTGCCCTTTGACCCAGGTACACAGGTTGACTGCTAGGTATATGCCCAAAAGAGATCAAAGAAAGAGGAAAAGATTCTTTATGTATAAAAATATTTATAGCAGCTCTTTTTGTGGTGACAAAGAATTGGAAACTAAGGAGATGCCCATCATTTGGGGAATGGCTGAATAAACTGTGGTATGTAAATGTGATGGAGTACTATTGTTCTATAAGAAATGAAGAAATAAATTATTTCAAAAAGACATTATGCAAAGTGAGCAAACTAGAAGAATGATTTACACTATCTACATCAATGCCAATTTATAGAATACATACATATATACATACATATCCTATAATTCTATACGTACAATGTGTCCCCTGAGGAAAAGCTACAAGGGACCAAGCCAGGAATCTTCCATTAGCTCCAAAACAATGACCTCCACCTGTGCCAGTGGTAGGCAACTTCCACCTCCTGCTGCCAGCCCAATCCCCCACTTGAAATGTGTAGAACCTATAGTGCAAAAAAAAGAATAACCTATCCTTTGACTTCAAGCTTTGCATCTCCTACTATGTCTGTCCTTTGAGGGAAGAGGAAAAGGAACATTGATAGTGAATGGGATTTCCTTCTCCTGCTGGGCAATTCTGACTTTCATCTCCAGCTGCTTTCTTTTCCTGCCTGATTTCCTAGTCAAGCTGGGCCTCTGACCATTTGACCATGTGCCTCCCATGTCATATTGCACTTGCCTCCAGCCCCAGTCTCCAACCTCCATTGGGAAGAGGAGTGGTGCACTTTCTCCCACCTCATTATATCCTTCATATCCCAGTGGTTCTGAGCTCCTCTAGATCATCACTCAAACCCCATTCCCCACTACACAATTCCTCATTCCCATCTCCCTCAACCCTCCCACTCCAAAGTTTCAACCAAGCTTCCCGCAGCCCTTCCAGTGCGCCCTCTGGAAAGCCTATTCTTAGGCAACAAATTTCCCTTTATCTTAAACCCTTTCCTTCCCCATTCCTTGCATCTCTCAGCAGTCACTGAAACCTGACTGCTCACTAATGATAGGGCCTCCCTGGCCACCCTTTCTAGTACTTGCTGCACCTTCATTCAGTCTCACTAACTGAGGCAGGGGGGAGTTGGAATACTCCTTGCTCCCTGTTTCCATTTCCAGGTTCTCCCCCTACCTTTATCACTCAGTAATCTTTCTCCACTTGAGGTTCATGCTTTTCATATCTACCACACAATCAAAATCCTGGTAGCTATTATTTACAGATTCCCAGGTCACTCCCCTTCCTGCCTTAATGAATTCAGCACTAGACTCAGAATTTTTTTCTCCTCCCCAACTGTTCTCACAGTAGTGGACTTCAACACGCACATTGACTCTCCCTTAATATAAATACTAAATAGTAATTGTTTCTCTTTTGGCCAGGAACCCTGAGGGCCTTCACACCCCCCCGTTTGATTTTTTTTCTTTTTTGAGTTTTTGATTAAAGGTGCCATCTGTTGATTAACTTCTTAAAGAGGTTTATCCACTGAGTGGGAGTTATCTCACTCACAGTGAGCGCCTGAAAAGATCTTAGCCTAAAGGGGCCATGGTCTCCCAAAGCATCGTGGGCCATCTCCAGTCTTCCTGGTGAATATCAGGCCACTGGACCCAGATGGTTCTGGAGGAGAAAGTGAGGCTGGAGACCTTGCAAAGCCCTCCCTCACTCAAATCAAAGTGCAAGTTATGTCATCATTTCCCTAATGCCATGGTTCTCTTTGAGAATGAAGGACAAACACAACAACACCCACACCCTGACTCTCCCTTAAATGCCCTATCCACTCAGTTCTCACCCTACTCCCCCAACCCCACTTCAGCCATTCACAGAGATGATCATACCCTTGATCTTGCCATCACTCACAAATATCCTAACTCCATGTTCAGGGTCTGAAATCCCTTTATCTGACTATAATCTGTCGGTTTTTCACCATTTCCTCAGCCTTCCCTTACAAAACCCTATGGATGAAGACCATACCATGACCTCCAATTCCTTAATCCCTTAGTTTTCTCCTAGGCCATCTGCTTTACCACAGCTATTCTCTCCTCTTTTTCTCATTTTGACCCCTTGGTGAACCAATGCAACTCTACACTCTCCTCCTCTTGCGAATCCCTTGCCCACTTATACTGCCAATTATGCCCACCCAAACCTCAGCCTTGGATCACTCCCACCATCTGCTGCCTTCACTCCAACACATGTACTGCTAAATGAAGATGGATAAAAAATCGTGAAGCCATTCTGACTGGGTCCACTACAAACGTATGTTACACAATATCAATTGAGCCTTCACTGCTGCTAGGCAATCTTACTATAACTCTCATATCATCTCACTATCTCATTCTTCACAGCAGCTCTTCCAAACCTTTCTATCCCTCTTCCATCCTCCCATGGTTCCCCCAGCCCACTCTTTCAGCAGGTGATGGACTTAGGTTGCCGAATAAGACATGTATATTTTTGAGTATAGTCATCAAGGGAATTTATTTTGCTTAGCTATAAATATTTGTCATAAGAAATCTAATCTTTTAAATTTTATTTACCAATGGGGTGAAAAGTAGGAAAGATTTCTGTTATTTTTTTTTAAATAGAGGTAGGGTGATTGCTATGGATGTCAAATATTGCATGTGCTTTCTAAAGAAGTCACTATATTCTTAATTTTGCTTAACTGTTTTGCTTTATTATGAGACCTTTCCTGAAATGAGAGTGATCTTTAAATGTTTGTAATGTTCAAATAAAACACATAATATACTGCATATACATCTTGCATTTACATAATCTTTTGCATGTTTTCTCCCCCCATTAGAATGTGAGCTCCTTGAGAGCAGGGACCTTTTCCCCTTTTTTTGTATCTCCAGCACTTTGCACAGTATTTGGCACATGCTAAGTATTTGATAAAAGCTTCTTGACTTATCCCATCATCACGGGTATTCCATGCAGTAGGATAAAGCAAATCCACACTTTTATATGGTGTTTATATGTTGGTGTGTATTTGACCTAGATAGGAGAAGAGTAAGGGGGACATGACAGCTGTCTTCAAATACTTGGGAAGCACCATGTGGAAAAGGGAATTAGACATATTACTTATCATCAGAAACCAAAACTGGAAGCAATGGGTGGGAGTCACAAAGAGAAAGATTTGGACCTCATGTAAGGGGTGGGGAGCAGGGGCAAAAAGTGGAATAGGTTACCTTGAGAGGGAGGTGGAAGTGGAGTTGATTTCACTCTCCCTGAAAACATCCAATTAAAGACTGAATAACCACTCATTGGCATGTTATAGAAAGGAACGAGACGGGACTGCATGGCCTCCGAGATTGTTTCCAACTCTGAGAATGATTTCTGATTCTGTGGTCAAAAAATTATATTGCCTTTCAGGTGGCCACCCCTCTGACAATAGAATGCTCCAAAGTTACTTTGCCTGGCCCTCAAGTGATAGATACACCTATCAGTGCTAGACTTGTTCCTGAAGATTTTCTAACTTGGTAGGAAGTGTCAGAGTTTAAACTACACTGTGAGTGTAGCCTGTGAGAATACAGCAGTCCCAACTCTCCAGGGTAAATTGTTATCGGATGTCTAGTCGATAAATGCGTGTTTATTAAACGACCAAATCAGAACAAAATTAAAACCTTAAAATGTTCTCATCCTGGAAATTATCTCTTATTAGGCTCCAGTCCATAGACTTCAAGATCTAATGTGTTTGAACAGTACCACAGTCATGGCAATGCAGTGAAACAAGGAATGGGACACCATTCTACAGTAAATTCTATAACGAGGCACTAGCCCACCCCTTTCTGCTAACTGGGTAGAAGCAGCTTGCTAGGCTTAAGGCTGCAGACACCAGGTACTGTGCACAATCTGGCAGTCTTTATAAGGATAATGAGATCACAGTAAATATAGCTTCTGATAGTCTTGGTCCTGGGGAGAGAACTCCAGCTCAGGATCAGGCTGCGAGATGTAGACAGTTTTTGAATAGCGCCATTTTTAGCAGAAGTATACAAGGAGTGGCAGAGCATCAATCTGCATTATGCTACCAACCTATAACAGTAATAAAAATGGCTGACATTTATATGATACTTTCAACTACAAAGTACATAACACACAAGTCTCCTATGGCTCTGTGAGGTAGATAGTATAGCTATTGTGATCCTTATTATGCTGAGGAAGAAACGGGCCCCAAAAGGTTAAATGACTTGCTCATAGACAGTAATATTAAGAATAAATGCTCCTGACTTCAAATCTAGCCATGTTGCTTCTCCTCAGGCATGTTTGTTTAAACCATAAGTATCCTCACAAATTATTCTAATCATAACCTCATATTTTAGGCAGGATCTGTGATTTCATGATCATTCCTAATTCCTAATACAAAAATTCCCTCTACTGAGGAAAATCCCAAACTCTTCTGTAACTTGGTACCATAGGAAAATAAATGTTGAATTATAAGGGACCTCAGAGGCCGTCTAATACAACTAGTTACCTTTATAGGTAGGGAAACTGAGGCCCATTGAGGTGAAGTGCTTTGCCTATGGTCACACAGGAAATTAGTGTCAGAGACATGATTTGTATTCCAGTCTTCTGATTCTAAACCCATGCTCCTTTTTCTGGACCAATATTCGGAGACTGAGAGTTTAAGTAACTAGTTCATGGTCACATAGCATGTGTCTGAGGTAGGACCTAACCTATGTCTTCCTGAATCCAAGGCTGGCCTTCTGTCCACTACACCATGCTATCTGTCCATAGGCACAATATTAATCCTAAATAACCCCAAAAGAGCTAACACCCAAAGAGCCCATTAGAAATGTCTCTGTGGTACAGGGAAGATAAAACCTTACTTACCACTTCAAAATGAGCAATACAAAACATATAAAGTCATCTTGTATCAATTTGAGTTTCCCAAGGGAGCTCTTATACAGGGATTTGGTTCTATGTAGGAAGAAGAGGACATAACAGTTTTGTAAAAGGGGCCCTTCAAAGGCACATTAATAACAATGCAAAACCATTTTGTGTGTTGAGCTGCCAAGAGCTATAATATTATTACTTAGCCATGTCCGACCAAGTTTGCAGTAATAAAGATTCAGCACTCTGACTCAAAGCAACTCATTGCATCATGGGGAGGAGAGCAGCCACAAAGAAAAGAATTAAGTTCCACGATGAAAGATTGTTTCCGCAAACAGACAGTGGGTGTTTACAGGGTTTCTTCTGTTGACAGTGTCTGGGGGCTCTTCTCAGCCACATGAGAACAGACCAGAGATATCAAACTCCTTGTTAATGGGCCCAAGTCAAAGCGTGTTAAACCAAAGTCATGGTGCACCAGTCAGTGCTTCTCGGTGCAAGCTAAGACTCTAGCATCTGACTTATTGCCACACAGGAAGGGAAAGATGCCTTCCAAATCTAAGACAATTTTCTCCAGCTGGAAAAATCAGACAATGGCATTGAGAAGACCTGTAGTACTAATCCTAAGGATCAGGGCTATCTCAAATACCCCATTTCTACTTTTCTAAATCTATCCTTCTAGCCTTGGATGGAATAGCAGCTAGCCCAAGAAGCTATCAGTGGTCCTCACAATTAGAGCTCTTTCCTTGCTTCAGCTTCACATATCATTTAGTACTTCTTTGCAGGGGACCCTTAAGCCATTGTATATCTTCATCTTGATAAGGGTCTGGAAGTTGTATGTGAAATCAACATCTTTAGAAATTCAAGAAGACGATGATATAAAGTCGAAGGAAAATATTTTTACTCTGAAAATGAGAGTGCTCAGGCAACATATGCCATTACCCTGAAGACACTATTAGCTGGTTATTAAAACAGGATAAATGATGTTCGTTGGCAGCTTTCATTTTACAAAGATGTGATTCAACAGCCAATGAGATTGCTGTCTGCCTCATTGGATAAAACCATGCTTTGCTGGGCTCCTAATGAAGAGAAAGGAGTATGGCTAAAGCAGGTCCAAGCAGCTGAATGAGAACACACTGGGGTTTTGTGAAGCCAGTTTAGCCCAGAAGGATCTATTTTCCATGGAGCACTGAAATTTTGGAAGCACAATGGAGCTGAATCAAAAGAATGGACTCCAGAAGGTATACTTTCTGGGTGCTTTAATAGTGTACAAGATCAAAGGTGGGATCTAGAAGGAGAATTTACCATGACTGTGAGTGCTGACCAAACAACCCAGTTCTTTGCTTCATGAAAAGTAAAGACAGTTCACAGATAACTTGGCATGAAGCTGCAAAGGCTCAGATGCACAGGTTTGACAAGAAGTGCTAGTGATAATTGGTCCATTTCACTTTGTATCTAAAGCTGATGAAAAGGTGTTTGAGTCTTCTCTGCTCCAAGGAACTTTGTGGAGAACTTCTGTAAATATAACTGGCCACACAGTAAAGAAACCACCTTCTGGTATCTGTGACTTTCCAGAAGGTCCAAAAGCGCCTGTTTTGGAACTCTCCAACAAAGCTCTTTTTCAGGGAGATACAACTTCTCAATAAGTTGATGAAGAAGAAAGATGTGTTGGTATTGGCTGTCAGTACCAGGATATTTGCTTTCAACCATTCGAACCTATTGAACCCCCCTCTGAGAACCATCTTTTACAAAGTACATTGTGCCCTGAGGTTAAAAAAACTATACGGACATGGTTATGACATTTTTGTGTTGTTTGTAACAATTAAAATACTGTGATTGCCTCAGCATGTAAGCAACCAAGAAGGAGCATGTCTCTATCATTCTCTGGACCTGCCTCCTAGAAGCAGCTGCAGAGCTCGCTTTTCCACAACCTGACCAGAGGGGCTTCTCTCCAGATGATAAATTCCTACTCACTGTTTCCGAGAAAGAAACTAGTTGCTGTGGAAAAGACAGGAAGAAAACTCACAACAGCCAGAACCAGCTTTTAGTCTCTGTGTGTTCACAGACAAAAACACAGCTGTGCATAATACAATCATTTGGTCTTGAGATTGGAGCCCTCAGAGCAGATATTTCTCCACAGGGAGTCAGGACAAAATGGTTGTCCTCTGGGGTGAGTGTAACTATGCCAGACCTACAGAAGAGAACCACATCAGGAATGTTGGTCCTGGCTATTTAGTCCTGGATGTAGGAGATACAGTCACTGCCATCAGGATAAGCCTTGGGCTTACCCTTGCCAGAAGATATATCGTTGCATTAGGATTAGAGTGTGGAAAGCTCCTTTTGTATACATGGAAGAAGATAGCAGAAACCAGCATCATCTGATTGGATCAAATGTATGGAAAGGAATGGTAGCCAAAGTCTTACAATCACTGTCAAAAAAAAAAACCTGTACTGGAGGAATTATGTTGGAAGAACGGTACATGATGACCCAGATAGTGGTGAATGCTTACCGTTGGCAAGCTGTGGAGAGGATAATTGTGTCAAGGTATTCAGTGTTAACAGATATACACTTTAAATGAAGTAGAAAATTTATATTTAAAAAAGTTAAAAACCTCAGTCACCCGTTATGTTTCATGTTTTTAAATTTTTTGTATTATTTTAAGAGATAATTATTGTAATATTTTTTAAAAGAGGCAGCTAGACAGCTCAGCAGTTAGAGCACTGCACTTAGAGTTAGAAAGACCTGAGTTCAAATGTGTTATCAGACTCTTACTAGCTGTGTACCCTGGGTAAATCACTTAACCTCTGTTAGCCTTAACCCACTGGAGAAGGAAATGGGAAACAAATCCAATTTTCCAGTGTGGTGTCACAAAGAATAGGACATGACTGAACAAAAAAGTAGCAATAAAGAACCTTAAAAAATTATCAGTCTCCTTTTTTGCAGATAAGAAAACTGAGGCCTGCAGAGAGACACCTTCCCAAAGTCACAAAGATAACACCATTGATAGTGTCAGAATTCAAACCTAGGTTCCTTATACTCACATTGAAAATTATTTGCTATAATATTTGCTATAATTATTTGTTAATTTATTATTTTTGAGCATTCTTTTCTCTTTAAATTTTGAGCTTCTAATTCTCTCCATCCCTCCCACACCCACTGAGAAGACAAACAAAATGATATTAATTATACATGTGAAATCATTTAAAACATATTTCCTTATCACAAAAAAGAAAGAAAAATAAAGTGAGAAAATTGTACTCCAATTTTATACCCAGAGTTCATCACTTCTCTCTCTGGAGGTGGATAGAATTTTTTTTATCTCTAGTCCTTTGGAATTGTCTTGGATCATTGTATTGATCAGAGGAGCCAAGTCCTTCACAGCTGATCGTCATTACACTATTGCTGTTACTGTGCTAGTTCTCATTTCACTTTGCATCAGTTCATGTCAGTCTTGCAAAGTTTTTCTGAAACCACCCCCTCATCACTTCTTAGAGCACAGTAGTACTTCATTGCAATCAAATGCCACAACTTGTTCAGCCATTCTCCAGTTGATGAGCATCCCCTTAATTTTCAATTCTTCACCACCATGAAAGGAGTTGCTATAAATATTTTGGTACGTATACAAAACCTCTTTCCTTTTTCTTCGATCTCTGTGAAGTAGAGACCTAAAGTACAGAATCAGGTATTGCTGATTCAAAGGATATTCACAGTTTTCTAGCCCTTTTGGTATAGTTTCAAATTGTTCTCCAGACTGATTGGGTCAATTCACAACTCCACCAACAGTTTGTTAGTGTGCCTATTTTCCCTCTAGTATTTGTCATTTCTGATATGTGAAAGGTGGTACCTTGGAGTTGCTTTAATTTGCATTTCTCTAATCAATAGTGATTTCAAGCATTTTTTATGTGACCATAGATAGCTTTTATTTCTTCCTTTGGTCATTTTTCAATTGGGGAACGGCTCTTATTTTTATAAATTTGACTCTATTCCTTATATGTTTGAGAAATAAGACCCTTATCAGAGAAACTTCTGTAAAAAATTTTGCTGTTGCTGTATTATCAATGGCACCTTTTAGCAAAATGTAGTTTCCCTGATTATCTCTTTTAATTAGGTCTATTTTTGCTTTTGCTTTATCTGAGATCATGATTGCTACTCTAGTCTTTTTACTTCAGCTGAAGTATAATAGATTCTGTTCCAGCCGTTCATTTTAACTCTGTGTGTCTTTCTGTTTCTAGCGTGTCTCTTGTAAACAACATGTTGCTGGATTTTGGTTTCTTTTCCATTCTACTATCCGCATTTATTTTATGAGTGAGAGCTCATCCCATTCACATTCATAGTTATGATTACTTTGTATTTCTCTCCATCCTATTTTCTTCTCTTTATCCTTCTCTCTCTCTTCTTATCCTGTTCCTCTTCAAAAGGCTATTTTGCTTCTGACCACTGCCTCCCTTAATCTGTTCTTCCTTTTATCATTACCCCCCTCCATAACTCATCTGCTTCCTATCCTATTTCCCTACTAAGTAAGATAGATTTCTATACCCAACTGAGTGTGTATATGTATATGTATACATATTACACAAGTATACATGTATACATTCTTCCTTGAGCATATCTTTTATGTAAGAAAATTTTGCCCATTCTACCTGTCCCTTCTCTCTTCTCCCAGTATATACTTTTTTCTCAATCATTCATTTTTAAGCCATCACCCCAATGTTACCAACTCACATCTGCACCCTCTATCTTTGTAGATGCCTTCTAACTCCCCTATTAGTGTTAAAGTTCTTAGGAGTTACATGTATCATCTTCCCATATAAGAATGTAAACAGTTTAACCTTATTGAGTCCCTTATGGTTATTCTTTCATGTTAACCTTTTGTATGCTTCTCTTCAGTCTTATGTTTGAGTATCAGCTTTTCTATTCAACTCTCATCTTTTCATCAGAAATATTTGAAATTTCTTTATTTTTATTAAATATCCATTTTTCCCCTGAAGGATTAGACTTAATTTTGCTGGGTAGCTTATGCTTGGTTGTAATCCTACCTCCTTTGCATTCCAGAATATCATATTCTAAACCCTCTGTTCCTTTCATGTGGAAGCTGTTAAATCTTGTATGATCCCGACTGTGACTCCTCGGTTTCTGAATTGTTTCTGTCTGGGTGCTTAAAGCATTTTCTCCTTGACTTGGGAGTTCTGGGATTTGGCTAAAATATTCCTGGGAGTTTTCATTTTGTGAATCTCTTTCGGGAAGCGATCAGTGGATTCTATCAATTTCTATTTTACTCTCTTGATCTAAGATATTGAGGCAGGTTTTCCTTTATAATTTCTTGAAATATGATGTCTAGGCTCTTTTTGGATCCTGTGTTTCAGGTGGTCTAATAATTCTTGAATTGTCTCTCCTCAATCTGTTTTCCAGGTCAATTATTTTTCCAATGAGACAACTGTAGTAGAAACCACACTGGCACACAGGGTGGGCTGCTAGCACAGGTTCTTGACCTGCTTTTCTAAAGGAAAGACAGCTTCAAAGGGGTTAGTAATCTTTCTTTAATTCAACAATGCAGAGCAAGCAGGGAAACATAGAGGAATTAGCACAGAGACCGATGAGTGATCCCATAGACAGGGCTCCAACTGTCTTAGTAATCTTGCTACATACTTCAACATTTACATGCATCACCACATGGAGGATTTCTGGGCTCAGAGCCAGAAGGTGTGAAAGCCTATGTGACTTAGCACCTGATTGGCAAGGCAAAATAGCTGAGAACAAGAGATTGTTATGGCCATGGATCCTGAAAAACTAAACTCCAAGAAATACTAATAAAAATCCACTTTGTTTACACTTACAGATATTTCACATTTTCATCTATTTTTTCATTCTTTTGACTGATTGTTTATTGATTCCTCATGGAGTCATTAGCTTCCAGGTACCCAATTCTACTTTTTAAGGAATTATTTTCTTCAGTGAGATTTCCACCTCTTTTTCCATTTAGCTTATTCCAATTTTTAAGGAGTTCTTTTCTTCAGTAAATCTTTGTACCCCCTTTTCCATTTGGCCAATTCTATTTTTAAGGTGTTATTTTCTTAGATATTTTTGTACTCCTTTTACTGAGCTGTTAGTTCCATTTTCATCATTTTCTTGCATCATTCTTACTTCTTTTCCCAATATTTCCTCTATATCTTTCTTTAATTCTTCCAGGAATTCTTGTTGGCCTTGAGTTCAATAAGCATTTTTCTTTCAAGTTTTTTTTTTTTGTAGCTGTTTTCACATCGTTGTCTTCTTCTGAGTTTATATCTTGGTCTCCCTTGCCACCACAGTAGCTTTTTATGATCAAGTTCTTTGTTGTTGTTGTTGTTTGCTCATTTTTAGTCTATCTCTTGACTTTAAACTTTATGCTAAAGTTTGACTTTCCTCACCTGGGGATGGGGAGGCAGTATCCCAGGCTTCAGGATTTTTCATGCTGCCATTTTCAGAGGTAGTTCTTGGGATTTGCAAGTTTTCAGTGTTTTTAAGGTGGTGTGATCTGCAAACATTAGTGTTCCTCACTACCTTGGAACAGCAACAGAGACTCTGTTTTCTTGTGACTAAACAGGAGTCCTACTATCCACCCTGGAACTATGACCCAGAACTGCTTGTGGGCAATAGAGTGGCCAATGATCACTAGTTGCACCCAGTGCCAGCAAATGGTCCCTATAATCTCCTTCTGAACAGTTATCTAACCCCCTTATTATCTCTGGGCTGAGAGCTCCCAAAGCTGCTGCTGCTGCTGCTATTGTGGCTACCTCCAAGGCCCACCACTGGTACTGCCTTACCCGTACTCTGGGATGGTTCTCACTCCAGTGTCAGACACCTCCCGTGCCAACTTCCTAAGTTGTCTTAGACTGAAAAAAAAATGTCTCACTTTGATCTTTTATTGGCTTTTCCACTCCAAATTTTTATTTAAGGAGTTATTTCAAAGTTGTTTGGAGGGGAATGTTGGGAGAGTTCAGCTGGGTTACTGCCTGTATTCCATCATCTTGGCTCCTTTTCATTATAATTATCGCACATGTATTGTAAAATAGTACATATTTTTACATATGTCTTATACTCTTTGCTAGATTAGGAAGGGGAGGGGCAGGGGAACCATATCTTAATTTTCTTGTTATCTCCCCCAGCTCCTAGGTCAGTACTTTACACATGGTAAGCATTGCGATGAGTTATTTTCTTCAATAGGTATCTGAGTAACCAAGAAAAGATAAATGAACAGCTTTGACACTGATTCTTACCTCTTGGTTATTGCCACCTGGACCCGTGCTGAGATTCCTTTATGGTTGCTAAGTCAAAAGATCATTGGATCCAAAGCTGGAAAAGGCATGTTAAAGATTCTTTAATCCAAACTTTTTTATCCAAAACCTTTTACTTCACCAGGTAATGAAACTGAGACTCAGAGTGTTTCGTTCAAAATCACGCAGATCGTAAATTAGCAGAGCTAATTAGCTCCATCTTCTGAATCCAAATCCAGTGTTTTATGTACTACACCACAAAGTTTACATTGTTCAAGAAAAGGAATGCATTGGCATGCTTTCGTTCTAGCTGAAGTCTCAGTAGGAAGGTAAGGAGAGGTCTTTAGTCTTAATAATGCTAATAAAAAGAAAAGCTTAAAAGCTGGCTTGGACAAATCAAATGATAAGCATTTATTAAGGTTTACTAGGAGTAGTTATGGGAGTAGGGCAGAAGACATGAATACAAAAGAGATAGGCCCATAAGGGGTTTATATTCTAATAGGGGGAAAAGACATATTCACAGAGAAGTAAATACAAAATCTATACAAGATAAATACACAGTGATTTGGAGAAGGGGTAATAACAACTGAGGTTATCAGAAAAGGCCAGCAAAAAAAAAAGGGGACCACTTCAGCTGAGCTTGAAGCAAGCTAAAGGGTCTTTGACCTAAGAGAATCAATGCTGGTTACCGAGAATATCAAATCTAATTGTAGCAGCATAACAACACAAGAGGGTGGGTGCCATTATCACTCACAGTTTATAGATGAAGAAATTGAGGCACAGAAATTAAAGACTTTGCCCAGCATCATTCCACTAATAAATGGAAAAGGTGGGATTCAAATTCAGGTCTTTCTAACTTTAAGTCCCGTGCTTTGTCCACTAAGAGACTAATTGACTTCTGAGATAGAGATGGAAAATCAGAAAGGTTTAATAAATCATAGATCATATTTGATGATTTCCTAAACATTCCTGGCTCTAGGCTTCATACTGAACCAATTTTGAAAAGACTTAGAGATTTAAAAAGAAAACTAAAATGCCCCTGCACACACTACACTGTTCTTCCCTCTCCTCACCAGTCTCACTGCTATAACTCTGTTCCCCATTGTTTCCCAGCTATGACTTTCATATAAAAGAGAATGTGAATTGAATGTGATTTTAAAGATCGTCTAATCCAATTTCCTGATTTCAAGAATGAGGAAACTGAAACCCAGAGAAGCTGGGGGAATTGCCTAAGGTCACACAACTAAGTAGTAACAGAGCCAAAAACTTTAATCCAACTCTCGACTCCCATAATACCACTATACAGACTCATGCTTATAACTATTGGAGCCTAGATGTTGTACATGGTGGCGACTATATGCCTAGGGATCAGCCTGAGTTTTCCCAAGGGATTTTGTGATTGGGGTAACAAAAATGACCTTGGGCATCCAGTAGCCCTCTGTATTGAGTTTGCTTTCTAAAACATTGGTTCTCAAGCATTTTTTTTCTCATGGCACAATATTCTTCTCCACAAGGAACCATAGCACATCAAACATTTAAGCTGGCAACACTGCTGAAGAGTCAGAAGATTCACATGCTCATTTTCCCTTCAATAAGACAAAGTATTTCTATTGAATTCTTTGTGTGTTCAAGATAGGATGTTATAAAATTAGTGTATCCATGAAATAGATGAGTTTCATTTATTTTTCCAAATACTATTGCCGTGGGAGACTAGCCAATGGCATATCCAGTCCTCAGCACTCTGTGTCTAATCCAACAGAAAGGGAAAATACTAGCAAATCTAACCACGCTCCAAGGACTAGACCTTCATTGCCTGGTCTCCTCCTCCATTACTTATACTTGCCATACTAAATATGCTAGGCAAGTTAGTTTATATTAAACAAAATTATACATTTTAATTTATATTCAATAATAAAAAAAGCCAAAATTTCCCAGCATAACTAGAGAAACTCCACAGCACTGCCTTTGAGGACTACCGCTCTTAAACCTCCAACAATGAAATGGTCAAATCAGCAAAGAGATGAAAAGATACATGGCACTCTTCACCCTGGGAAGCCTTGCTTCACAGAGGCCACAGCTGAATCAACATAGACACATGAGCATGGCTAGCAAGGGTTTGTGTTTGTGGACTCTATGTGCTTGTTGATGTGGATTATTTGCAAGAATTAAGCGACCGACCTAGGAAAGGGTGAGATAATCACATATAACTATTTTAGGGAGTGTTCATATGACTAGGTCTCCAAACTCTGGTACTCTTTAGAATCATGAAAAACATGGCCTGGGTCCAAGGCAAAGAGGACTTTCAAAAGGCCCTCTCCAAAGGGATTTTTGCCTCTCCTGCTACTCCCCAAGGTTCCCTGCTTGGATAAGGTCTGCGTGATTCAAAGCAAATGAACTGATATGTTCCTCTGAATACAAGCCATTGGAGTGAGGCAACAGCATTTCCTAAGTATCCCTGTGGGGAGAACACTTTATCAGAAAGCTGAGCCAGGCTCTTCTGTGGTTGTAAAGCATCTGAAACATTGCATAGCCTTTTGGCAAATAATTGTCAGTCAATGAAATAGGACTGGAAAGAGATATTTGGAAGAGTGATATTAGTAGGGAAGCATTTCTTCCTCATTTTAAACAAATTCAATCCATTCTCCATGGACTATGAAACATTAATTTTGACTCCTTTCGATTGATCTTATGGTCATAAATATTGACACCTCGGAGGCCATGTAATCCAACCCCCTTATTTTACAAATGAGGAAATGAGGCCCAGACAGGTTAAGTGACTTGCCCAGGGCTATATGAGTATTGTCAGAATCCAGATTTGAACCCAAGTCCTCTGATTCCAGATCTGGCATTCTCTATCCACTGTACCACACTGCTTCTCAGGCTCCATCACTGTGGACATTCCTTCTGTCAGGAAAGATCACAACCTAGTTCACTATAACAATGTCCAAAACTCTTTCTGTTCTTTTTCACAAAGCTAATAATCCTAATAAACCAACAAGATTTATTAAGCTTATACTCACTGCGCTTAGTCCTAAGGATGAATATTACTGATAAAAATACTAAGGATGAAGCAATACCTGTTCTCAAGGGGCTTACATCCTAACAGGGGAGACAACACGTACATCTATAAGTGTAACCTGGCTTCCAACCAAGCCTGAGGCATTTTGTTTATTACTATATATGTTTTTGGATTAATGAAATGATTGACTCAACTATATCCAGTAAGTGGGAATGTAGTATCCTGATTAACCAAAACTTCATCAGCACCATATACAGATAACCAACTTTATAAATAGGATAAAATAAAATGCATTTAACCATGAAACTTGAGCAAATGTAATTTAATCTTTCTTTGATGGTTTTAGAAAACAGTTCAGAATCCCCCAGAACCTCTGTCATCATTATGAATAGCATTTATTACTGTACTTATTGTACAGGTGGGAGAATTAGTTAACAAAGATTTATGGTTGATAGAATGCCAACTGAGACAGCATTTTATGTGTGTTTTTCCAGCAGACTTCTCTGATTGATAATGACAAAGAGATCCCGAGTTAGACTGTGTGTGACAGATGCAGCCAAGAAGCATTGGTAGATTGTAGTCCAGAATGGACAGAGATTTTTCCTGTTGTTTTTTTTTTTTCCTTTTCATTTATGATGGCTGTTCCTAGGAGGGTAAAATAAAATAGTTTCCTGGCTCAACCAGGGAAATAAATATCAGTGGTTTCCTTGGAAAAGGATGGGTGTGGGAGCTTAAATAGGTAGCTTATCTACATATTCAGAGGTCACAGACCCTCCCTGGGACACCAGACTATATCTCACAAATTCCTTCCTTTCCAGGAAATATCATGTTGAATTGGGCTTCTGAATTAGGATTTTTGGGGGGACAGAGGAGTCTACTTCAGCATTGGGAGTCTTTCCACCCTGGAACACTCCAACTTTTTCAGAACAACCTCTCAGATCAACTCTTCATTTGGTTTTTCAAAGGACAATACTGTTCCATCTGTCCCTTATTGAGTCCTCATCTGTAAAATGAGGGGGTTCATAGGTTTAGACATGGAAGAAAACTTGAGGTTGTCTAGTCCAAATATTTCACTTTCTACAAAAAGCCTTTGTCAGTCTCCCTTAAGGCTAGAGCCTTCTTTCTGAGATAATCCCCAATTTATCTTGTATATATCTTGTTTATACATAATTGTTTGTGTTTTGTCTCCCCCATTAGACTGTGAGCTCCTTAAAGACTCTTTTTGCCTTTCTTTCAATTCTCAGCAGTTAATATAGTGCCTGGCACATAAAAGGCACTTAGCCTGGCACATGGCAGACACTTAATAAGTGCTTATTGATGAGCTCTAGAGAGGTTAAGTGACTTGCCTGAGATTATACAGGGAGTAAGGAGAAGAATCTAGATTTGACCTCATGTTTTCTGACTCCAAATCCAGTATTCTTTCCACAGCACGGAGTGATTTCTAAGGTTTCTTTCAGTACTAAATCCTTTTATTCTTACACCTCAATATGTTCTATTTTTCTGTTGAAAAATAAGTACAAAAAGAAAAATCCAAAGATTTGGAACTATGTCTGGTGATTTGGGAAAACTAGCCAAGAAGATGCCAGTAGCATCTGGTCATAGGACACATACACTCATATTCATTGCTGCAGCAAACAAGAAAAAACCACAAGGTTGAGAGGAAGGAAAACACATGAAGGCAGATGGGGGGAGGGGAGAGGTTAAGGAGATAATTCACAATTCAATTCAACAAACATTATTAAATATCTGTTGTCAGCAAAATATCATGCAAGGAATTGGATGAGATGCAAAGTTGAGATGAAACAGAGTCCATTGAGATGAAACAGAGTCCTTGCCCTCATGAAACTCCCGGTTCAGTGTGAAGGATATGATGTATCATGGTAGAGCAAAAAGAACATGGGACTTGGGGTCATGGGGACGTGAGTTTGAATAAAGACTCTTCCATTTACTACTCGTATGACTTGGGGCAATTTACTGATGCTCACTAGACCTGAGCATCCAACGATATAGAACAGAGTGGTTCCATTAAGTGGTCTCTCTCAGCTCTAAATTCGTAATCCCAAATACATGATAACTGTATAAAAAATGGTGCCAGCAAAGTGCCATATAGGATTATTACCAACAGCAGGGGATCAGAGAAAGTTGCTGGGCAGAGAAGGAATATGAATTAAACTCTAAAGGATGCCTGGGAATTCAGTGAGTGGAGTGCTGAAGAGGTTGGGAAAGGACTTCTAGATAGGTGAAAATGTCGTCAAAGACTTGGAGATAGGAAAATGTGGAACATACACAGGCGCCAGTGAGCTGCCCAGTTTGGTTAAAGCACCAAGCAACAGAAGAGAACAGGATGAGATAAAATGGGTTACCCTTTAAGGCACCTTAAATGCCAGTCTAAGCAGAATGAGATTGACTCAGTAGGACATAGGGAACCACAAAAACATTCTGAGCAGTCCCGAGGGCAGTGTGGTACAGTGAGTAGACTGCTGGATTTGGAGTCAGGAAAACATGGGTTCAAACCCTACCTCAGATGCTCACTAGCTCTGTGACCCTGGCCACTCATCTAACCCTCTCAAACCCAGCGTCTCCATCTTTAAAATGGGCATCAGAATAGCCTTGCAGGGTTGTTGTGAAGACTGAATGAGATCTATTGCATAAAATGCTCTACAGAACTTAATTGCCGTGGGAAAGAAGTATATTGCCGAAGGGAAGAGAACGGAAGCAGGAATAGCTGCTGTTACCGTTGTTAAGCCATTTCGGCTGTGTCTGACTCTTTGTGACCCCATTTGGGGATTTCTCGGCAAAGATACGAGACTGGTGGTGTAGCAATTTAGATCTGAAGATCTTTCCCGCCCATGAATAGGCCATGTGACCTGCTTATGTCACAGGAAGCCTAAGTCACATGGGGTGGGAGGAGCTTCCTGACAGGAAAAGGAAGTCATGCCACAGGAAATGCTGAGAGAGAGACCAGTTATGGCCGCTAATGGCCGCTGTCATGATTGTGAGAACCGAACAGGCCCACTTAGCTGTGCTGTCAGTTCGTTTTGGGGAAGACTCCGGCGGGGGATGGGAGGCTCCAGGTTGTTACACTGTGTGTGGAATGTTTTACTTCTCTGATAGGTCAGATAAATGGCTTGTGGGATATGGTTCTCTGGTATCTGGATAAATGGCTTACTTCTTCCACCTTCTATGTGGAGAGTCATGTATACTTTGTGATACAGAACTGCGTAAGCATTTTGACAGTTATCATCCACATTGTTATCATTGCCTTACTGGTACAAGTGGTTTGCCATTTCTTTCTCCAGTTCATTTTACAGATGAGGAAACTGAGGCCAACAGGGTTACGGGACTTGCTCAGGGTCACATAGCTACTGAGTGTGTGATGCTCAATTTGAACTCAGGTCCTCCTGACTCCAGGTCCAGTGCTCTATCCACTGCGCCACCCAGCTGTCCAGGAAGAAGTTGCATTGTTATTATTTTGTTTCAATCATGTCTGATTCTTCATAACCCCATTTGGGTTTCTTTGGCAAAGATATCTAGAGTGATTTGCCATTTCCTTTTCCAGTTCATTTTACAGATGAGGAAACTAAGGCCAACAGAGTTAAGTGACTTGCCCAGGGTCACACAGCTAGTAAGTGTCTGAGACCAGATTTGAACTCAAGAAGAGGAGGCTTCCTGGCTCCAGGTCCTGCACTGCATCTACTGCATGACCTGGTAGCCCTGCGCTGCTTCTCTGCTAGGAGGCTGGCTATTTCCTTAGTTCAGGCAGATATTTGTTAAAGCATGCACTTAGGTAATAACCATGGGAGAAGAAGGTAAAGGAAGAGATTTAAGAAATGTTGTGGAGCTGAAATCAATAGGACCTGGTATTGATTAGAGTCTTTTACCAAAGACAAGATTCACTAGGTTTTTCCTGAAGCAGGACAGAAGGAGAAGAGGATTTGTGAAGGAAGAAGTGGGCTGGAAGTAACTGGCTTGGACATCTACCAGGTAAAGCTTCAAGATCTAGCTGCATACCCCTGTTTACTGGTTGCAGACTCCTGTTGAATAAGGCAAAAGAAAGAGATAGAAACATCAATGAAGTATTTGTTTATATCACTATAAATATTTATGCTCTGTGAAACAACATATCATTATTCCACAGAGCATAAATTAACATTTTTCCATCATGTTCAAAGTGATTTTTCCTTTCATTCAATAAGTAGCACCTACGAAACTCAAAGCACTGTGCAAAATGCTATCATGGATACACAACGAATGAAGATGCAGTTTTTGCTCTCATGGTACTCAGTCTAGGATGGAAGATAAGCTGTTCACGAAGTTTCATCTTGAGATTTGGTAGAAGGTGAATGAGAAAGGTTCATATGAAGCACTCTAGGGTGCAGAGAAGGGAGAATTCACTTGTACTAGAAAGTGATCAAAACAAACTTTATGAAGAAAGTGGCATTTCAGCTTGCTCTTGAAAAATGGGTGATCTCGGAGGAAAAATTATAACTCTGCAAACATATTCTAACAAAATAGAGAAAGAGAAGATTGTAGAACTGAATATGCAATTTGAAACTTAGAAAATAAACCCAAAATAAGCACAAAAAAAGGAAATATTGAAAATTAGAGGAGAAATAGATAAATTGGAAAACAAAAAGGCTAAAGGACTTTTAAGTAAAACAAAAAGCTAGTTAATAAAACTAAAAACTATAAACCTTTAGCTAAACTGATTAAAAAGCAGAGAGAAGAAAATAAAATTGAAGATGAGGAGAAAATTATACAGGAAATGCTGGTAGAGAGCCTTTGGAAGAAATCATCAAATGAAGTCATCTCATGGCAATTCCCTGCACAGGCCCAGAAAGAAAGAGCCACCTGTAGCCAAAATATGCCTAGGGCAAATCAAATAATCAATAAAACCTGACATGCAAGTCCCAGGCCCAGACAAATCAAAAAGAAATATATCAGCAATAGAATCAGACCATCTATGTTTCCTCCTACCATAAAAAATAAAAAACTTTCCACTGAGCAGCAACCCAATAGTGGAAAATCCCCAGGGTGAAAGCAGACAGAGAAACTGTTGTAATCATTCACAAGTCACTGCCTGTGCCTTCAAACAGTATCTACAGATGCTTCATAGAGAATGAAGAGGTTCGAGACTGAAAAATGTGAAAGGTAAGGCCTGGATGCTTAGAGGATCAATATAGTAACTATCGTTATCATTATCCAAATAATAATAACAATAGCTAATATTTATATAGTATCTACCATGTGCCAGGCACTTAGCTAAGCACTTTACAAATATTATCTCATGTGATCCTCAAAACAACCCTGAGAAGTAGGTGGTATTATTAGCCCCATTGCACAGAGGAGGAAACTAAGGCAAACAGAGTTGAAGTGACTTGTATGGTTAACAAATGTCTGAGGGCCAAATCTGAACTTGGGTCTTCCTGACTCCAGGAACGTTCTCTAACTACCATGCTCATTAATTTAGATGTGCCCTTCAACAATGTAAATCAAAATCCACCCATGCCTGTCAGTCCTCAATAACTTTTGCCTATATCCTCCCCTAAGCCTCTGCAGGGGATTGGCCCAAAGTGGTAAAGGCCTCCCTATGATAGCTTAGGTTTGTGTAGCACTTTATAAAATTTATCCCATTTGATAACAAAGACTTAGATTTTATCCTCATTTTATAGAATAGGAAATAATCATCCTACCAAGAATTCCACCTGGCCATGAGTGAATTTAGGGGGAAAAAAAGATTTTTATTTCACGTCATTATCTAACGGGCGATTTGGCCTTTTCAGGTGCGAGCACACCTTAAGATAGTTACAAAAGTCCCTTTTTATAATCCTACTGTTTCAAATTTCCCAGCTTGCTCTCCATTGGCTAGATGCAACCTCTTGAACCTCTCACTTCATGTTCTCCTCTCTGATGGCTTCCCCTTTCACACAGCTCGTTAAGCATGCATACAAGCTTCTGACCTTTTACCTCCTCTGGTTCTGCTAGGTCACAGCTCTGATTAGAACCAGTCATCTCTGGTTTACATTTTGTTATCACTTCTGTTATCACCCCTACAAAACTGGGAGGAGTTTTAATCCCGTGGAAACAGAATTCCTCCTATTGTTTTCCACAAAAGGGTTTCAGAGAGGTGAAGGTATTTATCAATGGTTCCATGTTAGACCAGGGAGAGGACAGGGCTTCCAGGTGCTCTCCTTCCAACTCCAGTTTTCTCCCCACCACCATTTTGCAAAGTCTTTTCTATGGGCTCAAACACATTTAAGTTTATTCCATCAGTTTCTGAAGAGCAAACCAGAAGAACAGAGAGTTGATTTTAGATGTTTTCATATTACAGGAACAATAGAATATTTGATTTTGAAGGGACCTCAGAGGTCATCTAGTCCAATGGTGTCAAATTCAAATAGAATCAGGGCCACTAAACTATATATAAAGATCCCTGTGAGCTACATATTAACTTAGAAAACCACACAGTTTCTATATCTATATCTATATCTAATCTATCTACATGTTCTATCTACATATTTACACATTAAAACCAGACAGGAACTACATTTTAATCTGGTTTGGGCTGTGCCACATCTTGACATCTCTGATCTAGTTTAGTCCTCACCTGAAACATGAAACTCTTCTACAGTTATCCAATAAGTGGACGTCCAGCATCTATCCAGGACTGAAGTCCTCCTGTGATACCTCCCCACCTCCAGAGTCCATTGTGAACTGAGTTCAAATCCAGGTTCTACAACCTATGATCTATGCATCTTTAAGAAAGTCACTTGGGGGCAGCTAGGTGGTGCAGTGAATTGAACACCAGACCTGGAGTTAGGAGGACTTGAGTTCTAATCTGATCTCAGATGCTCACCAGCTGTGGGATCCTGGGCAAGTCATTTAACTCTGATTGCCCCAAAAAAGTCACTTAACCCTTTTAAGCCTCAGTTTCCTCACTGTAGGATTATGAGGGTAAACTAGATGACCTCTAAGATTTCTTCCAGATCTAAATCTGTGCTTCAGTGATACTTGATTCTACATGTGTAACTCATCGCCATGATTTGAGGCCCTCACATAGCTTCCTAAAAAGTCTCCCTGTATCTAGTCTGTCTTCTCTCTAATTGAGACCACACCCAGCTGCCAAAATAATCATCATAATGCACGAGTTTGACTATGTCAATCCACTGCTCAAATTCCCTGCTGATCTCTTCAGTAGATCCTTATAAAATATAAACTCCATATAGCCTAGCATTTAAGGCCTTGATTCAATTTGGTTCCCATCGATCTTTCTAGCCTTACTTCATACTATTCCCTCTCACAAACTCTTCCAACCAAACAAAACTACCAACTATTCCCCTGACTCTGACCATTACGCATTTGAAAAAGCTTTGTCCCATACCTAGAATGCATTTCTTCCTCTTACCTTCTCTGAATCCTTGACTTCTTCTGGGGCTCAGCTCACAAGCTGCTACATCCATGAAGTCTTCCCTGATTCTACAAATTCGAAGCATTCTATCTGTCCTCAGTTCTCTTTGTACTATATTAACTGGGGTCCATGTGTTATCTCTCCAATAGAAGCACCTTGAGGATAAAGACTGTTTCATTTTTTATCATTGTAGGCCTACTGCCTAGATAGTTCCTAGCACGTTTGCAACAGAAATTTAATAAATGTTTGCTGGATTAAATAGAATGGAACCGAATTGAATAATTATATATTCTGTGTTCTCCTACTAGACTATAGGTCCCCTGAGGATATGGCCACAAACTTTTTCCTGAATTTTGTATCTCTCCCAACACACAGTAGGCATTTAACATATTATTTATTTAGCTAATCTGAATCAAAGAATATTAAATTTCAGCAGAGGTACTTGAAAAGAGGAAAGAAAGCCTTAGCCACATTTGCAGCATGGCCCTTGATATGCATTCTGGCCTAAGAAAGACAAGTTGAGTGACTTTCCTGGGGTTTATAATCTGAATTGAGAAAACAAAAACCTACCTTTCACTTGGCCTTGTCAGGGACTGTGGGAAGAATCACTGGGTCCAAAAGAATAGGACCTCAGGAGTGGGAGGTTTCAAAGTCAGCAGCTGGTAAGAGGCTCAACTGAAAACCCAGGGCAAAAGGAAAAAGCCATCCATGAGGAAGGGAGAAAGGAGAGGGAAAACTGCCAGGCAGTAAATTGCCCATTTTCCAGCACATGCCGGAAAGCTTCTCAGAGAAATAGGGTGGGTAAGTGGCCAAATCCAAACAGAAACGCCTGAAGTAAAAGCATTTGGTATCCCCTCATGGTGTCTATGACATGCCCCTACACACAGGAAACCTGTCTCAAGTGTTTGATCAACTACTCCTAAGTTTTTTCCTAAAATTCTGAAGTGGAATTGATCACGAAGCCTAATCAGGAAAATAATATTCAGGGAAACCCATCCCTGGCCAAACCATGCCTATTAAAGAAGCAGCCAGAAGCCTGCAGGCCATTACCAACACCCAGACTATCCTCCCTCTCAAATCCCATCTCCAACTCCAACCGTGCAGCTATGCACTCCACTGGGAATTCCATAAAAGCCAGTGGAACCAAGCAGAAGTAAAACAGAGACTAATGTATTTTTTCAAATGAATCCTCTCAAAAGTACTTTAAAACACTTAGAATAGAGGTTCTTTACTTTTTCTTTATCAGGCATCCTTCTGGCAGATAAAGTCTAGAGTCACCTTCTTGAAGAATGTTTTTAAATTCTTAAAATAAAATACATAGAATTGCAAAGGAAATAAACTATACTGAAATAGATTTTCTCATTTCCAAGTTTGTAAACCACCTAAAATCTATTCGCAGACCCCCTTGGGTATCTATGGACCCTGGGTTAAGAGCCTCTCCCTTAAAGCATTCTATAATGTAATGACTATAATAATGATTATAATGATTATTATCAGAGCATGTAAATTTATTAGGTATATGGAAATCCTACCGAGTAAGCTTATTTAATCAATACAGATCAGATTGTAATAACAACACAGATTAATTGTTCCTTACTTTACAGTTTTTGAGAGTGGTCAGGGGAACTGAAAGGTTCTTACTTACCCAGGGTCACATAACAGGAATTGAACTCAGGTCTTCCTGAATCCAATGCCAGACCTCTATCCACCATGCTATCTTCATTATTATTATTATTATTAGTTATAAGCAAAAGTGGGTAGCTAAGTGGTGCAGTAAATAGAGCACTGGCCCTGAAGTCCAAAAGACCTGAGTTCAAATGTGACCTCAGACACTTACTAGTTGTGTGACCCTGGGAAAGTCACTTAACACTGTTTGCCTCTGTTTCCTCATCTGTAAAATGATCCGGAGAAGGAAATAGTAAACTACTCCAGTATCTTTGCCAAGAAAACCCTAAATGGGGTCATGGAGAATTAGACACAACTGGAATGATCTGACGACAACAACAATATAAGCAGAAGTAGGAAGCACCAGATGGCTTTAACATGTATTTTTTCAAAATGGTACTTTAAGACCTAAAATTTCTCCATGGCTTTTGAAAAAACCACTCCACTTGCCACTACATCCATGGGCAACACCTCCGTTGATCCTAATAGCCTGTTTGCTTTGGGGTGATAGGAGATTACAAAATGGAAATATGCAAGTTTCCTTGTAAGTAAATTATTACAAAGTCTCATAAGGAAAAAAAAAAACAAGTCTAAGGAATTGTCCTGTTACTTTTGTTTTTGAGGGGAGCTCTAATTCATCTGGTAGATGTGGGAAAAGGCACAGGAAAAATGGAAGTAGACTTTTCTCTTTGGAACCCACATACTGAAAAGGATTGGAGTTTGTGACTTGAGGGAATGGTAAAGTCGTTTCTGCCTCTACTAGATGAATAAATAGTCTTTGTTCTCTTTAGCACAGGGTAGTACATAAGCTCACACACAGACTGATGACAATTGATTGTGTTAAATTTTTAAGGAAAAGAGGATTCTGTGCACTGTCTTGTGCTGCAGAGGAACAGCTGAAATAATTTGTTGTTGTTTCTTTAATTTGAGCAATTGAAGGAAATTCAGCACAGTCAAGTTTAATGTGAACTATGAAGCAAAACATCCTGTGACTTTTAGCCTTTTTTCATTCCATAAAAGAGACCAGTTTGGAAAATTATACGAGTGGACTTTCCATTGGTTTTAGATTTTAAATGTCAAATATATGATCCTTTCCCATTAACCCAAATGCTTTCCTACCAGGAGAGGATGAACTGCTAGGACAAATGAAAACTTCTCTTTTGAAAAAGGGGTGGAGAGGAGGAGGAGGAGGAGGAGGAGGAAGAGGAAGAAGAAGAAGAAGGAGAAGGAGAAGAAGTTCGGAGCAAGCTCCCCAAATCCTAAGGGATAACAGATACCTTTCTATCTGAAGAGGTGTTGGAAGGAGGAAAAGAATCACAGCAGCTCAATCAAACATTGATTCTAATGATGGCCAATGAATGGATTAGCCTAGTTATGGTATACTCATTTCCCAAGGATAGACACAGACCTCATGGTACTGCCAGATTATATTGTTCTGACACAAAGTGTAACTAATATATTTTAAATTAGTTAACCCATTGGTGGATTAAGTAGCTTGATATGTAAAGAATAAGGGACTTGTTCCCTTCCAGGTCTGTGTCCTGTGACAATAACTAGTATTTATATGGGTTGGCAAACGCTTTTACATACAGTGTCTCATTTAAACCTGTGAGGGAGATTCTACAAATATTGTCATCTCTCTTTTACAGATGGAGAAGCAAAGCTGAGGCTCAAAGAGGTAGTGAGTAACTTACCTGTGGTCATACAGTTAGTGTCAGAAGCAGGATTTGAACACAGGCAAGCTCGAGTACCCATTACGCCAAGTCGTCGGTGTCAATCAACAAACATTTATTATATGCCAGGCACTGTACTAATGATTGGAAAAACAAAGAAAGACAAAATATAATCTTTGCCCCTAAGAGCTCACATACTAATGTAGGGAGATACTATGCAAACTTCTATGGACATATAGAAGCTTATATGAATATATGTGTATCTATATGTGATACATGCAAAATAGATAGAAGGTAATCTCAGGAGAAAGGCACTAAAATTATGGAGCAAGGGAGCTGGAAAGGCCCTTTATAAAAGGTAGGATTTGAACTGAGTCTTGTGGGAAGCCTAGGAAGCCAATAGGTTAAGGTGAGGAAAGAGAGAATTCCAGATGTAAGGGACATCCTTTGAAAAAGAGATGGAGTATTAAGTGCAAGGCCAGTTTTTCTGAATTATATAGTACACTGAAGGAAGTAAAATATGACAAGACTGAAAAGACAGGAAGGACTCAGGCTGTAGAGGGCTTTAAGTGGTAAACAGAACATTTTATGGATGATCCTGAAGGTAATAGGGAGCCACTAGTGTTTATTGAATAGGAGGCACCATGGTCAGGAAGTCCAGAAGTAGAGCTCAGCAGTGTAGCAGCTTCTGGGTTAGCAAAAGGCCGGGCACGGAACAGGTGCTTCATAAATGAGTGTTGACTTGACTTAAAGAGCAAAGCAGGCAAAGACATTCCAAGACTAGTTAAGAGTCCAATAAGCTACATGTCTATATAGGTTGGAGCTCATAAGAGCCAGTGTTATGTTTCCAGTCTCATTCTCCCAACAGTGACTGCATTGGTGTCCTTTTGGATCTTAACATCTGAGTGAGGGCCCGCCTTGCCCCCAATCTGCATTTTCTGAATGAGTTTTAACTCTGGACAGCTCTCTAGCAGCATTGCTGTTTACCAATAGGAAATAGCTGTGTTCTTGTGGTAGCAGACCAGTCACCTTCTTTGAAAGAAGAAAGACAGGTGGGGGTCATAAGGAATGGACTCAGCTCAGGGTCCTCTCTATGGATTAACCTGACCACACTATAAACCAAATACTGATCAATGACTATACCCATTTCTCTTCTAGAAGGCAGGAACAGGTATAAATGTAAATAAAATACCATTTGAGGGCTCCTCAAAAAAGATAATTCTCTGAGACACTTTTTTTGTTATTTCTGATACTTGAGATGTCATTCATAGGCTCTGGCCACCTGCCTCACATTATGCCATGTGTAATTTTTTATATTTATAATTTTTAATTTAATTTAATTTAAAAATATTTATAATAAGGCAGCTAGGTGGCTCAGTGGATAGAATACTGAGCCTGGAGAAAGGAAGACCCAAGTTCAAATGTGACCTCAGACACTTACTAGTTGTGTGACCCTGGGCAAGTCACTTAACCCTATTTGTCAGTTCCTCATCTGTAAAAGGAGCTGGAGAAGGAAATGGTAAATTACTCCATTATCTTTGCAAGAAAACGGCAAATGGGGTCACAAAGAGTGAGACACAACTAAATTGAGATGAAGATGGAAATGGAAAGCCATTGAAAATGCCTGGAGTAGGAGGTCGAATTCTCAATTCTGACACTGTGAGAACTGTGATTTTTGAAATATATTGTTTGATGTCATCGTATTAAATTATATGACTCTATTACAGAGTCACTTAGGCTAAGTGACTTAGACAACCACTGTTTTGACTCCTAACCCCATGTCAAGACTGAAAAGGACCATGACTCCTGATTTCAGCTACTACAAGCCAACACCTGTTCCTGGAGTCTCTGATTACCAACCCAAACTCTTACCCAATTTCTGGTCCTGATAAGGAAACTTTCTCCTCCCAAGTCAAATATCAATAAGTAACCTAGGGAAATACCCCCTTCCATGTGTGACATCAATTACCTATTCTCAACCAAGCCCGTTTTTAAGGTATAAAAACTCATTGGCTCAGTCTTGGCTTCCACCCACTTTGAGCACCAACCTTCACCGAGATCTTTACTACTATATATGTCTCCCTCCCCCACTCAGTGAGTGTACCATTTTCTTCATAGGCATGTTGTAAAGAATTCACCTTCTAAAATACAGGATATCCCAAAAGTGTTATTTTAAGTTATTAAAGCTTGAAATAATACTAAGACTTTTGGTACACCCTGTATAAATTGCCAGATAAATGGAAACTATCGTTATTGTTATGGTCATCATCATCATTATTAACATCATCGTATCCAAACAGGAGAGACTCAATAAATACATACTCATTGAAGAAAAAGAAATGTGTGTTCAGTAATTAAATGTAGAAAAGGTATCAGAAAGAACAAGGATTAAATTATTTTTTTACTTAATTGTAACTATTTGTTACAAGGGAGGATTTGTTGGAGAGGGACATCATTGAGAAATGAATGGTGTTAAAAAAAAAAAAAAGAAAAAAGCCAGGTGGCTCAGTGGATAGAACACCAGCCCTGGAGTCCAGAAGACCTAAGTTCAAATCCAGCCTCAGACACTTGATACTTACTAGCTATGTAACCCTGGGTAAGTCATTTAACCCCATTGCCTCATCAAAAAAGAAGGAAAGATCATGAATTTAGCATTTTAAAAGATGCATTGTCCCTCTTAGCCAAGGTACTCTAGAATACAGGTGTCTAAAATCTGATGGCTGCAGTCGTGGCCTGTATACTCCCGAATGTCCCCAACCAAATTAAAATATAATTGGGAAATATTTAACAAAACAAATAAAAATAGAATAAAACACAAATAACATTACATTTTAAAACTAAGGCAAAATGTGACCCTTGGGGATCCTTATGTATTTATTAGTGACCCCATTTTTATTTGAGTTTGATATCATTGCTGTAGAGTGACTGAAAAATGTATTGATACTAAGAGAAACAGTCTGATAAGGTTAAAAAAGACAATCTTGAACTTAGAAAAGGCTTTTAAATTTGATTTGTAAGGAGTTCAACAGTGACCCGTGAGATAGCATTTCATTACTATATTAGGGATAGAAGTCAGATTGTAAGGAGGTAAGGAGGATGTAGGTAGAGAGGGAAGGAGCCAGGGCTTACAGACTACTGGTTTTGCAAGGAGATAAATAATGAAAAGAAGGAAAGCAAGAACAGAATCTAAGGGAGAAAGGAAGAAAGCAGAGACAAGAAAAAGTTTTTTCAAGATAAAGGAGGACTATGCATTTTTATTGGCAGAGAAGAAGGATCCCACAGAGAGGAAAGAACTCAACGCTGAAAGACTGTGGGAACAAGTTCTCCAACATGTTTTATAGCCAAAGAGGTAGCTGGTGGTGCGCAGATAGAGTACAGAGCCTGGAGGCAGGGAGACCCAAGCTCAAATGTGGCCTCAGACACTTCATAGTTGTGTAATCCTGGGGGTGTCATTTATGCTCTGTTTGCCCCAGTCTCCTCAACTACAAGATGAAGACAATAATAACACCTGCCTCCAAACATTCTTGTGAGGATCAATGGGATAGTATGCATAAAAGCACTTAGTACAGCGCCTAGCACATAGTGGGTGCTGTAAAAATGTTTATTCCTCCACCACCTTCTTCTCCCAAAGTGGTGAGAAATCAAGAGAGGAGCCTTTTCCTAATGTCATTAGGACCTCAAAGAGCATCATCACCTCTTGCCAACTTTGGTTCACCTGTAATATTTTTCTCTTTGAACTAACACAACCTATCATTGACTTACAAACTTAGAAAACTGCCTAAGGCTCAGAGAGCTCAGATGACTTGCCTTTGGTCACATAGCTGATAAATATCAAAAGTCAATGTTTTAACCTGTGAATTCCTGACTCGAACTCCAACATTGACTCCATTATTTCACACTGTCTCTCTGGTAGGATGCCAAAATAAAAATATTGTGTAAGAAGATGGTAATGTAGGTTAGGAGCAAAAGGAAGTTATGAATCAGTGATAAAAATTTGGAAATCATCTGCATAAAGTTGAAACTATATGACAATAGAAAAAATATTCAAGAAAAAAAGCATAGAGAAGAGAAGCCAAAGATGCAGCTCTGGGGTTGGTCTGTATCTAGTGGGTAAGAAGAAGGACAAAAAGGATAAAAAAGACAGGGGAGGAACAGGAGATGGGAAGAGAACCACAAGTGTAAAGTCATAAAGGAATATGAGAGTACCAAGGAAAAGTGGGTTGCCAACAGCTTCTGATGTTGCAGAAATGGCAAGGACAGGGACTAAGGACTATGAATTAACCAAGCCAAATTTTGGTAATTAGAAAGATTTATGTTTAGGTCATTGATTGCCTTTGAGAAAGCAGTCTCATTAGAGCAGTAGGAATGGAAATCAGCTTGCGAGATTGAAGAGTAGTAATCATGTGAGGAGAGCAACAGCCTGGGCGTAGCTGCAGGAATACAGTATAAACACGTACAGATTCACCCTACCCTTCCAGTGCCGCAAAGTGAAGCTCCAGGCTCACCCAAATATCAAACAAACCTGACGTAACTTACGCTGAGAGGGGAGTGATGTTGTCAGACAGACAGAAAGACAGAGACAGAGAACGAGACTTGATTTCAGTGACTCTGATGTTCCATAACTATTGGTATGACTCACAAAAGAGCTGTTAATGCAGATCAGCTGCACCAGCCGCTCAGCAGAGCAGCAGTTGATACCAGCAGCTCAGTGAACAGTGATATTGCTCAGTGATGTAGTCCCGTATCAGCAGCAACTCTATGAGAAAGCAAGCGGTAGTTTCAAAGTAAGAGGCGCTCCAAGATTACACCTAGCAACATGTACCATCTGTTAAGGATTATTACGTGACAAACCAGTGGCATGAAAATCTGTAGAATATTATGTCCCCTGTGCTTATGGAGAAACTTTTTTCATTGTTATTTATTTTGATATTCTCTTTAATTAACTCTGTTAAATTCTATAATATGGTGGATAAAATTTTGGACTTGGAATGAGGAAGACCCAAGTTCAAACCTTACCTCTCTAAGTTTTCCTCATTCATAAAATGGGCATAATAGTATTTCCTATCTCACTCCAATAAGATTAAATATGTAAAGAATTTTATAATCTTTAAAATACTATATAAACGTAAGTTAATTTTATTAAGTCCGTCTTTCAATTATTATGTAATCTGGTTTGGGGGTTAGAGCTAAAACTAGCGCAGATTGGCAAAGCTTTGTTAGTGGAAACATGAGTAGGGGCATTTTCTTCCCCATGCTTGCTACCATTTGGCACCACTCTTTTGCCCTGTCTCAACCTGCCACTCCCAGAGGTCCTCTGACCTTCACATCCCACTCTCAAGATAGCCCCTCCTGGCTTTTGGACCCACTTCACAAAAGGACACCCCGGATCACTGGGAACTGCTCATCAGAGTACAGAAGGGAATCAGTGTATTATTGGCAGCTGAGAAAAAGTTCCCCATTGTCAGCCTATCTCACTATGCACCTATAGCAAACTTACTCATTTGTAAAATAGCGACTATCAACTTTCAGAGGCTGGTAATGAGGAAAGAGCTTTGAAAATTGTAATGTGCTATATAAATGTGAGTTTAATAGATCATACCTTCAGCCAACACCCAAAGTCTCACTTCAGTCCTAGAGAACAGTACTGATAGAAAGGATAAACAACATGTGGACAATTAGGAAAAGTGGTCCAGTTTCATATGTAACAATAAATGTCCTTAAAATTTAGAGACAAAAAGGTAACGTAGTAGTCATTCTAAGCCATTCATAGAACCAGAGTTGGAAGGGACCTCAGAAGCCATCTAGCCTATTCCCCCTGATTTTATGTATGAGAAGACTGAACCCCAAAACAGGAGCTTGACTTGCCTTACATAGTTAGGGCCCAAGGTAGACAAGGGGGACTTGGAGTTCATGGCCTGGCTCTACCATTTTAAATAATGCGAGAACCAAACTAATTCCCTCAAAAAGCATCTATGAAAGGCAGCCTTGTCTTTGGTGGTTCTGTGCCCACTATTTCCTCTACTAACAGGAGTAAGATCTTGAACAGAGTTGATGGTCAATAAACATTTGACTTATACATGGTTAAGTATTGTGTGGGCAACTCTTATTTCTAACAATGTGTACAATAAATCTGAAAATAAAAAATATCATCCCTCTATTACTAGGCGAGAAACTGAAATTAATTAGTGTGAATAATGAATCCAATGAAGTGATTACATTATTTGAATTTACATTAATTGTGATTTAGCTGTATTGCCTCTGATGGTTCTGCTCACAGCCTCTCTCCTAGGATAGTCTTTGAGAGTTACTGATCACCCTGTGACCAGGCTGGTCTCAGATCGCTCCAAGCTCAGTTGGACTGGTCCTTGGACAGTAGCCATCCAGTCTATCACTGAGCATGTTTGTAAAGGGAAAGAGAAGAGGCAGTGAATTAACTGTGCTATGTACAGGGGAAAGGGGAAAATGTAAGCCCAACACAACCACCATCATAACCCTATGCCCCACAAGATGAGTACAATATACATAGATCAACCATAGACTCAAGCCAAAGTTGTATATAGAAAATTCCTTTTAACCAAAGAGGGAAGATCCAAAGTCAGAGTTATATTCAGTGATCAAATTTTTAAAGGGAAAGCTAAGCAAATGGAATTAAGAATGTTGTAGAAAAGTATATGGGTCCAAAGTAGTAAATGAATTCTTCAAGTAGGTCAAACTTGTGCCCTAAAGCAAACTAAGTCAAACATACTCATTTTTTCCAGAGAAGGTTCACAAGCTGACTTTCTGTCCCATTATCTTTTTTTAAAAAAATTAATATAAATGTAAATTTAATATATAATTTAATATAAATTTCAAAAATATTTTTAATTTTAACATGTTTTTATTGATATTGTTGTTTCTTACATCATCATAGTTATCCCAAGTTCCCTCCTATTCCCTCCCATAGGGACATCTTATATAACAAATAGTATTCCATTATCTCTTGACGAACTGTAGCATCAGACAATTTCATTCTGAACATCTCCGGTTCCAATGAATCTCTGTCTACACTGCTTTGATGTTTATATGCAAATGCCATGGTGTTTCAAGCTAGTATGTTAGGTTCTGACAGGCAAAGGCACAGAGAAATACCTTTATTATTCACTGTTCAACATACACAATTCCTCTTCTAGGGAACAGAGTGGTGAAGAGAGATTGGCACAACTATTCTAGAGAATAATTTGGAACCATAACCAAAAGATCTCAAAACTGGCATGCCCTTTGACCCAGCAGTATCACCATAATCCAAGGAGATCAAAGAAAAAGGAAAAGGACCCATAGATACAAAATATTTATGACAGCTCTCTTTGAGGTGGCAAAGAACTAGAAACTGAAGAGATGCCCATCAATTGGGGAATAGCTGAACAAGTTAGGGTGTGTGAATATGATGTAATACTATTATATTATAAGAAATGATGGATGGGATTATTTCAGGAAAAACCTGAGAAGATTTACATGAGCTGATCAAAGTGAAATAAGCAAAAACCAGGAGAAAAATATCCACAGTAACATTAATATCATAAATATAATGAACTAGGAAAAACTTAGTAACTCTGAATAATTCAATGATCTACCACAACACGAAAAGACTTCTGATGAAGAATGGTATCCACTTCCAGATAGAGATCTGACAGACTCAGAGTGCAGACTGAAGAATATTTTTTCCATTCTTTATTCTTCTTGCTTTTGGGGGGAACATGGCTACAGCAGAAATACGTTTTACATTGCTTCCTTGTTTGTAAATGGATATCATATTTTTTGCCTTCTCAGGGGGTTGAGGAAGAGGTAGTGGGAGGGAGAGAATTTGGAACTGGAAGTAAAAATATAAAAATCAAAAGAGAGTTATTGGAAAAGATAATTACCTATACCAGCTTACATGGAATATTGACAAGCTTGATACAGCTTAGTTGGTATCTGGGGGCAAGTCAGGACTTGCATCTCTCTATATTAGTGTGTTGGTAACTCAATTAAAAGACAGTATGCTATGATGGAAGGAGCACTGGACCTGGAGTCAGAAGACAAAGTTCAATTTACAGGCAGTTAAGACTGAATTTAACTAAGGAGGCTTCAGTTTAAGCCAACTTTTTTTAGTTACCCCATAAAGGAAAGCAAAGAAGGAAACAAGCATTTATTAAATGCCTACTGCATACCAAGCATTGTGCTAAGCACTTTACAAATATTATCTCATCTAATTCTCGCAACAGACCTGGGAGGTAGATGCTAGTATTATTCCCATTTTACAGATGAGGAAATGAAGGCAGATTGAGTTGAAGTGACTTGCCCTGGATCACCTAACTAGTAAGGTGTCTGAGGCTGTATTTGAAGTCAAGTCTTAATGACTCCAGAACCACTCTTCTATCCACTACACTACTTAGGGACAAGTCAACTGGAGATTGTCTCCTAAGATGATTGTGTGTTTTGCTTCAGGGTAGAGGTGGGGAGCCAGATCCAAATTCAACAAGAGAGATCCAAGAAAACATGAGCTAGGGATTAGTACCAAGTAAATACATACATAGAGCAAGCAATTGCAATGGGAACAAGGAGGCTGAATCAGGGGAACCCAGATATCCTTAAAACAAGAACTGAGCTTACAAATCAAATGTCCACATGGGATTTCAGGACTTAAGTTCTAGTGTTACTATTGGCATATTTGCATTTTTCAGTTATCATTGCACAATAAAAATGTTTGATTGCTTTCTATTCCAATGCACGAGTATTCACATTTCCTTTCCAGATTTCCCTAGATCTTCTCTATCTTCCAGAAAGTGTCAAAATACATGTAGGACTTCGTTAATTGGCTAATTCATGTTATATATTTTGCGATATGAGCCCGAGTTTAATCTTTAGCCTTAATTACAAACAACATTCCCTGTTCTCAGTTTTCTTTCCTCTTTCATTGGCTTTAATTTCTATGTCACCACTGCTGACGCTGTAATGATGTGGATGGTAGTTGCTAGCCAGATTATCATTCAAAACTTAGCCTACCATCTCAGAAATAACATGACTGTATCTTCATTTTAGAGGAAAAATCCTTTACAGAGGCAATCAGAAAATTGTAACAAAAGATACGAAACACTTTCCCAAATGTCTCTTTAATATCATCTTTACGTTTTCAGAAAGCCCAGGATTTGGAAATCTTATAGCCTGAGAGATAAATGTTGTTCTAAGCAACATGCAGAAAGTTTTAAGGACAGCTGGAAAAAGAGTGGTTACTAATGTCCAAAGTGAACCATGTCTTCGGCTGGATTCATTCTTCCTCATGCTGTCTAGTGGCTTTTAATCTAATAGAAAGCAAAATGATGCACCCCTACAAAGAAATTAAATATATGAATACAGGCTTAAAGGGACAAGAAGCACTTAGCTACACAGTTACACAAAAACACATGGGGAAATTAGGTTAGATAAATGGAATCACCAAAGTATTTTTTTTGTTTTGTTTTTAATTTTATTGAATATATTTAGTTTTCAGCATTGATTTTCACAAGAGTTTGAATTACAAATTTTCTCCCCATTTCTACCCTCCCCCTCCGCTCCAAGATGGCATATATTCTGGTTGTCCTGTTCCCCAGTCAGCCCTCCCTTCTGTCACCCCACTCCCCTCCCATCCCCTTTTCCCTTCCTTTAGTGTAGGGCAAGATAAATTTCTATGCCCCATTGCCTGTGTATCTTATTTTCTAGTTGCATGCAAAAACTTTTTTTGTTTTTGTTTTGAACATCTGTTTTTAAAACTTTGAGTTCCAAATTCTCTCTGCTCTTCCCTTCCCACCCACCCTCTCTCCCTAAGAAGTCAAGCAATTCAACATGGGCCACATGCATATCATTATGTATAACCTTTCCACAATACTCATGCTGTGGAAGACTAACTATATTTTGCTCCTTCCTATCCTATCCCCCTTTATTCACTTTTCTCCCTTGACCCTGTCCCTTTTTGAAAGTGTTTGTTTTTGATTACCTCCACCCCCATCTGCCCTCCCTTCTATCATCCCCCCTTTTTTTTATCTTCTTCCTCCTTCTTTCCTGTGGGGTAAGATACCCAATTGAGTATGTATGATATTTCCTCCTCAGGTCAAATCCCATGAGAGCAAGATTCACCCGTTCTCCCTCACCTGCCCTCTCCTCTCCTCCTACATAACTACCTTTTCTTGCCATTTTTATGCGAGATAATTTACCCTATTCTATCTCTCCCTATCTCCCCCCTCAATATATTCTTCTCTCATCCCTTAATTTGATTTTATTTCTTTTAGATATCTTCCCTTCATCTTCAACTCACCCTGTGCCCGCTCTCTCTCTCTGTATATATATCTATATCTATGTATATATATATATATATATTTATATAGAGATAGATATAGATATATATATACGTATATATATACACATACATATATACATACATACATACTCACATATACATATGTATATATACATAAACATACATATATGCATATTCCCTTCAGCTACCCTAATACTGATGTTTCATGAATCATACACATCATCTTTCCATGTAGGAATGTAAACAAAACACTTCAACTTTAGTAAGTCCCTTGCAATTTCTTTTTCTTGATTACCTTTTCATGCTTCTCTTGATTTCTGCGTTTGAAAGTCAAATTTTCTATTCAGCTCTGGTCTTTTCACTGAGAAAGCTTGAAAGTCTTCTATTTTATTGAAACTCCATATTTTGCCTTGGAGCATGATATTCAGTTTTGCTGGGTAGGTGATTCTTGGTTTTAGTCCTAGCTCCATTGACCTCCGGAATATCATATTCCAAGTCCTTCGATCTCTTAATGTAGAAGCTGCTAGATCTTGGGTTATTCTGATTGTGTTTCCACAATA
>CM053622.1:325562049-325595758 GCA_028646595.1 Phalanger gymnotis | reverse complement strand
CTGCCCCCCGGCCCCCCCCCCCCCCGCGGCAGTGGCTGAACCACAAACTCCCTGTCCCCAGCAGCTTTTCCCATTACCCTTCTCTGTTGTCTTTGGTGTTTGTGGGTTGAGAAGTCTGGTAACTGCCGCAGCTCACTGATTCAGGGCACTAGGGCTTGTTCTGCCCGGCTCCTGGTCTGGTTAGTCCGCACTGCCCACGCTGGGCTCTGCTCTGCTCCACTCCACTCCCAGCTCCATGCGGGATAGACTTTACCCGGAGACCATCCAGGCTGTCCTGGGCTGGATCCCTCCTTGCCTCTACTATTTTGTGTGTCCTGCAGCTCTAGAATTGGTTCAGAGCCATTTTTTTATAGGTTTTTGGAGGGACTTGGCAGGGAGCTCACGCCAGTCCCTGCTTTCCAGCTGCCATCTTGGCTCCACCCCCCCCAAGTAATTTTATTTGAATGCCTTTACAGTAGGGCTTTACTAGAAAAGGGGCCAATATAAGAGTTTTCTCCACACAGTGTCAAGTAACAAAAGTAGGAAAGAGAGGAATTATCCAAATGCCTCAACTTGGAAGTGACTTTATAATTTAGTTCATCAGCATTTAAAGTCCTCCCTAGGAAGGTGTGGGAGAAACTGTTCAGATGAAATGAGAACTGACAACATTTTTTAAGGTCTGCAGAACTTGAGCTACCCACCCTCCTTAGCTCACTACCAAACATCACTTTTTCTCTTCATGCATCCCTGCACTCTGTGGACCTGGCTGGCAGCCAGAGATGAAACATTTGAGAACAAGCTTGTTCTCTGGTATTTGTGGCCTAACCCACGTAGAAGGCAATGGTACACATAAGCTATGTAAATTTCAGGGCTGTGGTTTATAGTCCTTCAGACACTGTGGCTTAAGTTCCAATGTTGTTGAATTTGGCCGTTAGCTCAAAATCAGGAACTGGCATATGACTGAAAGAAATATGTAACTGAACTGATTTAAAATAATTATGAGACTAATACCATATATTTAAAGTACTATATATTAAATACTACATATTTCCTTACTGGAAAATATTGGGTAAAAGAATATTTTAATGTAAAGGCATTGAAGACAATTGTTCAATTGCCTAATTTTAGCTAGTAATTTTAAGAGGAAAACACATCTGTAATGTTAACGATCCAGTCTAAGAAAACATATTTTGTTTCATGTAGATTCTATACCATTAGTGAATTTTTTTCTCTTCTCTTTGCTAACAATCTAACCATTGCTTTATCTCCATTTCTTTTTAGTGTCTCCAGAATTTGGCCACAATTCATCAAATATGTCAGGATATACTTTCCATTCTGATCAATGACAATATTTTGTCCCCAATCAGAATATGACCCCAAAAAGTAAAGTTTAAATCAAAGCTATGACCAAGGTGAGATGATGAGGGTTTTGACCCAGGAAACTAAAATTTAGAGAGCATAAGAACTTAACAAATGCCCTCTGGCAACAAAGAAGCCGCTATAATGAGACTTATAGGTGGCAAACTGTGTAGAGTGCTGAGCCTAGAATCAAGAAGACTTGAGTTCAAATCCAACCTCAGACACTTATTAGACATGTTACACTCAGCAAATCACTCAACTTCTGTCTGCCTCTGTTTCCTCAACTGTAAAAATGGGAATGATAATAATAGCATCTACCTCCCAGGGTTATTGTGAGTATCAAATGAGATAATACTTGTAAGGCACTTCATATCATGCCTGGCTCATAATAGGCTCTATTATAAATGCTTACTTCCAATAAAAATTTCCCCTCACATTTAACTGAATTTGTTTTAATTGTTTCATTTTCATATTTACATTTAAAATAAATTATTTCACATTTGTAATGAATTATATTACAATTTAATTTGAAGGCATATTTTGTTCTGCTTTCCCAGATGCAAAAATTCTCAAATGCAAAAATGCTTATGGCTTTACCTTAAAGTCTTTTTTCAAAAATATTCTAACCCCTTTCTTAAAAAATAAACAAAAATATCACTTCCGAGACTCTCACTGTAAACTACTAGTTCCCCTTCATAAGTACCTATTGTGATTTCTAGTATCCTTTTTCCTCAATAAAGTTAGTTTTGAAGTGTAATCAAACACATTTAAGTTCAGCTTTTTAAGTAGTATGTACACCAGATGGGGCCCTTACTTACACTGGCATTTATGCTTAGGTGATACATCAAAGCACAATTATGGCAAGACCCAATATGTCAAAGAAGAATCAATTCGACAAGCATTTATTAAGCACCTAATGTATGTACGGCAATGTGCCAGGTCCTTAGGTCCCTTATGAATAGCTATGTAAGGAATGAGAGCATATGTTCTAGGATTCTACACTTCTGTGTCTCTCCTAGCCTGGCACGTGATAGACATGGAAGATTGAGAATGAGTGGGAGGTCACTGAGACTCCCCCTGGCCCTTATCCATGGCTCACATTGGCATTATGGTGTGCTGTAAGATAGCAATATATAGGAGTCCAGTTGAAGTCTTCTACACTTAGAGCGTTTATCTATCATTTTACCTGACACATATTCCAGCTTGACTGAGTTATAGGTTGAACATCACTTCCATGAAGTAATTCATTATTCCAAAACATTTGTTATGGACCATCCCCTAAATGTGATTCAAAGCATCCATGAGGACTTCCCATATCTGGATCAAATCAACTTAGTAAATCTAAAACCAACTGAAACTTTGTGACTAACAATATCGCATTGCCTTTTAAGCAACCTATATGAAAATCACTCATTGATCAGCATGAACAACAATGAATTATTTTGTTGTCAGTTTAAACTAAGAACATCCTGCCCTTTCACCAACTGAAACTCTTGACCTGTAAGAAAGAAAAAAAAAAGTTACTGAAAATAGTAATTGTTACTTCCCCCATAGATAAATGGTCAAAGGATATGAACAGGCAGTTTCCAAAGGGAAAAAATATAATCTATCAAGAACTCTATGAAAAGCTGCTTCAAATCACTAGTAACTAGAGAAACAAATTAAAACAACTCTGAGATAGCTACCGCCTTACTGACTTACCTATAAGATTGGCCACAGTGATCAAAAAGGAAATTGGCAAGTATTAAAGGGTCTTCAGAAAAACAGGCTGACCAGTGCACTTTGGTGGAATTGTGAATTGGTACTGCCATTCTGGAAAGCAATTTGAACTATGCCCCAAAAATTCTAAACTCTATGTACCCCTTTGACATAGCAATAACATTACTAGACCAAAGAGATAAAATAATGAGGAAAAGAACTTGTACCTACAAAATTAATTATAATAAGTAACTCTCTTCACAGTAACAAAGAACTAGAAACTCACTACGGTTCCATCAAATGGGGAACAGTTGAACAAATTATGGTATATGAATTCAATGGAACGCCACTGTGCCATAATAAACAATGATGGGGGAATATTTCAGAGAAACCTTGAAAGCCTTATATGAACTGATATAAAGTGACTGCTCAACCAAGGAAACGATTTATACAATAACAGCAATGTTGTTAAGTAAACCACTTTGAAAGACTTAAGGACCCAGAGCATCAATGTAATGACCAACCACAGTTCCAGAGGATTCATGATGAAGAATGTTCTCCACTTTTTGACAGAGAGAAGACGAGCTTAAGATGTAAGATGAGACGTACATTTTTACACATCCAGTGTAAGAATTTGTTTCATTGGACCACGTATATTTCTTATAAGGATTTTGTTTTCCTTTCTTTTTTCCTTTAATGGGTGCGAAATGAGAGAAAATAAAAGTTTATTGATTTTAACAAATAGACATGTTTTAAAAGAAGTCACTTATAATTTTAGAGTACCAATGATGAAGTATACTATATACTTCCTCCAGAGGTGAAGTACTCAAGATGCAAATTAAGTCTTATTTTGGAACATGGCCAACATGGTGATTTATTTAGCTTCAATGCTATGTTTCTTATCATACATATTTGTTACAAGGCTTTTGTTTTTCCTTTCTTTTTTTTTTAATTGGCAATGAGAAGGAGACAACAGCTAGGAATAGGATTCCCCACAACCATCATCATCAAATGAGAAGAGAACAGAGGAAGGCCAGAAGAAATCACAGCCAAGCAGGACAGCTTTGAAGGTTACATGTTTGAATTTATTACTTAAAGAAAAAAGGAATCTCTACATAATTGAAATTTACAGTTTCATGTACAATCCTTTCCTTTTGTTCTACAGTATATATGGAAATGCTCACTGTGTTTAATTTCAGAATATTAAAGTTTACAATAAAATAGTATCAGTTATTATTTTTAATGTTGAGACTTTAAGATTTAATATTTCAATAGATGTATGTTCTTACCAATTTAGCTATTAGAATTCATGCATAGCAGGTGTTTATTGGTACAGATCAAAACCCATGGAAGTCTTCTTAACCTGGGTAATTTCCTCTACAGGTTATAGAAGAGCCACCCAACATGCAAGAGGTCTTCTTCTAGGTCTTTTTATATTTTACATATTGAGGGTATCCATGGATCACTTGTGCTATCTTATTTCTTGCTCATATAACATGCCTGATTTTCCTTTTCCAATCACAAATGACCAAATCGATATTTCTTGTGCCACTTCTTGAGAATAGGTCATTAGTAGAAATAAGCTACAACTTACTTGCTTCCCCAGTGCATCTTCCCATTGTCTGTTGGGTTATCCCAAACTTTAATTCCTCAGAGGTGGTGGTGTTCCAAGATTTGGACCATAAAGCATTCCAGGAGAATGATTGTATTGAAAAGGTGGACTTTTGAAGCAATAAGAAGTTTGGGATCATTAAAAGCACTGTAGAATCTCACAAATCTATTCCGACCTCTGTGGGCTGCATCTGCAATGCCTGTCTCAAACATGCGTGCTGATAGACTAATTCAATGCACTGACCATCCAAGCTCATGTCATGACCTGAACAATAGGCATTTTTTTGTCCATTTAGGTTTTCCCATATAAATTATTAAGTTGATTCTCTTTGAGTAATCATGGATCTCATTGACAGGGCCCTATAGTATAAATTTTTAGGTTAGTCTCTCTTTAAATAATCATAAATCTCAATATCAAGGTCTACACTAATGGTCAGCAAACCACAGCCCGTTGGCCAAATTTGGCCTCCCACTTATTTTTGCATATTCTGTAAGCTAAGAATGGTTTTTTACATTTTAAAAATAAATTATTAAATTTTAAATAAATTATACTTTTACAATTTGAAATCATACAATTTTAAATAAATTACATTTTAAAATGTAAAAACCATTCTTAGCTTATGGACCATATGAAAACAGGTAGGGTCAGGTTTCACTTATAGGCCTTAGTTGGCTGACCCCTTTCTAATGCTTAATCCAGTCAGTACAATATTATCCACAAAAGGGAGAATCAAGAAGAATTCACCATCTGTAGGGAAGCCTTCTTCTATCTGGATGTTTATCAGAATACATTCTTTGAAAGTGGAGAACCACTTTGACAATCATACATTGTCTTCAACAATCAGAGGGATATTGAATAGTTTGTTCTGTGGCTGCATTTGTTAAGAAATTTTGTATGATCTTAACGTATACTTGAGAGATTCTTAAGAGATAGTCTTTGATTCTGCATTTTACACTACCAACTCAAATGCTTTTTGAGGGGTAATTAACTAATAATAAACAGAGAGGAGATTTATACCTTTTGGCCAATTGTATTATAGAAAAGATGTGGTCTGCTTTAAAGAACTATTAGTGAAAATCTGCCTGTTCTCTTCTCATATTTTCTCTGAGGATGACCTCGATATTCGTGGAATTCAACCACACAACTGCCAAATTAACCTTTCTAAGGCATAAGTTTGACCGCATCATTCCGTTCAAAAAATCTTCAGCAGTTCCTCGTTGTCCCTAAGATAAAATCCAAAGCTCAGAGTCTGGAATTTAAGACCCTTTGTCTTAAATCTGCCTTCAATCTACCTTTCCAGAATTATTTCAAATGATTTCCCTTTATGCACACTATATAACAGCCAAATTAACCTACTAGCTACAGACTATCAATCAATAAGCATTTATAAAGTACCTATTATTAGTTAGGCACTGTGCCAAGGGCTGAGGATTCAAAGACAAAAAGAAAATGGTCCCTACCTTCAAGGAGTTTACAGTCTATCAAGAGAAATGTACACAAAGAAGTAAATACAAAACATATACAAAGTAAATATAAGGTAATGGAGAGGTCACTAGCAACTGGTAGGAGTTATGGTCCTTGAGCTAAAGCTTGAAAGAAGCTGGGGATTCTGCAAGATGAAGATACATGAAGATCAGGTTAAGTCCTAGGGAAGACTGGGTCCTACAGAAAGGAATCAGGTTCCTTTCCTCAAATTCTCTGGCTTTCTTTCCACTCTAGAGCCTTGGGGAGAATCATGAAAGCTTAGTTAGATTTGTCTCATAGTTAGACTGGATCTGTAAAATGGTGGAATAGAAAAGCACTCAATATACAATATAAATCAGGTACAGGACAGCTATTTATTTTTTACAGCCAAAGAAAAACAAAGGTAATTAAAGATTCGCCATATTGGGGAGACTCTTAGGAAATCTCGCCCTTTTGTGACTCCTGTATTGACAAGCAGGCCAGAACAATCTCAGCCAGATTGAGTTTGAGCTAGATTGAATCTGAGCACCTTCATGGAGGCAAGATGAGACATATACACAGAAAGATTGTAGGGGGGGGATCTAGGGTGGCCAAGTAGCCTGGGGTGATGAGAGGAGGGGTTTAGGGAGGGTCTTGATGGGACTGGGGTGACTGGGGGAGACTGGGGTGAGGTCAGGCCACAGGAATGGGATTAAGGGTGGGAAATAGACAGCTATTTATTTCCTCCACACAAAAGAAATGCTTAATTTACAAAAGACTGACATGTATGCTGTTTAAAAAAACTTATTGAGCAGTAACTGTTGAAATGTAAAACACAAAGCAATTTACAGAACTGCTGATTCAGAATTTTACCTTCACCTCCACACTTTTGCCAAGTCAGAAAAGGGGATGTGTTCAAGTTCCAAGAACTGTAGAAGTTGCTGGGGTCTCTTCTCAAAGTTCATCCAGCACCAATTAAGAACCCAAGAGCTCCCAAACTCTCAAATTCATGATATTGCCTCCAGGAATGGGAAAGTCCATCTCATGATCACTGCTGCTCAGTCACCTAGGCTCAGGAAAGAAACACAAGCAGGAGAGAAAGCTAGGACTTTGAGGTCTCATCTCAAGCTCATCTAGACCAGTACCGGTTCTGGCTGCCATGTGTGAGCAGTTCAACACACTTCCCTTCTTCATTTCCTCTAGGAAATGGCTCAGAGTTCTGACCTTCTCTGCAGATGGAGAAAGAGAACAGCAGTGGGAGGAAGTCATTTCCTTTAGGCCTGTTGAGCGGACCACTCCTAGCTCAGTGGCCAATCCTCTACGATGCTGGCTCCTCTCCCTGCACCTCCCACAGAACAAGACCGGGATGGTGGAGACCAAGGAACAAACCAAGGTTCACTGCATTATCCCAAAGCATTAAGCCCTTCAACGTTAAGTCACGCTTCCTGGGACAGGGCACAGAGTAGCCCAAGGGAGTCTGCTGTTATCGAGTCATTTCAGTTATGTCCAACTCTTTGTGACCTATTTGGGGTTTTCTTGGCAAACATACTGGAGTGGTTTGCCATTTCCTTCTCCAGCTCATTTTACAGATTAGAGGAAACTGAAGTAAACAGGGTTAAGTGACTTGCCCAGAGTCACATAGCTAGTGTCTGAGGCTACATTTGAACTCAGGTCTTCCTGACTCCAGGCCTTGTGCTCTATCCACTGTGCCACCTATTTGCTCTTTATTCTTCATTATTTCCTACATTTTCATTTTATATTTTCCTACAAAGAACATTTAGCACCTATCTCTGTGCCAAAGAGCTGTCTTCCTTGTGGTCACAAGTGACTACAATTAGTTTGGCTAATCAAGAAAGAAGCAGAATACTGAGTCAATTGCACAGCACTATGCACCAGCCCAAACAGATGGACTTGTCAGCCTTCATACACATCCCCTGTGTCCTCCCTTCTTCCCTCTCACAGGCTGACCCCGTGCAGTGGAGGGAATCTATGCCCCCCTTCACTGCCTCTTAGAATCCTTAGCTCAATTTAAGGATCAGCTCAAGCACCATGTGTCACACAAGGCCTTTCACCCTCTTTCAAATTGTTAGCATTCCCGTACTCTCCCCTCCCCCATCAAGACCAAATTATTTTGAGCGTACTTCAAAGCTTACAAAGGAAAGCTTTGAACTTACTTTGAGATGAAAAGGCAGCTTTGATACAGTGTAGGAGTCCTTAACTGGAGTTCTTGAGCTTGTGGGTTTTTTTAATATTTTGAACAGAATTTCAATATAATTGATTTCCTTTGTAATCATATGTATTTTATTGTATGTATTTAAAACATGACAAAAAACTGGTTAAGAACCCCTGGCAAAAGGGGCAGCTAGGTGGTGCAGTGAGTAGAGCACCAGCCCTGGAGTCAGGAGGATCTGAGTTCAAATCTAACCTCAGACACTTGACACATGTACTAGCTGTGTGACCTTGGGCAAGTCATTTAACCCCAATTGCCCTGGCCCCCCAAAAAAAGAATCCCTGGCAAAGCAGATAGATGACTGATCTTAAAACCAGAAGACTTCTATTCCTGCTGGGCCCTGATACATGCTGGCTGTATGACCCTGAGCAAATCTCCTAATTTCCCAGTGTTCTGGTCAACTCTCTAAGACAAGAAGGTGGATAGAAGGTGCCAGCCTGCATTGGTAGAGGGAGTTTCCTTACCTGGGAATTCTCTAGACAAATTAAATCGTAGGTCCAGTCCCTATCCCTTACTTTGCAAACATATCTTTGGTATATTTGTGTTTACTATGTATATATTTTGTGTGTGTGTGTTTTGTATGTATAATATCTGTGCACATGCTTAATCCAGTGGTAGCATATAGGCTCATTAGGGCACAGACATTCTTATTTGTTTATATTACCAGTAGCAAATACAGTTCCTGGCACAGAATAAGTGCTTAATAAATGCTTAGTTAATTGAATCAAACAGAATTGAACTAATTAGCTTATGACTTGCTACAGTTTCCAACATTGTAGTTTATGTTACACTGGAGCAGGGGCAGGGGAGGCTACTATTGCCTCATAACACAGAAAATATTCATTCATTATGTATGGATTCACATCGTAATGATAATCAGATCACAGAGTCCTAGATAGAGAGCTAGAAAGGCTCCTACAGATCATTAGTCCAATCCCCTCTTTTTACAGATGAGTAACCAAAGAGGCTGAATGACTTGCTTCGGGTCACATAAGTAATAAGTGATGGAGATCAAGCTTGAACTCAGGTAACTGATTCTGATACTAGAATTCTTTCCACAATAATCACAATAGTCACGTTTTTTCCATTAAAGAAACTTGATCTCCATAGACTTGCATATATTGCTTTCTTCCTAAGTGTTGTAGTTTGAATTGGGGCATTTGGAAATCTATACCATTCTATCTACTGATGACAGAAGTATTGCCTGTATCACTCTATAACCACCAACTAAGGAAATGAGAGGGGGAAAGTCAAGTCAAGGGAATAGGGGAAGAAAGGGAAAAAATAAAAGTTTTTTTAAAAGGGTTTATCTGAGGCTCCAAGTTGGAAAGTTGTTTGTATATTTTAAGCTTAGCTTCATCTACTGTTCCTGTTAAAATTGAATTCATTTTAATATAGTGGTCTAAGATTCAATTTCTATACTCCTCTGGGAAGAATAGTTCAAAATCTAACTGAACAATTTCCCAGGAGACCTAAGCATAAAATCTAGTTAGTTACTACATAAGGTCTTGTTTTTTATAGTTTTTGTCTCAACATCCTAATAGCTCATTTTTTTTTCATTTTGCCAGTAGGGGACATAGACAAAGCATCAAGAGAGTCTCTTTCCATCCCCACATTTCTTTTTTTTTCAATCTTTTATTTCAATTGGGTGTCTTTAAACATTATTTGTAAGATTGCACGCAGAAATAACTTCTTGACTAAAATTACCAGTTGTTTTTAACATATGTAGCCCCCAGATCCTATCGTATTTGTTCCCTTGGGACAAGGTTTCCCCACAGTGTTCTGATTAAACTTTTCACAGGAGGACAGTCTTCAAATGCAAATCTCTAAAAAATAGTTTTAAAATCAGTGTTTGTTCTGGAAAGATGACTGATACGTGGGCAAAATTAAACTATGGCACATGTGCTTAAGGATAGAGAGAAGACAGGTCAGACCCTTGTCAACTCTTTCTCATTGGGCCTTCTCCAACAGCTTCTTCACTGGTCTCCCTCTTTCCAGTCTTTGCCCCTGCCAAGACATTGTTCATTCAGCTGCCAATGGCATGGTCCTAAAACACAGATCTGGCTGTCACTCTCAAACTCACAAGCATTCAGTGGCTCCCTTTTGCTACTAGGATCAAATACAAAATCTTCAACCTTGCATTAAACCACTCAGAGTCCAGCTCTAACCTACCTTGCTGTTCTTAGTTCATATTACTTGTCTTCACATATTTTCTCTTCTAGTCAAACTGGTCTGCTGACTATTTGACCTGCACAGCATTCCATCTCCTGCCTCCATGGCTTTGCATAAATGCCACCCTCCCTCCCCAAGCCTGGGACATTCTCTTTCCTCACTTCTGCCTTTTAAAAACTCTCACTTCCTTCAAAACACAGCTCAGGTGCCAAGTCCTGCAAAAGGCTTTCCCTGCCCCCTGAGTCGTTGGTGCCCTCCCCTTTAAATCCCTTTGTATTCTGTTGGCGGGGTGGGGCTGTGCAGCTAGGTGGCCCAGTGGATTGAGCACTGAACTTGGAGTCAGGAAGATTTATCTTCCTGAGTTAGAAACCTGCCTCGGGCACTTATTAGCAAATCACTTAACCCTGTTTATCTCAGTTTCCCCATCTGGAAAATGATCTGAAGAAGGAAATGGCAAGCCACTCCAGTAACTTTGTCAAGAAAACTTCAAGTGGGGTCAAAAGGAGTCGACAACCTATGAAATGACCGAACGACATTACACATAGGCAGCTAAGTGGCATAGTGGATAGAGTGCCAGAAGACTTGAGTTCAAATCCAGCCTCAGAGACTTACTAGTTAGATGACCCTGGTCAAGCAACTTAACCACCATGTGCTTCAGTTTCCTCATCTATAAAATGGTGATAATAATAGTACCTACTATCACAGGGATGTTGGGAAAATAAAATGAGATAATATGTGTAAAGTGCTTTTCGAACCTTAAAACTTACACATTTATTAAGTAGCTAATAAGATACATAGTGTACACTATATAATAATTGCTAGCATTCATTATTATTATATAGTTTGTATTTATATATCTGTGTGTATGTTGTATCATACTAGTTGAAGGGAAAATACTAGGTCCTTGACCCTTTTCTCCTCCTCTCTCTTTAAAATCTATCCTTTGGAAATCACATTCATTCGGTAATTCATTCATTCAATAAGTATATATTAAATAACTACTATGTGCCCCAGGCAATATACTGAAATAGACTCCGTTAATATAAAGGCAAAAATTAAAACAATCCCCGCCCTCAAAAAGTTTACATCCTATTGGAAGAAATTAATCAAAAATATCAATTAAATTAAATTTAATTAATGAAATATTAAATATATGCATAGATTTAGTATATATGCTTATATTTAGTATATATATTAGTATATATGCATATATTTAGATTTATACATATATGCATATATTTGTAGTACATATATACATATGCATTCATGTATGTATATACATAAATATATACACATACTCATGTATATGTATATATACATATTGTGTATGTTTGTTGTATAGTCATTCAGTCATTGCCAACTCTTTGTGACTCTATGGACCATTCTATCCATCTAGGCAAAGATACTGGAGTGGTTTGCCATTTCCTTCTCCAGTAGATTAAGGCAAACAGAAGTTAAATGACTTACCCAGGTCACAGCTAATACGTGCCTGAAGCTGGATTTTAACTCAGGTCTTCCTGACTCCAGGCCCAGCACTCTATTCTCTGAGCCACCTAGCTATAATATATATACAGATAGATAGATAGATAGATAGATAGATAGATAGATAGATAGATAGATAGATACATTACATACATACATACATATATACATACATACATAGACAAGGCTAGATCTACAGACCATAGACATACATAGATATAGACAGACATTGACACAAATAACATTCATTTGAACTTTAAGGAGACTGGGCCCCATAGGCCAGTCCTCCTAATCACCATTATATGGGTATGTCATGGGGGCAGGGGGAAGGGGAAGGGGAAATGGACAATGAGGAGCCAATCTTTAAAGCCCAAATGAACAGAACTCTCTCTTCCTTTATGTGTTATTGGTTCTGGTTCAATGACCAGTTAAAAGCCACTTTCATTACTATGCAGTAAGCTACAAGAAACAGTTCTAGGATCCTTGGGCATGCTCTGATGTAGAAAAGGATGGATTTCCCAAGTTTCCATGTGTTTTGAGACCAGGTAAAAGTATACTGCATATGCTTTAAGGTCTGGGCTTTGATTGGCCAGTCTCCCTATTACATATGTAAAATAAATAATCAAAGAATTTCTGAAAGGAAGGTATGGGCTACTCAGACACCTATTAGAATAGGCTGCTGTATATAGGGGAGCTGAGACACATGAGCTGAGTCTTGAAGGGAACCATGAATTTCATGAGGCAGAAGTGAGGAGGAAATACATCAGAAGAATAAGGAATGGTCTACATAAAGTCATGGAAAAGAGAGGTGGAATGAAGTTTATGGGGAACAGCAAGTGAGCCAATTTGTTTGGAAAGTAGAATTCGTGAAGAAGAGTACAATATAATAAACTCAAAAAGGCAAGCTAGAACCAGACTGTGAAGGACATTAAAAGACAAATAGTTAAGTTCGATTTTGATCCTAGAGCCAAGAGGAAGCCGTTGGAGCTTCTTACACTTGTGTTTTAAAAGCATCAATTTGCTAGTTGTGTGGAAGGAAAGAGATGAAGTGCAAAGCACCAGATTTAGAGGCTATTGTAGCAGTCCAGAGAAGATGATGATGGCTGAAACTAAGGTACTGGCTGTGTGAGTAAAGAGAAAGGAAGACACTCAAGGTATATTGTGGATGTGGAATGGACAAGACTTGACAACTAGTTGGATTTGCAGGGTCAGAAAAAGTGAGGATTAGATGATGGCTCCAAGCTTGCAAACCTAGGTAACTAAAAGAATGGTGGTGGCCTTGACAGAAAGAGAAATGTTGGAAAGAAGAAAATGTTTGGGGTAAAAAACTGAATTCTATCTTTGAACATGTTGGGTTCTAGATGCCTTTACTGTGGGACATTCAATTGGAGATGACCAATACCAGGACACTGGTAATGTGGGACTAGACTTCTGGAGAGAGACTTGGACTTTATACACTGTAGAAACCTGGGAGTCATCAGCACAGAAAGCTGAAACATTCCCAAAGCTTCAACTATTATTTCTATGTAAATGAGACACAAATCAATACCTCCAGCCCTGACCTCTCTCCCAAGTTCTAGATCCCTATCTCTAACAATACACATGATTTTTTTTGTCTGTTGTTTTCTCACGATGTCACACCTGTACCTCAAACTCGAAATTTTTAAAACTGAGCTTTATTTCCTTCTTCAAAAATCTGTTTCTTCTTCTAACTTCATTTTTTCTGATGGTGACCCCATCATTTAGCAACTCTCCCATGTTGGAACTCTAATGTTATCACCACTCTTCTCCCTTCCTCACCTCTGACATTCAAACTGTTAGAAGGTACTGCCAATGCTACATCTACAATGTCTTACATGTCTCTTTTTTTTCTACTATCACCACCCTAGAAGAGGCCCTCATTACTACCCATTTGAACTTTTACTCTGAACTTCCTACCAGGCACTCAGTCTATTTTTCAAACCATCTATTACATTGCTTTCAGACATGTCTGCCTTGTGCAAATGTTTAATAATGTCACTCCACTGATCAAACCCTTCAATGGCTCCCCACTTCTTACCAAGAAAAGTTCATACTTCTTTCTTTGATATTCAAGATTCTACACAACACTTTGCCTTTCTAGACCTCTCCTACTCCTCCCATGAACACATTCTACAATCCAGGCAATTCAATTCAATCAGTAAGTGTTATAGTCAAGAGACACTTACTAAGTGTCTCTTATGCATCAGGTACAGTATTAGGCATTGGGGTACAAAGACAAATATTAAATGGTCCCTGGCCTCCAGGAACTTACATTCTAAATTGGGCTACGTGACATTCCCATTGTACTTTCCCATCTCCAACCTTTGCTTGTTATATTCCTCCCACCAGGAATGCTCTGTTCTCTAATTCTTGAATCCCTACCCATCATTGAAAGCCCAAATCAAATTCAGCCTCCTCCAGAAACCTTTCTTTGATCCTTACAATCCAGTACTGACCTTCTCCTCACCCTTTCAGTTCTAATATATCATTTTGTTTGCATCTCTGTTATATGCCCATCCTGTTCTGTTTTATGTTATAGTTATTTATGAATATGTAATATGCTCCACCCCGAGTAGATTATAAATTTCATGAGGGCAGGGATGGTATTTTATCTCAACTTTGTATCTATTACAGAAACTAGCACAATGTTCCATACATAGTAGCACTTGAGAAACATTTGTTGAATTCAAAGAAAGAAAAAAAATTACTCAATACTTTACAGATACTTTCCCACTTAATTACTAAACTCTGTTTCACAATCCCAAATCCCTTAACAAAAATGATATCTGTCGTAACAAGTATGGCTATTTCTCAATATTGTCACTAAATTCTTCTGTTTGGTGCCAGACCAACTGCTGGTGTGGTGGAAAGCTATCACATACACATTTTCTCCCCTTACTCCTGTGCAGTGAGTTATTTATCACCAGTGCACAGTATTCACTGAATATTCAATCCTTAGCATGACTGTTAAGGATATCCTTTGTAGGACTTCATCTAGGATAAAAATAGAAAGGAACCTCATTATAAATATGACATTATTTTCACTGCTCAGTATTTCTTTTTTTTAAGAAAATGCTAGTTTGGAGCTCCTAGATTTAAAATTATCCTACCATAAAGTTCTTATATTAATAATCATAATAGGCAAAAGATACTAATTAATATAATCATAGTTAAGGATGATGAAAATACCAGAGTACAACAAAATGTCACTACAAAAGTGTTCATCTCTACAGTTACTATGTCTAATTTGGAATTTATGTATTTTCTTTGAAATATAAAAGATGTTATTTCAAACATGAAATTCATAGCCTAATTTGAAAAGAAATCCAGTAGGCAGATATAAAGTCCAAAAAAATGCTAGTGGGGAACCCATCTCATGGGGAGAAAGCAGTGGGTAAAGTAAAGTGCCTTGGATCTGAAAGCAAAGGACCTGAGTTTGAATCTTGACTCTGCCACTTGTCAGCTCTATGACTCTGGGTTAAGCCTCTCTGAGCCTCGGTCTTCTCATCTGCAAAGGAAAAACAATAATATCTGTACTGCTTACCTCAAAGGGCTAATGTTTATCAAAAAGAAGATAACACAGGAGATGTAACATAAAATATAATATAAGTGTTAACTGTGGCTAATAATTGGCTCTTCAAAATACTAAAGGACTGCAGTTCCATGTTTAATTTCTAATGTGAGGGGCAGCTAGGTGGTGCAGTGAGTAGCGCACCGGCCCTGGAGTCAGGAGGACCTGAGTTCAAATCCAGCCTCAGACACTTGTACTGCCTGTGTGACCTTGGGCAAGTCACTTAACCCCAATTGCCCTGCCAAAAACCAAAAAAAAATTTTTTCTAATGTGACTCAGAAAGGGAACTTTCCTACCCAACTTGAAAATTCCTCATAACTTATAAGTCAGCTGTCCCCTCAGTATCAGAGGTAACACGATTTCCTTAGAGTGGAGAAAGAAAGAGAGAGAAAGGAAATCAGTCAACCAAAAAGTATTTATTAAGCACTTACCATGTGCCAAGCACTATGTAAGTGTTGGGTATTCAGCTACAAATAATGAAACAATCTCTACTCACAAACAATTTCTATTCTAAAAGGGGAGATGATAAACAGGTACATACAAAAATTCATATACCATAAATATGAGTGAATAAATACAGGTGTATATTTGTGTGTGTGTGTGTGTGTGCATGTACGTGTGTGTGTTGTTCAATACAAGGGATTTTGGAGGGAGGAAACTAGCAGCTGCGGGAAGTCAAGAAAGACTCACACAGAAGATCATACCTCAGCTATTTCTTAAAGGGAGAGAAGGACTCTATGAAGTGGAAGTAAAGAGAGAAAGTAGGCCAGAGTGACTTGATTGTAGTGTGAGAGGGAGAAGAATAGCCACTGAAGCTGGAAAAATAGTTTGTGGCTAAGTTGCATAGGGTTTTAAAGTCTAAACAGAAGAGTTTATCTTTTATCCTTGAAATAATAGGAAACCATGGGGGGTTAACTGAATAGGAGATCTGTGCTTAAGGGAAGTCAAGAAGAACTAGATTATATTTCAGAATTAAGCAGTTCTCCAAAAACTGCCTCAAAGATGACTGTTGCAGATGCCCTAGGCTAGATAGTAATATAAAAACCAGGACACCAGGGCCTGTCTAACCATAGCTACATCTTGCTGGAGACACCACAGTCCGGGGACAGCCAGTCCCTTTGCTTTTTAGACTCAGAAATGCAATTTTATCAAGTCATCCAGGGGTGCCCAGACTCTAGAGAGTTAATTCACAGTAGGCAAACTCATAGGGAACATATTTATTAACTAGAATTTTAATCTATTAATTTATAATAAATCACTAAGTCAACCAAAATACTCATATCAATTAACAACCCATTCTCTTTCTAGCTGAGAAACTAAATGAAAACCAACAGACTGCTTGGTGAATACAATATCAGAACGCAGGGACTTCAGTAGTCCTGAAGAATAGCTTCAATACGTTGGGGCTGCCTTATCTACTCTTCCTCATCTGCTGCACAAGGACACATCTGTATGACATAAGCATCTCTCTGAATACTTCCTGGTTTAGTGTATCATTCAGTTAGGACACGCTGTTCACTAGATATAGTCAGAAAAATAATAAAAATAATTATTATCCTTTGATTCTCCCTTTTTCAAGTCTTCTGTGATGGACTTCATAAGGGACACGTAGCAATTTCTAAAACTAGAACTCGACCTTCACATGTTACATCTTGGGTTGTTGACTTTTGATGAGACACTTGAATCTCAATAGCAATGTCTTTCCAAATTGCTTATTAATATGGGTTATTTCTGGGAAGACCTCTACAGATGACTTGTCTCAATTCATTATATGAGATGTAACTGTGAAGTCAACTCACAGATTTAATAAAAATATTCTACAATATTTACCTGAGTAAGCATTTTCCTCTTTCAAGTAGTCACCCAAGTAGCCATCTACTTATTCAAATATAGATTCAAAGATCTTTGCCTAGGACATTTCAGGGACTCCTCTTTGAGAGACACATTGCAATTCTACAATACACAGAATCTTTGGCCTTGAGAATTGGAAAAGATGTTGGTGGCATTCTATTTCACATTCAAAGAAACACACTTTTAAATACCTTCAACAGTGATAAATCTTCACTTTTAATGAAAGTGTTGATTTTTTTCACAAAGAGCCAAGTCTTCTTAACAATGATCAAACTGTGTCATGCCTTTTGAGGTCAAAAATGAAGAATAACTGTAAAGCAAGGATATTATCTCTCCTGTGTGATTAATAAACTGGCTATGAAGGCCATTTTTGGAGAGGAGTTCCAAATTCATGGTGAGCAACAACACTGTTCTTGTGCATCAACCATGTTATTGCCACATTCAAATTCCTAGAACCTACCTTGTCTGGACACACTATTTATCCAAAACCAAGGCTCATGGGCCCTCATTTTTTACTGGATCTCTTCAATCAAGCCAAAATTAATCGACAACATGGAAATGCCGAACATCATTCACTTAAACTGGTCAACTGAAGTCAAGAAGAGTTTATTAGGCACTTACTGTATGCTTGGCACTGCAACAGGGAAGACAGTTTCTGTCATCAAGCAGTTTACATTTTAATGGAGTGGGTGGGGTGAGGGTGAATGGGTAGAGAGGGTACTCGAACAGGGGCATAGCAGAGAAAGAAGTCTTGGAGAGTCAGGAACAGCCCAGAGAGGAAAGAAGGAGTGAACGTCATTGCCCAGGTCACATGACTTAAAATGGAGGTTCCAAGAGGAAGTGGCCAGAGAAAGAGGCCACAGGGAAGGATTGATCTTCCAGGGTGAAAAAGTTTCCAGACATGTTTGAGGGAAAAGGAGAGAGAAAGAAATGAGGGAACTGTAAGGCAAGATAAATAAAAGTAAATTAAAACCAATCAAGGGAAATAAATGGTAATTAAAATTGAAGGGACCTATGGATTCCAAAGGGTGAGAGTAGTCCAGGCACCCGGAGCCTCGTATAGTATGAATGCAGAGACAAGGCCAGAGAGTGCCATGTTCTGGGAACATAAGGTAATCCAGATTGTTCGAAATATAAAACATGTGGGGATGAGCAATGTGAAATCAGTTTAGAAAGCAGGTTGGAGCCAATCTGTGAAGAGTTTAAAATACAAAACAGAGAAGTCTGTATTTTTTCCTAGAAGCAATAGGGAGCTACTGAAGCTTCTTAAGCTAGGGAGAGACACAGTCGGGCTTGTCTTTTAGGACTATCAATTTGGCAGCTCCATAGGATAGATTGGAAAAGGGAGCCAATAGAGCTAGGGGGACAAATTAGCAAGATTTTGCAATAGTCCAGACCAAAGGTTAGAGGGCCTGAGCTAGAGCTCCATGAGCAGAAGGAAAAGAACAGATGTAAGATTGTTATGGAGGAAGAATCATACAAAATTAGCAGCTAATTGGACGTGGAGGGCAAGGGAGAAAAAAAAAGTCAAAGATGATTCCCAGGTTGTTAACAAGAAGGATGATACTCTCCATACATTTCCAAACCCTTATTAAATGCCAGACACTGTGCTAAGTTGTAGGAATGGCTGTTATTCTGTCATTTTCTATTGTGTCTGAATCTTCATGACCCCATTTAGGGTTTTCTTGGCAAAGAGACAGGAGTGGTTTGCCATTTCCTTCCCCAGCTCATTTTACTGATGGGGAAACTAAGGCAAACAGGATCAAGTGACTCGCCCAGGGTCACCCAGCTAGTAAGTGTCTGAGACCAGATTTGAACTCAGTAAGATGAGACTTCCTGACTCCAGGCCTGGCACTCTATCTGCTGTGCCACCCTGCTGCCTTGGTTCTGGGAATACAAAGACCATAAATCAAACAGTCCCTGCTCTCATGGAACTTACCTTCTATAGTATTCTACATGGGTACTTATTTATGTACAGACAAGAATATTTAAATATATGCAAAATAAATGCAAGGTACTTTATAAGGAAAGAGATGAACAGTGAAGACCCCATGTAGAATGGGGCATTTGGAGTGAGCTCTGAAGGACACTCAGGAAGGTCAAAGGTAGAGGGAGTATATGCCAGGCATGGAGAACAGAGTAGATTTAGGGGAAAACATGAATTCTGTTTTAGACATGTTAAGTTTGCTCATGGGCCATGCAGGAAGAGGCATCCATCAAGCTAATTGGACACTTCAATTTTGTGGCAGGTAATTTAAATTATTTAAATTAAATTTAAAATTAAATTAAATCTCTCTCATTTTACAGATAAGGAAACACGCCAAAAGTGCTTAAGTGGCTTGCTCAGGGTCACGCAGCTAATAAGTGTCTGAAATAGGATTTGAACCCAGGTCTCTTTGAGGTCAAGTCTAGAACTCCACCTACTACATGGTACTGCGTCACAATCCGTGAGGCTCAGGTAAGCTTAGAAAATGTAAATCTGCAGTGGACCTAATTGGTACAGTTGTAGCAAGAACTAAAGGGCCCTAAGATGTTTCTTTTGCCGGTTACCATAAGTTAGGAGGAGGACTGGATAAGTAACTAGTGGCCCACAAACTCCTATGGCAGAAGCTCTTTGTTTATTGTTAAAGGAGGAAGGAGGGAGAAGGGAGGAAGGGAACTGAGCTGAACAAATATCTTGCTGGTATTGGCTAGCTAAGTGCTGCTCCTAAAGCCCTGAGGAACCCTCTGTTTCCCACCCTGTGTAGTGGAAGGAAAGGCAGCTGCAGGGGGTGGCACCAGGCCCAGTCCATGTCAGCTTAATTCACTGACCCTTCTTCAGACCCTCAACTGGAGATTTTTAAAGCAAATTCTTAATTTTTTAGTACAAGTGCTATGTTGATCAGGGCTTAACACAATCCCCTTAACATCCTGCAAATTAATGTAAGACTTCTGCCTAGGAAAGTTATTTGCTCAGACATTTTTTTAATGTATTATAGGTGCCTCTTTATTAAAAGCTGACTCCCATGCCACATCATGGCCCAGAGATGATCCTGGTTCTCAAAGGTTCTACCAACAGAACACAAGCTCTAGCAGATTTTTCCAAGCTGGAAAGGTGTCAAATACAGGTCCAGTGACAGTCTGTTGTCTAAGGATGAGCTAGCTATGTGAGGAGACATTCATTTCTAGGTTAACCTCCCAGAAATAGATTCTTTTCAGGACTCAATCGTAAATCGTAAAGATTATTGGTCACCCTGTAAGTCTCTCCTCTGTGTGATCTCTCTACAGAGCTGCCCAAGTGACTTTGCAAAGGCACAGGTCTGATTGCATCACACTCAACACATTCAATAAGCTCCATTGGAATGAAGGAAGGAAACAAGCACTTTTTAAGTGTTTCCTCTGGGCCAGGCACCGTGCTGAGCACTTCAGAAATATGGTCTCATTTGATCCTCACAACAGGCCTGGGAAACAGGTACTATTATTATCTGTATTTTACAGATGAAGAAAATGAGGCAAATAGGTTAAGTGACTTGCCCGGGGTCACACAGATAGTGGCAAGTCCAGATTTTAACTCAAATCTTCCCAACTCCAAGACCAGTTCTCTAACCACTGTGCCACCTAGCAGCCAATGGCTCCCTATTACCCATAGGATTAAGTACAAAGTCCTCTGTTTCACATTTAAAAGCCTTTTCAAACTGGTTCCTGGCTAACATTCCAGACTTATTGTACACTATACCCCTCTAGCCAAACTGGCCTTCTTCTGTACAAAAGAAAGTCTGTCTCCCAACTCCTTGCCTTTCCCCTGGTTGTCCCTATGCCTACAATACACTCTCTCCTCATTTCAGCCTCTTAAAATCCTTTTGTGGTTGCTGTTCTTCGGTCATTTTAGTTGTGTCCAATGTTTCATGACCCCATTTGGGGTTTTCTTGGCAAAGATATTGGAGTAATTTTCCATTTCCTTCTCCAGTTCATTTTACACATAAGGGAACTGAGGTAAACAGGGTTAAATGACTTGCCCAGGGTCACACAGCTAGTCAGTGTCTGATGTCAGATTTGAACTCAGGAAGATGAGTCTTCTTGACTCCAGTCCTGGTGCTCTACCCACTATGCCGCCCAGCTGCCTAGTTTCCTTTAAACCTCAACTCAAGCATCATCTTCTTTAGAAAGCCTTTCCTGATCTCCCTAGACCAGGGACTCATCACCTTTTTTGTGTCATCAATTTCTCTGGCAGTCTTTTGAAACCTATGGACCCTTTCTCAGAACAATATTTTTAAATATTTGAAGTAAAAATTAAATTTCAGATAGAGGTTAGTGAAAAAAGAGATTATTTTTCCTACTCAAGTTTAGAGATCCCCACCAAATCTATCCAAAGACCCCAAGGACCTTAGACTAAGAACCCATGCCCAAGATGCTACTGCCTTCTTCCTAAAAAATAATTTCTATTTATTATGTATATGCTGATATATGTACGTGTTGTCTTTATGAGAAGAATGTAAATTTCTGGAGGTAAGGGACTATTTGATTTTTTTGTCTTTGTATACCTAGTACCTAATTCCCTTTTTTCATCTATCAGACTTGCTATTTCTTCAGTATTACAGAATCCCACTGAGCAGCTCCCTCCATAAGTATAGATGGGTACCTTCTTTTTAACTAGCCTGGAGAATTAAGGGGTTAAGTAATATATTCATGGTCAGTATGTAGGAGACGTAGCACTTGAACTCAGAGCTTTGTAACTCCAAGATCAGAGCTCTAGCTCTTCCTTGACACTTAATAAATGCTTGTGAATTGATTGATTAACCTACTGAAGAATAGAAGAGTTGTGGGCTGTGATAGAAAAAGCATACTCACTGACAAAATGAGTCATTTTTTGAAGAACTGAAGAAAGATTGCAGTTAAAGGCAGATTCTAAAAAGTTTTGCAATCATAGCCTTTTCATTTCTCTTTTGGCTTTAGATGTAGAATGCTACATTGAATTCCTTTAACCCACATCACATTTAATTCCCATCACCATCTGGCTTATGAAAGAGAAAGAAATGTTCACTTTGCCAATATCCGGTCACTGAATACTGCTGGCCTTCCTTCAAGATGGTTCTACCATTCATCCTTTCTTTCCATCTTTCACCACCATGGTCCTTGTCAAGCCCCTCATCACCATATATTTAAACTATTGCAAAGGTCTCCTAACTAATTGCCCTGTACCATACTGGGACTTAGGTAGCAACAGGTCAAGGCAAGCCTAAAAATCCCAGGAGCTTAAGACTAGCTAGACGTGAGTGGGTTGGACAGGCTCTAGAATCTGATTATGCCAACTGACCACTTCCATAGAAGTCAGCAAAGGCAGGCGAGTGCTAACAGTTATTAATGAATACAGGCAGTCAGGCAAGGGTTCATAACCTGGAAATGAAGGATCAGGACCCCAGGAGACTGGGAAACAGGGGATTAGGGACTAGGCAGCGGGGGGACAGGGCTGGTCAACAAGGAGTAGAACCTAGTCCAAGGGTCTGGGCAACAAGAACAAAAAAAACAAGAACAAAAACAAAAAACCTAGTATATTGGCAAAGGGCCTGAGGAAAAGGACACCAGTTGCAGGAACAGAGCTTGATAGAGAGCCAAAGGCTTTGTAGGGCAAAGGGATCCTTCTAGCCTTTTTGCCTAGTACCACAATCACAGAGTATGATGTTATGGCTATGGAAGGTACCATCAGCAGATCCCAAGTCATGTTTCATTAATAGATCATATTTAGTCTACCAACATCAAGACACATGACATCTCTTTTGGAAGTCCAGGTCTCACTCTTTTGTGAACACCACTGGTATTGACCATGAAGTATATTTCTGTATTACTTTAAGATTGACAAAGCACTTTCAGAAAAAACAATGTGGAGTAGGTAGTGTACATATTATTGTACCATTTTAGTGATTTAGGAGACTCAGGCTCAGAAATTAGAAAAGGTCAGAGTCAGGATTCAAACTCAGATCTCTGGATTCCAAGGTTAGCACTGTTTCCACTGTGCCACTCATTTCTTTTTTTAATTTTATATTAATTTGTGGAATAAAGCAAGCATTTCTACAACATAGCACAATAAAAAATGTGCCACTTACCTCTTAATAAGAAACACTGCATCATTTTGTATTTCTTTAGCAAGTTACTGCTGGATCTGCTTCGCCATACTCTCTGAGACCAGTGGCTACGTGACTAAGTCATATCTAGTGGCCTTTATTCAATTCAATTCAACAAGCATTTATCAAGCTCCTACTATGTATCCATTGGTATTGTACTGGACCCTGAGGATGCAAAGACAAAACCTAAAGAATCAAGGTGGTGGTGAATAAAGACTAAATATCTGACAAAAATATGAAGGCTATTCAAATGAGACCTTGGTGGATATAAAGAAGAAAGCATGCACATATCCTATAGAAGTAGTTGACTGGCTGACAGATACAGCACCTTAGGGCTTTGCAGTTATTCTAAAAAGTTATTCTTTCCTTCCTGCTTTCCTGTCATACAAGGGTACCCCCAATTCTACCCAAAAAACCAATGCTTTCAAAAATGTCCTAGTAGACATGCTTCATTCATTCACTCCATCTCTTGGCTCTGAGCATTTTTTTCTGACTATTCCCCAAACCTAGAATATGCTCCCTCTTTATCTCTACCTACTGACTTTCCTGTCTTCCTTTTAACTAAATTCCCATCTTCTACAGAGAGCCTTTCCCAACTCTCCCTTTTTTTGTATTTATTGCAGCATTTATGTATTTCTTTTTTTCTTTTCAATTTATGAAATAAAACAAGCATTTCCATCACTTAGCACAATAAAAAAGATGATTGTATATGAAACTGCAAATCTACTATGCATAACTTGCTGCTCCTTTCAAATGTATAACAAAATTATCTTGAAAATTTCCTTTTAATTCTACTATCTTCCCTCTTTTAATTATTTTCTATTTGTTGTGTATATGGATAGTTCATACGCATTTGTTTGCTCCTTGTCTCTGACATTAGATTGTGAGCTCCTTGAGGGGAGACACTGTCTCTTACCTCTTTTTGTATTCCCAGTGCTTAGCACAATTCCTGGCACAATGACGGGGCTTAATAAATATTTGTTGATGGGCTCAATTTCTACTAATAAAATCATATCCATTTCTGTTGAACTATATAACAACGCTAAGAACTTTGGTGGCAAGAACTTTCTTTTCTGGGTCTTTAGCAGCTGTGGCCATAGCTGAAGCAATGGCCACAGAAGCAATGGCCTTCAGAAGCAATGGCCAGGTTGCATCTCCACAGAGTTTGTTTGCCAGGATGATGGCTCAGGGCACTGGGCTGGAAGCATTGCCATTCCCAAGGCTTTTAGGCTCAATGTCCTGAGCTATCTCTAGCAGCATTTAAGGGGAGATTGTGGTCAAGGTGGTGGTAGTTTTGGTGATGGTTGTGGTCATGGTGGTATGGACAAGGTGGTGTAGGTTCACTAGGACATGCTATCTCTCTCTCCCTTGGGGTGTTCTGTTGCTTCAGCTGGGCTAGCTTGCTAGCTCTGTATGTAGTGATTGGTTGGCAGTTTGTGGAGATGACTGGCCTCTTCACAAGAATGTTTCCCGGATGGTGCCTGTGAGAGCTAGGCTGGAAGCATGACCAATGGTCTGGGGTGGGGAATGTTGCCATTTCTAGGGCTCCTAAGGCCAAATGCCTATTGGTGGTGGTGATAAGGAAGGTGAGCTCCATTTCCACAATGACTTCTCCCCTCAGTGATAGTTGTACGGGCTGGGATGGAAGCAGGTCTGGTGATTTGGGGACATTGCTATCCCCAAAACTCTTTGGGTCAGAGTCTTGGGCTGTCTCCATCAAAATCTTAGAGGAATATGGTGGTGAAGGTGGTGGTGGTTTAACTTACCTGGTATGTGCTACCTTCTGTCTTTCCCTCAGAGTGCTTTGATGAAGAAGATGGATTCAACAGATTTCTATGAAGATAGGATTTAACAAGGCTTAGACACTTATTGGATATGGTTATTGTGAGTGAGCGAAAACTCAGGAATGACTGACTCAGAGGTCACAAAGCTTGGTGCCCAGAAAAATGGAGATGCCCTGGACAACAGTAAGGAAGTTTGGAAGAGAGATAGGTTTAGAGGGAGAGATACTGAGTTCTGTTTGAGACATGCTGAGTTTTAGATGCCCATGGAATGTCCAGGTAGAACCAACCAACTGGCAGTTTGTAAGGAGGGGCTATAGATCAGAAGAGATGATAATTGAGTGTATTGATTTGAGAGCTGTCTGCATAGAAAGAGTAGTTGAACCCATGACAGCTGATGAGGTCACTTAGTGAGAGGGATAAAGAAAGAAAAGAAGTCTTGAGATGGAATCATGGGGTATACTACTACACAGAAGGGCAGGCCTGGATGTTCATCAAGCAAAAAAGATTGAGAAGGCTTAGTTAGGTATATAATTTGGAGAGAGCAATATAATGAAAACCCAGGGAAGAGAGAATATCTCATAAAGGGAATTTTGTTAAAGCTTTGGTTAAAAATGAGGATTAGAGGAGTCATGACTGAGTTTTAATCTCAGTTCAGCTATGTGATTACTATATCCCTCTGAACTACAGTTTCCTTACCTGTAAAGTGACAGTTAACTAGATAATCTTAAAAAATTTACAAAGGGATGTGTAGTGAAAAGATTTAGGAAGAACAGAAGTACAAGGCATTCTCCTCAATTAGCTAGGGGCATACTCTTCCCTATACCAACTTGGTCCCTGGGGAGCATAGACTCCAACTTAAAATAGCTATTAAGAAACATTTGCCCCATTGTGATTACATTTAAATTCAAGATAGCCAATGGACATAGAGGTCCCTTGCTTGTAGGGCCAATCCTCTGCTGGGCTTGTGCCTCAGTTGATCCTCTGGGCTGCACTGGTAAATTGAAGCTTGGCGGTTTCTAAATTCTAGCATGCACTCCAGCTCCACCCTTCTGGTAGCTCACTCACCATTTTGAAGCTCACAAGGTGGCATTCTAATCTATTCCGTATCCAATATTCCTCTATCTAAGGCATAGAAGGATAGATATCACAGGGACAGTAGTAATAGAAGAATCACATACTCATGGATTCAAGTCAACCAGGGTGGAGGGAGTAGGCCACTGGGGTGTTGATACTACTTGTCTCAGCACCCAAAAGATCACGTGTCTAAAGGCTTAACTCTGATGAAAGAAGACATCTTTCTCCCCACAAGAGAAGCCCTTTGTCCACCTGGAGACCCAGAAAAGCTAAACTTTCTTGCTTGACACCAGGGAAGACAAAAAGTTCTAAACTCTATGATTCTCAACGCAATTGAAGGGAAGGAAAAGGTTCTAAAGTTAATGAGATTGTAAGCAATTTCCTAGATATAGGAGCAAGAAATTCATTTTCATTCATTCAATAAATATCCATTGAGCTATTACATCTACTTTGTTCAAGGACTGTGCTCTGTTGTGTCCAGTTTGCTTTCCATGTAGTAATCCTTAGAAGGTGAAGGAAGTACTTTGTCTCAACAAAGGTGCTAATTTGAAGAATCTCACATGGAAGTGGACCTTGTCATCAGCCAACTCCAATGTGACTTCCTTAGCTTCACACGAAAGATAAATTGAGTGGATCATTTGCCCAATAGATGGATTATTTCTCCTTACAACAGGTCTCACTAGAGCATTTCTCTAGAATTCTGGTTCCCCTAATGTTTCTAAAATTCTAGTTCCTAATTTGGATTTAAAACATACTTCTCAGGGCATATCTATTACCCAAATGTGATGGCAAATAAAGTGGGATTTTTATTGTCTTTTTTTGTGGAGTGCTTCTCAGCAATCAAGTGCCTTTGAGTCTTGCCTTTGTTTGAATCAAGTCTTTGAATGGGGAGTCTTTGATCACCTGCTTAAGGCTTAGGTCACATGAGTTTGAGTCACATGGTTGTGATGCCCTCTGATCCCGAAGAAGTATATATATACTCTGAGGTTAGCATTTTGCTTGGGGCTCACTCACTGGAAGAGTGTCATGTGACTTGACTGGACAAGATTCTGGGTAACCGTTAAGGAGCACCCCCGGCTTTGAAAAACCCAGATATTGGTGCTTCTCTTTCTGGTAACTATGTATGTAATGTCTTGGACAGACAGCTAGAAGCCTATCTACTGATTTGTGTTATTTTTCTCTGTTTATATAATTTCTGCTTGTAATTTCTGTTTGTGTTTTCTCTGAAATTCAGGGTGCTGACTTTTTCCCCTGAACTAAATGAATGATAGATGTATGTTTCATTAAAGTGAGATTGTAAACCCCTTAAAGTTGCTTTCCTTAGTAAAGAAAATCAAAGAATCTGCACTAGGAGCCCTCCTATGTGCTGGCGTTGTTGGCCTTACACAGCCACAGTAGCAGCAAGTAGCATTGTTGTTACACAAAATCAAGCTATGTCTTTATCAATCCTACTATTGATATATGGCCTGTAAATGTAGGATGAGGTGATTTTGTATGTTGAACAAGTTGTGTATAGAATCAAAGGCATGAATAAATTTTTTAAATGAGAGTTGTCTGCTTCCTGCCAATCCTCTTTGAAATCCCTGCACATATTTAGGCACTACAATCCCCAAATTTTCAAGAGGAATTTCATGTCAGGCAGGAAAGTGGAAGGAGGGATTTGATAAGTCAGAGAAGGAGGGTGAGAATTGTTGGGTTTGGGTGGTAGGGAGTTGGATGTAGCTAGAGAGAACCCCAAGAATTCATCCCTTCAGGAAAAAAATCTGAACCATTCAAAATGAAGAGAATCTATGCTGTACTCAAAAAGACTCAAAACATTCCACATTGTACCATTTCAGAGTTTAACAGTCCTCACTATCAGGAAATTCTTCCTTAAATCTGGGCTAAATCCCTCATGCTGCTGCTTAAGCTTTTTCCTCTACTCTGTCCTGATTAAATCTCCTTTCAGTTCTTTCTTCTGCAGGAAAAGTAAGCTCCTGTTCTTTAAGCCTTCTGGCTAGGACCAACTTTTTAATCACTTTTACGACTGCCCCTTTAAATTCTCTCTAAGGAATTCTGGATATCGATGTCAGATGCATGATGCAGGGTCCTAAGTAACAGCCTGACCTAGAAGGGGAGGACGAGTTCCCATCTCCCAATATGTCTGCTCTTCCTTTTTGCAAGACAGCATTATGACCATTTTTAAAATCACTGCTGTTGCTACACGTCCTCCCTTTTCTCAGAAATGGGGATGATAGGTATAGTACGCTGTATACATCATCAGAACCTACTGATGTGTTGGTTTGTTTTACTGCACTGCTTTCCCCCTCTCTTTTTAATTCTTTGTTACAAGGGATAATTGGCTAGTAAGCTATTCAGAAATCAAAGTGATGTGAAAATAAAAATATATCATGTTTAGGTTGGGATCCATAGTGACTTGCAGCTGTTACTGTTAGCTGTTGGTTTTTTCCTTCACCCATACTTATTCAGTCACTTTTTCCTCTCATGGCTCAACAGAGACTTACTTCTTTTCCTTATATACTTCAAGTTTGGTTCACATAGTGAATTACTAACCCGTTAGGATCTAATCACTTAAGTTTAAATCAAATAATATCTAAAGCAAAAAGCAATGATTACGTGGTTGCTATGTGTCAGACACTTACTAGATGTGCTACCCCGGGCAAGTCACTTAACCAACCCTGTTTGCCTCAGTTTCCTCATCTGTAAAATGAACTTGAGAAGGAAATGGCTCCAGTATCTTTACCAAGAAAACCCCAAATGGGGTCACAAAGAACCAGACACAACTAATCAACAAAACAGCAACAACAAATGTGCAGGACAATATGGTAGCTGCAAAGACAAAAAACAAAATATTCCCTTCCCTCTAAGAGATTACACTATAAAAATGGAGACTAAGCATGTAAGCAAATAATTGGAATAAAAAATGGAGAATTGAAAGGAGAGCGCTAAACAAAATGTTATGAGAAATGGAGGTGGAAGATGTCACTTTAAGCTGGAGGGGGATAAGGAAGGCATCATGGAGAAGTTAGCCTTAAAATTTAAGAAGGATTTCCACAGACATGGGAGGTAGAAGAATTCATTCCAAGCATGGGGGATGGTATAGGCAAAAGCGCAGAGGTCAGACAGGAGACTGACTATTTCAGTTTGGTTGGAACATGGGATATATGAAAGATATGTAATATAAGGCTGAAAAGGTAGCTTGGGTACAGACAGAAGAAGGCCTTGAATGCTAGGCTTATAGTTTACACTTTACTTGGCAGGCGATAATGAACTCTGATGATTTTTAAGTAGAGGAATGATATGTTCCATGATAGATTAGAAATTTTACTAGCACAAGAACAGAGGAAGAGTCTAGAAGCAGGAAGACAACCTAGGATGTTATTAAAGCAAACCAGGTATGAGATGATGAAAACCTGAAATACATCAAATGCAGTGGGAGTGGAAAGGTAGGGATCAATGGAAGAGAAATTGCACCTGGAGGAAATGAGGAAGACCTCCAGTATATTGCTTTCCCTACTTACCTATTTCATACTTTTTGCTTAAATTCTATGATAACACAATTGGGTGGACTCCCTTTGGTGAACTTTTGGGATAGCATAGATGAGAGTTGCATAGAATGGGGGGGTGTGGATGAGTTTCTTTTTTATGTTGTCTACAGTTATTTTATTTTTAAAAAAAAATTTATGGTAATTTTTTATTAATTAATTATTTTTTTAGTTTACAACACTCAGTTCCACAAGTTTTTGAGTTCCAAAATTTCTCTCTCTCTTTCTCTCTCTCTCTCTCCCCTCCCCACCAAGATGGCATGTAATCTGACATAGATCTTACATATACCTTCACATTAAACTTATTTTCCTAATAATCAAGTTGTAAAGAAGAATTATAACCAATGAAATGAACCATGAGAAAGATGTAACAAAACAAAGAATAAAATAAAATAAAATAAAAAAGAGAGAAGAGCCACGCCTATCAAAGTTAGTCATCACAGAAGCAATGCACCTGTTGCTGTGTACAAAGTTCTCCTGGTTCTGCTCCCTTCACTCATCATCAGATCATATAAGATTCTCCAAGTTCTTATGAAGTCCATCTGTTCCTCATTTCTTATAGCACAACAGTATTCCATTACATTCATATACCACAATTTGTTTAGCCATTCCCCCCAACTGATGAGCATCCCCTTGATTTCCAATTCTTTGCCACCACAAAAAGAGCTGCTATAAATATTTTTATACATATGAGTCCTTTTCCCACTTGTGTGATCTCTGTGATAAAGCCCTAGAGGTAGTATTGCTGGGGTAAAGAGGGTGCATATTTTTATAGCACTTTGGCCATAGTTCCAAATTGTTCTCCAGAATAGTTGGATCAGTTCACAACTCCACCAACAATGCAATAGTGTTCCAATTTTCCCACATCTTCTACAGATTTTCCTGTTCCAACATGTTAGCCAATCTGACAGGAGAGATGTGTTACCTGAGAGTTGTATTGATTTGTGTTTCTCTAATTAATAGTGATTTAAAGCATTTTTTCATATGCCTATAGATATCTTTAATTTCTTCCTCTGAAAATTGCCTGTTCATATCCTTTGACCATTTATCATTTGGGGAATAACTTGTATTCCTATAAATTTGACTCAGTTCCCTGTATATTTTGGAGATGAGGCCATTGTCAGAGACACTGGTTGTAAAAATTCTTTCCCAGTTTTCTTTCTCTCTCCTAATCTTGGTTGCATTGGATTTGTTTGTACAAAAACTTTTCGATTTAACATAATCAAAATTATCCATTTTGAATTTCATAATGCTCTCTATCTCTTGTTTAGTCATAAATCCTTCCCTTTGGATGAGTTTCTTTTTATGTGTATGAAAATTTTTTTAAAATTACATCTAAAAACAATTTTAACTTTCATTTCTTAAAATTTTGAATTCCAAATTTTCTCTCCCTCCCCCCTCCCTGTGACAGCAAGCAGTTAAGTATAGATTATTCACGTGGTGTCATGCAAAGCCTATTTCCATGTTGCAAAAGAAAACACAGACCAAAAAGGAAAAGAAAAGGAAAAAAATTTAAGTATGCTTCGATCTGTATTCAGACTTTACAGATGGGTTTTGAATGATATCATCAAAGGGATTTCCAGAATGGCTGAGGTCATAGATCCATCTGGTAACTTGAGCTGAAAATAACCAGGAATGACAGAATTCTGAACCTCACGATTAGGAGGGACCTCAGGGGCCAGAACATCATGGTTAGTAGCAACCTCAGAGTTGATCTGATCAATCTAATCCATACTTGTACAATGAGAGGGTTGAATTAGACAGCCTTGAAGTTCCTCCCAATTCTAAATCTATTATTCTATGATTCTATGATCTCAAACCTGAACAAGAATGCCCTCTATGCACCCTCCCCCAAACAAATGGTCATCCAGCTTCTGCCTGAAAACCTCTATGGAAGGGAAATCCACTGTTTCCTGGGGTGGCTCATTCCACTTTTAGACAGATCTGATCATTAGGAAGTTTTTTCCTTACACACACCTGAGATTTACGTCTGTGTAATATGTACCAATTGCTGCTAGTTCTACCTTCCAGAACCAAGAAGAAGAACTGATCCTAATCCCTCTTCCATATGATAAGTCTTCATACACTTAAAAACTACTCTCATGTTCCCCCCTACCCACTCCTCCCGCAAACCTTCTCTTTGCCAAGTGAAATGTGCGTAGCTCTTCCAGTCAGTCCTGCTAGAACATGATCTCAACTCATCATATGAAAAGATGCAGAGGATGAGGTCTGAGGGAAAGGCAAGCGCCAAAAATGGATTCTGAGCTTTGGAGCATGAGTGACCAGGGAGCCGGCACTGCTCTGAACAGGAATGGTAAATTTATTGGGAAGAACAAGCTTTGGGCAGATACTGAGGTCAGCTTTGGACACCATATATTAAAAGAGATATACTCATGAGTATAAGGGGCAGCTAGGTGGAACCATAGTGCATAGAGCACCCGACGTAGCGTCAGGAAGACTCATCTTCCTGAGTTCAAATCCAGCCTCAGACATTTACTAGTTGTGTGATCTTGGGCAAGTCACCTAATCCTGTTGGCCTCAGTTTCCTTATCTGTAAAATGAGACGGAGAAGGGAATGGCAGACTACTTCAGTATCCTTGCCAAGAAAATCCCAAAAGGGGTTATGAAGAGTCAGACACAACTGAAAATTTTCATCATCATGTGACTATAATGAAGGTATACCAACATGTATTTGTTTCTAAATTTCAGGCCATTTCTTACCTGATTTCAAGTTGACCAAGGGCATTTTGATCCTAATCTTCAGGTTAATCATCAATCCTTTCCAATTTGTGTTTGTCTTCTGTGAACTTCAAAGGATAAAGCTGAGTGTCTTGGTGAATGTCTATAGTCTGTTTGGGAGGCTAAAGCCAATGGATGGCATGAATTCAGGGGTTCTGGTCAGCAGCAGGGCTAAAGCCAACAGTGTGTCCACACTAAATATAGTACCATGGACCCTAGGGAGTAGAGGGAGACCAAGCCATGTAAGGAGGAACAAACAGACTCAAGCTTCAGTACAAATCAGAATTTGTGTCAAGCCCATGGGTGTCTGCTGTACTTCCAGATTGAATAAAATAGGGAGCTGTTGGACAGTCATTTTTCAGTCATGTGCAACTCGTCGTGACCCTATGAAGTAGGAAGGCCAAATTTATAATCTCAAATATAATCATGTATATGTTTGAATGGTTTGAAATTGCAAGGTATGAGAGATTCTCTAAGTAGAACGCAATAAAACATTTATTTAGGCTCCACAGAAACAGATTCACGAACCAGCCTCCCCATTTTGACACTTTGATCACAAACTTCCAGGCCCAATAAGTCCGCCTCACAAGAGTAACCAGGAGGCCACAGAAAAACAAGATAGTATTTATCCAAATCATATTTACTGGCCTCAAGTCCTTGCTCGCACTCCTGGGTCTACACACGGGTCAGCTACACTTTCGGGTCGGCTCTGCTTCCGCAGCTCCTGCTTCAGCTTCGGGCTTTCTCTTCAGCTTCGGCTGTAGCTGTCTCTGCCGTCATCGCCGCCACTTCCGCCACACTCTCCAAGCTGTGTTCCAGCTAGCCGACTGCTTCCTCTCTCCTTCAGCTCTTAACTCCTGTCACCAACAACCTCTCCAACTGCCTCCCCACTGCTTCTCCAACTGCCTCTAACTGCCTCTTAGCTCTGCTCCAACAGTTCCACAAGCTCCTCCCACCACAGGCTTCTATTGGCTCCAGTGCTAGCCACTCCCCCCAGGGTCCTGGGAGGCTCACATCCACATAGGTTCCACACCCAACAGGGCTCTGGGCC
>CM053622.1:325499269-325561949 GCA_028646595.1 Phalanger gymnotis | reverse complement strand
CTGAAGTAAACAGGGTTAAGTGGTCTGACCAGGGTCATACAGTTAATGAGTCTAAGGCCAGATTTGAACTCATGAAGAAGAATCTTCCTGACTCTAGGCCCAGCACTGTAGTCACTGTGCCAGAGAGCCAATCTCAAATAAAAGGGGAGGAGGAAATAATTGTTTGTCTAGGGAACATTTAGAAATTTTACTTTTTATGATCTTATGAAACTACCAAGATTTTCAAAGTATAAATTTGAGCTCTAAAATCAAGCAGAATGCCTACGATTCTTATATCCATTTTCCAAAGTGAGACATCTTTAGCATACTGAATTATGATAACCTAAGAGATGATGGCCTACAGTGAAGATAAGAAAAAAAAGTTTGCCAAATTAACTACTCAGGCTAATCTTCTTGTTTCAAAAGGAGGGGAAAAAAGAGACAAAACGCTCTTTGAAAGGCTCCCTGGACATCCAACAGCACTAACTAAACAAGATCTTGAGGAACTGATGTAAATAAACCAGATAATATTTCTCTCAAAACAAAGGCTTAAAAATTATGAGAGGAGGCATACTTGGCAACAATGCCTTTAGGGTTTTGCTGAACTCAAAACATTTCTAAAACAGTGTGAAACATTTAACACAAAATGCTGACATGCCCTTTTGTATTAATTCAAATTAATTTAATACCTTTGGTTTTTCAAAGTTTTTTTTAAAAAGAAATAAATACTATATATTTCTAAATTGCGCAGATAGGTGGTACAGTGGATAGAGTGCTGGGCCTGGAGTCAGGAAGACCTGAATTCAATTTGGCCTCAGACATTTATTAGGTGTGTAACCCTGGGTAAGTCACTTAACCCTCTTGGCCTCAGTTTCCTTATTTGTAAAATGAGCTGGAGAAGGAAATTGCAAACTTCCGCAGTGTCTTGGCCAAGAAAACCCTAGATGGGATCATGAAGACACAACTAAACAATAAATAACAAATTTGTAAATTGGCATAATATGAATATATGCATTTTTAGTACGGATATATGGTTTCATTGGTGTTAGGGAATCTCTAGTGTGAAAATTCCTTCCACTGATGTTGATAGGCAACTCATTCTCTAACTTACAGTCTTAGAAGGTTAACTGAGATACTGAAGGGTCTTACTGCTAGTACGCAACAGAAGCAGGACTTTGGGGCAGCTAGGTGGCATAGAAACTAGAGCACCCGGCCTGGAGTAGGGAGGATCTGAATTAAAATCCAGCCTTAGACACTTACTAGCTGTGTGACTCTGGGCAAGTCACTTAATGAAGGAAGAGGAGGAGGAGAAGGAGGGGGAAGAGGAGGAGGAGGAGGAAGAGAAGAAGAAGAAGGTTAGTTGACTCCAGGTCTTCCTGATGCTAAAGTCAACCTTCTATGCATTATATCAGACTGCCTATCTGGGGAAGATATTATACAGAATTAGTCAAATGTATAGTCATTTAAAACAATACCATCAAAAAATTTATCTTTCTTTTAACTACGTAACCTGAGAAACTCATAAAAATGCATGGCATACAATTTTGAATGTATTTGTTTATGTACTTCATTCTTTTTTTTGTTTTTTTTTTTTTGAGGCAATCAGAGTCAAGTGACTTGCCCAGGGTCACACAGCTAGTAAGTGTCTAATGTCAGATTTGAATTCAGTCCCTCCTAACTCCAAGGCCAACGTTCTACCCACTACATCCCCTATGCCTCTATGTATTTTATTTCGAATCATTCAATATTATCAATTTCTTTTCATCTTACAATGTGAAATATCTCAGCTGAGGATGAAATATTCTTGCTGATTTTCAAAGGGAAATATTTTGCTATCATTATCCCCAGTGACAAAACCCTTCAGTTCTGCCTCTCCTCCTACTAGAATATTTTCCTAAATCCTATGACAATATAGCTGGCGGTATTTCGGACTAGGTGATGATTGGTAGCAAAGAACAGTCATTAATGGAGCAATGTTGATTTGGAAGGAAGTCTCAAGTGTAATGTACCAGAGAGATCTGTCTTTAGCCTTGCCCAACATTTTAATCAATTATCTGAATCGAAGAGTAGATGACATGCTTGTTAAATTTTCCCATGACGTGAACCTGGGAGGTCTTGTTAACATGCTGGAAGGCAGAGTCAAGTTTCAAAAAGATCTTTATAGGTCTGAACAATAGGACAAAGCCAATGAGACGAAATTCATCAGGAAAAGGTGGAAAAATTCTATATAACTGATCAAAACCAAACTTCACCAGGACAGAACAGAGGAAGGGTAGCCAGACAAGCATTTGCATTAACATGGTCTGGGTATTAATGGAGTATAAGCTTGAAACGAGTAAACAATGTAATATGGCATGAAAACAAAACAAATGCTAGCCTAGGCCACAGTAAGAGAGGCTTACTTTCCAGAACAAGGGAGACAAATGTTCTGCTCTACTCTGCCATAGAGATTTCGATAATATGACATCCTGCTCCGTGAACCACATTTTAGCAAAGATATTGACCAGCTATAACATATAGAAAGGAGGGTGATCATGATAGTGAAGGGACATAGCAGAATGGTCTGTGGAAAATGAAAATGTTTAGCCTTGAGGAAAAAGATTGGTTGTGGTTGGGGAAGGGACAGGGAGGTAGAATGGAAGAATGATAGCTGCCTTTGAGTCAAGCAGTCAAATCAGTCAACAAGCATTTATTTGTTCAGTGCATACTATGTGCTAGGTGCTGTGTTAACTTCTGGGGATACCAAAAAGAAAAAGCAGTCTTTGATGAACTATCATGGCCAAGGGACCAGCCTGGCTCTTCCTTGTCCCATTGGGCGGAACTGAAAGCAACCAGTGCAAATCCCAGAGAGATGGGTCTTAGATCAGTGTAAGGATAAACTTTCCAGCAATTGAACTCCCTAAAAGTGGAATAGGCTGGAATGGGGATTTGAGGGTCCCCTCTCATTAAAGGCTTTCAAGCTAAAGCAAGATGACTTGTCAGCCATGCTATACAATAAAGGGTAATTTGTGGACAGAGTTAGGTAGAATTCTATTGCCTCTATGGTTCCTTCTGAAATTTTGTGATGCTAGTGTGAGAAGGGCAGATTCATTGGTATTAATAGAACTTAGGACAAAGGTAGCCCCTTTCAGTCTCACTTCCAAGGAATGATTTATATGGACCATGATTAGAACAAGTGGAATGGAAAGGAGTAGAAAGGAATTTTAGTGCTCTGCGTCAAATACCAGGTGGAGGTCAGGAAAGAAAAGGGCAGGCAGAATCAAAGAAGTTCAAAAAGAGATTTAATGTGTAGGTCTGGTTCTGAATCACTAACAATCTCATAACCCCTGGGTCTAGGAGTTAGAAAAAAAACTAAAAGAACCCTCTTTGAAGGGGCTGGGTGAATATGTGAACCAGCAGATGGCAGCAGAGAGCAGTAAAGGACCCAAGAGAACAGGCCAGATTGGGGGGTGGTAGGGGAGGGTTGGGGGGATTAGCAATAAACGACAATATAAGACAAACTTGGAAACAGTCTAAGAGAACATCTAATCTAATGTCTTCATGTTACACAGATAGAAACTGATGCCCAAAGAGATAAAGTGAGTGAAAATGGGCTGGGTTATATTTGGGAAGTTATATAGGATTTATCATGATCCCAAGCTGTTCCCTGAAACCAAACCAATCTTCTTGTATCAATATCCTTCTGCAGATGCTATATGATTATGGATCATGAAATGCCACAGTGTCCAAAGAGTCAAAATGGCAGACAGCCCATAGGGCAACAGAGAGATAAACGGTTGGCAAAAACAGCCTATAGCATATTATTGACAAGGGCATGTATTAAAGAAAGGGGCAAAAGTTACTATCCAAAAGGGGCATAATCAGAAAAGAAAGGAGCCACTCAGAGTGAGAGTAAGGGAGAATAGAATGACAGTCCAAATGTTGTTACCCACGTAATGCTAAGAGGCCTAGACTCTAGGTCCTAGAAAGTAAAGGTAGGTCTCCTCTGGAGGGTATGTGGGAGGATATGGACAAAAGTTGCACAGATGATAAGGCACCAATGGATTGCAACTAGCAATGATGGGAGAGGTGGCCACATTGCTGATAACATGGACTACACAGAAATACTGACACATGGAGCAGATGGAAGCAAGGGCAGGTAGTGAAAGGTGAATAAAAAAAAGTTTGGGCTGCTTCTGAAAGAGTAGGATTAGAAGAGTTAAGTTTCCTAAGGAGGAAGGCCAGCAATGAACACTAAGAAACAAAAGAGGTTTTTTGTTTCATTGTCTTCTCTGTTAGAGGTAAAATGGCTATCAAAGAATGAGCAGGGTTGCTCCTTGAGTTAGGTGGGGTGTTGATAATGGACCACAGAGAAAAGGCAGAACCAATCTACTCTTAAATTATAGAATTTCCTCCAAAGAGAATGATCTTGTGGTGGACAAGTATAGAACAAAAAAAAATGGCTAAGCAAGGAATTGAAATCCAAAATAAATGAGAAGGTACAAAGAGAGTACTTAGCTGCTCTCAATTAGTTCAACATAATGAGCCTGGGTGAACTGGAAGATACGATAGCTGAGACGCTATCTGCACTCTTTGAAAGATCACAGAAAAATGGAAATGGCTACCAGAATAGAGACAAGCAAATGCCCAGATTTAAATTTCTAAACCTCAAAATTAACTTGATTTTACCAGTTACATTTATTTCATGAATGATTATAGCAAAGTGTATAAAAAGACATACTTTTAAAATTACTTGAGTTTTGGTCTCCATAATAAGTATAGAAATTCTAGAACTTTCTGAGCATAGATTATAAAAATATTGATTTTAGGAGAATTTAAGCCATTGGAATACTTTCAACTCAGTATAAAGCTAAGTGATATTCTGTGATAAAATGAAATATAATCATTGTTATCTGAATGGTAGACTATCTTATGATAGATATATTTTTAGCTACTTCTAGTTTTAAAACCAAAATTTAAAATGAAGAATCCTAATATTTAGACCTCTTTTGCTACAGTTTATATTCAACACCTTCTTGCTAAAAATTTGACTCAAGGTCTGAATAAATTATCTGATTTTTAAGTAGGTGCCTTAGCTTTTTAGACCAAAGATTGAAAATATATAGCCTATTATTTTTGGAGAAGGATTATTAATTAGAATGGCTTCTGGTAAGAGTTTTTAACCTTTCTGGTGAAGCCTTTGGACTTCTTTCAGAATAGTGTTTTGAAATGCATAAAATACAAAGGAAATCAATCATATTGAAATAAAGCTACCAAGGCTACAGATTAAGAATCCCTACTTCAGGGTCTCCCCTTAAACATATTTGTCGTTTATTAAGTAATATTATATTATACTTCAATAGTAATCTATTTTAGCCAAACATACATTAAAATTGGAGGAAACACTAAAATCCCTTCTAAACCATGATGTCAATCAACCTTGTGGTAGGTCAAGTATACAGACACGATGAAAAAATTGCACACATTACAAGAAAATATTAGTTCTTGATATATGCCAGGCATTGTGCTAAGCACGAAGGTGACAAAAGAAGACAAAAATTAAACTATAATTAAATTATCCTAAGGGAAATAATATTTAAGAATCACAGTACATTTTTCCCCTCCCCTCCCTCTCTATTGTTGCCTGGAAATCTGAAAGAAACCAAAATGTCCTGTTGTTGCTGGTTTGGTTTGTTTTTTGTTTTGTTTTGTTTTTTTAAGGGTGGAAGATCTACCAATTGTAAGCCAGTTAGTTTGACTTCTGGGAAAATTTTAGGAAGCATTATTAAAGGGATGGTTTGTGAGTATTTCAAAAGAGAAGCAATGACCACAAAGAATCCATGTGGCTTCATCAAAAACAAGTTGTGAAACTATCCTCATTTCTCTTCTGTGATAGTATACTCTATTAGTAGATGGATCTGGCAAATACTACAGACACTATAAACTTAAACTTCAGAAACATTCAGCAGAGTCTTTTATGCTATCTTTGTGGACAAAATGGAGATATATAGGCTTAGACCTGATTGAATGCCCAGATCCAAAGAGTTCATTGTCTGTTGACGGTAACTTGAAAGAAAGTTCCTAGAGAAGTACCCTAGCTCAGTTCATCCAGCCCTTACTATTTAAGATTTTTATTAATTCCTTAGGTGGGTGTATATGTCCACACACATAATGTTCATTGCAGAAGACTCAATTCTGGTAGGAATAGTTCACACATGAGATGTCAGTATTCAGATGGGTCGTGACAAGCTAGAATGATGGGCCAGATCTAATAAATTCAAACTGAATAGGGGTAAATGTAAAGTTCTCAATATATTCTTTCATGTGGATACATTGAATATTGTTGTATTGCTAATGTCAAAATTACACTTATTCATAAACCCTTGATGGGAAAAAAGAAATACAAAGGAGGAAATTCATTTGATTAAATTGGCGCAGTGGCTAGAGATCAGGTCTGGAGTCAGGAATCCCTGAGTTCAAGTCCAGCCTCAGACATTTACTAGCTGTGTGATCCTGGGCAAATCATTTAACTCTGTTGGCCTCAGTTTCCTCATCTATAAAATGAGTTGGAGAAGGAAATGGCAAATCACTCCAGTATCTTGGCCAAGAATACCCCAAACGAGGTCACCAAGAGTCAAACATGACTAAAACAACTGAACAACTGTCCGTGAACAGTCAAATGACGTAAGAACAGTTTAATCTAGTACAAATCGCTTAACTTTACTTTAGAAATAATCCCATCTGCTGCACTATTTACTTTGAACATAGTTAACATCAGCAGTGGCCAGCCTTGTGAGGCAGTGAGTAGGGCCTTTCTATAGTTCCCTTCCAAAACTTTGAAAAGTTTTATTTGGCATATAAATTCTGGTTTCTATACCATTCATGTGGTTGACCTTATGGAAGGAGATTATCTGTGGCTGTCCTTTTTACTGTTGTGTTTGTCCTTCATTCTTGAAGAGGACCATGACATCAGCGAAATGATGACATGACTTGCAGTTGACTTGGATTTGAGTGAGGGAGGGCTGTGCAAGGTCACCAGCCTCACTTTCTCCTCCAGAGCCATCTGGGTCCACTGGCCTGATATTTACCAGGAAGACTGGAGATGGCTCAGGACGTACTGGGAGACCCTGGCCCTTATAGGCTAAAGTCTTTTCAGGCTCTCATTTTGAGTAAGGTAAAGCCCATTCATTGAATAGGCCTCTTTAAGAAGTTAAAGTTAGTTAAGAAGTTAAACTTACATTCTGCATCGTGCTAGGAGGGCAGAGACCTATTGCCCAATCTATGAGCTCCAGAGTGAGTTGGGTTTAAGGCTTGGTTTGTGAGAAAGAAATGTAGCCTATAAACCCAGAATTAAGGAGACATCCTTCGGCCATCTAAAGGTACCTTCCTTTGGGCAGAGCACCCTCAGGTAAGGAGAGGAGAGGAGAGGAAAGAAGAGGAAGGTGAAGGGAAGGGAAGGGGAAGGAAGGGGAAGAGAGGGGAGGGGAAGGGAGGGGAAAGAGAGGGGAGGGGGAGGGGAAGGGAGGGGAGGAGAAGGAAGGGGAGGGGGAGGGGAGAGGAGGAGAGGGGAGGGTACTCACAGGTTGTGTTTGTCCTTCATATTGTATTTGGAGTGTCCTTGCAGATTAAAGTTTATTAGACCTATTGTTCTTTTCTTGACTGAAATACCTCAGTGAAAATACTTGAATGGTTTGTGACTTCATTGGATACACATTCTCTCTTGATGTAGATGGTAGCCCCTCAGTAGTACACATTAAATAGACTCATAATAGTACAAAGAATTTTAGAAACCAACTAGCACAAATACCTCATTTTCCTAATGAGGAAACCAGGGCCCAGAAAGGTAAAAAAAAATTGCCCAATGACAAGAACCAGGACTTAAACTAGAGACTTTTAATTCTTAGTGCTCAGAGTTCTTTCTGCTGGGCAGCTGGTGGTGCAATGGCTAGAGTGCTGGACCTAGAGTCAGAAAGATTAATCTTCCTGAGTTCAAATCTATCCTTGGTTAGCTACGTGGCTGTAGGACCCTGGGCAAGTCACTTATCCCTGTTTGCCTTAGTTTCTTCATCTGTAAAATGAATTGGAGAATAAAATGGCAAACTACTTTAGTATCTTGGCCAAGAAAACCCCAAATGAGGTCATAAAGAGACTGAAACACTAGAATTTTGCATTTATCAAAGTTCAGGCAAGACGATTATTTAAAAAGTCATGTTCAACTCCACATAAATATATAATCCCATTACAGATTCCCAAATACCTGACAGAAATTCTGTTTATGCTAGCTGAAACCCCAAAGAAGTGGATTCGCACTTTGCTAGAGGCCTATTACAATGAGCTAAGGTGTCTTGGGCCTCCAGGGGGCAGCCTATACCATTTAAATCTGGTGTCATTCATGCAAGGGCCCAGCTTTGCTTTGAATACAGTCTCAGTAATTTTTCTAAGAATCTGGACCCAACCACCGAAGGTTCCGCAGATTAAAGAAAAGTGAAAGACGTTTCAGAAGCCAACCAACTATAAATTAATCAGTGCTGTTCAAAAGGAAGCCATCATAATAATCATCTCACTGAAATACAAAATCATTACCCTGAGGCTCTTAATAATTATGGTGTTCTTTGCTGTGAAAATTATTGGAATTGAATGAGTATCTGAGAGCATTTGAGGGAGTTCCAACCAAATATATTACCTGGGAAACGGTAGATAATTTCTACTTACATTTTTCCTGACAGCTGCAAAACCCAGGCCTGGCCTGGAGTTAGGAAGACCTGAGTTCAAATATGGTCTCAGATACTTATTAGCTATATGACCTTGGGCAAGTCATTTAACCCTGTTTGCCTTAGTTTCCCCATCTGTAAAATGAGCTGGAGAAGGAAAGGGCAAATTACGCCAGCATCTTGGCCAAGAAAACCCCAAATGTGGTCACAAAGGGTTGGACACAACTGAAAACTGAACAACATAAGTAATGTTATGGTTTACTATTAAGACATCACAAGCAGCTCAGATTCACTCCCTTGCAAAAGTGTGCCTGAAGAGAAAGTGGGAAATTTAGTTTTTGTCTCATTTCTGAAACAAATAAGGAACTATTTCAAATTTATAAGAATAAGATCCATTCCCTAACTGATAAATGGACAAAGAACACAAATGGGCAGTTCTCAAGGGAAAACAAAAAAACAAGCTATCTATAGCCATATAGGGGGAAAAAATGCTCCATATCCCAAATAGAGAAATGTAAATTAAAGTAATTCTGAGGTGCCACCTCCTATCCATTAGAGCAGCAACGTTGCCCCCTCCAAAAAGAAAAATAACCAATGTTAGAGGGGCTGTAGGAAAACAGTCACAACAATACTTTGTTAGTGGAGCTGTGTTTTGATACATTCTGGAAAACAATTTGAAATTGGGTTCTCTAAATGACTAAGTTTTGCATGTCTTCTCATCCAATGGTATCATTACTAAGTCTATACTTCCAAAGAAATTTTTAAGAAGAAGAAAAAATCCAATATGCACAAAAATATTTCTAGCGGCTCTTTTTGTAGTGGCAAAGAACTGGAAATTAAAGGATGTGTTTATCAATTCTGGAATAGCTGAACAAATTATAGTGTGTGAATGTAACAGAATATTGTGCTATAAAATGATGAAACTGATAGTTTCAGATAAACCTGGGAAAACATGTATAAACTGATATAGAGAAAATATTATACATTAATAACAGCATTGTATAGACAAACAGCTTTTAAAGACTCAAGAACTCTGATGGTTGCAACAATCAAAAACAATTCCAGAGTACTCAGGATGAAATAGACTTTGTTGTTGTTCAGTCATGTCTGACTTACTGTGATCTACTTGAGGTTTTCTTGGCAAAGATACTGGAGTGGTTTGCCATTTGTTTCTCCAGGTCATTTTATAGATGAGGAAACTGAAGCAAACAGAGCTAAGTGACTTTTCCAGAGTCACACAGCTAGTGTCTGAAGCCAAGATTTGAACTCAGGAAAAGATGTCTTTCTGACTCTGGCCTGACACTCTAGCCACTTTACCACCTAGATGCCCTTTTGAAACAGGCTACCCACCTCCTTAACAAAGAGGTGATGGATTCAAGAGGCAAAATGAAACATGCATTTTTTGGACATGACAAGTGAGGGAATTTGTTTTCCCTAATTCTACATATTTATTACAAGGCTTTTGTTTTACTTTTTCATTGAAGGGGGAGGTGGGAGAGAAAATTAATTCTTGGTAATTGAAAGAAATTAACATTTTAAAAAGCACTTTGCAACCCTTAAAACAGCAGAAATGTGGTTGCTTAGTTGCTTTCTGATTTTGTCTTGGCATTTGTGGGATTAAAAAGGTCACATCAGCCACTCTAATTAATCATATCACATGAGAAAGTGTCAAAAGTATATAGAATTTTTATAGGAAACTGCTTCTGGGCCATTTTTCTAGACTCCTGCACCACAACACTTCCCATTTTAATGTATGGGCAAATAAAGCACAATTGCAAGCAGCGTCTTTTGGAGGTGCACGTGAAAAGTGAGAGACAATCAGTAGGTCTAAAGCCAGCTGGAATTGGCCTGGACATCTTTCACATCTGTGTAGTGCGTGACCACAGTAGCCTCTAGCTTTGCAGAGAATGGGAATCAATACATGAAAATATCAGCTCCTTCTTAGGCTGAAACTTTTGGTCTGACAAAAAGCAAAAGAGCCCATGATCTGATGGACATTTATTTAACTTGAATAGATGTCAGTATGCCAAGGCTCCACTTAGTGAAGCTCAAAGAGACCTACAGAGGAACACAGGTCCACAACAACTGGATGAGTAATATGTTTATTACTATGGCTTTACATAGTTGGAATGCTAACAGGAAGGGCACATGAGCAAGGATGTTTGATAACCTATTACTGCTCTGTATCATCTGGTACTGACTTCCAACCATCTCATTGAAGGCTAATGGATTAAATAGATCAGTAGAACAATCTAGAAAATTTCAGGGTATTCAAGTTCAATCTTGTTTGTTCCAGAATTTTAAAAGCACCCTCAAATGTCTCCTATCCATAAATTGTAATTTCAATCATATTTCCTTCTCTCCATAGGCTTCCCCTAGAAGAAAATGATCTTATAGAAAGAACATGGAACTGGGAATTAGAGAGAAGTGGGTTCTAGACTACAACTAACAACTAACTAGCTGGGTGATGTTGGGTAAATCATTAAGGTAATCTCTTTTTTTAAAAAAAAATATTTTATTTCCTTCCAATTACATGTAAAAACAATTTTATCATTCTTTTTTTTAAAAAAATTTGAATCCCAAATTCTCTTTCTCCCTCCTCCCTCCCCCCACAATGAGAAGGCAAGCAATTTGATATAGGTTATACATGGACAGTTGTGCAAAATATATTTCCTTATCAGTCATGTAGTGAAAGAAAATGCAGACAAAAAAAAAAGTTAAAACAATATGCTTCCATCTGCATTCAGGCTCCATCAGTTCTTTCTCCGGAAGTAGATAGCATTTTTTTATTATAAATCCTTCAGGACTGTCTTGGATCATTGGATTGCTGAAAATAGTTAAGTCGTTCGTTCATAGTTGATCATCATTAGATTATTGCTATTACTGTGTACAATGTTCTGCTGGTTCTGCTCACTTCGCTTTGCATCAGTTCGTGTAAGTGTTTCCAGGTTTTTCAGAAAGCATCCTGCTCATCATTTCTTATAGCACAATAGTATTTCACCATAATCACATGCCCCAACTTGTTTGATCATTCCCCAATTGATGGGATCCCCACGATTTTCACTTCTTCACCAGCACAAAAAGAGCTGCCCTAAATATTTTTGTACGTGTAGGTCTTCTTTTTTTTTTCGTTAATCTCTTTGTGATACAGATGTAGTGGTATTGCTAGGTCAAAGGATATGCAGTTTTATAACCCTTTGGGCATAGTTCCAAACTGCTCTCCAGAATGGTTGAATCAGTTCACAATTCCACCAACGATGCATTGGTGTCCCAATTTTCCCACATCCCCTCCAATGTTTGTCATTTTTGTTTTCTGTTACATTAACCAATCTGGTAAGTATGAGACGGTACCTCAGAGTTGTTGTTTTAATTTGCATTTCTCTAATCAATACTGATTTAGACAATTTTTTGCATGACTATAGATAGCTTTGATTTCATCATCTGCCTGTTTATATACTTTGATGTAAGTTGATCTCTTAGATCCTTTCCAGGTATAAAATTCTAATATTCTACTCTGTGAAAGTTCTTCTGGAATACAGAGAAGCATGGGAAGACATGAACAGATGCAAAGTGACATAAGCAAATCCAGGAAAACAATATACTAAATGATTACAATAATGTAAATGGAAAACATTTTTTAAAAATAAAACTAAATCTTTACAGTATAATGATAAAGCTTGGCCCACCGAAAAGGGTATATTTTTATCCCCTCTTTTGCAGAGGTAGAGTACTATGGGCATGGACTATTGAATATGCTGTCAGACTTAGTGTTAAAGTATTGGTTAGTTTTACTGAGTTAATTTCTATGTCTCTCTTTTCTTTGTTATAAAGGATGACTGTGGGGAGGAAAGGAAGAAAGAATATATTTGGGAATAAAGTGGAAGTAAGGTAAAAACAAAAGAGATCAGTGATTTTTTAAAAAGAAGAAAAAGTGCTCTTCTTATTCTTTCTACCTTTGTATATCTATCTTGACCTTTGATTATCAGTAGCTGGTAAGAATGCCTTTATATTTATTATGCTTTTCAAAGCACTTCCACTTTCACAATTCCATTTGGTCCTCAAGAATCTTTTTGAAGTAGAACAGGTATTAGCACAAATGAGAAAACCCAAGTCATTGAGTAACCAACAGAGTTGTGAATAGAGTTCAAGTCTCCCAATCCAGTTTCCTTTCTATAGTACTAGGTCATTCCTGTTCTTCTTATTTACCTGGTTTCACATTCGTGCATCATCTGCAAGGAAAATGGAATCACACAATGGGAAATGATGCTTGGCTTGGAGAACCAGGCCAGATCTGGTGCTGTATTATATAGGGAACAGAAGCAGGGACAGGGGAATAATCGCCCTCCCAGCTGCACCAGGGTGATGAGAGCAAAGTCCTGGAGGAATATCATAGGACATAATCACAAGAAAGAAAAGCGTTAATTTTGAAGACTGACAACACTGAAGGATCTGAAACAGACCTTTGCAACTTCAAAAATTTCAAAGGCCTGTATTACCTCACAGAATCTATACTCTAAAACTTTCTTATCAAGTCTTATCTTGTAGTCTCATGGAGTGGCTGGACTTCTTGATGTATTAATATGCTTACTAGATAGGCTAATATCTTCAGAGCACTTTGATATGTTTACAGGTATCAATAAGAAGAAAAATATGTACTATTTGTGGCTTACAACAAGACAGATGACACCGATTGACTTGAAATATAGCTCTAGTTAGTACCATGATTAAAAGATTCATCATGAAAACACAAAACTGTAACTGCCTCCCTTTCATCAATTAAGTTGTTTTTCATGCTGAATCATCTATCTTTGGCCATTAAAGGGCCCTCACACTGTGTCAAAGTATAGAAATATTAAGTAAAATATAAAATATTTACTGATGCACTATTTGTGTGGCCATAGGCAACTCACTTAACCTCTCTGTGCCCCAAGATAACTCTCTAATACTCTAAGTTACAGACAACCGTTGATCTGTCTTTGTATGTTAGAGTACATTTCCACCATATAAATTATCTACTCTGATGAAATGACCTCAGATTTTTTAAAAAGTATAATGAAAATTTTCATTAATCTATTTCCTGTACAAGTCTTAAGGTACTCCACCCCAACCCTCTTTTTCAGGATTCTACTCCATAAAGAATTTTTACCTTAAGGCAAGTGAGCTTGTCTTGGTGTCACAAAGAGGGCAAGTAATGGAATATCCTGTGCTAAAGCAATTCTTTTGTAAACAATAAATGTGTTTTTTGTGTATAAAGCTTTTCACCTTGCATTGAAGGAGAAATAAAATTTAGATGAGATATTCCCTATCCTGAGGGAGCTTACACTCTAGTGATGGCATAGGTATTAAGCAAAATTACAGTAGATTATTCAATATTACACAAATGCACTAGCATGGCACAAAACTGGAAACAAAATGGGTGTCTATCAATTGGAGTATGGCTGAAATGTGTGTGTGTGTTATATAATGGAATAGTATTCTGTTATTTAAAAAGTCAGAAAAAATGAGTAACTCAAAGAAACATGAGAAAACTTGTATGAACTGATGCAAAAGGAAGAAAACAGACCAATATACACGTCTACAATAATATAGATAAAACAACATTAAAAGAAATCAGAAATAAGATTAAATACAATGAGGAATCTTGATTTGAGAGGACAGATGATGTAAGTATAGTACAGTGTAAAGGCTTCTATGTTTGGAATCAGAAGACTTGGATTCAAATCTTGATTCTGCCATTTATACTACCTGTATGACTTTGGGCAAATTATGTAACTTCTCTGAGCCTCAGTTTCCTCATCTGTGAAATTAAAAGATTTGATTAAATGACATTAAAGATCCCTTCCAGCTCTAAATTTGTTTCTCTTGAAAAACATTTCTCTCCTCTCAGCAGAGAGACGGCGGACAAAATGTTAAATGCATTGTTAGTTGGGGTCTCTGAGTCAGCTGGTTTTGATTTGCTGTTTTTCTTAGTTATAATAGAGAGTTCTGAGAGACAGCATGCATAAGGAATAGAGGATTTAGATGTAGATTCCAGTCCTGACACATACTAGCTGTGTGACCATGAGCAAGTACCCCAATGCAACTCTAGAAGACTAGAACTTATGGAGGCGTTGCTAATCTGCCTCAGTAGAAGTAGTGTCCACACTAGATATCTTCAACACTGGTAAAATCAAGGATCTGAACTTCTCTCTTTCCCTCCCCTACCCACCCCAAGAAAAAAGATGAGGAAGTGGGGTAGGGAGAGCAGTAGTGTTGATGGGAAAGCTACAGTGAGTGGCATAAAAAGTTAAATAAAATATGTGCATGGGAGAGTTAAAAATAATAATAAAGTGCTAGATGAGAACAAAATCCAATACTACGTTTGAGGAGATGGAGAAGAGGTCAAGAAAGGCTTCCTGGAGTTTGAATTGGGTTTTAAAGGATAGGTAAAATTGTGTCTGGCAAAAAACGACGAGGGAGAACTTTCCAGACTTTCTCCACCTGTGCAAAGTTTGGGAGACATGAGCACTTGCCTGCAAAAAAAAAAAAAAAGAGTAAGTCACCTAGAATTTCCACCAGTGCATAGGAACGTGGTTTGTTTAAAAGCCATGGCTGAACCATCCTCTTTCCGAAACCCCCATTCTTTAGCGTCCCTCCGCACAGTGCCTGGCACATAGTAGGCACTTTTCAACGCTTCCCGACTTGACCTCCTCCTCCCCGTCCCCCATAAAAGGATCCACTATACTAAGCCCTTTTGCTGTTAACAATTGACTCGGAGTCCCAACCTTTTATTTATTCCTAGCGTTGTACTCTAAGGCAGCTCCTCTACCTTATGTTCCAAGGATAGTAAGACCACAGATCAGAGTTGGAAGGGCCCCCGAGGCTACGCAATTCACCTTCCTCATTCGACAGACGAAGAAAGCGAAGCCCGAGGAGATTAAAATGTCTTGTGTTGGAGGGGTTGTTTCTAATCCGCAATGAAAGATCTAGGAGGGAAAGTTAAAAATGGGAGGCAGATTTCAGAGGTAAAAGTACTCAAAGAGCCAAGAGAAATTTAGGGAGTGCTTAGAGAAGTACTTAGCAAGCCAAGCTCTAAGCATTGCGGGCTGGGGAGATACTTTCCTTTGTGTATGTAATTGGGGGAACAGGTCAAAAGCAGCGGTGTTTACTTTTCTAACGACAGAACTAGAAATCTTGAAAAGCAAGCCACAGTGAATGGCTTCCCCTCCACTGAAGCCTGGCGAGTGTCCTCACAATGTTTTCAGAAGTTGAAAGTTTCAGGAGCACAACTATCTCAGGGGCGGGGGTGGGAGGGAAGAAGAGAAACGGCCGCCACCAAAGATAGTCTTTATTCAAAGCACTCCCGCCTACACACTCGCACCCCTGATACATATCATTGATTTGATCTCAGGCCATTCGAGCTTGCCCAGAAAAAGTGTGAGGATTCTACAATTAAAAGACTACGCAGTTTCCAGATGCCTGCTTTGGTCTCAGCTCTTCCGAATGACGCTGTCATTTATTGGCCGCCCCTTGGCGTTAATCACCCGCAGCTTACTTGAGCCCCGCCTACATCTAGCCTCTGTTATACTGCATCTTTTTCAGCTGTCACAGCCGGCAGCTCCAGAACGGGCTTAGAAATCGCTTGACTGAGCTCGGAGGGGCTGTCTCTGGGTTCTGCTTAGTGCTATCGATTTGTTTGCTTAAGTTAGTGCTATATTTTTAATAGCGATTGCTTTGGTTTTCTCAGGTATATGCTCGCTGGAGCCGGAGAAAGCCAGAGGAAAAGGGTAGATTTCGTGTACAGGTAGAAACAGGTTCTCCAGGAGAATTTAAACTACAGAAATGAAACTTCGGTTTGCTTTAGATTGAAAGAATGAGTCTCTGTGCTCCAAACAGCTAAAGTGACGTGTTTTGGGGTTTTTTTCCCCATAGGTAGGAGGACAGAGGTTGATTTAAAAACAAAAAACTAGGAAAACTGGAAACTTTCTCCTGAGGAAATAAATATTTTCTGCATATGCAGGCTTTGCCATGTGTTAATATCATTCTTGGCTCTGTACCTCTGGTGAAGAACAGAATATTTATTGGTGACTGTTCTAGGGAAGGAGATGTCTCAGGAAATGCCTTTGACCATGAGCCAAATGACCAATACCACTTGTGCTTTGCATGGGAAAAGCAACAACGCCCAGCTGGGCAGTTCCTGTGAGTGTGACTTGAAAAGGAAGGCAGGCCACTATCAAGGTAAGCTTTGGAGACAGAATACCAATATTGGTTTTATGGTGACCTCCCAGCCTCTGGCAATCCCAGGGCAGCAGAAGGCGAATATCATGGGGGGGAGGGAAGCTCTTGTCATTTAAATGTGCCTAATTTTTGAACTATGAAAATGTGAAGAGTGGTGGGTCATCAAGGGGAACTAATGTGCATTAAATGCTCACTTTTCAAGAGACCAAAGCGAAAGGTCATTAAGAACTCAAACTCCTTGTGGTTGCAGTTTTTGTTCTTAAATCCCTCCGCCAATTGAAATTTCTGTACTTAAAATGACAACCAATGTCACTTATCTGGGTTGAAGGAGTGAGAGGCAGGGAAACATCATAGTTTGTGTAATTCTAAAAATTTCATGGGATGAAGTTTGACTATTGGGATCAATATGGGTCAGATTAGCTCCACACCAGCATGTCATGCCGGTTGGTGACTGGCAGCCATATCCTACTACTTAGGGTATAATCTGAGCTTTAGGCTTGCTGCTTGGTTTATTCATTACATGGGGAAACAAAAAATGGTGTTTACTGTTTCTTTTTTTATGGTTCAAGAGCAGATGGAATTGGGAAAAGTACAGGATGGTCTATATTGTAGGTCCACTGGACAGTGGTGTGACTGATCCAACGGTCTTGGCCATTCTCATCTGAATACGCTGGTTGAGCTACCTCATTTGTGACAAATCATAGGTTGGATTATAGGCTGAGATCTAGAAGAGTCCTGAGAGGTGATAATGTCCTAATCCCCCATTTTACAGATGAGGAAACTGATCCCCAGGAAGCTTCTTGATTTGTCTAAGTGACATACAGGTGGCCTTAAAGCATATAGGTCGACTCAAAATCCCACACTTCATCCACTGTGCCACAAAGTGGCTGAAATGAATAGATTCGATTCAACAAGTATTTGTCAAGCAATTGCTGTGTGCAGATTACTGTGCTAGGTACCAGGTGACATAAAAATTCTATAATACAATGTCCCTGCCTTCACAGAGCTTATCATGTGGTAGAAAGATGTGCTACATATGTATATGATACAAAATAACATATGACATAATATAATATGTGATACAAAATAATACATGTGGGCATTAGAGAACTGTTAATTATTTTGTGAGATCAAAGCTGGGGAAAATCCATGATTATCTGGGAGATGACAGAAGGCTTCCTGAAGGAGGTAACATTTGGTTATGGTGATGATGGATGGGTAAGATTAAAACAGGTTAAGAGCTGGGAAAGATGACACCTTACAGGCATAGAGAATAAGGTAAGACATACAGGTGGGGAAAAGTAGGGTGTACTCTGGGGGTGAATGATTTAACTGAAGCATAAAGTGCTTGGCAGAGATAGAATGATATCAGAATGGAAAGGATGTTTCCAAATAGAGGAAGGACTTGGCTGTGAGGCAAAGAAGTCTGAATTTGACTGGGTTAGCAATAGGGAAATACTGAAATTATTTGAAAGACATATCCAGATCTGTGCATAAGGATGACTAGTCTAGTAACTATATGAAAACTGGATTAGATTAGAGGGGTTTAAATTAGGTAAAAAAAAAAAAGAACATTTTATAAGGGTGCAATCATGTCCCAAAAGTTATGGTTGTGTTCCAAATATTCCTAAATTCCCCTTGTTTTGTATTATCTGCAAATGGATATAAGAAGCATAGATTAACTGTGCTACAGGCTTTCTTTCATTTTCCCTTTCTTCCTTTATCTTTATTTAATTTACTTCCTTGTCTTCCTGAATTGCATCTTTCTGTACTTGGGGTGGGGGCGGGGAGTCATATAGACACGTCCTTAGTTTTTGGCAAACACTGAGCGGATCAGGCTTGAGAGTTGATTTGTTTCAATTACCAGAAGGGTACCTGCGTGTTGACATCTGTGCTATTTATGTTATGTATATCAGGCCCCTTTGCCTGATCTACAGGCATAGGTGTCCAGAGGGCCAGTACCATGATATGCAGCCAGGTGGCATAACCTTCTCGATTTGAAGTCAGGATGACATGGGTTCAAATGCTGCCTTAGACACTTACTAGCTGTGTGACCCTGGGAAGGTCATTCTACCTCTTTCAGCCTTGGTTTCCCTGTCTGTATAATGGGGATAATAATAGCATTCACCTCACAAGATTGTTATAAGGTTCAAATGAGACATGTAAAGTGCTTTGGAAACCTTAAAGTGCCATAAAAATGATAGCTGTTATTTTTTTTATATTACCAACTCTCACAGTGGATGCTAGTCTAATACATATTAAATAAGAGTAAAAAATTAACACTTTACAATATCAGAGCACCAAACTGTTTGAGCGAATTAAAGTGATTTTAAATCAGCTAGACCAGAGTATGTCCTGACATGTACCATAATTTCAGCAAGAAAAACCCATCACTATAAAAGCCTCCTCCTGTGGAGTAAGTTGGTAGTTTTAGAATGACCTAATAGCCACTCCTAAACTCAATGCTGGCCGTGACCATTATAGCCTGGAGCCAAACTTAAGGTGACCCACTTCTCAAAATATCCGCAAGATTCAGTCATTTGGAAGAAATGTGTTCTCTTTTCTGTGGTCTTTACTAGAACTTTGTGACAACCACCACTAACCAAGGACTTCTGCAACTGAGCCTCAGAATACCTGCCCTTTTCAACCATAATCCCTCAAATTCCCAGGTACACCAAAAATAAACAAACAGAAAAAAAATCACACCCAGAATTTCAGAGTGTATTGCCAACCAACCATAAGGGTCAAGAGTATCACTTGGAAGTCTGGAATGACCAGTGACATTGAGTAAACCATTTGTTATATTGATAAGTTACATTCCAGTCCCTGACCTAAAGCTCATAGGGGATCATTTCCTACCATAGCTTTGGTTTTTCCTTAATGCTGGACTTCTAGGTTGCTAATCTGCAAAGTTTAGCAGGACCTCATGGAATGTCCAGCCACTGGTGCCTTGATAGTGCTGACATTTTGGGGGAAATGGTGTCTGGCTTGCTCTAGTTAAACTAAATTTCTCTCCCTTCGTTAGCATAAAGGCTATAATTTCATTCACCTTCACTTCTCAGAGAACATCTGAGTCTGGTCTGAAACGACCAGATATATGTGTAGTTTTCTTGCCATTCCATCCAACATGGCAATTTGCTTTAGATAAATGGCACGGGTATATTTCTCTGTTCCCTCACATATTTTTGGACTGTTTAACTGTGTAACATAGATCACAGATTTAGAGTTAGATGAGATTGTTTTTAGAGATCATCGCATTCAATGCCTGCATTTTATTGAGGAAACTGAAATTCTCACAGGAACAAATAGCAGTGTTGGGATTCAAACCCAGGTCTTTTGACTCCAAAAGCAGCATTTTCACCATACCACATTTTTAGTAAAAGAGACCATGTAAACCATCTCTCATGATTGAAATGAATCCACTACTCACTTCAACCTCTCCAAATCTTTTTTTTTTCTTCAGGTTTGGCTCAGGTATCATTTCCTTTGAGAAGGTACCCCTATGCCCAAGTTAAATCTGTCTCCCTCCTCAAACTAACTTGTATTTACTTATATGGTTGTGGTTCACACCTCTACCCCTAGAACATAGGCTACTTGAGAAAACTGTTTTTGTCTTTGAATTAATAGAACAATGCCTTACACTTAATACAGTAGGTGCTTAATAAGTGATTTGGATTGGGAAGAAAATGTGCAATAGAGATGGAAACCATATAAGATAACCATTCCGTTACCTATTGCTGACTTTTAGCTTCTTGTAAATACTTCTCTGTAGGTATTAAAATAGTCTCTGGTTGATCTTCCATAGGTCCCATGACTATAGCTGTAGACTTTTCAAAAATAAAGGCAACCTCCAACCCTCCCCCCCCACCCCATGTGCTGAGCACTTGGCTCTGCTCGCCAGTGCCATGGTTGCTGATGTTTTAAACAGACTCAGAAGCCAAACTCACAGCAATTTGTGTATTCCACCTAATTTCCTTTGGTGGTCTAATTCCAGGTCTAACTTTGCTTTTTACATACAGGCGGTTGCCCACAAGGTAACAGAGCGAAATTCATCCTCCTGCTCCAAAGAGCTTTCCCACTCTGATTGTTGACTGTTGGATCATAGCTTAAGAGATCTCAGAGGTTGTCTAGTGCAACCTCCTCATTTTATATTTGAGGAAACTGAGGCCCAGAGAGGTTAAGGTGGCACAGAACTGGATTTGAACTCTGTTCCTCTGACTCCAAATCTAACTCACTTTTCCATTGTATAATGCTGCCTCTTGAGAAATTTGACATCGGGTACTAAGATAAAAGTGGAACAAAGAAAGGCCCTTCTATTCCCTGATCAATGTTATTCTCTCTGGCTTTCCCTGCTTTCCTCATCTAGGCTCTGGTTTCGGTCACATTCAGGATTTGGCAGGTTCCAAGCTACATTCTTACATTATAAATATAAATAGGTTAGGGGGCTGAAACCTTAGTGCATGCCCATTCTGCTGTTAAATTCATTTAGAATTTAAGTGATAGAACACAAAATATGTTTTTCCTGTCTCAAGAGAAGAGACTGCTATTTCTTTTATATTTTCCACAAGGTTTTAGTGATTTGGGGCAGTAATGTTGCTGGCCACATTAGTGAAATTTATTTCAAACAGCTAAAGAACTTAAGTACTAGGGAATGCAGAAAGATTGATCCAAGACCAGCATTTGAATCCAAGAGGTTTTGGACAAGTAAATAATACATATTTTTATATGGAATTTACACAAAGTCTTAGATGGTTTGTGATCCTCAAAGCAGATTCTAATAGCATACCACTTTCACAGGACAGTGTAGTATTCTTGTGCCTTGGTATGGATTCTAAAATTAAGACAATAGATGTACAGCATAACATTTGGATGACTGACCCTCCTACATATGTCCTTTCCTGTTCCCACCACCACTACTTGTTAATGCTTCTCCCACAGAGTTACCTCATATCTGTTCTATTTGCCTCCCTCTGTAGAATGTAAGCTCCTACCTAGGGCATAACAGAGGGCCTAGCACATAGGAAGCCTCTAATAAATATTGATAGATTGACTATGATATCCTTTAAATGATGGCTTGTCTTGTGATGAAAGTAGGATGAGTGTGATTTTTCAGGTATCTGGTTTTTACTCATAAAAATAGAAGGGGAGGGAAATCAGCATTTATATAGTACCTACTATGTGCCAGGTACTTTATTTTATTTGATCCCTCACGACAACTCTTTGGACAATAAATCCAAAGACAGGCTGTACTTGAATGCCATGGTATCTGCAAAACCACCTAATGCAGATGGGGAGATGGTTCTTCCAAGTGTGAGTTGACAGATACATAGAATATATTTAAGGAAGACAGTTTTAGTGAAGACAGAGACTTTGGGATATCAATTATCACAGAATTCAAGAGCAGAAAATGGCATTAGAGTTCTATTTCATCCAACCTTTGACTCTATATAGGATAACCTCCCAGAAAGAGGATCAGTATTTTTTTTTTACATTTTAGGGGTGAGGGTGAAGGGTTGAGAATTATAAAGTAAAATCTTGAAGTAGAAACAAGGTTAATGACCATCTGAATTTCATTTGTTGCATGCTTATGACTTGCGTGACCTTGGGCAAGTTATAAAACCTCCCAGTTCTCAATTTCTTCATCTGTAAAATGAGGGAATTGGACTAGATGACCTCAGAGATGCTTTGAAGCTTTATATAGATGATCCTATGTCTCTCTGTCTCTCTCTCACACATGCACGCACACCCCACCCCAGTCTTCCCCACCACAAAAACCCAAATAGATTCAAACCGACTCTTCTAATCTAGTTCCATCATCATGAATCTAAGCACCCTTCCAGCTCTCAATCTAATTGTGAATTCCCTAAGGGCAAGGATACTGTCATATGTTGTATTAGCTGTAATAAAATGCTGAGCACATAACAGATGCCCAATAAATATCTCTTAATTAATGGAATGATAAACCTATTGACCTGATAGCATACAGCACTTTCATCTGTGGTTCAGCTGGTCCTCACTCATGTTGTAAGGTAAAAGTCATGGATTTGCCACCCATGTGGGAGAGTTAGTTTTGATATGCCTCATAGCTACAGACTACAAGCCTAACCATCATCGCCAGCTACCTTCCAAATGCGTATCCTTCATCCCAAGAGGGATGGGGCAAGGGAATATCCATGAACAGAACTTCACACTTCTATCATCACCACTGGAAGATAACTCAGAGTCAGCAGTATTATCTTAATTGAAGAAGGCTCTTCCACTTAAACGTAAGTAGAGATGGAATACAAAAAATAATAATAATAATAACAGCTCATTGGAATTATTCATGACCATGGGGCTGGCTGTGGCCTCAGAAGGGAGAGTGGTCTGTAGAAGTTTTTGTGACAAAGGACAGAAGTGCACCCAAAACCATGAATGGATAGAGTTTTTTTTTTAATTACAATTCTCTTTGGGTTAGTTGCACCGGGGCGGGGTGGGGGGGGAGTCCAGTTTATGTGTTAGCTATTACTGTAAATCATTAACAATTATATGTGCAATTTTAATCAACATTTCAACAAGTGAACTTTCACACCTGAGTTGCTACTTCATGAAGTCATCATTAAATCTAACACCATATCCAAACAAAGTCAAAAATGCAGCACAATGGTATCCCTATTAACAAAATAGATGTTTCAATAAAATATTTTGTTATTAGAAACTTCCCTGTTGGGACTGAAATCATTTTACAATCCTTCCAGGCCATCAGAAGGAGGAGGGATGAAGGAAGGCTGTGAAAATCTCATTAAATACTAACTAAAATGGTGTATAGTGTGCTGAAAAACACAAAATATACATCTGGGCATCTTAAACAAGATCGATGATTCTTAACCTGAGGTCTATGGATTTAATTTTTACATTTTGATAACTGTATTTGAATATAATAGATTTCCGTTGTAATCATATGTATTTTTGTATTTAAGACCATTATTCCAAGAACGGGTTCACAAGGCTTGGGGTCTATGACATAAAAAAAATTAAGGAAAGAATAAGATTGGAGTTGGGGGATTTCTGGACATTTTCACTGGCTGCCTCCCTTGCCTGTTAGACTTTCTCCTTATCTTCTGCTTCCTGGCTTCCTTCAAGAGTCAGCTAAAGTCCTGTTTTCTGTAAAAAGCCTTTCTCAGTCTTCAGTCTTAGTGCTTTTCCTCTGAGATTATCTTCAGTTTATCCTGTATATATCTTAAATCTCCTGTTAGACTATGAGTTCCTTGAGAGCACGAACTATTTTGTTATTATTTGGGGGCAAGGTGATGTTTTGTTACTTTGCCTTGTATGCCCATAGCTTAGTGCAAAACTAGAAGTTGCCTAATAAATGCATGTTGACTTAGGAATGAAGAATCCTTACCTCTTTTTGATAAAAACCAGGAGTAGAGAGTCAGGAGAGAGTGCTATGGTAAGAACAGGGAGAGTTCTAGATCCTGGAAGAAGCAGGCAATTCTGGTAGAACCTAGGCTTCTCGCTCAACCCCAAGCAGGAGTTGTGTCTGAGCTAGCCCTCCTCCAACCTCCCCAGAGGAACAGAGTGCCACCTAGCAGGGAAAGACCTCTGACCCTCCTGTATAAGTCTCAGTGACTGAAGTCAGAACCCTTCCTGTTTTGATGGTAGGGACAATTTTGTTAGAAAACAACAGGGCACTGAGCCCATGAAATGCAATCAGGAAGAGATCATGATTTGGGAGGAGAAGGGAACTGGGAGTATATGATTTAGAAGATCTGGGAACCTCAAAGGGCTAATCTTCACTCATTCTGCTATTTTACCTAAATGTGGCCCCGTTAGCCACCAACAATTTACAAACAGAAAGCATAGGGAGATATTTTTTGCTGCGTGTTGATAGGAATGTTGCAGTCGAGCCAGACAATGGTTGCCAACTCATCTTCATATGATTGATGAAAACTTTGTTTAATAACACAGCCAGTTTTGTCATAAAGGAGCTTTCATTGCCAAGAAATTTGTTAGTTGAAATATCCTTGTATTTTTGCCATTAAAGGAAAACGAATGAGCTGAAAACAAAGTTGCTCTTGAAAAAAAGTTCCCATTCGCCTGAATATAGATCCTATCCTGACAGTAAGAGTTTTATTGGGGAGATGAAACAAAGAAATGTTTATATAGAGGAATCTTAACATGGGGTCTGTGAAGTTCCTGGTTAAATGGATGGATGGATGGATGACAGCTAGATGGATTGATAGATAATTGTATTTAAATGATTTCCTTTGTATTTCTATGAATTTTATTTTGTGCATTTAAAAAACATGATTCTGAGACAATTTGTATGGTACTTTTTTTTGGAAGGGGAAGGCAAGGCAATTTGGGGTTAAGTGACTTAGGTCACACAGCTAGTAAGGATTTGGAGAGAATCTATAGGCTTCATCTGACTGCCGAAAGAGTCCATGACACAAAAAAAGGAAAGAATCCCTGATTTAAAAGATCTTGTAGAGAAAGGAAACCCCAGTCTACAAATCTGGAAACATACAAATAAAAAGGCAATCAGATTACAGAACCTAAACTTTTTCTACCTCTCTAAGCAAACTCCACCCTCATTGTACCCCCAACTAATTTTTTTTCTAACTGTGTGATTTCATTGGTATAGGGAACCTCTGAAAAGGAAAACCTTCTACCAATGTAGATCGATGCCTCCTCTGCAATGTATGGTCTTAGAGAGTTGCCTGGATTACTGAAAAGTTGTGATTTGCTTAGGGTCATGCAGCTAGTATGTGTCAGTAGCAGGATTAGAATCCAGCTCTTCCTGACTGTGGAGTCATCTCTCTATGCACTACACCACACTGCCTCTTGATCACTTTCCAGATGTTCTGAAGTCTTAGATTCATAAATCTGAGTTCAGTCATGATATAAAACTTTCTTCAGTCATATCATGAACTCCACCTAAGTCCCAAACAGATGTCTCATGGGGATGTGGCAATAACCCTGAGATCACTAAGACCAAGCCAGTGGTACATATGCCCTATGAAGTCCTCACCAGGATGGAAAGGCATGCCCAGTAATGTTGACTCTATGTCTATTGTACCTGATCTGGCCTAAGTTTAAATAGGGTCATCTTTAGGATGGCCAAAGAAAGGTGAATTCTTCACTAAAGACCATCTAATGAGTCATGAAGAGTTTGTAGTCTGGGCTTGTAAGAGGAACACTTGCACTAATGAAATCTCAGATCCTTGAATTATTAGGATCATGGTCTCTTGAAGCAATTCAAGATTTGGAGGTAGGGGCCCTGAGTCTATGGCCTAGTTCTGCTCTTTAACACCTGTGTGAGCTTTGGTGACTCACTTAAAACATTTCTGTGCCTCAGTTTCTTCATCTGTAAAGTTAGGGCATGGTAGTAGGTTATTTCTAAGGTTCCTTCCAGCTCTACTAATTTATGAATCTGAGGATATTTTGAGAACACTGAGTCCAGAAGTGTCAATCACACAGCTCAAGGGTTGTCTGGAACGTTACCAAGCGTACCCAACCAGATTAAAATGTAGTTGGAAAATATTTAGCAAAATAAATAATAATATAAAAACAGAACATAAAAAGTGTTAATTAATATGTGGTTCTCTAAGCCAATATGTGGTAACAGCAATCCTCATTGAGGGTTTAGTGGCCCCTTTTTCTATTTGAGTTTGACGCTACTGACTTAGTCTACCCGTCCCCTTCATTTTACAGATGAAATTGAACCTCCTTAAAGCAGCGCTCAGGATGATAAACAATGTGCTAAGAATTATGTGGAATAGCATTCGTCACAACAAATAACACTCACAAGAGGGTAAAACATAAGTATAATTTTGTGTTTCTCTCCTAATTACGTAGTTAGTAGGGAAGAACACTGTTTGATCTTAACACAGATACATCTGTAAGAAACAGACCAAGATAAAAAAAAAACACTTGTACACAAGTAGAGAAGAGGCAAGCTTGGGGATGTAGTGGGAGGGAGCAGGTACAGAGTAGAAGAGAGAGAGAGGGAACAGATGGAAGGAGAGAAAAAAATAGAAAAGATCAACTACAGAAGTTTATCCCCTGTAATTACCGAACCTCCAGTTATTTTTTTGTTGTTTAGGCCAGCCTTTTTACTTTTTAACTTAATAAAAAGGGGAATAAAGAAGAGAAGGGAAGATTGGGGGTGCAGGGGGCGGCAGGAAAGAAATACTTCAAGTTTTCCTAAGAGTTCTGCTCCCCTCTCAAAAAACAAAAAAGATCCTTGGAAAATTAGATTAGAATTTGGATTGTGATATTTTTAGGATGGTGAATAAAATGTCTGAGTTAAGTTTGTGTATATGTACACATGTGCATGTGTGCACACACACATACATACACACTCCTAGAATCATTCTGCCCTCAAAGTGATTTCTTAAAAAATATAAGATTGGAAGATTTTGGAAATATCTGTAGTGTCATGTTTCAGTTCCCAATCAAATAGAGGAGTAAGATTTTTTTTTTTTGCTCCAGAGAAGACTGAGCAGCATCTTCTTTGTTATGAATTTCTTCCAGTTACCTTTTGGTCTAGTTTGTTTTCCTTCTGACTAAACATGATCATAAGTTTAGAGCAGGTATTCTTAACCTTTCTTTGTGTGTGGACCCCTTTGGAAGTCTAGGAACCCCTTCTCAGAATAATCATTTTAAATGCATAAAATAAAATACTTAGGATTACCAAAAAAATCATACTGAAAGAGATGTAAATTTAAAAAACTAGTTCATAGAAACACAGGTTAAGAACCCCTGGCTTAGAGCTAGAAGAGACCTTAACGGTCACCTATTCGAACCCCCTAATTTTGCAGAACAGGAAACTGAGGCCCATAGGGGTGAAGTTACTTGCTCAAGGCCACATAGGCAGCAAGTTACTTAACGTCAAAGGGCTTATTCTCATTGACAGTACCATCCATTTATCCTAATAGAATTGGGAAATGAGGACCATGTTGCACCTACCTATTTAAAACATTTAGGATGGAATTAATTTGAAATTTTGAGAATTGTAATGAAAAGAGAACCTGATTCAAAAACTATGTTTCTTACTGATAGGCAAGAGTTTTAACTTATTTTCGTATGTGTGTATATATGTGTCTGTGTCTGTCTGTATGTATATGTATATACCTAGTGTTCAGAACAGTACCTGGCACATAGACTGAATTGAAGAGTAGCAGACGTTTTAAATGAAGGTTCTGATAAAGAAAGCTTAAGGGTTTCTTTTGAGCATTCTTGATCCAGATGACCTCCACCTGCTGGGTTTCTTCCATATCAGAAGCATCTTGAAGGATTGCTCAGTCGACATCCTCAGGTAGCCAAATATTCCAAGCAACTGTATACAAAAGACTTTCAATTTCTTGTTTATAGAAAAAATGGCATTTGGACATCAGGAAAAATGATGACTAAGCTCTTGAGAGAGCAATATATTCTTCTGAAATTCTAGGGTGTATATTTACATTTTAAAACTGAAAAGTCAAAGTATCAGGATGTTAAATCACTGAGACTGCTTGTGGTTTGCCCAGTGGACCCACTTTGAGCAAGCCTTCTGCAAGGTCAGAATAGGAATGTGTAATAGAATATGCAAAAGGAAAATAGATGAATGAAGCCATGCAGTATTTGCAGACAGGTAGACATGTGCAAAGGGGAAAAAAATTAGATTTTGTGATAATATCTCAATCGGCTTTTTCCCAGAAGCTCTGAAACAGGAGAAAATGGATATATTTCAGTGCCTATCAGTTGTAAATGATGTAAAGTCCTAGAGAATACCTACAGAGAGAGAAAATATTCGCTTTGATGATTGATAGCATAAGTAATGCAAAGCCAGCCTAACAAATGATAGGCCACATTTGCATACTAATTTAAGGTTTGCAAAACAATTTATATACATTATTTCATTTGATCACAGGCTATAAGCATATATAAACATCCATATATTACTACAAGAAGATGGTTAGTCAAGTTAATAAGCATTTATTAAGAGCCTACTATGTCCATGCACTGTGCTAAGTATTGGGAATACAAAGAAAGACATAAACACTCCCTGCTCTCCAGGAGTCACAGTATAAAGTAATGGGGAAGACAGCATGCAAACAACCATGTACAAGCAATATAGATACAGGATAAATTGGAGATGATCTCAGAAGAAAGGACTAGTATTTAGACAGACTAAGGGGGAAGCTAGGTGGCGCAGTGAGTGGCGCACCAGCCCTGGAGGCAGGAGGACCTGAGTTCAAATCCAGCCTCAGACATTTGACACATTTACTAGCTGTGTGATCTTGTGCAAGTCACTTAACCCCAGATGCCTTGCCTTCCCCCCTGCAAAAAAAAAAAAGACTGAGAAAAACTTCTTCTAAAAGCTGGGATTTTGTTGATGTTGCTTGCCCGTTGTTCTCAAACAGGACCAATGACATCAGCAGGGTGATGTCTTGACTTGCAAGTGAATTTTAGCTGAGATTTGAAGGAAGCCAGGAGGCAAAGGTGAGGAAAGAGAGCATTCCAGGCATGAGGGATAGCCAGTAAAAAAGCACAGAGTTGGAGAATGGAGCATCTTGTGTGAGGAACAGCAAGGAGACCAATGTCATAGAATAGTAGAGTACTTGGAGGACAGTAAAGTATAAGAAAACTGGAAAGGTAGGAGGGGGCCAGGTTAGTAAAGGCTTTAAAAGCCAAACAGTACTTTATTTTTGATCGTGGTAGTAATAGGGGTTTTATTGGATAGGGGCTGGGTGGGGAGGGGGGAGGGTGGGGGAGGGTCAGATGTAACTTGGTCAGAAATGTACATTAGGAAGATCATTTTGATAGATGATTGGATGGTGAATTGGAGTGGGAAGAGAATTGAAACCAACAGGAGGCTATTGCTATAGTCCAGGCTGAGGGTGATAAGGACTTCCATCAAGTGCCATAAGAAAGAAAAGTGGCATATACTGGGGATGCTACTAAGGTAGAAACAATAGAATTTAACAACTGATTGGATATGGTGGGTAAGAGAGAGTGAGGAGTTGAGGATGACACCTAGGTTGTGAGCCTAAGTGACTGGTAGGTTGGCAGTACCCTTGACAGTTACAAGGAAATTAGGAGGAAAGCATATGAGCAAGCTCAGTTTTAGACATAGTTAATTTAAGATGTCTATGGGACATCCAGTTTGAGATGTCCAATCAACAATTAGAGATAGGAGACTGGATGTTAGGAAGGAGGTAGGACTGAATAAGCAGATCTGAAAAATCATCAGAATAGACATGGAATTAAATCCATGGGATCGGATGAGATCACCAAATGAAATACTGTAGAATGATGAAAGAAGACTGCCAGAGACAAAGTCTTGGGAGATGCCCAAGTGGAGATAATTTGGCTGGAGAAGGAACTAAGGAGATTGAGAAGATTGAGACCGTATGGATAATAAGGAAATCAGCAGACAATGGTATCACGAAAACTAGGGAGAAGAAAGATCAACTCTCTCAAAGGCTGCATGGAGGTCAAATAGTATGACGATTGAGAAGAAGGTCCTTAGATCTGGCAGTTGAGAGATCATAGGTAACCTTAGAGAAGTTTCATTGGAATGATGAAGTTGGAAGCTAAACTGCAGAGCTAAGAACAAAGTGAGAAGAAAGGAAGTGGAGTCAGATTGTAGACAGTTTTCTCAAGGAGTTTAGTCATGAAGGGGAGAGATATGGTATAGCTTATAGGGGGTGAATTGGGACTAGGGCACTAACAACTGGGAGAATCAGGAAAGAACTCTGGCAGGAGAAGTCAATTGAGCTATGATTTGAGGGCATCTAGGGGTTCCAAGAGGAGGAGGTAAGAAGGCAGGCTTCTACATTCTTACAACCACCTTCCTTTCCAGCCTTATTACATACTACTCCCCTTCAATACTCTACATTCCAATTGAGACAGAACTCCTAGCTGTTCCAGATCTTATCCTGAATTCTTCCACCACCATCTAGGCTATCTCCCATGACTGGTATGCCCTCCTTCTTCATCTCTGCCAGTTGAAATTCTTCTCTTCTTTTAAGGCTCAGTTTAGGTGCTTCCTCCACAAAGTTCTTCCTATACTTTCCCTCCTGACTCCTCCTGAAAAATGCTATTCTTTAATTTTCCTTATTGTACTTTTGGGGAATTTCTCTTTTGCCCTAATCCATTTTACCTTTCACTTTTTTTAATGCATTATGATATTGTCCTATTAAATTGTACATCTCTTAAATGGAAAGACTTTATCATTTTTGATCTTGTGTCCTCTGTGCCTAACACAATATCTGACACAGGTTTGTTTTGTTTTTGGTCCATACCTGTGACTGCTGTAGGGAGTTCCTGGTGAGGACAACCCCCTCTACCAATGCAGACTGGCCACTTTTCTGTAATGTACAGTCTGAGAAATTTGCCTGGCAGTGCTGGGAGGTCATGACTTGCCCAGGGCTATACAGTCAGTAGATGTCAGAGGAATGATTTAGCCAACATTCCAAGGGTAGTCTGCTATACTGCTAATCATATTGCACATAGTTGATGCTTGATAGATGCTTGTTTAATTGAATAGTACACGCAGTAGTACATCTGAGGCAGGAAAATAAGCATAGCACATACCTCCCAGGTCATTGGAATAGTTCCCTCAGAACCCCTAGCTCCTGGGTCTAAAGTGACCTTATAGTCCCTTTATTGCGTTATCCTGGAAACCACCCCTGTTAACTGCCCTCAACAAATGGCCTCTTTACTACTGGGCTCCTGGTTCTGTGAGGGCTTTTAGAAATGATGTCTTTAAGCTAGTATACAGGCTTGCATTAAAAACATAAACCAAGAGTGTCATGTTACCTTAAAGAATGTTACTCTGTGGGACTTACTGTGAGCTCTTTCTATATGGAAATATTTTATAGACTGGTTGCTAATTTGTGATTTATGCCATCCTATTTGCACATTTCCATAGCTCCTCCATATATGGTTATGAACTTGAGGTGGAGGATATATCACGCTTGTAGTTATTTCATGACCTCAGTATAGAGAGTCCTTCTCCCTCCCCTCCCTACTCCACCCCCTATTCCTACCCCACCCTCCCACCCCCAAGTATTACAACTTGTTCTTTCTAGAAATACGTTTGAAAGTTTGACATGCAAATTTTCACTTCAGTTTTTGAAAAAAAATATCAGAAGTTTTGTTTAGCCTTTTAATATGTTTGACACCATAGTGGAAAAAAAAAGCATAGTGCTAGTACTGATTCCATGATTGCTTGTCCCCAAGCAGAAAGCACCAGGACTTTTTTTTATTACTTAGAAACTCTTCAAATAAAATAGACGTTTATAGCTTCACATTTTCCAGCTTCATATTCCAAGCTCATGAAATGGTTTTTATATAAACTAGTATGTTTCTTTTAGTTTGCCGGAGGAGGCGACTTTCCAGATTCTAAGGGATAGGTCATTTTGGAAGAGGTTGCAAAAAGATTGTCTTACCAAAAAAAAAAAAAGGTATCAGGAGATTTATATGGACCCATTGTTTTTTTTTTAAGCTAAAATCATCAAATTAAAGGAAATCAAGGAAGCAAGATCCTTTGGGAAAGCTTGCAGTGTTGCCTTTTTTTATATCTTGTTTCCTTGACTTCAAAACTAGGTGAAGATTGCAGGCTGCCTGCTCTGTGTATGTGACTAATACACTTGAACAGCAAAGCCATTAGCTCCTTCATAGACCAACCTCAGGCTCTGTTTTCCCTCTCCCTCACTCCCTATCATGAGACTCATGCTTCTCCCAATGCTGTGCTTGCTTCTGTTCCTTCAGTTCTGATCCTTTCCTTTGTAAGGCCCCTTCTTTAATGTCCTTTCTTACCCCTACCGGATGACTATACAATCATTATTCTTCATGGCACTGTTAATTCTAGTCAAAGCTCATGTATTCTAGTGAACAGCAAAGTGGATTAAAGTAGATTCTTAGCAGACAAGATTTATCATACCTCACGCCTTCCTTTGAGATTTCCCTAGCTTTTGCAGATCTCACTGCCTTTTAGAACAAACCCTAAGAGTACCTGGGTTTTCTCATTATTATCTCTTGTTGTTGTGCCTAGTTCTCTTTCCTTTTTTTTTCTTCCTCAAACCAGATGAAAAGAAATGTGTGTATGTTTATCTACATATAATCTCCACATATGTAGATTATATGTAGATATATTCAAGTATATATGTTGTTACATAATATATGCTTGTCATATGCATATAAGTATAATAATATATTTAAAATATATAAATATAAACTATATAATAAGTTATATATGTATATATACATATACATACACATTTTTGTTGTTTTGTCATTCAATCATTCAGTCCTGTCCAACTCTGTGTGACTCCCTGGACCAAAGCACATCAGGCCCTTCTATCCTCCACTCTCTTGAAGTCTATCCAAGTTCATGTTTGTTGTTTCCATGATGCTATCTATCTCATCATCTGCTGTCCTTTTGCCTTCAATCTTTCCCAACATCAAGGTCTTTTCCAATGAGTCCCATCTTCTCATTATGTGGGCAAAGTATTTAAGCTTCAGCTTCTGTATTTGACCTTCCAGTGAATAATCTGAATTAATTTCTTTTAGTATTGACTGGTTTGATTACCTTGCTATCCAAGGGACTGTCAAAAGTCTTCTCACATATGTGTATGTGTTTGTATTACATTTTTGCATTTTTCTATATACATATATGTGAGAAATTAAGAAAAGTTTGGAAGATTATAATTTAGTTGAAGAAATAAAGATCAAAGGTTCAATTCAGCAAGCATATATAGAGTGCCAGTCATATGCCTGGCACTATGCTATGGGCTTCCTGATCTCAAAGAGTTTATTTCGATTAAAGGTGTAGGGAGGGTTTAATGACAGTCAGTTTGCAGTAACAAAGTGCTGGGCCTGGAGTTCAGAAGACCTGAGTTCAAATCCAGCTTCAGACATTTACAAGCTGTGTGACCCTAGGCAAGTCATTTAACTTCTGTCTACCTCTTTCTTTATCAGTAAAATGAGGGTGACACTAATAGCATCTACTTCCCAGAGTGACGAGGACAAAATAAGATAATTTTTGTAAAGCATTTTGCAAACCTTCAAGTGCTATATGAATGCTGGTTCTTATTATGTATTGCTCCACTAATTTTGTACATTATATAAAAACTTAAAAATCGAAATTTTAAAAGGAAAAGATAAAGGAGATAGATCCTGATTCATGTGATTTCATTCATAGAAGAAAACTTCAGATGAGAGAGCTCTTTCTACCAATGCAGATAAGTTACTTTTTTGCAATTTGTAGTCTTAGAGAGTTGCCCAGAGGACTACAAGGTTAAGTGACTTGCCCAAGGTCACACAGCCAATATGGGTGAGAGGCAAAATTGGAAAAGAGAGTCACTGTTGTTATCTGTGTAAGGGAGGGATGTGGGTCTGATCTGATTTGCAATTTAGGAAAATCGTTTTGGCAGCTATATGGAGGATGGATTGGAGAAAGAAGACCCTTGAGTCAGGAAGACCAATAGGGAGGCTTTTTGTTTTAATATTCCAGGCCAGAGATTTGAGCACTGGAGTAGAGATTGTGTGAACACAGAGAAGGGGACAGATACTAGAGATATTATGGAGCTAGAGATGGCAAGCTTTTGGTGACTAATTGGATATATGGAATAAAAGGCAACAAAAAGTTGAGAATAATATTGAGATTGTGAACCTGGGTGACTAGAAGAATGTTGATGCCCTCAACTGTAGTAACAGTGGCAGCAGCTGCTGCTTTTTGTAGCTTATTTTTATGTAGCACTCATTATGGTCCAGGCACCATGCTAAGCATTTTTTTAAAGGGAAATGGAGAAAGATAATGTAATGAGATCTGTGATAGGAGGATTTTTCCTGATGAAACCTATATAGATGGTACTAATGGGCTCTATACAGATTAGATTATAACTGCCCTGAGCATTGGATGACTGATTGAGCAGCTCAGTGCAGGGACTGGTGCTGAAGAAGGGAAGGTATGGTTGTCAGTCAGGGAACTTTATTTCTTAAGATTATTTATTTATTTATAAATTTATTTAATTTATTAAATTAATTAAAATTTAAAATTAATTTTAATTTGATTTTTGATTAATTTTAATTAAATTAATAAAATTTGTTTAGAATTATTTATTTTAAAATATTTTATCTGTTAAGATTTATTAAGCACCTACTATGTGGCAAGCACTGTGCTAAGCTCTAGAGTGACAAAGAAAAGCAAAAGACAGTCCCTGCTCTCAAGGAGTTCAGAGTCTAATGAGAGAAACAACAGGTAAACAACTATGAACAGAAAAGATATATAAAAGATAAGGAGGTAATCCTTAGAGGGAAGATACTAGTATGAAGGGGGTCAGGAAAGGCTTCTTATAGAAAGTGGGATTTTAGCTGATACTTGAAGGAAGCCAGGAGGCTGAGGTGAGGAGGAAGAGTATAGTAAGCATGGGGGATAGTCAGTGAACATGAAGAGGGGAGGAGGTGTCCCATGTGAGGGATAGCAAGTCAGGGTCTTTGGGTAGAAGACCATGGGAGAGAAAAAGCAGAGTAAGGTATAAGAAGACTGAAAAGGTGAGGAGGACCAGATGACAAAGAGCTTTGAATGCCAACAGAAGATTTCTATTTGGTGCCCAAGGTTGCTATATGTAGGTCACAGCAACAGTGGGTGTGGCAATGGCCACTGGTTAAGAGCAGGAGCTGGACTAAACCAAGTTTGGATTTGTAAAACAAATCTGTCCGTGGGGTTTCCCATATCCCGCCTCTTTCTAGAAGTCCTTTCAGGACCATTTTGGTTTGATAGCACTAAATCGAACCTTCATTTAGCTACGATATTCTTGTTCACTGTTGCTTGTTATTATTTGTTCTTGTCTTCAGTGGACCGTCACATCAGGAAGGTGTTCATGTAAACTCCTTGAGGGCAGTATGATCTTTTATCTCTCTCCACTGAGTCAGGTATTGTGGTGAGCTTAGACTAAATGATCGATAATTACTTATTCATGGATTGAATCTGAACCCTTTAGAACAGGGAAGTAAGAACTCCTTGTTCTAAAGGCATTGGCCAGACGCTAAAGGATCTGGGATCAACCAGAACAAGATGGGGCACATCTCATTCTCCCCATGATAGTAAATAATGGGGCTTGTCTCCAACACTTCTGGGGGCTCATAAAGTCATAGCCTTCTCCAGTCTCCTTCACCTAAAACAAGATTGAACAAATGCAAAGAGGAAAAGAGCAGAGGCTCATTTCATGAGGGAAATGTCAGCCTCAGATGGGAAGTGCCCAGAGCCTCTCCCCTTACATAACTGCCTCTCTCAACCAAAGTGCAGCTAGGCAGGAAAGAGACCAGCTGAGAGGAAGATCCTAGTTAACTAGTGCCTTTTGCATGTACTCCAATCAATAGTTAGTTGCCTTAAGACACGTTTAACAGACCAGAACCAGTTATAGAATGTCTGTCTATGCCCCAAATTGGGGAACCAGGCACTTCCATTACCTGTCATCATGTCTTACAAGAGCCCCAGTGTCTTCCACATAAGGAACTGAATTAGTCTCTTCTCACTCTACTTGTTATACATTAATAGAGAAACTGGGAGGGGGAGGAAGTGTGAGAAGTAAACTAGCTTAGATATTTACTTCTGAATTGATTTCTTTTGATCACTCTAAAAGACCACTAGTGTCAGGCAGTGATGAGAATTGGTATCCAACATATAGACTGAACTAAAGTTCTAGTTTCTGGGGTATATTTGCTCTTTTGCCATTTAAGAATGTAGCACTTTAATGGGTCTGTGGGCAGCTTTTAACACCAAATGCCCTTAAGTGTTCCCTTCTTTCACTGTGCAGGACCCCCGAAGTGGCATATGCCTTTGCCTCTATAAAACAATGATTCTTTCATAATTTCACTGAGTAAGTGATAACATCTGATACTAGAACTCCCTTAATGGGTTGCCTGATATTGGAATGCCAGAGACTGTATGGGAGTCATCTCTTGGATCAAAATAATATCAGTGTGTCTACATACACTCATGTACACAGACAAGGTTTATGTTCTAAATCCCTATCAGCTGATCATGGAGCCATGACAAATTCACTTGACATAATCCTCCTTTCACACTAGATTTTTTGCTGGAAATAAGTATCATAGTTACTTCAGAGAAATATAAGATGAGCTCAGTTCCTAGTATTTAAAGGCTCTGACCTGTTATATTTTCAATAAGTTTCTTTCTACTCTCAAAAACATTTCCACCCACAATTATAAATTAGATTTTAAATAATGAAATATAAAATTGATTTATTATGAGAGGAAATTATCAACAGCCTTAGGCAAAACTCCTTATTTGCTATAAAAATCAATATCTTCAATATTAGAACTAGATATTTCTTCCGAAGTTTTCATTATGGTCCTCGTATTAACTCCAACTATGCTATTTGATCTATTTGAAGCATTCTTTAATTTCTCATTAACTACCCGACCATTTTGGAACATTCGTTATGTTTCCCAACTAGTCTAGCCTATCAAAGTTAAGAAAGCACTTGGTAGGACCCAGTGTGATCCTCGCTATCCTCTCCCTAAAACATATGCCCCCCTCAGAACAGTGATGCTCAACATTGGTCTTTAACAAACTTCTGGGGCTACAGCTCAGTGATCACCAGACTGACAGCTTCCCAAGATTTGCAAAGAAAAAATGACATATGGTGGTGAGAAAGAAAGATAGAAATAGTGTGAGACAAAGAAGAAAGGAAAATTGAGCCAAGAACAAGAAAATGAAAGACAAAAGAGAAGAAAGGGGAGAAACTCTTGAGGGACTATGACATTACGTCTCCCCCCCACCAAAAAAAGCATTCTCAACCACAGTGTTTAGTTTTCCACTAGCTAAGTCCACCCAGGGAAAGAAAAGGGGTTAGAGTGTTAAATGCTGGAGCAGTTCTTAACTTTTTTCTCTCTCATGGATCCCTTTGGTAGTCTGATGGATTCTATGGACTCTTCAGAATAATGTCTGTAAATGCATAAAATAAAATACACAGGATTACGAAGGAAACACTTATGTGGAAAGTTATCGAAATATTTTTTAAAAACCAAATTTAGAGACACCCCTCCCCAGGTTAAGAACCTCTGCACCAGAAGGGTGAACAGGAACCAGAAGAATATTTGGAATCAGTGGACCTAGGCTCGAATCCAGGCTGTGTGCCACTTAGTACATGTGCAATCTTAAATTACTTAACCTTTCTGGGGTGTAGTTTCCTGATCTGTAGAATGAGGAGAGTAGACTGGATAACCTCCTCCCTTATAGCTTTAAATCTATGCTGAAAGAAAAGGTGAGACATAAGGAAAAAGTAAGGAAGATTGAGGAAAGAAGAGAAACAAAGGCAGAGAAAGAAATTGTGGGGAGGGAATGGAGGAAGGAGAAAATGCCAGGCCTAGAGCTAGGGCAGATTATTCCAGTCCTGGCAGCAATTAGAGGTGACCCATTTGGCAACAAGGGCACTTCTGCAGGAGTAGTCACTCAGTTCCACTTCAGCCAACACCTCATCTTAAGCAGCTCTGCCTGAGGCTGGACCTGCCTGGTTCCATCCAGTCCAGGAGAACGAGGTGACTGTCTTTCCCCCTCACTGGGCAGCTTGGGCAGTACTGCCTTGTCCAGGACCCTTGGGTTATGCCAGACTGGTGCCTGCAGGCTGCAACTAGAAGCCTCTGTGCCCCCACCCCTTCTGCTGGGTTCCTGCTTTAGCTCCAGCTTGGGCAAGCGCTCTGTCCTCCAGATCCCTCCTTTTTCCTGCCTGGCTGGATGACAGGATCATGAACACACCCTCAGCTTCTGCGAATCCCCTGAAACCCCAGCCAGCCCCTGGGGTTCACATTTCCCAGATAAACTCAAATGAAATTCCCATTGGTGACCAGGTTTGATCAGGAGTGGCTTCCTAAATAATAAATGAGGGGAAACTATGTCTAATATATAAAAACAAACAAAAAAGCAGTATTGTAAATTAATGGGGAGTGAGGTGTGGAGAAGGTTTGAGACTTTGTACACCACATGTTGCCTTGTCAATGAAATTGTGAAGGAATGATAATAGATTCTGTTTTTATAGTGTTTCACATAAAAATTGCTTGGAGAAAATCACACTTTACCCTACTTTGGCCCTTTTACCCACCCTGTAGGAAGGGAGTGCAAATACTATTAGTAGTCCCTTTCACACTTGTGGAAATGGAGGCTGAGAGGTCCTATGTGACTTGGTTACACAAGTAACTTTATGATCATTAGCGAAACAAGGAGCAAACATTTGGGTTCCATCACTGACACTGTCACTAATTAGGCAGATGACAGGGCAAGTCATTGTACCTCTCTGAACTTCTGCTCTAACATTCCACAATTCTAGAGGTCTTTTTTGAGGGGGGAGAAGAAAGAGAGAATTCTATGCAAATATTTCTTTAAATGTTTTCAGTTGTTAAGAGGAGTTTGATCTTGTAGAAGTGAATGCTGAAAACTCAAATAAATTGAAATGTGAAAAGAAAAGAGGAGTTTGGACTTTGTATAATTTTTAAAAATATTCTTTTTATTTTCCAGAAAAACATGTTATTGCTCAGCCAGTATTTGTTTATGAAAACAGAGATCAGGTTTTTAAGGTAAACCCTTGATAAAATATTTTCCTTCTCTTTCTTCCTCCTCTCCCTCCATCTTTTTCCTCCATTTCAACTCCTCCCCTCCCTCTCTACTGTAAGAGGTACTTCTTCTAGATCTATTCTTCATCTCTTCAATATTGTCCTTTAAACTGAGATAAAAGATCCTTAGACATATCTCAGTGATTTCAAAGGTGCATAATGTTGTTATCATCCCTCTCAATATCACACTCAGATCATCTCCTTTGAGAAACTCTATTATTAACAAGGAATAATACCATTTTGCTATTGTTGTTTAGTTGTTCTTTGGGGGGTGGGCAGGGGGCGGTTCTCCTTTGGATGATTAATATCCAGGAGGCATAAAACTTGTATACAAACATAAGCGTATGGGGGGGAAGAGGGCAAAGAGCTGCTTTTTGTCTTAATCCTTTACTTTGCTTTAAACTGTATGTATCTGTTTTGGGGAGATTCTCCTATGCAGTGAAAAGATTCACATCTGAAATAGAAAAAGCAAAAGTCCAGATCTCACAGGCATCTTTGTTTCTTTCCAGAAGCCAGCTGAAGACACTATTGACAAAGTAGAACATGGTAATAAGTTATATCCTGAACTTCTAAAATAATCTCAATATAAAGGGAACAAATATAATATGTTAGTGAGCCTCTACCATATTAATAATGAATCATTTCCTGTTTATGAATTATGCATCTCTGGTGTTGTCATTTGTGTTTAAAGATGACATATTCTTTTTCTTGTGCTTTTGTACATGGAAGGATGGTGGATATGAGACCCTGCCAACTTTATAATGCTAGTCCCCCCCCCCCACTGCCTTGTGAATGTACTACCTGCAGGGAGATGTCTGGCTCCTTTCCCCTCAGGGTGATCGTCATGTTTTTTGATGAAACTGAGGCTATTTCATAATGAATCTTCTACAGCCATGCCTGATGGGGCTGTAGTTTATAATGTCCCAGCTCTTGCCATCAATGTTACACTATTTAAAATTATACCTCAAGTATCTTGAGCAACAGTACTGTCGAACAATGTTTATAAAACAGATGATGCTAGGTATCTAATCCACAGCATGGTTAAGGAGGCTTTAATTTTATGAAGAAAGATTTCACTGAGTTTACCCCTTCACATTGCATTTCTCCCAGGACTCCCTGGCTCTTCAAGAAAGCGTGCCCGATCTTCATCTTTCACTTTCCACACGGCAGACAGCAAGCAAGGTAGGGTCTTTACCTCTACTAGTTCACTTTCTTTCCAAATAATGTTGATTGCTATCTCTTCTTTTTATACCATGTTTACTTATTAACCCATCCCTCTGCCTCCTGTCCCGAGTAAGCCATATCTCACAAGAATAAAAAGAGAGAGAGAGATAAAAGCTGTTCAGCAAAACCACATCAACTGAGTCTCACAGTATAGGCAGTGTTCCACACTCATAGTCTCCCAACCTCTTCCAATTCACATTAAATGAAAAAAAATAGAAAATTTCCAGTTAGAATGACTTCTTTTAAAGTTGATCATTTAGTAATGACGTTTTATTCTAAGAATTTTATTAGCTGTCAATAACTTCAAAAGAAGTATGTTCAATTTCTTGCTATCTTAATTGCTTGAAATATATATATATATTCCCCTTTAAAAAAACCTTACAATATGCCAATTAACTTATTTTGAAATATCTTTTCAGAATCAGCACCCTCCCAAAAACGAATGAGATCATCTTCCTTCACTGTCCTTCCTACATTTCCCCCCTCCCAGCCAGGTAATAGCTTTTGAAGTTTCTAATCTGAGAGTCTAGCCTGAATAGCAAGCATTGTAAAAATGGCTCTCGTTTCTTCATTTTCACCTAGTAATGTATTTTAAATATTTTTGTGACTTGTCAAATTAAATGGAAGTCAAATTAAAATGTTATACACATTAAAGCTTTGTGAATTCAGACTGTACTAATTTAAACACATTATATCATTTTTAACAAAAATCTACAATTTGTCGAAGATTTTTCTATTTATGATTCAGTATTATGTAATATAAATGTATTTCACTTATTATAACCCACTTACTTGTTAATTGATAATGTGTGTGCTACCCAACAGTAATTAAACTGTACTTATATAATATACAGCAACCTGGAATGTTTCACTTACTCAAATAGCGCTTTTCCATTTATTCTGAATTAATGTTGAATTGTTTCATTAAAATGGTTTATCAGCATTCCATATCCTTTCACACCAAGTTTCTGTCACGCCTGGAATGCTCTCTCCCTTTAACCTTCACCTGTAGGGATCCCTAACTTCTGTGGTTTAGGCCAGACACTTTTCCTGATTCCTCCAGGTGTTAAACATTCTCATCCTGCTTCAATTACCTTGAATTTACTCATCCTTTTGTTTTTGTATCCCCATTTGTTCCTAAGAATAGTAGACACTTAATAAATGACTTTTTGATTGAACAAGTACCAGACCGAATAAGAATATTTGAAACATCCCTCCCCCACCCTAGCAGAATATTAGCTCTTTGAGTGTAGGGACCATTTCATTTTTGACTTCATGTCTCCAAGGACTAGCGCAATACCTTGCACATAATAGATGGCTAAAAATATTTCAAATAGAATATTTACACTATTGAGATGTTGCTAGTGGTATTTAAATTATTATTTGTAGACTCCGGCCTCCGAGGGAATGGATTTAAATTCTGGGTCAGGTGTTTTCCTGAGATCTAGTTTTTTATTTACAGACCTTGGGCAACTTACTCAACCTCCTAGGCCCCAGTTTCCTTATCTGTAAAATGAGAGAGTTGGACTAGGCAGCCTCTGAGGTTCCTTCCAGGTCCAAATATATGAGTCATATCTGTGAGAGTCACAGAATCCTAAAATTTTTGCTACTGTCAAATAGTAATAGCAACTGTATTACTTTTAAAATATTTTTTGATGTTCAGTTGTTTTTCAGCGGCACTTGACTCTTCATGACTTCATTTCAGGTTTTCTTGGCAGAGATACTAGAATGGTTTGCTGTTTCCTTTTCCAGCTCATTTTACAGATGAAGAAACTGAGGCAAACAGGATTGGGTGACTTGCCCAGGGTCACATAGCTAATAAGTGCCTGAGGCCAGATTTGAACTCATGAAAATGAGCCTTCCTGACTCCAGGCCCAGCATTCTATCCACTTGCACCACTTAGTTTCCCTAATTAAAATATAGTCTGCTCTATATGCTACGTCACAACAAAAATCAATCTTGCCAAATAAGAAAAAGCATGTGCCTATTTTAAGAATATGAATGAATCAACTCTAGGAACTATAAATGAAGTAAAACAAATTAAATCTCTATTCTTCGTGACCCTATTAGCACTACTGATCACCAGTAATGTGCTAGATACCAGTGAGACAGAATTTTGCCTACTTAAAGGGATATTAATCTAAGTAATAACTCCAGGTTTATAAAGCAATCCACATTATCACACTTCATCCTTGCAATAACACTGTAATGTAGGTAGTACAAATATTATTTCCACTTAACATACAGGGAAACTGAAGCTCAGAGAGCATAAATGATTTGCCCAGACTCATATCTAGTAAGTATATATTAGAATGAAGATTTGTGCAACAGGTTTTTCTTGATTCCAGGTCAGACACTCTTTTCACAACCCTACGCTGCCTATTATGTGATTGGCAAGGTACAAACATTAGAAAAGGATATTAGCGCCAGGGGAAAAGCTGATGTCAGTAGTAGTACTAGTACTAATAGTTGTGGTAGTACTAGTAGCAGTTTTTCTTTTTGTTGTACTAAGAAGAAATTTTTCAAGCTCTTGGGAGGAATGAACAACAGAAAGTGCGTATGCTCTGATCTATATAGACTCAGTAATAGCTATTTCTAAACCTTAAATTAGAGGAACTAACTGTCAAAGCAAACTGATGAAGGATTCTCTTCCCACCCTCCATTTAAATAAGCTTGCTCATACTTAGAGGACTCAGTTTATATTTTCTTCCATAATTTGAATCAATTCCATGCCTTTCCATTAATATTTGTGAAATGCCTATAGCAGGAGTACTCGAGAAAAAGGGTCCCCAAGCCCCTTTCAGTGGGTCATCAAGATTATTTTCATAATAACACTAAATATTATTTGACTATTAAAATCCTCCTCCTTTTTCCAACTCCATATCTGTGAGGATGGATTTGTCTTCATATAGTTCAACCAAAACAAGATATCTTAACAGATTGACCGCAAAAGGAGATATGAAAATCTTGTTGTCTCCTACTAAGCCAGACATTAAACAGATTTGCAAAAATGTGTAACAGCTATTCTCACTTTTTTGGAAAATAATTATTTTTCATCAAAATATTTATGCCAACATGTAATAGGTTTATTGTTATTTTGAATGAATTAATATTTTAAAATTTTATCAGTTTTAATTTCTAATATGGTATTAATATAACCCAAATAAACAAAAGCTTTTGGGGGTCCTCACAAATTTTTAAGTGCTTAAAGGGACCCTGAGGTCAAAACTTTGAGAACTACCAGCCTACAGGGCACTTGATATTGCTTGCATTTTTCACATGTGGAGATCTATTGAAAATAACAGAAACAACCCACCCTACATTTTTCGAAGAGTTAAAAGGTTATAATATTTTTAAATTATAATAATTGAATCTGAAAGCCTCTAGTATATTAGGTAGATTCCCTGTAGGACACTTATGGAAGGAAGAGAGGGAGGGGAGAGAATAAGCATTTATATAGTGCCTACTACAGGCCAGGCACTGTGTTAAGCACTTTATATAATTTCATTTGTTCCTCTTGGGGCCAGCTAGGTGGTGCAGTGAATAGAGCACTGGCCTCAGAGTCAAGAGGACCTGAGTTCAAATCCAGCCTCAAACACTTACTAGCTGTGTGACTCTGGGCAAGTCACTTAACCTTGATTGCCTCAAAAAAAAAAATCCCGGGAGGTAGGTGCTAATATTATCCCCATTTTACAGTTGAGGAAACTGAGGCAAATAGAGGTTAAGTGACTTGCCCAAGTACACACAACTAGTAAGAATCAGAAGTGGGATTTGAACTTGGGTCTTCCTGATTCAAGCATTCTATCTACTGCACCACACCAAGAATTGAAAAAACATGAGGTCTGCATGCATTTTGCTCCAGTGGAAAGAGTCTGTCTCTTGACTTCTCTTAAGACAATCTGATATAGTGGATAGTATGCTAGTCTTGGAGTTGGGAGACGTGGGCCCAAACTGAGTCTCCAACACTTACCTAGCTGTGTGGATAAGAGCAAGTCACTTAACCTGTTTGATCTTCAATTTCTCAATTTCCTTATCTGTAAAACAAGGATAATACTTGTATGTATGTCACAAGGTCCTTGTGAAGATCCAGTGAGACAATGTGTGCAAAGCACTTCATAAATCTTAAAATACTGTGTGAGAGACAGTTATTGTTACTATCAAGCAAGCAAGTAAACATTTACCTGCTGCATGCCGGGTACTGCACTGGGTGGTAGGAACACAAAGACAAAAGTCAAATTTAGTCCCTGCCTTTAAGGAGCTTACATTCCCTTGGGAGAAATGGCGTGCGTGTGTGTGTGTGTGTGTGTGTGTGTGTGTGTGTGTGTGTGTGTGACAGAGAAAGAGAGAGAGGGAGAGAGGGAGGGAGGGAGGAGAGACGAGACAGCGAGGGAGAGCGAGTACACGGAATATATACAAAGTGAAAGACCTCAGGACAGGCCTAATGTAGGAGGTGGTATTTGAACTGAATTTTAGAGAAAAGTAGGGATTCAAAACTCAGCATCCCCCCAAAAAAATCCACCCCTTTTCCTAATTTTCCTATTTTGGTTGAGGGTACCACCATTCTTTTAGTTACCCATGTTCACAACCTCAGTCATCCTTAATTCCTCACTCTTCTTCCCCCTACGTATCTAACCAGTTGACACATCACTACATCTCTCCCATCTGTCCCCTATTCTCTAGCCAGTCATCATCCTAATCCTTTCAGACTACTGAAATAGCCTCCTAATTGGTCTCTCTGCCTCATGCTTTTCCCTCTCTAATCCATCTTCCACATGACATGAGTTCTATTTGTTATCAATGAGTTTGTGGATTCATCAAAGTATTGTCGATTAATTCATTAGCATATATTAAGCACCTACTATGAGCCAGCTCTATGGATACAAAGAAAGACAAAAGATGGTCCCTGATCTCAAGGAGCTCACACTCCAGTGGAAGAGACATCATGAAACACCAATATATAGACAAGCAATATACAGGATAAAATGGATAATCAATCAAGGGAAGGCAACCATACTGAGGGAGATCAGGAAAAGTTTCTTATAAAAGGTAGGATTTTAACTGGGACTTGAAAGAAACCAGAGAAGAAGGCAGGAGGCAGAGAGAAGGAAGAAGAGCATTGCAGGCCCTGGGGAATTGCCAGTAGTGATAACATAAAAATAAACATCAGTTTCTGTGGATTCATTGATCATTCCCTTAACAATGCAGCCCAAATGGTCTTGCTATGCAGTGTTGAAGAGACTTAGTTGACCATCCAGACCAGATCCCTCATAATCAAGGATTTTCCTTAGCATACTATTTCCTCTCCCTCCTCTCCCCAGAGGAGCCTGCATTTGCAATTGTCCAACTACTCTTAGCTTTATCTCATATAGTAACAAAATGACAGAAACTAACCTATGCAACAAAGTCAGCCTGCCTATTTGTTCTTTCAATGCCAATAGCGACATCTATTGGTGAGTTTACCACAGGACAGCTAGGCCCCCCAGAGTGCAGAACCTGGCAAGCAAATCATATTCTCACAGATAAAAACTGTTTTAAATAATCAATGTATGATGCCATTAAAATAATGGAATATAGAGACATTTATAAAGATTTATATAAAACAATATGAAGAAAAGCAAGCAGAAACAGTATCCACAGCAACTGCTATTATATAGAAAGAAAAAAATAGACATCAGTAAGCACTTTGCTAAGTGATAAAAATACAAAAACAACCAAACAAAAAAGAAACAATCTCTTCTCTCACGTAGTTCATCTTCTAAGGGGAAGAGGATATAAAATAAATGGAAATCAAACAGGGTTTCAAAGAAAGTGACTAATAATAAGTCTATACAACACATTGAGGCAGCTATGTGGGACAGTGGTTAGAGTGCCTGCCTGGACTCCTCTTCCTAAGTTCAAATCTGGCCTCAGATACTAGCTGTGTGATCCTGGGCAAGTCACTTAACCCTGGTTGCCTCAGTTTCCTCATCCGTAAAATGAGCTGGAGAAGGAAATGGAAAACCACTCCAGTATCTCTGCCAAAGAAAACTCCAAATGGAGTCATGAAGAGTCATACAGGACTTAAATAACTTATACATGAAGGTTCACAGTGCTTTTTACATACATTAACTCTCTTGTTTCTCACAATAACCTTATACGGTGGGTAAAGCGTTAGAAGCAATTAGGTAGTGAAGTGGATAGAGTGTTAGCTCTGGCCCCAGACACTCCTTCTGTAAAAGTTAGTTAAATATTCCTACCTCAGTTTCCTTCATCTGTATAATGAGGGTAATAATAGCACCTACCTCCAAAGGTGGTTGTGACGATGAAATGAGATAACATTGATAAAGCTTTGCAAACCTTAAAGCACTCTATAAGTGTTATCTATTATTATTGGTCACTCTATGTTACAGGTCAAGAAACTGAATTTCAGAGAACTTAAATGGTCACTCAGTTAATTGTCAGAGGCAGGATTCAAAGCTTGATATCCTCTGACTCCAGGTCTAGTGCTCTTTCCACCACACCAAGCTGCCCAATATATTACATGTGAAAATTCATTTTAAGGTCTTAGTCTTACTTACAGATCTAAACGTAGGGGTCTCTTTAGAGATCATAGTCCAACCTTGTTTCATAGCTGAGGAAATGACGTCTAGAAAAGGGAAATGACACACAGCTCATCAGTGGCAGAGCCAAGTTTCCAGCCCGTCTTCTGACTCCAAATCCAGCGTTTTTTCCCTGGGTCTAAAAAAGTATAAATAGCTATGAATTATTGGAGTAAAAGAATGGTTTAAGGTTAAGGCGGCTAGGTTGCAAAGTGAATAGAGTCCTGACCCTGGAGTTAGGAAGATCCGTCTTCATGAGTTCAAATCTGGCCTCAGACACTTAGTAGTTGTATGACCCCAGGCAAGTCACTTAACTGTATTTGCCTCAGTTTCCTAATCTGTAAAATGAGCAAAAGCAGGAAATGGCAAACCACCCCAGTATCTTTGGCAAGAAAACCCAAATAAGAGTCAAACACACCTGAAAAATAAGTTATGTGCATAATAGATTATATTTCTTTGGTGTTTTTAAGTCATCAAAGGAATTTAAAAGGGCTTTAAATACTTATTTTACAGTTAAGAAAAATAATGTTTTCATGACCACAACTGCTTCACAACGGAATGTTGACATTGCCAGGACACAAAAAGGTATGTAGCCACTTTGGCTTTATTATTTGGTTGGGACTTATAATTTCATCAACACAGAGGAACTCTCTTGTGTCAATTATCTTTATTTCTGCAAGACTATAACTTACAGTTTTAGAGAATTACCTGGGGCACTGAAAGGGTAAATGACTTTGCCTAGGTCACTCTGCTAGCATGGTTTAGAAATGGGACTTAAACATAGATCTTCCTAACTCTAAGACCAACCCCACCTTTTGGGTGGCCAGTGGTATCACAGCTTAATGTGATCTGAAGGTTTTCATTGACTACATCTTAGTGAACCAGAATCAAAGACAATTCTTGCTGATCCAGCTCCTTTCCTTGTTGTTAAATGTTAGAAGAGCACAGTGTACTTGTCATAGAATAAATTGCTAACCCTTCATACCAGGGGTATTTTGTTTTGTTTTGACTTCTAGATAGAATAAAGAAAGGAGTAAATCAGGATTAGATGTAGTCGTCTCAACCCTTTCTTTCCTGGAGAAGCCTTGCCTTTTACTGGCCCCCAAATTGGTGGGTTTATTTTGTTTCAAAACTGTACTTATCCTTCTGTTCTGTATTATTAAGGCCCTTGGGAACGAAGTCAACAATGTCCCATTCTAAGACCTGCCATTTTGCAGCCACCTCAGTCTCAGAGATGTGTAGAAAGGAATGCATTTGGGCCTGCCGAGGTTATGGAATTTTACAAGACTAGTGAAAAAGCAAAAACTGAGGTAAGAAAAATAATCTCTGTAAGATAATAAATGTATGTCAAGTTGAATTTAATTGGATCGCTGCAGGGGTCTTTCTGCGGATATCTTAATTGTGTCCAAATAATGTTATCTGTTTCTATTGGAATTATATTAGGTAGTTTGTATGACAGGAAGGTTTAGTTTGTCCCTTCTCCACTCATCATCACCTAGGGAGAGCTTTGAAGCAATGGTGGAATGAAGTAAGGAAATATCAAAGCAAGGGATTACAGTAATAATATGTTATAGCTGGGATGGGGTGAATCTTAAGAAGAAGGTGGGAACATCCTAAGAGCAGTATGCTCCTGGGAATGGGCTTCAGAAGATCAGCTTTGCTTACATTACAGTTTTGCTTTTGGGCTCTCCGAGCCCATGTTGAATCTACAAATATCTGTTAATCGCTTACTATATGCCACACACTGTGCTAAGTGCTGGGATTTGAAGAAAGGCAAAATGTAGTTCTTGTTTTTAAAAGCTTACAGTCTAAAGGGAAAACAACATGTAAACAACTATGTACAAACAAAATACATATGGGCAAAGTGCAAATAATCTCGGAGGGAAATACTAGCATTCAAGGGTATCAGGTAAGGCTTCTTGTAGAAAATAAGATTTTAGCTGAGACTTGAAGAAAACTAAGAGGTGAGGAGGGAGAGCATTCTAAGCCTGGGGGGACAAGCAAGGGAAAATGTACAGTTGGGAGACAGTGATATGTGTTAGATCTCAGGGTTCGAGAAAAGTAATAAGGTATAAGAAAACTAAAAAGGTAGAAAGGGGCCCTATTAGAGGTTTGACACTAGTCAAGAAGTCTGTTTCCATTTAAACTGTTGAGGATTGGTTAAATGCTGTTATTTCCCTCTCAAGCCTCATTATAACAGTGCTTTACATATAATAAACACTTAATAAATGAGTTTTCATTCATTCATGGGGAGCAACTATGAACATCATAGCACCAAAATAAAAATAGTCAATTTCATTAATTCAATGAAAATTTAGTTAACTTGATACTAATCCTGGTTCTCACATAGTGCTAGCTTTGGACTTTGGGCAAATCACTTGGCCCTTTTGGACTTCAGGTTCTTTGTGAAATGAGGGAAGGGTTGAATTTGGTGATTTACAGAGCCTTTCAGCTCAAATTTTAATGATTCTAAGTAAATATATCCACATGTGTCTATTTACATGTTAGGGTTAACTAGCTGAAAGAGTAAGAAGGTTTCTAGTAAAGCCAAAGATGGGTTTCTGACCAATTTGGATGACTATAACAGTGCTTCCACTGTTGATGCTATAGGGCAGGCAAATCAACTTAGCTGAAGCAGGAAGGGACTTTGAAGGAGATACAAGGGGCTGCACATGCCATACTGGTTAAACCACCACCACTACTAAAATGAACACCCCCCCCTCAGGACCCAATAAAGACATCCCAGGACCCTCAACCCATGAAATTTGGGATTTAGGCTTGCCCCTCTGACTACCAGCCCTGCCTCCAGCCCAAGTCCTGCACTTATCACTGAGGGGAGCAATCACTATGGAGGACCTACTTTCCTCAACAACACAAATTTCTGACCAACTTCCATCAATGGATATGTAAAATTAAGAAACCTGGGAGTAGCAATGCCACCCACACCACAGGTTGCATCCCCACAGTCCTCATCCTCAAGGAGGTTGTGGAGATGCAGTCTACCCACTACTTATGTGGGTGCTGTAGCCACAGCCACTGAAGACTCAGAAAAGAGAGTTATAACCATCAGTACTTGGCACCATCACGTAGTTCAATGTGAAAGCCCAGTGTGTTTTGTCAGTAGAAGTGACACTAAAGAAGATAGCTTACAATTTGTTTTGTACCCTTAAAAATATGGGGCCTTTTCATCTCACACAGTGAAAGCCTCTTAGATGTGCTGTCACCCCCAGTAGATTGTGAGCTTCCTGAAAGCAAAAACTCTCTTGCTTGTCTATTTGTATCCCCAGCACTTAGCAGTACGCTTTATATATAATAAGTGCTTAATAAATGCTTTTATTCATGGATTCATTCATTCGCGCTTTTTTGGCTTATGTATTTTGGTATTGGCTTATGTCTAGAGATATGATATCACTGACCCAGGCATAGGAATTAATTTCTGTTAACTAATTTAAAAATGAAAAGTCAAAGAGGTTCCTATAACTTTAAGTCTTTTCCCCAGCTAACTGACTAATTGGCTAGGATATGTGAAATTTTTGCCTACACTTGATCATGAAGCAGGCAAAAATTGACCAATTAAAAGGTTTTAAAAAGTTAAATTCTAGTTAATGTCTAATTCCCTTTCTGAAGCAGAGTTAACATGATTTTTTTTCTGAATAGCATTTTTTTTTCCTTTCAGCTTTCTGAAGAGAATCTTCATATGCAGAGTGAGAATTCAGCAAGTATGGACACCTTAGTCAAATCTTCATTTAGCTCACACCTTTTAAGTCCTGCCCCAATAAGGTGAGTTAATAAAGGAGGCAGAGCAATTTAAATAGTAATTTCTACTGTTTTTGCTCCAATTTCCCTTATTTTTAACTTCGTGGGAAAGAATTGAGATTACAAAGACAGATTGTTAAGATTACTACAATACATCTACATATGTGTTTGTGTATTTCACATGCTTCTGAAAGGATTCCTGATGATTGTATGATATCCTATTTATTTTGTTTTGTCTTAGTTTGGACTTTGAGCTACCAAAAAAATATTCACACCTTGATATATTTTTGAGCAGATTATTAAGGTTATTGAACTCTCTTTTTCTTTCCTGCTTCCCTGTTATTGTCTTACTTCCACAAGACACTGGCAGAGGAAAGAAGATGGGAAAGAAAACAGAATAATTTTTATCTGTATTATCTGATGAAATGTTTGATGTCAAGCAAATGTTTGATGTCAAAGCAAATCAAGCTAGAGATTTCATCAAGCTATAGGTATACTATAAGAGGCTTCAGTCTTGCTGTGTGAACAGGGGCAAGTCACTTAACCTCTCTGAGATTTCTCCTCTGTAAGATAGCATCATATTTTAATCACACACGTCTCACATGTTATAAGAACCAAATAAGATATGATGTGTAAAATGCTCTGCAAACCTTGAAGTACTGTGTAAGCATGAGCTATTAGGAGTACCATTACTGTACTTATGTGACCATGGGCAAGTCACTGTGTTTCCTCATCTGTAAAATGGGGATAATATTTGTACTATCTACTTTGCAGCGTTGTTAAGAAAACCTTCTGCTATATGAATGTGGATTATTATTAGTATCTACCGGTACGATTTGAAGAAGCTGAGAATATCTTTCCTTCCCTCTACCCACCCCAACTCAAAAATTTCTGCTGGCCCAGGTGCTGAAATTCTGCCTTCAGAAATGTAATCCTTTTGACTCCCTATCTCTGCAGGTGTTTTTAAAAACACAAATATTCCTTCTAGGCGTAAGATATTAGGCAAATTTTCTAACAAGCATTATTGACTTATCAGAGCTCTTTGCTTTAGATTTAGGGGGACTTTGTAGGAAACAATGCTGGCTTCCTGGGGGTGGAAATGGAGAAAGAACTAAATAGTGAGGAGAAAATGAAGAGGTGAGAGGCTTCAAAATATCCACAACAGTTTTGCTTTTTGTCACCCTCCCATTATCACCTATCATCCAAAATTAACTATAGTGTTTTGAATTTGTAACATAGATTATTTTCAGTTTTAGTTTCTATTGTCATCTAGTCTTTTCATCAGTTTTTTTAAATATTTGGAATGGTCAATATCATCACATTTTGAAAATAATACTTAATTTTTTTTCTTTCCTCAGAAGTCAACCAAATGAAGACAAACATTCTTTAAAAAGCCATAGTTCCAATTTCATTTTTGGAGAAAACATGAATGAGAGAGTTTTGGTAAGATTTTATAGTCAAAGAATTCAATTATCACTTATAAGAAAAAATTTCATTTTAGTGCTTCTAATAGCAACATCATCAAAACAATAGTTAAATTCTAATATTTTTAGCTCTCTTGGATGAAATGATATACTTTTTTCCCCTTTGAACAGAAGGAGCCTCGTGGGAAGTATGTTCTAGTTATTAGGATAATAGCTTGGAAACCTCAGAGGAAAGAAGCAGCATAATTACAATATATTACATTTGTAATATTGTTACATAAGTGCTTTGGCATGTGTTAATCAAGGCACAACTGGGGGAGGCGGGGGTAAATCTCAGCAGGACTGGAGACACTTAGATATGCTCAATTGGTAATAGAATTGTTATTTAGCATATTTCAATGGCACTAAACATCAGCAAACTGCTTTTTAATCATTTGTTAATGAATCCTCTGAAAACAATACTCACATAAAGTACAGAAATGAAAACCATTATAATTACCATTGAAATGTTAGGGGATAGAAAACATAGGCTCAGTACTTTTGAGTGACTTACTCCTGGGGCATAAACCCAAAAACTTTAAATTAGTGAGTGATAGTTCAAATTTTATTAAGCACCCACTTGTATGAAGGTACCGTGCTGGGATTCATGAAGCTCTGGTAATAGAGTCAATGTTTAATCTCATAAGGTTTAAGGTTTCCTATTAAATTTTACAAGCATTTATTAAACACCAGCTATGTGCAAGAACTGACGCTAGCCGTAGGACCAGGGGCAAGTCACTTAACCTGTTTAAGCCTTCAGCAACTCTCAATAAGTTCTAAGTTACATACTGGGCAGGGGGAGGGACCTGGCAAATGAAACAGCAAACCACTCCAGTATCTTTGCCAATAAAATGCTGTGGACAGTATTGACATACTGAGATCCATGGTATCATGAAGATTCGGACATGACTGAATGACTGAACAACAAGAACAGGGTGGAGGGAGTCTTGGCACCTAAGAAGTCACAGATCCTTGATATATTGAGTATAAGACACTGTGGAGCAACAACAAGCTAGCAACAACAAGGCAGTTGTGGATATGACAACAATACAATGAAAAGTAAAAACAAGTACAGAGGTATGAGGTTCAAGCTGCAAGGGAAATTTAAGTAAAAAGAGATCTCTTTTACCTGGGCATGAAGACAGAGGAAGCTTCCTAGAGTAAATGATACCTCAGTTGGTCCTGAAAAGGAAGAGAGGATCTTTTAAAGGTAGAAAAGAGGGAAAGAATTCATTCCTGAGATGAAGAGCAAAAATATAGAAAGAGGATGAGGGTTAAGTGATTGTTGATAACTTCAGAAAGAGTAGTTTCAGGGGAAAAGTTGGCAGTCAGATTGAAAGAAGTTGAGAAGTGAGGAAGATGGTAGGAAAGAGACACAAGAGTGTAGATGATGCTTGCAAAGATTTTGGTTGGTAAAGGGAGAAGAGGTAGAGAATGGAATTTTAAGGTGATGGCAGGCAGAGTCAACTGGAGAGGTTTTTGTTTTATGAAAGATGGAGAAGTCCTGTACATATTTGTAGAAATTGAGGAAAGAGCAAGTAAATGAGAAGAGGTGGTAAATGAGAAGGTTGAAGGAGTGAGCTCCCAGAGGAGACTGTAGGAGATGGAATCAAGGGTACAACGTGTTTAATAAATGTTTACTGACCAGGAATGGTATTCATATAACTATTTCATTATCTGATACTGATCAGGAAAAAGCTAATTTGATTAAAAAGAAATTGTTGTGCACATGTGTATATGTGTGTGTATGTGTATAAAAACAAAAACTTTTAAGTTAGTGTATATAAAGGACAGTATTAAAGAATGCATCTTGTTTTCTAGAGTCCACAAAAATCTATCGAGCTTCACCAAGAAAAAGATCCATACAATAAGGAAAGACCATTCACTTCGTCTGTGTCTTTCCCCCTCCACTTTTCGTTGAAAAGTAAGGATTCTTCTTTGTTTTGCCTCTTCTCTCCTCTCTACATTTTGTCTATAGTGAGATCACATATGCCCAAATATTGTTGAGAATAGCTCATATTTTAGAATGAAATTAGATACATTTAATATACCAGTAATATATATGATTAAAAAGAATTGTAAAATAATGCACATATACAAATAAACAAAATTAACATTTAACCCATTTGGATTGTTAAATGCCATATAATTTGAATTAATGTCATATAAGATTTTATAAGAAGATTTTATTTAGAAACTCAACCAGTCTTTGAGCTTAATTAGTAGCAATAAGGTTGTTTTGGAAACAGAGGTTATTGATGGCCAAAACAATACTTATGTTCATTTATATCAACAAAGAACATCTTCTAAGAATGGCATATAACCACAGGATGGAGATTGATTTAATTTCATTTTCTCTTGGCAATAGGCTCTTGTGAAAACACAACTCTGAAGGAATCAGCAGCTGCATTCTCCTCAAAGCCATCACCAAAATGTATGCCGGAGAAAATTGAAGTTATAACAGGAGAGGAAGAAGAACATAATGTGTTAAAGGTGAGTTTATCAACATCCCTATGCCTGATACCCATCAGGAAGGTCACCTTTGAAGATGAAGGACAACAATGTCTTTCCTTGAAAAAGCTTGTGAATTAATATTGACTTTGAACTAGACTGAGCCAGTACTTTACTTGGATTTTTGCTTCTTAAAGGAAAGGGACACGTTCACAATTAGTTTCTATAGGGAAAAGATACCCTAGCATGCTATATTACAATAGGTCCTACCTCTCACATACCCAAATGTATGGGTGATTTGATTTAGCTAAGACTTAGGACCAAAAAACAAAAACAAAACAAAAAAACCCAATAGTAACTGTTTTTATAATGAGTGCTATAATTAAACAGTTCTGAAAGAAATAATATGTCTGTATTTCAAAATATTTATAAAATGCTATATTGAAAAAAATAACTTACATCCAAGATAAGAATATAGGAATCAATAATAATATTATAACAACATTTCAATATTATTATTAATTACAGCAATTATTGATATTATAATGATAATGTTAATAATAATATAAATTTATATAACCCTTACTATGTGCTAGGCACTGTGCTAAACACTTTACAATTATATCTCATTTGTTCCTCACAACTATCTCAGAATGTAGATGCCATTAATTATCCTCGTTTTACAAATAAGGAAACTGTGGCAAACAGAGTTTGAATGACTTGTCCAGGGCCAAACAGCTAGTAAATGTCTGAGGCCAAATTTCAACTCAGGTCTTTCTTACTCCTGGCATTCTCTCCACTATTGGTTGTTTTTGGTATTGGTTTGTTTGTTTGTTTTTTGTTTTTTGTCTTTTTTTTTTTACTTCGACGAAGTTCTTTCAGCTAAGTGAGTTTGTTTGACATTTTGTCCCAATCAAAATTTCCCTCATCCGCTTATGCCGAGCCATGTAGAGTGTTTTAATTTGTATGTTGTTTGTGCAGATTTGCATGACAAGTTTAATGACTCTCAATCCAATGATATGAAATAAAATTTAAGGCAATCATGCAAATATTTTCATACTCCCAAGTCTGCTTCTCCCAGGACTCCCTCCTTTCTCTTTCTTCTCTTCTTTCTCCATGACTTTCTGACATTTAGTCCAAACAGTAGGTCGGAGTGGTAGGGCTACTCTTAAGCTATATCTTACGCCCATTATTATAGGACATCTTAAACGTTATTTCTGGTTGTCATAAATCCTTATCTTTCCATAATATTGAGACCCATTTGAAAATGAATCTATAGAAGATACTTGATTCAGAACAAATTTATCTATATATCAAGTTGTCTTTCTTCTTACTTTTCATTTAGATCAACTGCAAACTCTTTGTATTTAAAAAGACAACACAATCTTGGACTGAAAGGGGCAGAGGAACTTTGAGACTTAATGACACAGCAAATCCTAGCTCTGGGATGCTGCAATCACGACTGAGTAAGGAAAACAAATTTTATTTGTTAACTAAATCTCATTTCTCTGGGTATTTCAGACATATATATAAAACTCAGAAACAGAGGCTGATGCATTTCTTAAGGATCCAAATTTTGTTATATGCAGATCTCACTTTATGTAAGAAATATTTCTGAAAGGTTTGCACGAACAGACTCTGTATGAACAATAATAATAGGTGTGGTTTATGTAGACACTTCAAGGTTTACAAAGTGCTTTACAAATATTTTTGCATTTGATCCCCACAACAGCCCTGGGAGGTAGGTCTTATTATTACTGTTCCCATTTTACAGAGGAAACTGAAGCAAAGGTCAATTAGCTTGCACAGCCAGGCCATGTCAGAGGCTGGATTTAGCTTTAGTTAGATCTGGCCCCAGACCCAGCACTCTAACCACTGTACCACCTAGTGGACAAAATATTCCCTAATAGATTAGAGGAATTTGTTATTTAGAGGGATCTCATTATGAATCTCAGTTTTTACCAAAAAATTCTTCCCCAACTCAATTTATCTTTGGTGCTAACGTTTATTAACTGCTATGTGTCTGGCACTGCACTTAGTGTCAGAGATAAAAAGAGAAAATGAAACAGTTCATGACCACGGGGAGTCTTCATTCTCATAAAGGAGAAACAATGTGTATAATATTTAAGTACATACAAAGGAAATACGTGGTAATTTTGGGGTGGAAGGATACCAGTAGCTTTGGGAAAGAGCAAAAGTTTCCACGTCGATGGCTGAACTTGCTTGATTTAGGTTTTGAAGAAAACTATGGCTTCTATGAGTTGGGGGGAGGGGAAGAACCAGTAAGAGGGTGGAGGGGTCTGGAAAGCATTCCAGGTATGTATGTAGTCTGTCCCTGCTCCAACCTATCCTCCAGATACTGATTTTCCCATCACATCCCCACACACATATGCACTCTACTGCCCTCCTGCAAACACACACACGGACACACACACACACACACTCTAAACTCCAGTGGCTTCCTTTTGCCTACAGGAGCAAATACAAAATGCTCTGACGTTCAAAGCCCTTTATAACCTAGCTCCTGCCCCCGCCCTCCACTGCCACCGCCTTTCCAGTCACCTTGCACCTTATTTGGGGCTGCATACTCTTCGATCCCGTGACTCTGGCCTCTCGATTGTTCCATGGACAAGGTGCTCCATCTCTCAGTTCTGGGTATTCTCTCTGGCTCTCTCCCATGCCTGGAGTGCAATCCTCATTCATTGTACCTATTGACCTTCCTAGCTTCCAACTAAGATGCTTTTTTTTTTACTGGAAGCTTTCCTTAACCCCTCTTAATTCTAGTGCTTTCCCTCTGTTAATTACTTCCTGTTTGTTCTGTTATATAGCTTGCTCTTTATATATTTGTTTACTGAGGTCTTCCCCTTCCCCCCACCCCCCCAATTAGAATATAGCTTTATGAGAACAGAGATTGCCTTTATCTCTTTTTGTACCACTAGCACTTGGCACAGTGTCTAGCTCATAATGTTTAATAAATGTTGATTGATTGATGTAGATTGTATTCAATAAATGTTTGGTCGAAATGTAGATTTGTATATTTGCTTAAAGTGAGCTATGCCTGTAGCTCTCTACTGGGACTTGATTAACAAATACACACACACCCTTCAATGTTGAGAGGAAACTACACTATTCAACCTTCACTTTCACTTTTGTAGAAGAACAAAATTAATACCATGCTTTGCATTTCAGGCACAAATCTTTTTGTTATCATTAATATTATTATTAATTATCATAATATTAATATTTTAATAATATGGTTATGGTTTTTATAATTTGATTATTTAATCATTTTTATTAATTTAAATTCAAACATTGTCCTGCCTGAGAGACAAATGTCACTTTAAACTGACAGAATCTCCTCATACCTTCTGACATGTCTCTGATACAAGGCATTTTGAAATAACATATAGGAATCTTGAACAAAGCACATTTCACAATATGACAAAGCATGGTGCACAGTTCAGTGTTAACATTCAGTGAAACAATATTAATTTTTTCAGAAGTCTTACTCATAATCCTTCTTCATAATCTTCCTCATAAAACCACTAAATTTTTCTTTGACTTTTCACCTCAAGGGTTCATACCCTACCCTCACCCCCCAACTAGCTAGTCATAGGTTATCTGTAATAATCAAATGGTCCCTTTCCTTCTGATCAGAGCCCTGACTCCTTCATGAAAGGAAGAAAGAAGATACTGCCCTGCAGTTCAGTTTCAGCCATTTTTTCAGTCCTGTCCCACCCTCTGTGACCGTATTTGGAGTTTTCTTGGCAGAGATGCTGAAGTGGTTTGCCATTTCCTTCTCCAATTCATTTTACAGATGAGAAACTGAGGCAAACAGGGTGAAGCGACTTGCCCAGGGTCACACAGCTAATAAGTGTTCGAAGCCAGAATTGAACTCAGGAAAATTCATTTTCCTGACTCCAGGCCTAGCACTCTATGCACTGTGGCACCACTTAGTTACCCTGATACTTCCTTTAGGTGGGTCATGATTCTAAGTCCTTTTGATGGACTATTCAAGGACCCCTAAGCCTTGTCTCCATCTGATCTGCCCAAATGATTTTAAGGAAGGTGTCCTTCCTGTAGCTGCTTTGGTAAGAAGAAAGTAGGACATTATTTCAGAAGCGATGGTTAAAGAAAGATTGTTAAAGGTTTTCTCTTTCAGATTGGTCTAAATGCTTCAAATTAGGATAATTTTTAAATGTTCCCTCAATATTTCTAAAAAATTTTGGCTATGCTCCCACACTTTTGGGTTTCTTTGCAGAGGGAGCATTCATAAGTTTCTGCCTAAAGCTGTGTTCACTGCCAACCTTCCTCCAGTTAACGCTCTAGCCATATACCATTTAGGACTTTCTTTTATTTGGGCACTAAAGTTCAACTTACACCTGGATTGGACCGGCCCAAACAGAAGAAAGATGTCATTCCTTATTTCTTATAAACTGCCACAGGGACCACAGCATTCTTTTCAAGTTTTCAACTTATCAACTTATCCCCAACAAAAAATAGAATATGTTCATTGCCTTAAGGAGGTAGCAAAGGCCTGTTAGAACTAATTAAGAGTAACCATATACTGTAACTGGTGTAAGGCAAATTTGTTTAGCCTTTGTCTCAGTTACTTCTATAAAATAGAAATAAAGATGATGAATAATAGGGCATTTTTATTTCTTCAAAAAATAGTAAGGAAATTAGTGAGCGCACGTGTAGCCGTGGAATATTTAAAGGCATACCTGCCACTTGATAGGGGCAGCTAGATGGCTCAGTGTTGAGAGCACCAGGCCTAAAGTCAAGAATACTCATCTTCCTGAATTTCAGTCTAGCCTCTGATACTAGCTGTCACTTAACCCAGTTTGCTTCGGTTTCTTCATCTGTAAAATGAGCTGGAGAAGAAAATGACAAACCACTCCAGTATCTTCGCCAAGAAAACCCCAAGTGGGGACACAAAGAGTTGGACACAACTGAACAACTACAATTACCACTTGATACTTAGTATTCCATACTAGACTACTTGATGAATCTGTGATCACTCCCTCTAGCTAAATAGACCACAGCCCTTTCACCTCTTTTCATCCTGAATGATCTTGGCCTTTCTATTCTCTGGGAGAATAGTGTTCTCCCCATGTTGTAGAAGTTTTCCTCTCGTTGCTTCGATGTTTCTTTAGGGTCAGTTTAGTATTAATCCTGGAATTACTAGGCACTCTTCATCGCCAGCCCACCTCCTTCTCCAGATATCCCTGTCCTTATCACTATCGATTCAAGTCATTAAAGGTACTATACGTTAGCCCATTACACAGCTTTCATTTGGTCTTTGGGATACTTTATAGTTTTTGTCTTTCCAATGTCATGGCAATCCTTAATTAGGAACAATGGAAAACATTAGGGTTAAAAAAGATGGATTCCTGCCGCAAAAGGCAACTAAGGATCTTTGAAAAGATGGCACAATTTCCCAAATGCAATTCAACTTAATTTCCTCTACTTCCAGGCCCAGAATATTATCCACCTATGGCTCTTGTCCACTACATATGGACCACTGGACTAGTCCAATGGGCTGCCCATCCAGTCAGTCAGACAATCAGTAAACATGTATTGAGCATTTACTATGTGCCAGGCACCAGGGACACAAAGAAAGACAAAAACATGGTCTTTGCCCTCAGCAAGCTTGCATTCTGTTGGAGACCACATCCAACTACATTTCATAATCTTGGCACTATGCATTTTTCATCTTGCCCTGATTATTCTAGTATTGTTAGTTAATTATCTAGAATAGTGTCTTGAATAATTATAGATTTTTATCAAGGAGGATTTGTACTGTACCAGGGCTTGATTCAAATTCATACAATGTCATCAGCAAATGGGAACATTTGGAGCCATCATAAATATGCCCTCTTCTATTCGAACTTAGCTTAGGACATCCATTTTCACTCCCATAAACACTTTAGATGAACACTTATCTTCCTTTTTATGACTCATTTGATATTGATACGAAACAATTAGATGCCCAAAGTCATTTCCGAGGTTGAATCTTTAGTAGACTCTTGTTTAATTTTAACATGTAAATGGGAGACACTGTGTGATATATGCTCCATTAAGACTGGCTACATTTTCTTCTACTGAATCACACTTTCTTGAAAGTAACAAAGAACAAATACAGTGGAATCTTATGTTTTCTGTAGCTCTCAGTTGTGACTATGAAGATATGGTCTGCTGTAGAAAATTGGTTAAAATCTTCTTGTTCATTTTTCATATTTATCAAGTATACTCTGTATTTGCAGAGATCATTCTCACAAAGAATCTTGTAGATATAAAAAAGATATTTGCCAATTATTCTGCTCTCTTCTTAGACAGCTTTTGGGGAGGGGGGCATAAATACTGCTTGTAATTTTTTCCATTCTTTTAGAATTTTTTTAAGATATCTTGAAAATTGGTCGCGAATGCCTTTAAAATAATGTTGTTTCCAGCATGGATTCCTTCTGCATATGTTTTGTAAAGTTTAGCTCCTCTTCCCCATTTTTCTGTACTTAAATGCCACTGATACTTCCTAACAGTACAGAAAAGATACTGTTGGTAGTGGCCAAACATAGTTGTTCCACTATTGGCATAATGATTTATTATAAGAATAATTTTTAAATTGTCAACTTACTTGTTAACATATCATTCTATTTGTTGTCTGATAGTTGTCTACTTGTAGTTTCAGCCTCAAATGCCTTTCAAACGATATGGTTTAACTGCATCGTACTTCGAACTTTTTTATTGATTCATTTTTTTCCCCTCAACTGCTTTTCACTATCCTTTAAGGAGATAACACTTATAATCTTGTATCATCTTCTTCTATTCTGAAATGACTTCTATAGTGGTAAGAAATAAGTTCCTGCCCATTAGTCATTTTTATTTTTCTGATATTGTTTGGCAGTGATGTTGGCATTTAAGCTGAAATTACTTTCATAATAGTCTTTTTGCTTATACCCACTATAAGCACTACAAAATAAGATAGTCAAATAGCCTTTGAGATAATAGTTGCTGTTGACTCTGGGCATATGATAGGCACAACAGCTTTAGCTAGTCTTTTATTTTCCTCTTTGAGGAGAACCTATAAGATATTTTATTTAACTGCACATTTTTTATTATTAGACTCTAAGGCTATCCAAATTATAATGCAGACAGAGGTAGGCCTGTCAGATGGCACTATTGATTTCTTGTGCTATTTAAAGAGTATCAATTCATTGATGTCAATTAGGTGTGTTTATCATGGCAGTGCAAAATCTGACCCCTGGAGGCTTGTGACCCAGCAGAGTGTGGGTGTGCAGTATGAGACATGGATAAAATTAGCGGTTTGTCTGAATGACTGATTTGGTTCTGAGATTTACTGCATCAGGGGGTGAGAGCCTATATAGCATGACTGTGAATCCATGCATGTGTGAAGCATGGAAGGTACCTTCCAGCCTTAAACCTATGGTCCTATAAAGTTGCAAATAAAATTGAGAACGAGGGAATGGCTGCTGTGACGCTCGGTGGTTCAGAGTAGGTGACTTGCACCTGGATTTGTAGGAGTATTGAAGGAACGGTATTGAGATTGGCAGAAGCAAGCATGGTCTATTGGTACTTTAATCCTTTGGGGAATCCGTAGCCTCAAGGCCTTCTAAATCCTTTGGTGAGGCCTCTTGACTGAGTCTAAATTTTATAGAACAAATCCATTTATTAAGGGTACTTGTTCTGTGAAGTT